>CAWUFW010002362.1:0-1200000 GCA_963921515.1 Calotriton arnoldi | reverse complement strand
ATATATATTATATAGCTATATAGATATAGATATATATATATTAGTGTGAAATCTTGGATGGGCAATGTGCTTGATAAAATGTTTAATTTGTTACTAATTTCTTCAGAGCGCCTTATGGGAGAATGACTACATTCTCTGTAGAGGTGGTTCTTAAATGTCTGTAGTAATTACAGGAAAAAGTGTTTTGTACACATTGAAACACTGAAACATGTTGTGCTCATAGAAGTGTGTTTTTCTCGTGTAATGCTTTTGTATTGGTAACCTATTATGCTCAGAGTTATGCTGCATTTGACAGGCCCTGGTTTAATTTCACCATAGAGTAAGGTTTCACAAGTATTTTGTTGCCAAACCTACACTAGTTAGAAAGTCATGACACAGTGATGCAATACCTATACTAGGGAAGTGATGCTGTTACACTGTACTGCCTCTCCATAGTCCCCTCCCGGCAAATTCTACATCTGTTTGCACTATGAGTAACAGATCGTAGTGGCTCTTGCTTTAGGGAGCACAGGTGTGCTTCAAGTTACACATACATTTTATATACAGCATTCACAAAGCCAAGCAGTCTCTCAGTCTACCCAGAGGTTCTGCTCTAGACACCTGAACTATCCCTCACAAGACAATGCTTCTTCACCAAAAGATAAGAGCCACAACCCACTATTACTGCTTGATTTATTCCATAATTGCCACCAGCCCTGCATTTAGCACCTGTAGGCCACCTCTGAACCCAATGAAAACCTATGCATGCCACGTATCACCACAAAGGACCAGTGCACAGAAAGAACGTTCATCACCACCACAGACGACATAAGCATGATCCTGGACAGCGGAGACATGGTGGCCCTCATCCTCCTGGACTTCTCTACAGCATTTGACACAGTTTACCATCCCATCTTTATCTGACGCTTGCAGGACATTGGCATCCAAGGGCCCGCTCTCCACTGAATCTGCTCCTTCCTGACAGGCAGACCATAAGCTGTCAGCCTGGCCCCTTACTCATCATGAACTCAAAACCTTGTCTGTGGAGTGCCACCAGGCTTCCGGAGTCCTACCCTCTTCAATTCTTCTATGATCCCTCTAGCCAGGGTCATCCACGCCCACATCATCAATATCCTCTCCTACGCCGATAACATGCAACTCAAAATCTTCCTTGCAGACAAGACCCACAACACATGGAGCAGTTTCACAGCCTGCATGACCGAAGTCACCAACTGGATGAAGTCAATTATCAAGAGCTAAACACTGACTAGACAGAAGTAGTTATTTTTGGCAACAACACCTCACCATGACACTACACCTGATGGTCGGCTGACCTTGGACCCACACCCACTCTAGGAACCTCAAGATCATCATTGACATCAAACTAGACATGATTGCGCAAGTCTGCCCTATCACTGCATCCTGCTTCCATACCCTCAATATACTGATGAAAATCTTCAAATGGCACCCTAGCAACACCTGAAAGACCATCACACACACCATAGTCACATAAAACTGGACACAAAGAACACCCTCTATGCAGGAATCAGAAAGCAACTCAGCAGAAGACTTCAAACCATCCAGAACCTGGCAGCCATACTAACCATAAATCGCTCACATGGTTCTTTATTTATTTATTTTATTTATTTATTTGAAAAGTTTTATAGAGCGCTAACAAGACCCACACTGGTATCAGAGCGCTGTACAAAGTAACGAACGTTGGCATGAGGTAACATCATTAGTACGGTAAAATAAGGAACATAAGAGGTACCTGGAACATAAAAAGTACATGGGGGTGCAAGGGGAAGACGAAATAACAAGTGATCAACAGGTATCGGCCCTACTAGTAGGCGCTGTGCAGTACTAGCAGAGCAGTATGTCAAAAGGACAACAAAACGTATTTTGAAACACAATGTAAAACGATTGTCAAACAGGAGAAGGAAGTGACTTGAAAATGGCATTGGGGCTATTGCTGATGAAGTTCGTTCAGGAGTAGCCATTTGACATGTTTTTTTAATGAAGCAGTCGATGGGTTAGATCTGAACTCAGGCGGAAGGGCATTCCACATTCTTGGAGCAAGCCCGGAGAAGGCACGGTTGTAAGTTCTTTTCTTGCTGAATTTAGGAGGTTTCAGTAGTAGAGTATTAGAGCTTCTTAAGTTCCGACTAGAGCCGGAGAGCTCAAGTTTTTTTGCCAGGTAAAAAGGGGTGTTGTAGTGAATAGCTTCATGCGTCAGGCAGGCTATCTTGAAACGGATCGTAGCTTCAATGGAAAGCCAGTTAAGTTGAATTAAGTCAGGTGTGATATGGTCATGTTTTCTGGAGCCCGTGATGAGTCTGGCAGAGGCGTCCAGAGTGGCTCTTAGCGGAGCTAACCTAGCCTTAGGAAGCCCAGCTAGGGTCTCCAAACCATATTCCAGTCGTGCGATAACTAGGGATTGGACTGCTGACTGGATGTCCTCAGGAGGTAAGAAAGGCTTGATTTTCCTAAGAGTGTTGAGCTTATGATTGGCACTCCTAATGGTGGCCCTGATGTGCGCTTGCATATTTAGGTATTTGTCCAGGGTGACGCCTAAAGATCTAGCAGAGTCAAAAATATGAGGGGTGCAGTTGAGTGCGGAAAGTTGTTTGATCCAGTCTTGCGTAGTTGCCGAGTGGTTATGGGGGTAATCAAGAGAAATTCTGTTTTGAGCATATTTAATAACAGATGATTATGTGTTAGCCATTGTTGAGTTTTTAGAAGCGCCCTATTGAGAGTTTTTATGTCATCTGTAGAGGAAATCTTCAAATAAAGTTGAGTGTCATCCGTGTACATATGGTATTGAATGCTAGCGCAGTTCAGAATATCAGATAGAGGTTCCATGAAAAGGTTGAAGAGCGTGGGCGAGAGTGCCGAACCTTGAGGTACCCCAATAGTGACTGGGGTACTAGCAGCAAGTGATTGGTTGACTTTGATTCTTTAGGTACGGTTATGTAGGAAAGAGGCAAACTAATTCAAGACAGGGCCAGATAACCCCATCCTATGTTGAAGAAGAGCAATCAAGTTATCATGTTTGATAGTGTCAAATGCAGAGGACAAGTCAAGAATAATCAGAAGACAAGGAACATCTTGGTCAAGGCGTCATCAAAAATGTGAGTTAGAGCTGTTTCTGTACTGTGCCCCGCTCTAAAGCCTGACTGGTAGAGGTCAAGGAGCTGAAATTTCTTGATGTGGTTGCATAGCTGTGTGTGAACGCATTTCTCAAGCAATTTAGCTAAAGACATGATGCTGGTGATCGTATGGAAATTGTTGGGATCCGCTAAGTCGGCATTAGGCTTCTTGGGGATGGGTGTGACTTGCCCCATCTTAAGTCAGTCTGGAATCCTCCCCTGCAAGAGAGATTGTCGAATGATCCGGGTCCAGAGAGGGAGAATGGCCGAGTTGAGATCTTTGAGAAGCTTAGCGGGTAGGGGATCACTGAAATGGTGGGAGGGTTTTAAAGATGCCAAGGAATGTAACAGCTCCGCCCCATTCGGGAGCCATAAAGAATTCCAAGCGGCATTGTTTTTGGAAGTGCACCTTATAGAGTAGATAGGAGCACTCACTGCCGTAGGTACTGTAGTAGCAAGGGAGCTCAAAGACCGCAAGTTAGGAGCAGCACGTTGTAGATCCAGTTCAATAATCCTAGACTTTTCTGAAAAGTGCGCTGAGAAGTCCTCCTCACTGGGGCCGGGTGTCTTGAGTGCCGGGATAAGATTAGTAGAGTGGTTAGCTTGTTGTTTGGTGATTTCAAACAGTTTCTTGGGTCGGTTTTTAGCGCTGTCAAGCTGAGCCCTGAAATGATCTGTTTTAGCACTGCGAATGTGTTTGTTGTAAGCGCATCTTAACCTCCTTAACTGATTGAGACTAGTCGTGGAGGGAGTGTTTCTCCATTGTCTCTCAGAGAGCCTACGTTTGCGACGTTCCTCATTAAGGGAGCCATTGAACCAGGGTTTGGATTGTTTGATCGGAATCCTTTTGAGTTGCTTCGGAGCAACAGAGTCGAGAATACTTGACATAGAGTTAATGTAATGATCGGTCAACTCGTCCACTTTGTTCATATTAGCGGTAGGTTCAAGAAGCTTCTTGCTCATGTTAGTTATATTATTGATGTCTCTCAGAGGGCGAACCAGCTGTTTGTTTTTAAGTGGTTGACCATGTCTGAGCAAGACCTTTTCCAAGATGTAAAAGGAGATTTGGTCATGATCCGACCAATCACAGGGTACAATGTCATCAAGTTGAATGGTGTGGTCTCTAGCAATGATAAGGTCAAGGGTAGCGCCCTTGTTGTGGGTGGGTCCATTGCAGGCCTGGATGAAGATGAGGTCGGAGAGGAAAGCCTTAAAGGTGCAAACTAAGGGATCATTTGTGTCATTCCAGTGAAGGTTGAAGTCACCGAGGAAGATATGGTTAGGGTGAAGGACCGAGCAAGCAGAAATGGACTCCATCATTTGCTCTATGAAGCGCAGGTTATCCCTAGGGGGATGATATATCATGTGAAGCACACAAACAATCTTGCCATTGTTCCAGATCTCGGTGTCTAGGTGCTCACATGAGGACATCCGAGCATTTTGAGCCTGCTTCAACATGAGGCTGGAGCGATGGATGCAGGCAATGCCCCCCCCCCCCCGATTTGACAGGTCTATCACATCTGATTATGTCATAATCAGGAGGGATTAAGATGTCGAGCATTGGGGAGGAGGAGCCATGGAGCCAAGTTTCAGTAAGGATCAGGAGGCCCAATTCTTATGAGATGATGAGTTCAGAGATATCCGATGCATGTTTCACTGCTGATCTTCAGTTGAGAAGCATTGATTTGATATGAGAGTTGGTAGTTGCCTCTACTAGGTGAGACGTGGTGATCTGAAGTAGGTTATCCTTATTCACGGATCTAATGTTAACACTAGGTTCTCTACCAAGGTGAGAGGAGATAGTTGGTATGTTGAATGGAGAGTCCGCAGAGCCATCATACGACAGCAACAGTGCAAGCGTGTCCTCATCCAACAACTGAGGCAAGAACCTAAGGGGTCTGGACTGGTGGTTAGGAAGAAGTTGAGAGGGCCAGCGATGGCTGAGAGGGTTAGTGAGAGAAGACCTTTCCACTCAGCAACGTTTAATACTTGCTGGAAGAGTAGGTAGATCAGGCCCAAAGGAGGGATAGGGTTTGCAAAACTTCTCAGTCTTCAATGAGCAGTGTAGGAGGGTCTGGAGGTTATCCTTTACAGTAAGGAGGTCCTGCTTGAGGTCAACCAATTTATCTTCAAGCAGGCAGAGGCTATCATAACCAAGTACCGGCCCAGAATAAGATAATGGGTGGGGCCCCTTACCCTCACAAAGATTGCATGGGGAGACAGACCCCCTCTTGAGATCAGTTATAGTATCCATTGGGGGGGGGGAGGATTAGCATAGAGGGCGTCCAGGTTCCGAGCAGGAGGTTGAAGAGAAAACCTATGAGGCTGAATGGTGGAGGGCACAGTGACTTTATCCTGTGAAATGGGTGAAGAGATAGGAGAGGAGGAAGGTAGTAGAGGGTTAAAAGGTAAGGTGCTGGGGTACAAAGTTGGGTACAGAGTAGGAGAAGCAATCGGATTAGAGTTACTGGCACTTGGAGATGGAAAGCACAGTGTGCCAGGGTTGGTACTGAGAGTATTACACTCATTAACTGTGTCGTGGGAGGTATCAGAACGGATCATAGTGAGATAGGGGGAGGTGGAGGAGGCGAAAACATAGTGTGAGGGTGCAGGCGGTTCAGAAGTAATGGGTAGACTAAAATGATCTAGACTGGCAGGTTTAGGATTGAAGATAGGGTTGTAGGGGGAGGAGACAGGGTGGGAGGGTGCGGAAGGTACAGCAATTATGGGGAGACTAGAATGACCTATACTAGCAGGATTAGGGTTACTAAGTGTATTTGTAATCCTAAAAGCTTGAATTAGGATGTTGCCATTATTGTAGAGAGAAACAGTCAGTTCAGCATTGAGAACTGGAGAAGGAATTATGATTATACGGAGCCCGTGGGGTGTTTGCACAGAGCTTTGGAACGAAGCATGTCAGTTAATGCTCTTCTCCACTGGACTCTTCTGGTTGTGTAGAAGATAAAGTCTGTCACCACTACGCCCTTAGACGCACACAAATAGATATCAGAGATAAGAGTTTCATGACAGCGTTTGAGTAGATTGTGTTTAAAGGTCTTTGCTGCTTTCTTCAAGAGGTTGGGAGGGTAGACAATCTTGAATGCATTAATGCCTACCCGTGCTAGGCAATTAGAGGAGCGAGTAGTAGGCTGCGCCATGGGAAGTAAAGCGAGCAGAGTAAGGGGAGAGGAAGGCAACGTTCTGATATAGTTGAGTTTTCCCAAAGCGAGAAGTTGTAAAACCAATTTTTGGGGAGAAATATACAACTCTTGGGTTACAAGTTCAGCATCGCAATGTGCAATATTCCCCACATAGGTTTCAAGATAAACAGAGCTATGTACGAGGATGCTCTAGTTAGTTGTTGAGATATCACCAGCAGCAACATAGTACCTTATTGCAACTAAAGAAAAGTTCAACTTTGGGGTTACAAGTTCGACATTGCAAAGTGCAATATTCCCCTCATAGGTTTCAAGTTCGACAAAGCAATGTATGAGGCTGATCTAGTTGGTTGATAAGATAACCCCAGCGGGAACATAGCACCTTATTGCAACCAGACAGATTCCAAGCAGGCCACAGCCCAGGTAGGACCGTAGATTTGAGAACAATCAGACTCAGATCAGCATCATCAGGGCACAAAGCCAGGAAACTCCGCTCCTCCGCGTTGTGACCGCAAGCAGGGGGGTAATCCGAAACAGTCCGGGTGGTTTCTAGGACCCAGACTCTGGGCTCATGCCCAAGGCGCGAGCCAGAACACCGGGGCTCCAATGTGGATCAAGCGAGGACGGCCCCGTAAGAGCAGCAAATGCCCGACAGCCACCAAGGGAATGGAAAGGCTCCCAGTGTAGAATTTGGCGAGGGCAGAGTGTCTCAACGGGCGCGCCTGCATAAGTAGTAACACCCGTCAGCCCACAACAGGAAGCCGCCCTCAAGACTCAGCCGGGTAGACTGCCACTCGCTCTTCTCCGCACCACAACGAGCTGCAACGTGATCATGGGGGCTGGGGACCAAGGCTCACCCGTGCCGATCAGCCGACCCAGCCAGCCAGTACCAGCCCGCAGACGGCAGAGGGATCCTGCGCCAACGAGCCTGCGATGGCGAGCCTGAGCTGTTCAAGCGACCCCAACAGCTCCGGATCACAACGGAATGGCACAACCAGCGTGCCAGACGGCTACCGGGTATCTCCACTGGGCCAGCGTCCAAAGACCAGGATGGTTCCTGCTGACTGGGACCTTCCACTCGGACTACTGCGTGCTGGTAACGTGAAAGAGTCAAACCAGGTGAGTAAAGCTAAAAACCAGTTACTCACATTAAACTATTATTGTTCGTTACAGAATGGAGGGTGGATGGCAGGGATTGTGACAGGATACATCACGGATTCGTAATCCTCAATCCGGGAGCTCTATTTTGGGGCTCCCACGTGGCAGCCATCTTGGGTGGGCCCCTCATCACAGCACACCTCATGGAGCTCCACTGGCTCCCATAACATCCGGGTCCACCTACCTAAACAGTCACATCTCCTTCCACAAACCTTCCAGACACCTCTGCTCAGCCGGACTCCTACTTGCACACATCCCACACTTACACAGAAACTGATCTGGAGGCTGGACATTCTCCTAGAGCCTTTTCCTTTTCTTGAGTTCCACAAGAAGCTAAAGAGCAGGCTCTTTGAAAAGGCCCCCCTGCCCTAGGCAGGGCCAGAGTCTTACCTGGTTGATAATGTGTTCTACAAATCCACATAACATAATACAACAAGGGAGAAACAGAGGAACACAGATATATGTTGGCCTTTACTACACATATGCTCCAGTGTTAGGAGGAACTATAGGGTAGTGTAACCATTTTAACAATTCTCAAGATGCCCATTTCTGCACATTCTTCAAGGCAATAAATCAGGGCTGGGGCACCTATTAGTTTCCAATCAACTTCTCACAATTTACCAAATATAGACATTTATGGTTGGGTAACATTTCCTCAGAGTCCAGGAACTCCAGTATTCTGCTGCCAATCTATACCAGTGCATAGCCCAGGGATATCGTCAGCAAGAGTTATGAAATGCAACAATGCTCAACTTTCTTCAGAAATTATCCACCTATACTGCATGTAGCAGGTGTCGGTGGACACCATAAAATCAGTGAAAAACAATAAATGCCAATTATTGCCACAAGTAGGAGGTGTAAGAAAGTCAACCACCTCCACTGACATGTTCTCTTGTGAGAAACCTAGAACACATGTGCCACCTTTTTAGAAATCAACATTTTGTATAGTTTAAATATGACAATTGCATCAACTGATGCACTTCATTCCCCCAGCCACACTTTTTGTGAAGTAATAAGTTTGCACGAAGTTGCAATGCAGCGTCTGATCTAATACAGGTCTAGATTAACATCCCTACCTCCATTTTCACCAACCCCTGCGAACACTCACAGTACGGTCCATTTATATCATACATGAAGTAACATTCTGTACCTCTCCAACACGCAATTCTCAATGCAGTAATAGCTTTTGCCGTTTCTTCAATCAAATAAATGCAGCGCTCTGTGATGGTGGGCATAATGCCCAAGTGCTTCGTCCCAGAGAGGTATTGAACCATAGGATTACAAATCTTACAAAATTACTAATTAGTCTATTCTCTAGAACAAGCTTCTGGCATAGTTTGTGAAACTAGTACATAATGTTTACATATCTATTTGTGTTTACATTTTGTTTTACCAAAACCAGGATGCAAGGGGTTACATTTGTGCTCTAAGGTAAAATCACAGTGAAGAGGGTGCTTGACCATAAGAGAGTTGTTTTTTTAAGTGTAAAGCATTTGTAATATGAAATCTGCTCTAGCTCTTTAAAAGAAAAACCTTTATCCAGTGAGGTTTGGCATGGCAAGTTTCATGCTGGTCTACTAGGAACAAAACAAAGGGGGTGGGGGGCCCAAAAAGTAAAAATAGTGACGTTTCTCACATTAATTCTTACAGGAAGCTGTTGACTGAGATAAAAATAAAAACAGCTGAACGGAATTACACCAAACCTGGCATGAAAGTAGAACTTTACTGAAAGAAGAACTTTTGTTTAGTTTGTTGAGAAATTAGCATTAGAAACGTGGTTTTATAAGCCTTTAATTGAACCACGCTTTTAATTAAGCTTTGGTAGATAGACTTATATGGACCATTAGTTCGGGATGGTCTATGAACCTGGGTTTCCATAACATCTGAAAGATTAAAATAAAAAATAAAAATCAGATCCAATTGGCCAAGCAGCTTTTTTTCTCGTTGTCCATTTTGGATCTGCAACCCTAAGCTGTGTTCACTGACCCAGCACTCTCTGACCTGCTGGCTGCAATGTGAATAGAAATATTGGAGCTGCCATTACAGGACATGAGACCTCAGTCCTGGCATCCTGAAAAAATGGAGGCGTTTAAGGGGCAGAGACAGCATACCCAGACCTGCTGGCTCCGGTGGAGGGCCCCAAAGGTTATTTATTTATTTTCTTTAAATTATAATTTTGCCACAAGGTTTTCAGACCATGAGACTGGGTTTGCAGTCATCCTCAGAACAGCCCCCAACCATTAGCCAGAGCTCATCACCCTTTTTGGACATTTGGGAGCCAGTTTATCAATCTTTCACGCATCGCAACGCAACAAGCCACCTTGCTGTGCTGCGCCGTGTGAAAGAGAAAGGGCAGGAATGCGCCATACTTAACATTATACAGCGCATTACTGTACTTTCCTAGCACTGGCACACTTTTGGCTGACTAGCGCCAATGCAGGCACCCTTTCGTCATGTTGCAAGGGTGCCTGCATTGTAGGCAGGATTGTTTTTGCGAAGGAAGGGAAGGAAGGGACAACTTTCTGCATAAAAACAATCTTGAGTGGCATTTTCCTCTTTCTATGTGTGCTGCGGAATGAGGGAAAGAGGGAAAACGAGGAGAAATAAAGATATTTCTCCTCGTTACGCCTCACCTGGGGAGGCATAGCATTTTGACGCATTCCCAGGTCTGTCACTAATGATGAACCTGGGAATGTGGCAAAATCCATGGGTGGATGCGTGGTAACACCCACGCTTCACCCATGGAACGCTAGCCTGCCGTATAGTAATGCAAGGCAGTGATTTGCGCTGCCTTGCGTTTCTCTAGATTTAACTAGCCATGCAGCACCATTTTTACGTGGTTTTATAAATCTCACTTAGGTTTTGTGTCGCCCCTGCGCCCCCTTGCATGGCGCAAGGGCGACGCAAAACATTGATTACTATGCCCCTTGATGTGCAAATTATGGTTTGCAGTCTGTTTTTTCAAGTTATGAATTGTGGTCCCAACCAAAACTTATGAATTTCAGAGGGTGTCAGTTTTAATGCGTTTATATATAGATATAAACGCATTAAAACTGACACCCTATATACATATATATATACATATATGAACCGCAATAATTAGATATAAAAGTAATCATGAGCGAAGTCCAATGAATGTGTTGATAACCATAAACATGCACGCTGATAATGACTGGATAATATGAATAATCACAATGACCAACGTGAAATTTGATTCTGTTGTATATAAAAACTACAGATCCCACAATGCCTCATTATGGGTGGAGTGGCGATCATGTATTTAAATGAGAAAGTGGAAAGGGACAATGTGTACTACCGTGATCAAGACCGTGATGGTTGAAACGCGTAGGAGGAGGAGAGAGATGGATTGAACTAAATAACTGCATGAAATCCCAAGGAGAGTGCTGCGAACCTTTTAATTGGTGATGAATGGTTTAGCAAGGTTGACTCTACCTTGCCGTAAGCACCAGCTGTTTACTGCGCCCCCCGCCGAAGGACAGTGTTGGTTCCGGAGTGCTCATCGCGACGGCCGGTGGATTGGAGCGGAAGTCGAAAGTCGAAGCCGCGCAGAGCATCGCCGTACGAATTTTCGCAGCAATCGAAGAGAACAACGCGGACGGGTGAATCGGAGGACACACAAGTCCCCTGTTGTTTCTTTTTCTTCAATAAATCATATGCTGGATTTGCCTATTGTGGGGATCTATCCACTGATTACGGCTGGAACGCGCCAAGGGTGTTTGTTTAACTACTTTCTTGGAGTCGGGTGCATTGCAAAATCACCAGCATGTTTTCCGATGAGTCACGACGTGAGGCAGCAGCACGTATATTCAAACGCGGTCCGATTCAACAAGGCACGGACCGAGACCTTGTATCTCATGCACAAGGAACATTGAAATCACAATTTGGGAAACTGGAGCGTCTCTTTGAACGGGAGATTCGAAAATGGTGGGAGGCGACCTCCTTACAAAATGATATTGAAGTACAAAGGATTCCGCGCGGTTTGCGCATTTATACCATCCCGGCATACGAAAACCCGGATCCCAAATTACTGGATGAATGGGCAGCATACACTACGGACGTCTCTATAGGCATGCTTAAAATATTAATCAAGTTTGCATGCAGTGATCGTGAAAAATGCTTAAAGGAGATTGAAGAGTTGGAAGCCCTAATCTCACAAGACCAAGACACACAAGCAAGAGATGAACTGAGAGAGGCAATGAGAAAACGCCTCACGGCTTATGAAGAAAAAATTAAACAGAGGAAACACTCTAAATTTAATAGAGACGCTCATGACTATGAGCAAGGTAGAATTCTTACATTTGCCCGTAAATTTGACGCACCGCGACGAGATTTGAGAAGCAATACTAACAGAAGAACTGTTGAACAAAAGGAAACCTCAGAGTTAGATGTAACCACTGACAACGAACAATCTGGTGAAGATGGCACAGACCCTCAAGCTGCTGCTCCAGTGAGAAACCTTTTTCACGAGGAATTTCAGCTTATGAGGCAAACCTGGCAACGGGGTGGAGGAGGCAAGCCCCCAGAACAAGGACGTCAAAAAAAATCAAGAAAAACGCGAAGGGGGGGCTTCAACAAGCACAAATCTAGGCGTGGCAGGACAAACACGCAGCAAGAGAGGGTCAAGGAAGTAGACTCTGTTGAAGATCTGACGATCATAAATTTAACATCAAAGAAACTAACTAAAGATAAGGAAACAGTCTTAAAGAAAGGATTGACCTTTTGTCCAACTAAAGACTTCGAGTACATACAAACACGAATTGACTTATATCTCTTTGCCAGGAAGTTAAAACTGCATACGTTTTTCAAGATCAAAAGTCTATTGAGACAAGAGATGAGGCTCACAACTACAACAAGTTCCTCTACATCAACAGATGTCTTAACTGGAGATGATTTGTTGACATTGCAATTACTGGGAAGTTAAGACAATGTAAATAGCACAGATGAAGGCATGGATCAGGTATCGAATATTGAAAGTTTTGGCATTGAACAAAAGACAGTGAAAACAAATTTCAAAGCCAAATCTACCTTTATGCCTATGACTCCCTTCGATACAATTGATGTATTTGAGGAAACTGTCAAAAATGATTTGGTACAATTAAGAAACAAACAAGTCAACAGAAGGAATCAATCACATGCAAATCTGACATTCAAACAAAAACAAGTTCTGGAACACATTCAGAATGATTCAAATATTGTTTGCAAACCATCTGATAAAGGTGGAAACATAGTTCTTATGACACGAGAATTTTACAGCAAAGAAGCATTACGACAATTATCGGACAGTACATGTTATGCCAAGATTTCTAAAGAAGAATATATTGAAAGTATTAAAGCTTATCATGAAATGATCCAGAAATGGACTGATAAGGGAATGATTGATGCAGATGAATTGAAATTTCTCTCTTGTCCATATCCAGTAACAGCTACATTTTACCACCTTCCCAAGATTCACAAGGACGCTAATACACCTCCAGGTCGCCCAATTATATCCTCAAAGGGAAGCTTGACCGAATCAATGGCACAATATATTGATTATTTTCTAGCTGACTTTGTGAAAACACTACCATCTTATATTAGAGATACGAAGGATTTTATAAGAATAATCTCTGATATAACGTGGGAACCTGATATGCTCATGATGGTACTTGATGTAACGAGCTTATACACCTGCATTAATCATGTTAATGGCATTAAGGCTATCCGATATTTTTTGAAAGGAAGATCCCTAAAATTTGCCGAACATAATGAAATGCTTATTGAATTCTTTTTGTTCTGTTTGACAAATAACATTTTCTTGTTTCAGAAACAATATTATAGACAGATCAAGGGGGCGGCGATGGGCACCTGCTTCGTCCCCAGCTACGCGAATTTATTCGTGGGCTGGTGGGAGAAGCAGGTGGCCTGGGCCGAAAGGAACAATCACTGGGTGTCATCCATCATAGGATGGTATAGATATATCGACGACTTATTTATCCTATGGAAGGGTTCACGTGATGAGGCAGAAAGATATATTCAAGAACTAAACAATAATGAAGTCAATCTACATTTCAGCGGGCACATTAGTGCGACAGAAGTGGCATTTCTAGATCTCAAGGTCTTTATAAGTGATGGTCAAATCTGTACTTCCCTGTTCAGAAAAAAGACGGCAGGAATTCGATCCTTGAGGCACACAGTAGTCACCCTAAGTCTTTAAAAGACAGCATCGCCTACGGTGAACTACTTCGCTTAAAAAGAAATTGCACCAGAAATAGTGATTTTCAACATGCTGCTTTAGATGCGATAGAGAGGTTCAAAGTACGAGGATATTCACCCAATCTATTAAAAAAAACCTTGTTGAGAGTGGAGAAGATCCCTAGAAAATGTTTGCTGAAAGATAAAACACAGCCTAACACACAGGGGGTGGAGATATTCAGATTTATAACCACATTCTCCAATGAGTCAGAAACAATTAGGAAGATCCTCTCTCGTAACTGGCACATTCTGAAATCTGATTTGGTAATTGGGAAGAATTTACCTGAGTACCCCCAAATAACATATAGACGCTGTCGGTCCCTCAAGGACAAACTAGTTCAGAGTCATTTTGAGGCAATCCCATTCAATCCAAGAATTAGTCCTTTGATAGGATTTTTTCCTTGCTCCAAATGTAAAGCTTTCAGGAGCAGTCCCAAAACTCTGACCTACACTATACCTGGAATGCCACATATATATATATATATATATATATATATATATATATATATATATATAGTGACCTCGTACTTGGTCGCAGGTTCCCGTAAGGAAAGAAAAGTAACCAAATTCATGACCTGTACCACAACCCATGTGGTTTACTGTCTGGTATGCCCATGCAGCTTACGCTACGTGGGCAGCACCATACACCCGGTTAAAACTAGAGTTCTGGAACATCAACGGGCACTCATGAACAATGATGCCAACTATCCTGTGGCACGCCACTTCGCGAGCCATCACAGGAGCAATAGGGCACTCCTTCAATTCTTTTGCCTAGACTGTATCCCCAATGACATCAGGGGAGGAGATAGGGAGAAGAAACTACGACGCCTGGAGTCGAGGTATATCATCGATCTCCAGACGAAGTCTCCAGGCGGTTTAAACGGGGGGGGGGAACTGGTAACACATCTGTGAAGAAAGCGTTGAGGAAGAAATGAACACTATTTTAGCAAAGAAGGACTGATTAATCTGAAAACACATAGCGCCAAAATTTGGGATTGACACATTGGAGCTAAGAGTTAAATGGTCCGTAACATTCACCTAAGCCCATCCAGGGTGGAATGAAGTGGGTTAACATGCTGAAAGAGAATAGTCTCGTATGCCCATTGAGGGCATAACAAAGGATAAGTCCACTCCTGTAATTGATATAGCATGTTACTCATTGGAAATACGGGCCTGTTAATATGTCATAAAATGGAAAGCTCCAAACGATCTCCCATGTGGTTAAATACAGATGTGTGATAAAGTAGAGACTTGATGAACTGTCTCCTTTGATGTATATGTAGAGCAATAATGCCTATTTAATATAACAATGAATTTAAAATTGTTGAAGAGGAGAATGACAAGTTAACAAGATGACTTGATGATAGACTCTACTAATTATTTGCACATTTAAAGATGGCGCCTGTCTATAGTGAATGAATTGTCCTTCTTTAGTTTTGTTAATTGACAACACTATATGTATGTTTGCTTTGAAGGCGCCCGTCGACACTGACGAAGGCTTATGTTGAAACACGTCTGTTTTTTATTTGAGTGCACGTAAATAAATCCTGATCTGGATTTTACACCAACGCGAGTGCTGGTCCTTACTGTTACTGAGACAGTGGAGCAAGATATATCTATATCTCTAGCCATGGGGTCGTGTGAGACCTGATACAATAAAGAAAGCCATACCTTACATCTTCGAGTACGTGCCTTCTTCTTTGACGGAGACGGATGGAGTATTTATATATATATATATATATATATATATATATATATATATATCTCAATAAGAGCACCGCTTTTCGCAATAACCATCCAGCACTCCAAGGGGTACTAATCACTTGGTTTTATTTTCTCAGTAATGACAACATCTACGCGTTTCGGCGGCTTCACGCTGCCTTGTTCACGATGTAAAAGCGCCATTTTTTTCACATTAAAATAACTCTCATAACTAACGACATTAACGAAGGACTTAACCTTTCTTGGCACCATAGAGTTCATCACATCCTCAATACGGGCGCCATCTTGGAACATGTTTGATTAAACCATATTATAAATGATTTTAGGTGTTCTGCTAGTGCATATACTTTGTTTGCACTTATTAAACAAGCATTGTATTAGTATTTACACAACATAGCAAAACTTTTGTGCTCAATCACAAAATCTGAATTCATATATTTTGCAGCAAAATAAATTACTTGCGTTCTCTTACAGTACCTGATTGATCATTTACATATCTACATGTCATTTGGCTGCCCTTTTCCATTTTATGTGTGCCATTTATTTTTTATTTTATGACAGACATTCCTCAAAATAAAGTGCTAGTGCTTGACTTTGACATTCACTTCATATTTTATAAAAAAAGTGCTAGTGCTTCAATTATACAGTACCATCTTCTCAAAAATGCTAGTGCTTGGGTATACATGAGTCGTTTCCTTTCCAACTAATCCCTTTATACTTCTCTACAGTACTCGACAATTCTAAAGTGCAAGTGCTTTTTAGTATATTATTTTTATAAAAACAGAAAACATCATATACTTTACAATACACTCTTAAAAACGTTTTTTTAGGAAGATTCTCTTTTTCTTTTTTCCATTTCTTTTCATTCTCCAAACTCATATCAAAACGAGTATTCTACTGTACTGTAATAAATATAAAGTGCTATGTCTAAAGTATTTCAATCTAAGGTGCCAATGCCCTTCGTTTTAAATCTTCCCATAAATAAACTTAAACAAAAAACAAATGGTTCTAGAATGTGCAGGCTCATCTCTATTCTCTTAGTCTCATCATCATTTTAATACAAGCAAGTATATAGGTCCTCATCTACATTCAGCCCATGAGGTTCCTTGCTATCGAACTCCAATATAAAGTATGTCTCTAGCCTACGGAGTTCCTTCTCCCTATTCCCACCTCTATTTTTTCTGGGAATTTCGGCTATGCAGCTATACTGCAAGCACATGGCATTACTCTGATGATGAGTTTCAAAATGTCTAGCAATCGGATATGTCCTAACCTGATTGATAATTGCTCTCCGATGTTGCAAAATTCTTTTATATACAGGCAACGTGGTACTCCCTATATAAATCTTCTCGCAAGGACATTGCAGCATGTAGACCACAAAACTTGATCTACAGGTTAAAAAGCCCTTAATTGTAATGGTTTTATTAAAAGATGCGTACGATTCATTCCATGATGGCACGCCTTATACTTAAAACACTTCCTAAAACCCATTTTCTGTTGAAGCCATGTGGGGGCTCCCCCCCTCCTTTCTTGATATTCACTCTTCACAATCCGATCTTTTAACGATATCGACTTTCTATATGTTATATCAGGATGTTTACTCACTTTAGGGCCCAATATCGAATCATTTCTTACCAGATGCCAGTGTTTATTTAAAATGGACCTCACCTCCTTGTGTTTGATATTGAAAGTTGTTATAAATTGATGATTATCCAAACCCTGCTGTAGTTTTTTACTTTTTCTCTGTTGGGTTCTGGATGGTTCAAATAACACCCTCTGTCTTTCCAAATTCCTAGATTTTGTGGCAGCTCCACTTATGACTCCTGGTGAATACCCTCTCTGTAGGAACCTGCTGGTCATTTCCTGTTCTATTCTACAATATTCCTCTGGGTTGCTACATGCTCTCCGCACCCTGTAAAGCTCCCCAAAGGGTATACTCCTGATGAGTGGTGCAGGGTGGGACCTCCCCGCATGTAGAATAGTATTACCAGCTGTTGGCTTCCTAAAGATGGTCGTTTCTAGTTTCCCTTCCACTGGTCTTATCCTAATGTCCAAAAAATCTTTGGAGGTTCTACTAAAATGTCCTACAAACTTCAAATTAAGAGTATTCGAGTTAAGGTCCCTGATGAACAGTTCTATATCAGTTTCCGTGCCCTGCCACAGCACAAAGACGTCATCTATGAACCTTACCCATAATAGGACATGTTCTGACCATTGTTCCAGCGACGACCCACCGAGCACCTGCTCCTCCCACCATCCTAGATGTAAATTAGCATAGCTGGGGGCGAAGCAGGTGCCCATGGCCGTCCCCTGTTCTTGCTGGTATAGTTCTTCACCAAATAAAAATATATTTTTAGTCAAGCACCACTTCATCATTTCTAAAATCATTTGATTGTGTCTAAAAAATCTCATAGGTCTTCTATTTAGAAAATATTCAGTGGCTTTCAAACCATCAATATGCCTTATACTGGTGTATAAAGTAGCAATGTCAAGAGTCACTAGTATCATATTTGTCTCATTCCAACGTATATCATATATACATTTTAAAAAATCCGTCGAATCTTTGATAAATGATGTCAGTGTTCTTACAATGGGATTTAAAAAATAGTCGATGTATTTAGACGTGTTTTCAAACAAGCTGCCACATGAAGGTATTATCTGTCTCCCAGGTGGAGTGGTGGTGCTCTTATGCACCTTCGGGAGCATGTAGAAGACCGGTATCACTGGATTCTCTTGTTTGATGAACTTATACTCATCCCAGCTTAACAGTTCTTGTTGTCTCCACAACTCCAGTCTTGTAAAAAATTGTTCTTTCACCACTTCATATTCCTTTACATCAATTCTTCGATAGCACACTTTATTATTCAACTGACTGAGTGCCTCTTTCTTATATAATTCACGACCCCAAAGCACGATATATATATATTACCTACTGGCGGTCGCCAGTAGGTAGTTATAGTTAGGACCTCGTTTCTATTCAAATAACGTTTTTTCTTTTGCCAATATCTTTGGCGCCGTTTGACGAATCTTCGCGAAATTTTCAAAACTAGTGGGGTGCTCCTGTCAGCTCCTGTCTTGAAAGTTTCGGGGTGATTCGTCAAGCGGGAGCCGAGAAAAAAGGGGGTCCCAAAACGCGTTTTCCCCCATGTTAATTTCCACAGGTTACAGCCCGAACTGCTGAACGGAATTACACCAAATTTGGCAAAAAGGTAACCCTTGGTTCAGAAAGAGACCTTTTTTTTAAATGGTGTAAATCCGTTCAGTAGTTCCTGAGAAATTAGAAAAAGAAAAATATCGATATCTGAGCACCGAGGAGTCGCGAACCCTACCGGGCACGAGCTTCACTCTGATTGGCTGCCAACACTCCAAACCAGGAAGTGTTGGCAGCCATCTTGTGACTCGGTAACCGCAGAATTCGCGTTGGGGTCGCACGCTTCGTTTTCAAAAAGCCCCCCCCGGGTGGGCCAGGTCCCGGGGGCACTCGCCAATTAATTTGCGGGGGCCCGTGGGGGCCCCTGCAGCCCCGGGGACCGCCACCTCCCCGGGGCTTATTTCATTGTATGCGGGGGGCACTACGGCCCCCGCAGCCCCGGGGACCGCCACCTCCCCGGGGCTCTGTACCAACATGAAAATTATGTGTGGGGGGGAGAGCCCCCCCACACGCCCCCGGGGACCACCACCTCCCCGGGGCACATACTAATTAAAAATGCGGGGGTCTGTAGCGGACCCCCTGGCCCCGGGGACCACCACCTCCCCGGGGCTTTAAACACATAGGGGGGCCACGCGGCCCCCCTCCTGGAGCCCTCGAAGGCCCTGGGGACCGCCACCCCCCAGGGCCCCCAGGGCCAGCTCCTGCAGTGTCCCGGGGTGCCCACCCCCGGGACACTGCTGTTTGCTATGGCAGGGCGGGAGGCTCCCGCCCTGCCATAGCAAACTCTGCTTTGCTTCTTTGAAGCGAGAGCAGGGAAACCTGCTCTCGCTTCAACGAAGCAAAGCAGAATTGCTTTTGAGCAAGGGGGGCTGCATGTCAGCAGCTCCCCTTGCTCAAAAGCAATGCCGGCTCCCACAGGAGGCGCGGAGCCGTCGGGACTGTGGGGGCATTGGGGCTCTCCCCACGGTCCCCAACGCAAAGCGCCGGCCCCGGGGACTGGGGTCCCCGGAGCCAGAAGTGGCCCGGGAGGGGGGCCACGTGGCCCCTCCCTCAATAAAAAAAAAATGTTTTTAAAAAGAGGCACAGCCCCAGGGGATGGGGTCCCCGGGGCTAATAGAGGCCTCAGGAGGGGGGCCACGCAGCCCCCCTCCTTAAAAAATATTATTAAAAAATAAATATGTGGCCATGCCCTGGGGGATGGGGTCCCCAGGGCCGAAATTGGCCTCGGGAGGGGGGCCACACGGCCCCCTTCCTATTTATTTAAAAAAAAATAGGGGTCAGGCCCTGGGGGATGGGGTCCCCAGGGCCCCAAAAATGGGAAAAAAAGGGGGGCCACACAGCCCCCCTTCTGAATAAAAAAAAAAGCCGGCATCGCGCCGGAGGCCCCGCCCCTTTCCTGCAGCACTCTGCAAACGCGCCCCCTGGCGCGTTGTAAGTTGGGGAATTAATTCCCCTTGAATACTGAGGGTCCCTGGGGGCCAACTAGCCCACCAGGTACCTCCAGTATGCGCCAGGGAGCTGCGTTGCAGAGAGGTGGTCCAAGGCCACTCCCCCTTTTTACACCACTCTGCAACGCAGCTCTGTGGTGCTTACTGGAGGTACCTGGTGGGCTAGTTGGCCCCAGGGACCCTCAGGACTCAAGGGGACTTAATCCCCCAATTTATAATGCGCCAGGGTGCGCGTTTGCACAGTGGTGCAGGGAGGGGTCGGGCCTGACATAACAAGTGTGCAAACGCGCCCCCTGGCACATTGTAAATTGGGGGATTAAGTCCCCTTCATTCCTGAGGGTCCCTGGGGGCCAACTAGCCCATCAGGTACCTCCAGTAAGTGCCACAGAGCTGCGTTGCAGAGAGCTGGTCCGAGGCCACGCCCCTTTTTACACCTCTCTGCAACGCAGCTCTGTGGCGCTTACTGGAGGTACCTAGTGGGCTAGTTGGCCCCCAGGGTCCCTCAGGATTCAAGGGGACTTAATCCCCCAACTTACAATGCGCCAGGGGGCGCGTTTGCACAGTGGTGCAGGGATGGGGCGGGGCCTGACTTAACAAATGTGCAAATGTGCCCCCTGGTACGTTGTAAATTGGGGGATTAAGTCCCCTTCAATCCTGAGGGTCCCTGGGGGCCACCAGGTACCTCCAGTAAGCGCCACAGAGCTGCGTTGCAGAGAGGTGGTCCAAGGCCACGCCCCTTTTTACACCACTCTGCAAACACGGCTTCTGGTGCACTGCTGGTGGGGCGATGAGGTCCTCTTGTGTCCTGAGGACCTCAGGACACAAGTGGACTTCATCCTCCGAGCAGCAGTGCACCAGAAGCCGTGTTTGCAGCGTGGTGTAAAAAGGGACGTGGCCTCAGAACACCTCTCTGCAACACAGCTCTGTGGCGCTTACTGGAGGTACCTGGTGGGCTACTTGGCCCCCAGGGACCCTCAAAATTCAAGGGGACTTAATCTCCCAACTTACAATGCGCCAGGGGGCGCCTTTGCACAGTGATGCAGGGAGGGGGCGGGGCCTGATATAACAAGTTAGCAATCCTGCTGTGTGCGACTTACTGGAGGTTATAAAAGGGGTAGTTGGCCCCCAAGGTTGACGTTGGGGGCTAACTATCCCTCCTGTTACCTTCGCTAAATCCCACACAGTGGGATTTCTAAAAGGTGTTTGGAGGCCACGCTCACCTTTCTCCACCACTCTGCAAACGCAACTGCTATGTTATAGTTAGAAATTAGCATTTAAAAAACCTTTGAAATTCACTGAAAAAACCATAGGTTTCAGGGACGTTATAGTTAGAAATTAGCATTTAAAAAACCTTTGAAATTCACTGAAAAAACCATAGGTTTCAGGCACGTTATAGTTAGAAATTAGCATTTAAAAAACCTTAGAAATTCACTGAGAAAACCATAGGTTTCAGGGACGTTATAGTTAGCTGGACATTTCACTCGTACAAAACCAGTGAAATTCCGCCGTTATAGTTAGTTCAGCTAACTATAACTTGCGCCCCCGCAATGCACTGCTGATGACGTCACATATTACATCATTCATGACATGGTCAATGACATCACTGATGATATCACTGATGACTTCATCCACGTGAAAATCTGATGCACCTCCTCACACCCTAATATAACCTTTGATACACCCACTCTAAAATACAGACTACCATTTTTGAAACCATAGACACACCAATACCAGTTACTACATACGCACTCACTGATTCCTAGGTCTACACACACATCCACTCATTCACCCATACAGTCACTCATACATACAGTCACTCATCAATATAACACTATCATACACACTCATACACCTATACAGACACTCACACACCGCCACTCATCCAGAGTTACTTACACACCTAGTCAGTCATGCAAAGAATCAATCACACTTCCATTTACTCACCTATACAGTTATGCACACACCACCTCACTTATTCATACAGATACTAACGCATACTTACTGTCTTATACAATCACTGATACAAGTACACACTCATCCATACAGCCACTCTCACAATCACTGTCTCTCACGTATAGTCGTTTATATACTCCAACTCTCACATACACTGCCTTTTAGATATGTAGTTACTTGGACATGTACCACTGAGACATCCATTCACTCACCAACACACCCATACACACACTCACCCACCAATACAGCTGCTTCCACATGCACTCTTGAACCCATACACCCAGTGAATCAACCACTCACACATCTATGCACAGAGTCACACACCTCCCACCCACGCACACATACACTCAGTCACCCATACAAATACTCAGGCAACCAATCAATAACCCATATAGATACTCATGTAGCTAGTCACCAACCCATGCAGTAGCTTACACAACAACAGACAGACTAATACAGACATTCACACAGTTTAGTCACTAACCCATGCATTCAGTAAGACACATTTAATCACTCACTTATACAGTCAGTCACGCACCTACTAAATCTTCCATCCAGACACTTATACACCCACTCATTCTTCAATACACCTTGGCATATATATAAAACATATTTAAACTTTATAGAAACACACAGTCACTGGATGATGTCATCAGTGATGTCATTTGAGATGTCATCAGTGATGTCATCAGTGATGCCACTGACCATGTCATGAATGATGTAATATGTGATGTCATCAGCAGTGCATTGCGGGGGCGCGAGTTATAGTTAGCTGAACTAACTATAACGGCGGAATTTCACTGGTTTTGTACGAGTGAAATGTCCAACTAACTATAACGTCCCTGAAACCTATGGTTTTTTCAGTGAATATATATATATATATATATATATATATATATATATATATATATATATATATATATATGAAAAACCAAGCCTCCGAGTGCAAGGAGCCCCTGACCCTACAGGGCAACCTCAAAACAATGGGCACGGAGCAGCCCATCAATCGTCGACAAGAAAAAACCATGAGGCCCATTTCCAGAGACAGAGCCTTTATTTCGAAGGCACAGCAGCACACAGATTTCCATATCCTAGCACACAGATTTCCATATCCTTACGCGTTTCGGCGTCATTGCCTTGGTCACAGGTGGAAATGATGTAAAGTGCAACGTGCATTTGTGCATGCTTTTTATGCTAAAAGCCACATGACAAGTTCGTAAAAATACAAGTCCCATAATGCAATGTACATTCTTTGTTAGGGTGCCACATGGAATCTCAATAGATCCGCATTTTCTTAGATATTTTTCGTTCGTTTATTGTACCTGCATTATTATAGTGGAGTTTTGTTTCATGCATTCATGTGCTCTTAAGTATTTGCATAGTGCTCAAATCTTCCATTAGCCTCCGAAAAACACTCGTCTTCCAGAACGAGCAGAGTGGGATGTCATCCCCTCCGAATCCCTTCCTTCAAAACAGTAACCTCTTTTCGCTACTTTGGCACCTCCTCATTAGGTGGGTGACTGCGAGTGGGTCATGCTCCTAATTGAATGAAAAACCAAGCCTCCGAGTGCAAGGAGCCCCCGACCCTACAGGGCGGCCTCAAAACAATGGGTACGGAGCAGCCCATCAATCGTCGACAAGAAAAAACCATGAGGCCCATTTCCAGAGACAGAGCCTTTATTTCGAAGGCACAGCAGCACACAGATTACCATATCCTAGCACACAGATTTCCATATCCTTATGCGTTTCGGCGTCATTGCCTTGGTCACAGGTGGAAATGATGTAAAGTGCAACGTGCATTTGTGCATGCTTTTTATGCTAAAAGTCACATGACAAGTTCGTAAAAATACAAGTCCCATAATGCAATGTACATTCTTTGTTAGAGTGCGACATGGAATCTCAATAGATCCTCATTTTCTTAGATATTTTTCGTTCGTTTATTGTACCTGCATTATTATAGTGGAGTTTTGTTTCATGCATTCATGTGCTCTTAAGGATTTGCATAGTGCTCAAATCTTCCATTAGCCTCCGAAAAACACTCGTCTTCCAGAACGATCAGAGTGGGATGTCATCCCATCCGAATCCCTTCCTTCGCTACTTTGGCATCTCCTCATTAGGTGGGTGACTGCGACGATTGATGGGCTGCTCCGTGCCCATTGTTTTGAGGCCCCCCTGTAGGGTCGGGGGCTCCTTGCACTCGGAGGCTTGATTTTTCATTCAATTAGGAGCATGACCCACTCGCAGTCACCCACCTAATGAGGAGATGCCAAGTAGCGAAAAGAGGTGACTGTTTTGAAGGAAGGGATTCGGAGGGGATGACATCCCACTCTGATCGTTCTGGAAGACGAGTGTTTTTCGGAGGCTAATGGAAGATTTGAGCACTATGCAAATCCTTAAGAGCACATGAATGCATGAAACAAAACTCCACTATAATAATGCAGGTACAATAAACGAACGAAAAATATCTAAGAAAATGCGGATCTATCGAGATTCCATGTGGCACCCTAACAAAGAATGTACATTGCAAAATAAGGTTGCGTTTTATAATGTTAATTCATATACAAACCTTTAGCCACACCTACAGCCCGAACCGCTGAACGGACTTACACCAAATTTGGCAGGGAGGTAGATGTCAGTTCAAGGGAGTGCCTTTTACTTATTTTGTGTGAATCCGTTCAGTAGTTGTTGAGAAATTTAAGTTTAAAATTATAGTGATATCTCTGGCCGCGGATATTTCACGGTGGTTGCACGATGAATCACGAATAAACACGCGCCAGCGGGATTGCTCTGATTGACTGGACGCATCCTGAACAGAAAATTGCGGCCACCATTTTATCTATCGGGAACGGTTCCCAGGGCTGAAAATTTCTGAAAAAGCTAACATAAGGGGTCAGAGTAGAGGTACTCTGACCCTATGTTTGAGAAATGGGGGTGTTAGTGACACAAGTTTTGTGTTCAAAATGGATTTTTTTAATTGCGTGCAATATTCGTGGCAATGCCGCGTCTGCCAGTGCGGCCCCCCGTGTAGCATCTCGGGGACATCGCAACTATCAACGTCATCGCAAATATTAGTGAAAATATAAAAATTATATCAGTGAATCATTAATACGCATTGTTATAGAGATATTGAGATTCTGATAAATGTTTTTATAGAGTTATTTATATAGTGAGTTATCTACTGTGATGGTTAGAATTAGTTATATAGTTATAATTTTTTAATGTGGTGGTGGTTATTGAATTCCTGCTTTTCCTTTCTGCTTTCGCGACGTAACCGCAGGGATCACAATTACCTACGTCATCGCGATCTCTGGCCTTACTGCGAAAACAGAAAATAGGTTTTAGAGATGGTTGTTCTAGAGATACATTAGAAAAACATGAGTTCGAAGTGTACAGTAATAAACACCTAGGGGTCGATTCCGATCTCGGCCGGAAGCGCACCTAACACTATTCGTCCGGAAAAAAACCAAGCCGAATGCGTGTTTCCCGACCGATTCGAACATTTGTCCGAACGAGCAAGTACGATGCGCATAACTGCCCAGATCCCGACCCAGCCGTACTCACCCATTCCAGCTCCTGTTCCCCGCCCGAGCCGGATCCGTAAACGCAGAATCGAGTCGCACGGAAGCCAAAATACAGCACCTTCCGGCCGGACTAGTACGATGCGCCTTCCGTACGCGCCGAACCCGTCGCTACGTACGGCACGTCAGAGCATCCGGGAGAGGCGCACATAAGCTCCGATTCACGCCACAAGACGATCCACGGCTACGAGACGAACACGCCAGCCACGAGTACGAGTCGAAGCAACGAGAAAGCCGAACGAGACGAACCAACCATGAATCCCATCGCGCAGGTCCTACCAATACTCTACATCTATTACCGGAACCGGTACGGACGCGTACGGCGCAGAAGGTAAGTCAAACACCCACCACACAAACAAACGACACGTACCCGACATATAACACACACACATAGGGATGCAGAAATGACTTGCAACAGCAGAACCATAGGGGCGGGATGTCTATCACCAATGCCATATACACCCATAGGGGCCTGGATGCCTACCACTACCACCACCCCTACTCAGGGGGTGCTAGATGCCTGTCACTACTACCATCCCCACTCATAGGGGGCTGGATGCCTACCACTAACACCACCCCTACTCAGGGGGGCCTGGATGCCTGTCACTACAACCATCCCCACTCATAGGGGGATGGATGCCTACCACTACCACCACCCCTACTCATAGGGGGATGGATGCCTACCACTACCACCACCCCTACTCAGGGGGGGCTAGATGCCTGTCACTACTACCATCCCCACTCATAGGGGGATGGATGCCTACCACTAACACCACCCCTACTCATGTGGGCCTGGATGTCTACCACCAACACCACCCCTACTCAGGGGGGGCTGGATGCCTACCACTACCACCACCCGTACTCAGGGGGTGCTAGATGCCTGTCACTACTACCATCCCCACTCATAGGGGGATGGATGCCTACCACTACCACCACCCCTACTCAGGGGGGGCTTGATGCCTGTCACTACTACCATCCCCACTCATAGGGGGCTGGATGCCTACCACTAACACCACCCCTACTCAGGGGGGCCTGGATGCCTGTCACTACTACCATCCCCACTCATAGGGGGATGGATGCCTACCACTACCACCACCCCTACTCATAGGGGGATGGATGCCTACCACTAACACCACCCCTACTCAGGGGGGCTGGATGCCTGTCACTACTACCATCCCCACTCATAGGGGGATGGATGCCTACCACCAACACCACCCCTACTCAGGGGGGGCTGGATGCCTACCACTACCACCACCCCTACTCAGGGGGTGCTAGATGCCTGTCACTACTACCATCCCCACTCATAGGGGGATGGATGCCTACCACTAACACCACCCCTACTCATAGGGGGATGGATGCCTACCACCAACACCACCCCTACTCAGGGGGGGCTGGATGCCTACCACTAACACCACCCCTACTCATGTGGGCCTGGATGCCTACCACCAACACCACCCCTACTCAGGGGGGGTTGGATGCCTACCACTACCACCACCCCTACTCAGGGGGGCCTGGATGCCTGTCACTACTACCATCCCCACTCATAGGGGGATGGATGCCTACCACTACCACCACCCCTACTCAGGGGGGCTAGATGCCTGTCACTACTACCATCCCCACTCATAGGGCGATGGATGCCTACCACCAACACCACCCCTACTCAGGGGGGGCTGGATGCCTACCACTAACACCACCCCTACTCAGTGGGGCCTGGATGCCTGTCACTACTACCATCCCCACTCATAGGGGGATGGATGCCTACCACTACCACCACCCCTACTCAGGGGGTGCTAGATGCCTGTCACTACTACCATCCCCACTCATAGGGGGATGGATGCCTACCACTACCACCACCGCTACTCATAGGGGGATGGATGCCTACCACTAACACCACCCCTACTCAGGGGGGGCTGGATGCCTGTCACTACTACCATCCCCACTGATAGGGGGATGGATGCCTACCACTACCACCACCCCTACTCATAGGGGGATGGATGCCTACCACCAACACCACCCCTACTCAGGGGGGGCTGGATGCCTGCCACTACCACCACCCCTACTCAGGGGGGGCTAGATGCCTGTCACTACTACCATCCCCACTCATAGGGGGATGGATGCCTACCACTAACACCACCCCTACTCATGTGGGCCTGGATGCCTACCACCAACACCACCCCTACTCAGGGGGGGCTGGATGCCTACCACTACCACCACCCCTAATCAGGGGGTGCTAGATGCCTGTCACTACTACCATCCCCACTTATAGGGGGATGGATGCCTACCACTACCACCACCCCTACTCAGGGGGGCTGGATGCCTGTCACTACTACCATCCCCACTCATAGGGGGATGGATGCCTACCACCAACACCACCCCTACTCATAGGATGGGTAATGCATGACACAACCAGCATACTCCAACATAAGGAATGTAAGAAAAACACATCCCCCAACACCATGACAAGCGTGTGTAGACTGTGTCAAATGCCTACAACACTGAACATGAAATTGAACATACAATGTGACCCCCTATCACATGTGTCACACATAAATGTGTGTGGCCTCCACAATGCAAGCAGATCATGACCACTGTGGCAATGGGGTCTAACACCCCATCATCACAGTGACCGAAAGGTAAGTGTGGGGTCCATAGCTGAAGCACATTTTGAACATTGTGGCAATGGGGTCTAACCCCCCATCATCACAGTGACCAAAACGTAAGTGTGGGGTCCATAGCTGAAGCACATTTTGAACATTGTGGCAATGGGGTCTAACCCCCCATCATCACAGTGACCAGAAGGTAAGTGTGGGGTCCATAGCTGAAGCACATTTTGAACATTGTGGCAATGGGGCCTGTTGGACTTGGCCCTTTTTAGCAGGTTCACCCCTAAACTTTTTGCCTGGTCTGTGACCTTGTGTGTCAGTAGTTTTATGTCTCTGGGCACTTTAGCACTGTGGGCCAGTGTAAAGTGCGTGCGCGCTGAGTGCGTGTGGTGAGATTGTCCTGCCCTCCCATAGGAATGCATGGGGGATATGTGTGTCCATGGTAATTCCTGGTGTGAGAGGAGTGCAGGGGCGAGTTTAGTATGTGCGAACTCGTGAGAATAAATGCTGCGCAATGGTGTGCGCAGATTTATTGTGACTGGTGTAGAAATGCCACTTTTAGAAGTTGGCATTTATGTGTGCTCTGTGTCTGCCTGCCTGATGTGAATTGCATGTCTGGCTTTGTGAGTGACAGGGGCTGGGAGGTGTGTGTGGCTCCTGGAGGGGCAGGGTGAGTCAGCGCAGTGGTGAATAGAGAGATCTGCATCTAGATGGGAGGGAGGAGTTGCACCTGGGACCTGAATAGGGCTGTGCCTTCCCTCCACAATGCTGGCTCCACCCCCTGTGGTGCGTCTGATGTCCCTAGCCTGTCCTGTGAAAGGAGAGAGGAGCTGAGCAAAACAAAGTGCTCCAAAGCTCCCCCCAAACCAGTTGCGTCTGGTTTTTCCCCAGCCCTGCACCTTTACACAAAGGGAAAAGGGTGTATAAAAAGAAGGGCTGTGACCCCATGTCCTTGTTCAGTCTTGTTCCTGAAGCCTGCCGGGCGTGCTGCTGCTGGGGCCCAGGGGGCTGCCATGAGGGCTTGCCTCCCTGGGCCCTGCATTGCCTCCTTGATGCCTAAAGGACTCTTGGGACCATTTGCTTTATTCCCCTTGCCCCAGGACTTTGCCTGCATCGGGCGCCCTGTGAGCGCTTTATTTTAATTTGCCCCAAGGAGGAAAAGGAGCGTGGGCTACGCAGCGCTGAGCTGCAGCCCCTTTGGAGGGGAATCCCGACGTAGGGATTCCCCGTGATGCTGAATGAGGCGGGTGCCCACCCCGCATATTGGTGACCGAGCGGGAGCCTACCCCGCTGTATGGATGCTTAAAATTGCGGGTGCCCACCCCGCATTTGGTGCCTATTTTGAGCGGGTGCCCACCCCGCTTTATACTTTTAATCGGCGAGCGGGTGCCCACCCCGCCTCGCCACGAAGAAGAGAATTGCCGCCTGCCCGACCAGGAAGACAGGCACTTCCGCCTGACGGTGGGTGGGGCCGCGTGACGAGAGCAGGAAGGAGGACGGGAGCCTACCCTGCCTCCGCGAGACGCCGCCGAGCTGTCCCCGCGTCCAGCCTGAGACGGGAGAAAGTCCCGGTCCCAGAAAGGGGGACCGGGTGAAGAGAAGCCAGGCGGGAGCCTACCCCGCTCTGGCAAACGCCCAAAAGTCACCGGAAACGGAGAGAGAGGCAGCGCGACGCTGCTGGCCGGCCGACGGTGACCGGGGCTCCCGTGCCGAGATGAGAGCCCCGACTGCCAAGAGGAAGACCAGAGGAGCATCCACGAGCCCGGTGAGTGAGGGCTGGGCGGGACACTCTGGCCGGCAGCTACTTTTTATGAGCGGGCCCGCCGTTGCGGGCCGCTCCAACGTTCTGTGCATTGTCTTCCCGAGAAGGAAGTCCGGTGAGTGGAGCCTGGTGGGGAGGGGGGGCTGTGTCGAGGCACGTTATCGGTGCCTGCCCCCGTAGTTGCTCCCCCGAGGCACAGAGGTGCCAGAGCCTCCTTGAGTCTTCACAGCGGTACCGCCATGGCGGACCGCTGCAATGATGGGGGCCAGTATTATTTAATGAGCCCCAGTTGGGCCCCGAGGGCACAGTCGTGCCAGGGCCCATGTCCACAGCTGCCCCGAAACTGAGTGGGCAGCTGCAACGCTTGGCATCTTTTTGTCTAGAGGGCACAGTGAGTGCCAGTGCCACATTTTGATTCCCAGCTGCCCAGCAAGTAGTGAGCAGCTGCACCGTTCAGGCCCTCATGGGATATTCCCAGCTGCCCAGCAAGTAGTGGGCAGCTGCTACGTTTAGGTTTGCGCAGTTGCGCACCCTTGACTTTCGCTGCGTTGGCAGCGCGCCCTGACTCTGTGGACATAGGGCATTTGAGCCCCTTTAGAGATGGCCAGTTGGCCAGGGGGACAGTTATGTTTATAGGGCGCCAGGCCCTAATCTGATCTATGTGCTGATGTGATTTTGGGTGCTAGGAAATGTAATTCATGTAGTATGATTTACGCACCCTGTATTATACCTCTAATGTACTGTTATGCTTATGAGGTTTTGCATAATGTGTTTATGCTTGTGATTTTATTATTACCTAATGCGTTTAGGTTGTGAGTTACTCTCTACTGCGCTTTACGCCCCTAATGTGAGTTATACTTAGGAGGTTAGGGTCTAATGGGTTTAGACTTATGAGAGGATTGCATAATGTATTTATGCTGGTGAGGTTGGCGCAGAATGTAATTCGCGCCTTATGTGATACTGTGCATAATGTGGTTTATGTTACAGGCTGATGCTGAGTACAGTGGTTACCAGTGATTACTGGTTGTACGTTCATGATGTATTCTACATTTATTATAAGTGCTACAGGTACTAAGTTCGCTTTGTGCTGGTTCTGACAGTGGTCCAGTTGGCCCTGTCAGGTGTAAATAATTCCTTGTAAATATGACCCCGTGCCAGGTGGCACGATGTATATCATGTGAGTACTATTCTAATGTGTTTTATGATAATACAAAGGCTATTTTTATATATAACCTTGTGTGGAGTTCCTTTTTGTGGTGTGCCTAGTATGTTGTTGCTGTGGGTGTGTTGCGCAAACGCTTTACACATTGCCTCCGGGATAAGCCTGACTGCTCGTGCCAAGCTACCAAGGGGGTGAGCAGGGGTTATCTTTGGCGTGTAACTCCCTTGCCCTGACTAGAGTGGTGGTCTCTGCCTGGCTTTGGCGCAAGCCTTAGCCAACCAGAGATCCCATTTCTAACATTGGTTGTCAGCGGTGAGGATAGGACTTGCGTTTGGGCAGTACCTCAGCGACAACTGGCTGCACTACAAAGCTCTGCATTTTAGATAATCACATATTGGGGATTATTTTTACTGATTTTATTTTTCTCCTCAACAGTGTCATTTTTTAATGGTGTTTTCTGCGCTTTTATGATTGGTGGCAGAAGAGAGAAAATGACAGGGCGGGACGCCAGTAGGTTGGGAGGTTCCCATAGATAGGGAGTCCCATGCTGGGTCCAGTGCCCAATCCCTTTTCCTGTCCCCAGAGGTGTGGGTGGATAGGAGGGAAGAAAGGGAGTGTGGAGGTGAAAAAGTTAGCTCTGGAGGGTAGTTTATCCCCTGAGCTCAGTTGAGTTGTCTGGATTCACCAGTAAGGGTGGGATCCAGTGGTGGCAGCAATATGGTGTCCAGTGCAGGAAGTCCCATTCCCCGTTCCCACAGTATGGTACCTGGTTCCCAGTAAGAGGGGTACAGGTTGAGATTCAGGGGCAGTAAGGAACTGTCTCACCAGTCTTGGTTGGGGGCGTGTCTGGATGAGTGGTGTGTTGCACTGGACGAGTGGGTGTGAGTTCTTTTGGTGATAAGGAGCTTGCACGGGAGGTGGACCTCTGACTATGTGCTAGAGGTCCTGCAGAGGCATTGGAGAATGATTCCAACAAGAGTGGCTCGGGTATCTTCCGGTCCTGTGTGGTGGAAGAGGTTCAGTGTAGCCCAGCTAGGTCCCAGTGTAGTGGGAGGGGTGTAGGGGCTCACGTCCTGTCTCAGAGGAGAAGGAGTGAGTGTGGGCTGTGTCCCAAGGTGCCCGAAACCCAGTCCCAGGGCCTGGATGGTTTCTTCAGGGAACACCAGGTTGGGGGCCTAGGCTGTACTTGTAGGCCATTTGAGGAGGATCTCCCATTGTCTAGAGGACGTGGAGTGTCTGTAACCAGAGCTCCAGCGGTCCTGGTGTCTGGCAGTACCACTCCAGTTGGGAGGGTGCAGAGGTCCAGAGTGAGGGGTGAGAGGGGGAAAGAGTCCTCAGTGGAAGAACCAGTGGGTCAGGGGCCAGCCAGAAGGGCTGAGTCGCCAATGAATGACCATGGTGACGCCACTTCTGTCCTGGGGGATCTGCACGCACTGTCAGATGGACAGGAGGTCGTGAGATCTGCGCCAGGCAGACTGTCACACGACACATTAGTTATGTGTCACCCTCGAGGGGGGGCATGCGTGCTCCCCGTGAAGTCCTGGTTCGCCGGGCATCTGACCAAAGGGTACCGTCCCTGGGTTGGGGAGCCATGTTCAGGTGTTTCCTGACCTGGACGGCAGGGCGACTGTAATCAGTGTCCTGGCCGGGTTGCCTTCTAGGGGTACCCCTGTGAACACAGGTGGGGCCCATCTTAAGTGAAGAGACCCTGTGTTTCCCAGAAGGGGTGGTGCAGGCCTAGCCGGGATCTTTAGGGTCCCTGGCTGAATGTGGTAGTACTACCCTGAGAGCAGGTGGGGCCCATCTTAAGTGAAGGGACCCTGCTCTACAGTGGGAGGGTGCAGAACTCTGGAATGGGGGGGTACAGAGGGAGGGAGTCCTCGCCTCTGACCCCGGTGCATCCGGTGAATTCGGATCCCAGGTGGTAGACCAGTTGATGGAGAGAGGTCCTGAACTGGTGGGAGAGTTGTGTTCTGGTGGGTGCTTCCCCTGGGAGGGTGCGGAACCCCAGAAGTAGAGGTAGGGTGAGGAGATGCTTTGCCCGTGACCTCTGGTCAGCCTGAGGGTGCGGACCCTAGGTTGAAGGATCAGTGGTAGTTTGGAACTACACTGAGAGGGAGAGTGGAGAATGGCTATTGTATGCCAGGGGTTACTGCCCCCCACTCTGGATTGGCAAGGACCAGTGGCATCTGGGTGGCCTAGGGCCTGGTCCTGGCCCTGGCCGTGGACAACTAAGGAGTACCGGTGGGGTAGCCTAGTTGGTCCTGAGTTTTTTTCTCTTAGATGGATTCCATGGGTTCCAAGTGGCGTAGAACCGGAGGGTGTCCCTGCAGTGCGGGCCCGCGTCCGTGTTCTATCGCCCCAAGCAGGGAAGCCCATCACGGTGGTGATTGGTCTGCCCTGCGTTTTGGCTGGAAAGGGGTTGTGTTGGACTTGGCCCTTTTTAGCAGGTTCACCCCTAAACTTTTGCCTGGTCTGTGACCTTGTGTGTCAGTAGTTTTAAGTCTCTGGGCACTTTAGCACTGTGGTCCAGTGTAAAGTGCGTGCGCGCTGAGTGCGTGTGGTGAGATTGTCCTGCCCTCCCATAGGAATGCATGGGGGATATGTGTGTCCATGGTAATTCCTGGTGTGAGAGGAGTGCAGGGGCGAGTTTAGTATGTGCGAACTCGTGAGAATAAATGCTGCGCAATGGTGTGCGCAGATTTATTGTGACTGGTGTAGAAATGCCACTTTTAGAAGTTGGCATTTATGTGTGCTCTGTGTCTGCCTGCCTGATGTGAATTGCATGTCTGGCTTTGTGAGTGACAGGGGCTGGGAGGTGTGTGTGGCTCCTGGAGGGGCAGGGTGAGTCAGCGCAGTGGTGAATAGAGAGATCTGCATCTAGATGGGAGGGAGGAGTTGCACCTGGGACCTGAATAGGGCTGTGCCTTCCCTCCACAATGCTGGCTCCACCCCCTGTGGTGCGTCTGATGTCCCTAGCCTGTCCTGTGAAAGGAGAGAGGAGCTGAGCAAAACAAAGTGCTCCAAAGCTCCCCCAAACCAGTTGCGTCTGGTTTTTCCCCAGCCCTGCACCTTTACACAAAGGGAAAAGGGTGTATAAAAGAAGGGGCTGTGACCCCATGTCCTTGTTCAGTCTTGTTCCTGAAGCCTGCCGGGGCGTGCTGCTGCTGGGGCCCAGGGGGGGCTGCCATGAGGGCTTGCCTCCCTGGGCCCTGCATTGCCTCCTTGATGCCTAAAGGACTCTTGGGACCATTTGCTTTATTCCCCTTGCCCCAGGACTTTGCCTGCATCGGGCGCCCTGTGAGCGCTTTATTTTAATTTGCCCCAAGGAGGAAAAGGAGCGTGGGCTACGCAGCGCTGAGCTGCAGCCCCTTTGGAGGGGGAATCCCGACGTAGGGATTCCCCCGTGATGCTGAATGAGGCGGGTGCCCACCCCGCATATTGGTGACCGAGCGGGAGCCTACCCCGCTGTATGGATGCTTAAAATTGCGGGTGCCCACCCCGCATTTGGTGCCTATTTTGAGCGGGTGCCCACCCCGCTTTATACTTTTAATCGGCGAGCGGGTGCCCACCCCGCCTCGCCACGAAGAAGAGAATTGCCGCCTGCCCGACCAGGAAGACAGGCACTTCCGCCTGACGGTGGGCGGGGGCGCGTGACGAGAGCAGGAAGGAGGACGGGAGCCTACCCCGCCTCCGCGAGACGCCGCCGAGCTGTCCCCGCGTCCAGCCTGAGACGGGAGAAAGTCCCGGTCCCAGGAAGGGGGACCGGGTGAAGAGAAGCCAGGCGGGAGCCTACCCCGCTCTGGCAAACGCCCAAAAGTCGCCGGAAATGGAGAGAGAGGCAGCGCGACGCTGCTGGCCGGCCGACGGTGACCGGGGCTCCCGTGCCGAGAGGATAGCCCCGACTGCCAAGAGGAAGACCAGAGGAGCATCCACGAGCCCGGTGAGTGAGCCCGGTGAGTGAGGGCTGGGCGGGACACTCTGGCCGGCAGCTACTTTTTATGAGCGGGCCCGCCGTTGCGGGCCGCTCCAACGTTCTGTGCATAGTCTTCCCGAGAAGGAAGTCCGGTGAGTGGAGCCTGGTGGGGAGGGGGGGGTGTGTCGAGGCACGCTATCGGTGCCTGCCCCCGTAGTTGCTCCCCCGAGGCACAGAGGTGCCAGAGCCTCCTTGAGTCTTCACAGCGGTACCGCCATGGCGGACCGCTGCAACGATGGGGGCCAGTATTATTTAATGAGCCCCAGTTGGGCCCCGAGGGCACAGTCGTGCCAGGGCCCATGTCCACAGCTGCCCCAAAAGTGAGTGGGCAGCTGCAACGTTGGCATCTTTTTGTCTAGAGGGCACAGTGAGTGCCAGTGCCACATTTTGATTCCCAGCTGACCAGCAAGTAGTGGGCAGCTGCACCGCTCAGGCCCTCATGGGATATTCCCAGCTGCCCAGCAAGTAGTGGGCAGCTGCTACGTTTAGGTTTGCGCAGTTGCGCACCCTTGACTTTCGCTGCGTTGGCAGCGCGCCTGACTCTGTGGACATAGGGCATTTGAGCCCCTTTAGAGATGGCCAGTTGGCCAGGGGGACAGTTAGGTTTATAGGGCGCCAGGCCCTAATCTGATCTATGTGCTGATGTGATTTTGGGTGCTAGGAAATGTAATTCATGTAGTATGATTTACGCACCCTGTATTATACCTCTAATGTACTGTTATGATTATGAGGTTTTGCATAATGTGTTTATGCTTGTGATTTTATTATTACCTAATGCGTTTAGGTTGTGAGTTACTCTCTACTGCGCTTTACGCCCCTAATGTGAGTTATACTTAGGAGGTTAGGGTCTAATGGGTTTAGACTTATGAGAGGATTGCATAATGTATTTATGCTGGTGAGGTTGGCGCAGAATGTAATTCGCGCCTTATGTGATACTGTGCATAATGTGGTTTATGTTACAGGCTGATGCTGAGTACAGTGGTTACCAGTGATTACTGGTTGTACGTTCATGATGTATTCTACATTTATTATAAGTGCTACAGGTACTAAGTTCGCTTTGTGCTGGTTCTGACAGTGGTCCAGTTGGCCCTGTCAGGTGTAAATAATTCCTTGTAAATATGACCCCGTGCCAGGTGGCACGATGTATATCATGTGAGTACTATTCTAATGTGTTTTATGATAATACAAAGGCTATTTTTATATATAACCTTGTGTGGAGTTCCTTTTTGTGGTGTGCCTAGTATGTTGTTGCTGTGGGTGTGTTGCGCAAATGCTTTACACATTGCCTCCGGGATAAGCCTGACTGCTCGTGCCAAGCTACCAAGGGGGTGAGCAGGGTTTATCTTTGGCATGTAACTCCCTTGCCCTGACTAGAGTGGTGGTCTCTGCCTGGCTTTGGCGCAAGCCTTAGCCAACCAGAGATCCCATTTCTAACAGGGCCTAACCCCCCATCATCACAGTGACCGAAAGGTAAGTGTGGGGTCCTTAGCTGAAGCACATTTTGAACATTGTGACAATGGGGCCTAACCCCCCATCATCACAGTGACCAAAAGGTAAGTGTGGGGTCCATAGCTGAAGCACATTTTGAACATTGTGACAATGGGGCCTAACCCCCCATCATCACAGTGACCAAAAGGTAAGTGTGGGGCCCATAGCTGAAGCACATTTTTAACATTGTGGCAATGGGGCCTAACCCCCCATCATCACAGTGACCAAAAGGTAAGTGTGGGGTCCATAGCTGAAGCACATTTTGAACATTGTGGCAATGGGGCCTAACCCCCCATCATCACAGTGACAAAATTGTAAGTGTTGTCATGGCAAAAGCTGCAAATGCCAAACAGCATGGATTATCCCTGGTCACAGAACAACAAACACATCAGTGACATAGTAGTGCTTGTGTCCCATAGCAACATAGATTGGGTGAGGCAAACAGTGCAGTGCAAATAAGACATACCTTTGGCCATGTGCAGACAAACATCACCCATGGGGGCTGACACTGTCAACATTCATCAATAACACAATGACAGAAGTGACCATCATAATGCAGACCCACATATCTGCACCAATGGGCACACAAATGTAGATATCCTGTGGAGACTGTAGATGTGAGGTGAACAAATAACATACCATGGCAGCAATGGGACATACAAACCATGATCATTGTGCTGACTGATGACCTAGGAGTCCCAGGGACAGCAGGGGAAACCCACCAAACAACATACAGCCAATGGCACACTAAAGATATGCCAATGCAGTGGTGCAGATGCACAAACACAAACAGGCAGCCCCACACTGCATATCAAACACAACAGGTGAGGGGGGGGGGTGCCAGTGTCCCCAGGCAACCACACAACACATGAGGAGGCCTGAATCCCAATTACACAGATCTGCATACAGTGCCACACAAAAGTAACTCATGGATCAGAATCCCCTATGTGGGCAATCAGGCATTGTTAGATGAGAGGGAGCCCAAATTACACATGTCACACAAGCTTGTAGGAACAGCAACTAACACAGCAAGACACAGACCCACCACAGCACTACCCCCAGGGTCCCCACATTGTGGTGACACTGGCCTGCATGATAATCCCACTGTGATGACAAAGCTAGATGTCGTTCACACTGTGAACCACAGTCATGTGTCCTGAGCAACAAACTACCATCACACCTACACAAGCACAAATCAATCAGCACGGCCTGTCAGCCAAGGCCAATATGGAGGCAGGGGTCTAGCCGTGAAACAACTCTCATCTGCACACTCAACACCACACACCTTGATCTCCACCAATGTGCAGCAGTGAAGCTCACATGCACTGGTGACATTGCACATGCACCCATGACAATCCCAGGGGTGGTGGTGGGAACTAAGGTGCAGAAACCCATCACACATGGCCAGTCAACAAGACTCGTGAATGTCTGACACACTGCACAGTACGCCGTACATGGGCATGACGTCAAATCCACACCAACCAATGAGATCCCGGCCACAGTCACACACCAATGAAGAAGCCAAGGTCACCCACAAAGAACACACATAGACAACTTCCAACATTGCAGCTCTGACCCTGAGGAGTGGCAGCAGTCACACACACAACGTGTCACAATCACTGAAAGCTAACACAAACTGTAAATTACATGACAGGTGTAACCAACAAGTGCCAAGAGGAATCCTGACTGTGTCTCATCTGCGTTTGCCCACAAACTCAGCCCTGACAGCAAACACACCTATGGGTGACACCCTGATGATCAGTAATGTGCCATGCACCCACATCCCAGAGAAGCCAGGGAGAAGACTTTGGGGGAACATAGGTCAACTCAGCAAGCATCACAAACAGGAACATCACTAGGGATCCCAGCCTGCCTAGCAAAATGGAAGTGAACACACACAGACATACTCACACAACACACACCTTGTGCTCAGGCAATGTCACAGAATTACACACTGCCATGAGGGGACCCCACTCCTGTGTAAGGAAAGCTGTGCCATACGTTGTCTCAGTAGGGCTCTATCATGTCAGCAGAACACTTGGTCACTCAGTCAACAATTAGCACAAAATGAAGGCTCCCGTCATATCAGCCTGGTCATGGGAGTGTCACCGAAATCATCAGCACAGATCCAACACACATGTATAGCAAGTTGCACTGATAACACAGATGAGTCCTTCCCCATTGATGCCCAAACTTGCATGTCCAGTGGAGATGGTCACACGGTCAGGGAAATAGACAAATTGAACAATGGCAAGCACAACAGATGTGCAGGGGTGTAAGCCACAGATGTGATATTGCAAATAAAAGTAGGAAATCCCATTGCCAAATCTTGAAAACATGACACCCTCATATTGCTGCAAAGGATGACATGGATACACAACAGGATAGGACACATTCCCCCTGGACCACATGGGGTCCTGCACAGTAACACTTCATTTTCCTGAGATCAAAAATCACCATCACTGCAGCAAGGGCATGGTTAGCATCATCAACATCATGTACATCAGAAGCAAAACCACTAGAGAACAGAAAGTAGCTTTATTCAGCATATGTCTGTGAAAAAGTGAAAGTCCAGAAAAATAACAAAGGCCAATGGCCAGTCCATTATCAAAGTCCAAACAGGGTGACAGTGGCAGATGTCACCCTTTGCATGCCTGCACTGCTACACACCAGGGACATTCCCCTCGGAGGGGTATACGGGGGGGGCAAGCCAGGCACCGCAGGGACAGGATCAGGGCTCACCAGAAGGAGGCAGGGAAGGGGTGGTGGGTGCTGGAGAGTCACTGACAACTGCAGTGGAGGTGTCTGACATGGTGTGTGCCGGCACAACTGGGGGGCATGAGTCAGATGGTGTGGGTGCCGGCACGACTGCAGTGGGCCCTGCAGATGGAGTGGACAGGTTCCCCACTGCAATGCCCAAGTCAGACGGGGTGGTAGTGGACTCCACTGCAGTGCCTATCTCCTGGGGAGTAGAATGGGGTTCATGTAAGGTGGGCAGGACAGAGGGGGAGGACACGGTCTCCACACCAGTGGCACAAACATGCGCAGCGGGGTGTGTGGTGCTGGAAGAGCAAGTGGTAGGGGGAGAAGGCCGGATCATTTTGGGGATGGTGTATCTGTGGGTGGGGGAACCTGGGGCAGGGTGTGGTGGGGGAACCTGTGGAGTGGGGGCCTGAGGGATGGAGGAAGGAGACTTGGTGGTTGAGCTGCAGGGTGGCGGCGGGGTCTTGCTCTTCCGGGGGGACTTGCGGAAGGGGGCATCAGTCTGTCTGCGCCTGTGGGAGGGTGTCCGGGGGTGAGGGGCACTCCCCTCTGTGTGGGTGGACTTCCTCTTCCCCCTGTATGCTGGATCAGCTGGATCGGAGGGGAAGAGGCCGAGGTCACAGAGGAAGAGCTGCTTTGTAGGTGGGGTTGCAGGTGAGGCAAGGGAAGGGGCCTTGGAGGGAGAGGTATCGGAGGACTGCGGAGTGACTGTGGATGCCTGTGTGTGTGTCTGTGCCCCATCCCCTGTGGGTGTGGTATCAGTCCCCTGAGGATGCCTGCGTGCATGTTTTGTTTTTGTAGTGGGTGTGTCTGTGCTGCTCGTGTCTGTGTGTTTGGGTGATTGTGCAGGTGTGCATGTGCTTGGGACAGGTAGGGTGCCAGGAAGTGTGGATGGGGCAGAGGTAGGAGGGGTGAGGGACTGTTGGAGGAGGGACACTGGTGCAGTCAGGGAGGAGTCCATGGACCTATTGCTCCTCTGTAGGGCAGACATGCCCGATGAGATGCCCTCCATAAACGACACCAGCTGAGTCAACAGAGTGGTGTGGGCATGGAGGACACTCAGCATTGCTGTCTGCCCTACATGGAGCTGGCGAAGTAGGTACACAGACGCCTCACTCAGGGCAGCAGGGGACACAGGGGCAGGGGGTGCGGTGCCTGGCACGAAGGAGACACGCTCCCGAACACGGGAGCCTCCACGGACCTCTGGAATGGGAGCCGATGGGAGGGCGGTGGTGGTGGTGGCGGGGACAGCAATACTAGCTGGGGTGTGGTGGCTGCTGACACCCGCCTCCACAAGGGAGTCATCCTCCGAGCTGCTGTGGTCCTCAGCTGAGGTGGATGCTGCTGAGGACTCCTCGGTGTGGCTCCCCTCGCCCTCCGTGCCACTGGGTCCCTCCGACCACTCATCGGCTGCTGACCCAGTCTGGCTCTGCGGCTCCTCCTGGTCCGTGGAGCTGTCCCCTCCTGTGGCCGTGGATGTATCTGCAAACAATTAGGGAAACAGACAAACATCAGTCACCTGCACTGACCGCACACACCACAGTAAGTACAGCACATTACAGAGCAAGCCCTGGCATCCTTAGTTGAACATTGCCAAAAGTGCTCAAACAGAGTAGGAGAAGCCAATTGTCAGTCTGATGGTCAACCATGGCACTCACATCCCTCCTGGCCTTGCACCCATCTGTCTGGTGTCTGTCGGATGGCAATACCCCAGTGTGGACACATGCACCACCTACACAGTAGTTGGACAGTGCAGAGAACACGGTGAAGTATGTGAACATGCACACATCACAACTCTTGCCACTGAGTCAGTACAGGTGTCCGGATAAAGGGATGGCCAGAGTCTATTTTGAAATGCATGTGATGCATACCAGCACCAGACACCATGATGCACACATGTCCTGATAGTCAATGCCACAATGGGGTGCATGTAGTACATGTCACTCCCCTGCAGGATCACTCTTAGGAAGTTTAATGCCATGGCACAGGCATGCCTCCAAAGTCATACATCACTGTCTCCAGTCACATGGGCAGGGCAGCCAACCAACAACACTCTGCACTGTGTCACAATCCTGGGTCATGGGGAATGCAAGTCCTGTAGCTGAGAAGTGCACATGTCCATCCCCCACAAACCACATCATCTGAACTCTTATTTGTCCACGTCATACCAATTGGACATATGGGAGACCTGAAACACAACCCTCGGAACCTGAGCACCTCACAATCTGCTGTGAATGGGAAACAGCTGCCTGAACTTCACATTCGCATACCCCAGTCTGCACAGTCAAGTGATCAAACACCTATATGTCACACAAGTATCGTCTCCTATGGTCACATCTCCGGTGGCATGCTGAGCCCTAAACGATAAACACCCCAGTAGTCCTGACAACGAAGCCACAGCACAATGACACAGAGGCAGACACCTGAGGGAACATTTCACTGAGCACAACGTGTCAGCTGATACACGGGAGTGGGAGTACAGAGTGTATTGTATGGCCTGGAGTAGGCATGACTGTCCTGCTCCACGTGAAAGAGGGATGAGCCCTGGACAGTAGGCAGGTGGCTAAGTATGTGTGACACACTTGATATACATACTCCTGAGGCCCAAACATTGTTCCCACCCGCAGAATGGGTGTGTGCCAAATACCCCAGGCACATGTGGTGAATCAGATCAGCAATTGGACCACATATCAAAGTTACACGCAGATTACATGTCAGAACTCAGGCATTGTGTAAGCAATGGACCCACCCATGAAGCCCACAACAAAGTTACGGGAACAAATGCTGTCCCCCACCTTGAGCTAAGCAAAATGCAAGGACACAGTACCCAAGTGACACAATTTCCTGACTGTAAGGGCCACACCTGGGTATCAGATGAGGAGTGGGCATGTCACAATTGAGGGACATGGGTCCTGGACCACAAGACTGATGTACTGTGGAAGTTTAACCAGGCCAGAGGAGGGCACATAGCATGTCAGACAAAGTTCACAGTGCAGTCATGGACTCACCCCCTCCTTGCTGCTGTCTGGCCTTCAGCTGCCCATCCAGATCAGGGAAGACCACCGCCAGGATCCTGAGCATGTGGGGGGTCAGGGTCCGGTGTCCGCCCCTCCTGCGAGGAGGCGACAGCTTCAGCTGGACCCTTGCGATCCTCCGGGTCCAGCCCCGAAGGTCCTGCCACCTCTTCTGGCAGTTGCGGATCCGGCGCTTGTAGACCCCCACAGATCTTACTGCCCGGGCGATCTTCAGCCAGATTTCCTGCTTCTGGTGGGCATCAACCTGTGAGGATGACAAAGTGCAAAGGCCATTACTACACATGCAACATATCCGTGCATCACACATTTGGATATACATGTCTCAATCACAGGGGCACATGATGTACACAGGCAGTGCAACGATGGCTATGAACAGTTTGCCAGCAGTTACTACATGGTATCATTGCCTGGGAAGTAAAACCTTGTTGGAATGCACTGTTACTGCACTATACCTGTCCAGTGCATGTAACTACACACTATGGGGGTTGACAACTACTCAGTGAGCCTGCTAGCCAGTGGCGTGCACACTGTAAGTCTTGCTAGTCAGACAACATGCAGATTTAGTAAGGCAGTGGACAGCACACTCACCTGCTCCCCTGGTTTCCCATACAGCTTGCTGTACTGTGGAAGGAGGCTGTCCAGCAGGGCCTGGTTCTCCTCAGTGCTGAAGGCTGGGGCTCTCTCCACAGTACGTGCCATTGCAGGATCCAGAGGATGCATATACAGCAGCAGTGGTGGTGGCAGATATCGTCCTGGAGCATGTAGTGCAGGCAAGTGAGCTCTCAGGGGAACAGCCAGCATTATATGTGTACTGCTGAGGCAGATACTGTCCCATGTGTCCAAAGTGATAGGTCCAAGTCGTTTGCATCTTCTGAATCTGGCCAATCCATGGAATTGCACCACTTACACACGCCCACAGCATCCTTCAAAAGTTCAACTTCATGAGACCCATGAATTTGCAACATTGTTGTGGGTGGCCAACTGAATTCACAGCATCAGACTCGTTAAAGGTTCGAAAACGCGTCCGTTGCCATGCCAGGCCATAGCCAATGCGTGCGCACCGATCGGTCCATTGCTGTACAACGCGTATGTCGAAAAACAACGCGTACCCGCTCACATCATATGCAATGGCCAATGCGTGCACACCGATCGGTCCATTGCTGTACAACGCGTACCCGCTCACATCATATACAATGGCCAATGCGTGCACACCGATCGGTCCATTGGTATACAACGCGTATTTCGGGCCACATCATATGCAATGGCCAATGCGTGCGCACCGATCGGTCCATTGCTGTACAACGCGTACCCGCTCACATCATATGCAATGGCCAATGCGTGCACACCGATCGGTCCATTGCTGTACAACGCGTATGTCGAAAAACAACGCGTACCCGCTCACATCATATGCAATTGCCAATGCGTGCGCACCGATCGGTCCATTGCTGTACAATGCGTACCCGCTCACATCATATGCAATGGCCAATGCGTGCGCACCGATCGGTCCATTGCTGTACAACGCGTACCCGCTCACATCATATGCAATGGCCAGTGCGTGCACACCGATCGGTCCATTGCTGTACAACGCGTATGTCGAAAAACAACGCGTACCCGCTCACATCATATGCAATGGCCAATGCATGCGCACCGATCGGTCCATTGCTGTACAACGCGTATTTCGGGCCACATCATATGCAATGGCCAATGCGTGCACACCGATCGGTCCATTGCTGTACAACGCGTATTTCGAGCCACATCATATGCAATGGCCAATGCGTGCGCACCGATCGGTCCATTGCTGTACAACGCGTCCCTGTACAAGTCACTCGCATATGTCACCATGCCTGTCACAGGTGAACGTATGCCAGCCACATTTACTTTCCAGGGACTCAGGGGCACACCTACAACACCACAGCCTGTCCACACTGTATCCTAAGGCATGTAAGGCTGCATTACCTTTTCTGTGTATGGGGGTCAACATGTGGTTTTTTGGGTGGCACTTGGGGGCAGCCACTCCCAGGCTGTGCACGTCTTCATGGGGACAGAATCCTTGGTGTGTTGTGCACATGACCACTGTGACGTGCAACTGTTCATTTCAGAGCATGTGGCATGGTCACATTTCCAGGTTGTGTATGTGTATGTCATGTCACATACCCCCTGTGTCCCATGTGGGACAGTATGTACGTCACAGGGTGACCCATTGCCACAATGGTGATGGCCCTCCACAGTCTGTGTGCATGTTGTGTTTACAATGTCTCTGATTCCATGTGCACAATGGGAGACAGTCTCCACATCCACGTTGTTTGTGCATGGACTTTGATGTTGTGCGTGTGTGTGTCACAGACGTCCATGTCTGTCCTGCAGAGGCAACAGGGACCACTACCTGTGGGGGTCATGGTTGTTTTGCTGTGGTGTATTCATGATACGCCATGTCATGCCAGTGTCCATGTGGCAACACAGGGTCCCTGGGAATCTACCTGTCAATGAGCTGTGATGCCTGGGGCACATCTGTCCTCACAGGTCGCTGTGGTGTGTGTTTGGAACGTGACAGCAGTACATGGGTACTGTGACACAGCCTAATGATATCCCATAGCACAACCTGGGACTTGTTGACAACACATGTTGAACTGTGATGTTAGATGTTGGCCATGTAGGTGCAATACATGTCCTTACAGAACGGCACACACATCATGTACTTGTGTCTCGTAATGATGTATCATGTGATATTGAGTATGGTCTATGCCACATATGTGGGGTGACTGACAATCTTTCTTTCTTCACCCATGCACTGCAGGGCACCAGCTGTCCATAGACCATTCCCTGACCTTGCAACCATGGTTGAACGGGACTGCATCCGACGGTACCGCTTCACCAGGCCGCTGATTGAGGAATTGACGGTGCGGTTGGCCCCACATTTGCAACCTGGCCGGACATACCCTACAGCGCTGACCCCCAAGGTGAAGGTGATGGCAGCCCTACACTTCTTTGCCACCGGTACCTTTCAACACACTGTGGCGTCTGCTGGTGGGATGTCACAGACCATGTTCAGCCGTGTGCTACGCGATGTTTTGGAGGCTATGTTGAGATACCTGAACCAGTACATCTATTTCCCTAAACGTCAACAACTCACTGATGTCAAGAGTGACTTCTATGCCCTGGGGAGGATGCCGCATGTCATTGGCTCCATTGATGGGACACATGTGGCTTTGGTACCACCACAGGCACATGAGCAGGCATACAGGAACAGAAAACATTACCATTCGGTCAATGCTCTGGTGGTATGTCTTGCAGATATGAGCATCTCACACGTGTGTGCCCGTTTCCCCGGTTCTGCACACGATGCCTACGTGATGAGGAGTAGTCGCATCCCGAGGATGATGTCACAGATGCGGAACCAGCGTGCCTGGCTTGTCGGTGTGTACTGACTTTGTACCATTGTGTGTGTTCTGCAATCTAGTATTCCACCCTCTTGTCCAAATCAGCTAATGTGCAATTGCCTGTATGTAGGTGACTTGGGATACCCCAACATGCCGTGGTTGCTGACGCCCCTCAGGAACCCTGTGACACCAGCCCAGATGCGCTACAATGAGGCACATGGTCGGATCAGGAGAGTGATCGAGCGGACATTTGGTCTCCTGAAGAGCCGCTTTCGCTGCCTGGACAAGACAGGAGGGGCCCTCCCATATGCCCCAGCAAAGGTGTGCAAGATTGTCATCGTCTGCTGCATGCTACACAACCTGGCAGTGCGGAAGGAGTTGCCTCTCATCCTGGATGACGATGACCAACATCCGCCACCTGTGGAGGATCCTGGCCTGGGCCACGATGCCAGTGATGGTGATGATGATGAGGGTGATGTCCGCACACAGCTCATCACCAACTTCTTCAGCTGAATGTGAGTATCCAGAGATGTCATGTCAATGATGTGAGTTTGCGTGATATGTGTTGGTGGTGCTCTGGTGCTGTTTGAGTGTGGCCATGTGCTACTTGACTGTATGCGTGCAGCGATGTGTCCTTACAGGTAGTCTGTACTCCCCAACAGTGTTGAGATGCTAACTTGGTTTTGTGTAGGTATCTTGTGACATGTATTGGGCATGAGTATTGCAGTTCTGTCCTGTTCTTCAGTGCTTTTGACTGTGTGTCATTGCTGTCCTTCACAGGGTACTTTCAGAGTTGTTTGGGCAACTGTGATCCCCCGACACCATGATTCAACTTCCAGGGTGGAAGCTGTCGTTTCCCTACAGGTGATGTGCCCCACACCCCTGGACTTCCTTTCTTCTACACTTGTTGACTGTGTGGCCACTGCCACGTGGGATTACCTTGCATCTGTAGTGGAAACAACATGTTGCAAATGTGTAATAAACCTGTGCTTCACTTTGGGATGTGCGTTGTCTGTGGTCACACATCCGACTGACATTTGCTTACTGCACCAGTGGGCTAGTTAACACAGACTGTGAATAGGTGTGGTGTCTGTGCATTGCACTGTATTTCCTGGCAACATCAGTGTAGGCGATGAGTCAGATGGCCCTGGTGTGTATGTGTTGTGTAGCCCTAGTGGTGTGTCTCCCTCATATGTGTCATGTCGCCATGACTCACATGACGGTGTTGTACTTGCTGTAGCAGTTAGCATGCACAGTGTCATTTAGCAGATCATCATCTCCATGACAGAAACCACGTTGGAATCACAACAGAGGCAAGTATGGTGTATTAGTGAGTTTATTTACATACATGTGTGAGTATAGTGCACAGGATGGTGGGTGCTGTACATTGGGATTGTAATCCAAAGTTCCCAGATGAGTTGGAAGTCTTGGTAGCAGAAATGTCCTGAGTAAAGTCAACAGTCATCTGATACATTGGTCCAACTTAAACTCCCCATGTCATGTGGGAGAGTTGGGTTGCATTCGACAGGGTGAACAGTTTGCACACAAAGGTGAATTTCCAGAACAGGTGTTGGGTTCCTGGGGGATGTACATGGCCATCGGCCTCTCAGTTGTCCTTCCTCGGACGACCCCTCTTCTTTGGGGGGGACCCTCACGTGCAGGCTGCTGCGGTGCAGGGGACTCTCCGCAAGAGTCATCCTCCCTCCCTGTGGCAGTGTCAGTTGTTGCAGCACCAGATGTTGTGGGCACACAGGGAGGTGTGGCCATGTTGGTGCTAATCTGGCGGAGGCATGTCAATATGTCCCTATGCACCGCTGTCAGTTCTTGCAATGTGTCCCACTTGGACTCCATGCCAGACATGTGTGTCTCCACACGGGACATGTGTGAGTCCAAGCGGGCATGATGGGCAGCCTGCTGCTGTTGAATGTCCTTGAGGATCCCCACTACCTGGCTGACCTCTCCAGTGCTATTCTGGTACGCATCAGCAATGCGTACCAGTTGTGGGTCATCATGCAGTCCAGACCCCTCTTCAAACAGCGACCTATGTCTACCACCCCTCCCACCACCCCTGGCGACACGTGCGGGACCTGCGGTGGCACGCACAGGTGATCCTAGGCCCCCTTGGGGGTTGTTACTGGAGTTGTTGTCCGTTGCTCCACGTTGGGCCGGGGTCCGTGTGCTGTTGTCATTGGTGGTCCTTGGTCTGTCCGTGTCGGCGGGGGTGGTCTGTGTGTTGGCAGTTGTTGGCGGGGTGGGTGCAGGGGGTGCAGATGGTGGTCCTGCTGGTGCTGCATGATGACTCACACCGGAGGTGCCAGGTAGGTCTTCGCCATCCGAGGAGGGCAGAGGCTGTTCCACACCAGTGAGCTCAGTGTCCCCCGGATTCTGGGACAGGGACTCCTCATCGTCTCCTGCTGTGTCCCCATCATCACCTGTTTTTGGGAGACACACACAATGTATGTTATGTTTCTGCAGGCATCAATGGTTCACACACCTGACAGTTGTGACTGTACCTCTGGATGCGGGCCTGTACATTGCATTGTCCTAAGTTGTCACAGTCAGAGGTTGATATTGGTGTAGCACATTGTCCTGCAAACTTGAAGCATTTCAATGTGAATGTTGAGGTGTGTACATGGACAGCATTGGTTGTATTTGGTGGACATCCGGCCCTCCTTCTCCCCCAGCCCAGTTATCCCACCATGAAGCATGCCACCCTTGCAGTGGGTTCAGGTTGACTCTCAGGATGTCAGTCAGTGGTGTCCTGTTGTTTGTTGGTGCCCAGTTCCCAGCATGGCCTTGTGCTCCCCACAACAGAGCACCATTGTCAGACATCTTTGAAGTGGCTTTTCACTCCCTGTGAGGTGTGCATGCTTCAGTGTGAGCTTGTTGGGCCATGTGGGTGGGGGATGTTGAGCTGTGACTACCACTCCCATCATGCTATTGCCTACGCCCCCCTTCCCAGCATGCCCATACTTCCTTCCTTTTGAGTGGACTTCACTGTGTGTGAGTGTGACAGCAATGGCAAGATGGCTGACAGTGGTGTCCTGTTGTTTGTTGGTGCCCAGTTCCCAGCAGGGCCTTGTGATCCCCACAACAGAGCACCAGTGTCAGCCATCTTTGTTGTGGCTTTTCACTCCCTGTGAGGTGTGCATGCTTATGTGAGCTTGCTGGGCCATGCGGGTGGGGGATGTTGAGCTGTGACTACCACTCCCATCATGCTATTGCCTACACCCCCCTTCCCAGCATGCCCATACTTCCTTCCTTTTGACTCTGCTTCCCTGTGGGGTAGTGTGCCTGTGCTGAAAGGATGGCTGACAGTGTTGTCCTGGCGTTTGTTTGGCTACAAGTCCCATGTGTGTCCCTGTGCTTCACACAGCATAACCCAGGGTTGTGGTTCTTTGTGGGATATTTAATTAGAGTGTGAGGCATTGCATTCTCCCAGGTGAGTTGTGTGGAGTTTGTGTTAAGGGGGTGTGTGTGAAAGGCTGCTTGTAAATATGGTCAGAGGTGTCAGTCCTCCTTCCCACCCAGCCAGATATCCCACCATGGAACGTGCTTCTATTGCAGGGAGTGCAAGTTTGCTTTCAGGATGTCAGTCAGTGGTGTCCTGCTGTTGGTTGGTGCACAGTTCCCAGCAGGGCCTTGTGCTCACCACAGCAGTACCCAGTGTCAGCCATCTTATCAGTTCTTTTCCACTCCCTGTGATGTGAGCATGGTTCAGAGTGTTGTTGATGGGCGAATTGTGAGGGTGAGCAATATCTGTGACTACCACTCCCATCATGCTATTGCCTACACCCCCCTTCCCAGCATGCCCATACTTCCTTCCTTTTGAGTGGACTTCACTGTGTGTGAGTGTGACAGCAATGGCAAGATGGCTGACACTGTGGTCCTGTTGTTTGTTGGTACACAGTTCCCAGCAGGGCCTTGTGCTCCACACAGCAGTACCCAGTGTCAGCCATCTTGTCAGTTGTTTTCCACTCCCTGTGATGTGAGCATGGTTCAGAGTGGTGTTGATGGGCCAATTGTGAGGGTGACCAATATCTGTGACTACCACTCCCATCATGCTATTGCCTACACCCCCTTCCCAGCATGCCCATACTTCCTTCCTTTTGAGTGGACTTCACTGTGTGTGAGTGTGACAGCAATGGCAAGATGGCTGACACTGTGGTCCTGTTGTTTGTTGGTGCACAGTTCCCAGCAGGGCCTTGTGCTCCCCACAGCAGTACCCAGTGTCAGCCATCTTGTCAGTTGTTTTCCACTCCCTGTGATGTGAGCATGGTTCAGAGTGGTGTTGATGGGGCAATTGTGAGGGTGAGCAATATCTGTGACTACCACTCCCATCATGCTATTGCCTACACCCCCCTTCCCAGCATGCCCATACTTCCTTCCTTTTGAGTGGACTTCACTGTGTGTGAGTGTGACAGCAATGGCAAGATGGCTGACACTGTGGTCCTGTTGTTTGTTGGTGCACAGTTCCCAGCAGGGCCTTGTGCTCCCCACAACAGTACCCAGTGTCAGCCATCTTGTCAGTTGTTTTCCACTCCCTGTGATGTGAGCATGGTTCAGAGTGGTGTTGATGGGCCAATTGTGAGGGTGAGCAATATCTGTGACTACCACTCCCATCATGCTATTGCCTACACCCCCCTTCCCAGCATGCCCATACTTCCTTCCTTTTGAGTGGACTTCACTGTGTGTGAGTGTGACAGCAATGGCAAGATGGCTGACACTGTGGTCCTGTTGTTTGTTGGTACACAGTTCCCAGCAGGGCCTTGTGCTCCCCACAGCAGTACCCAGTGTCAGCCATCTTGTCAGTTGTTTTCCACTCCCTGTGATGTGAGCATGGTTCAGAGTGGTGTTGATGGGCCAATTGTGAGGGTGAGCAATATCTGTGACTACAACTCCCATCATGCTATTGGCTACACTGACTTCACCAGCATACACAGAATTCCTTCCTTTCAGTGAGCTTCCCTGTGAGGTGGTATTCTAGTGGTGGCAAAATATCTGACTGTGTTTGTTGGTTAGATTTGTGCCACTGCCTAGCTCTATTTGTTGTTAGGTTTGTACATGTCATGACACAGTTACATATCACTATGAGATGGCATGTATTGTGTTTATCTAACTGACATACACATCTTGGGATGATTATCTTTTGGTTGCTGTGGATTTGCTAAGTGTGCATGGTTTGACTATCCCCTTGACAGTGATGTGTGTGTATTGTCACACAATATTGTGTATATTTGTTGTGTACTCACCAGGCTCTGGGATGTTTGATAGTCCATATACGCTCACTGGTGGTAGGATGGCCCGCACCTTCTCCTCCCAGGGCCTGAGGTATACTGGTTTGGCAGGAGGGCCACTGCCGGTGTGTTGGCTCAAGGCATAATCCTTCTTTAGTAGGTCCTTGACCCTCCTGCGCACATCATACCACCTGTTCTGGATGTCTTCCTTTGTGCGCAGACATGGTGATTGTGCGTTCACCCTGTCGACGATCCTCTCCCACATCTTGGTTTTCTGCGACATGGGGGTCTGTTGGACCAATGTACCAAACAGCTGTGGCTCTACCCTGAGGATCTCATCTACCAGGACTTCCAATTCACTGTCTAGGAACTTTGGATTCTTCTTTGGGGGCATGGTGATGGGTGGTGGTGGTGATTGATGTGTGTGTGTGTGTGCAAGTGAGGGTGTGTGAGTGTAGGTTTTGCTGGGTGTATGTGAGGGTGCTATTTGTTGAGGTGCTGATGGTGTGTGGCTTGTGTGATGGATGAGCTGTGAGTGTGTCTGTGGTTGCTGTCTGATGGTGTTCTGTGCTGGCAGGTCAGTTGAATTTGCAAAGGATAATGGTAGGGATTTGTGTCCTTTATATGGGTGGAGTTGTGGGTGTGTCTTTGTTCCATGTTTCCCCCCCCCAGTATTTATTGGCTTTGTAATTGCTTGTTTGGCCCTTTTTTTTGTATTTTTCCTTTGTACTTTTTGTGCATGTAGGAGACGTTCTTCTGACCGAGTAGGACGCTGCAGTTGTCTCGTGCGAGCTTCTCCGAGTCGTTCACGCTGTGTTTCTGCTGTGTTTCATGTGCGGCGTACGCGTCGGTCGCGGAGTATTGGGTTGCCTCGGCTGGGTTTTGTATGCGTGTCGGTCGTACGGCTTGGTCTCCGTGCGACTCGGTCTGGTTTTTCACGCATTGCATCGTACTACGCGGGTCGGAGTTCGCGGGTACGTTTCGTTCGGGTTCATTCCTGGTGTGTGTCGGTCGGTTCGATTCGTGTTGTTTCCCGGCCGGATAGCTGGTTTCCGTGCGGTTCGGTCGTTCGGCTTGTGTTCCGTACGAGTCGGTCGTGATTCGCATGCGTTTCATCGTACTACGCAGGTCGGGCAGCGCCGGTACGTGTCGGTCGGACTAAATTCCCGAACCGATTCGGTCGGTACGTTTTCCGGCCCGAATCGGAATCGGCCCCCTAGTGTGTAAAATACTGTAATATATGTGTTTTCACTTTATGGAAAAGACGTCGTCGTCGCAACGTCCCAAATAACCCCAAAAATGGAAAATAGGTCTTAAAGATGGTTTTTAAAGAAAGTTAGTACAAAAATATGAGTTTGAACATGCTTTGAAAGAAGTATGTATATAGTAATTTGTGTAGGCCAGTGTTCAGAATGGATTTTTTTACATATTATTTTTGGATGTGTTGGTGGTCATTGAATGTCTGCTTTTGTTTTCTGTTTTCGCGACATGTCCCTGGGATTGCGATTACCGACGTCATCGCGGTCTCTTGAGTCACTGCGAAAAGATAAAATAGGTTTTAGAGATAGTTTTTATAGAAACTCTCTAGAAAAACATGACTTTAGAGAATAGTGTAGGAAACCCCTACTGTGTAAAATACTGTAATATGTGTGGATATATGTGTTTTACACTTTATGTAAAAGGCGCGATCGTCGCGGTTAACGACGTCATTGCAACATCCCGAATAACCGCGAAAACAAGATATAGGTCTGAAAGATGATTTTTAAAGAAACTTAGTACAAAAATATGAGTTTAAACAGGCTTTGAAAGAAGTATGTATATAGTAATATGTGTAGGGCAATGTTCAGAATGGATTTTTTTACATATTATTTTTGGATGTGATGGCGGTCATTGAATGTCTGCTTTTGTTTTCGGTTTTCGCAACGTGTCCGTGGGGATCATGACGTCATTGCGAAGATCCCCAAAAACTAAAGTAAAAAAAAGCCCTTTCGAAAAAAACTTTACAATATTTCGGTCACTAGAGTGGCCCCGAGAAGAGCCGTTGTGTTGGTTGTGTGTATATGGCTGCTATACATAAGACCAGATACCGAGTTTCATCTTACTTAGAAACACCCTGTTGCCTTCATCTGTAAAGTGGACTCCATCATTTCTATAAATTCCATGCATGTCAAAACGCAGATTGTTGTTGTAGATACAACCCTTGCGATGGTCTCTGAGGAATGCAGAAACTGTTTTATTAACATGTTTCCTGGCTTTGTCAATCTGTGGAGAGAATTGATTTGACTACTTCCTTTTCTGTCTTGGGCATATATTAGAGTACACCAAGACAGTGTGAGGGAAAAGCTACATCAGTTCTGCAAAGGTTTCTTTCATCAGGATTTCCAGCCCTACCCGAGTCAATGTGCCTAGGTCATTGCCACCACAGTGAACAATCAGGAGGTGAGGAGCTTGGGAATCCACACTGAATTTAACCAAAGCCAGCAACTGATGAAACTTTAACCCTCTCTGGTCAAACTAAGTAATCTGCACATTTGGCTAACCCAAGTCCCTGTCTATACCTCTCTTTTTTGCAGCCTCTTTAGCCCAATAGATATAGCTGTGGCCCACAATTAATACTCTAAGCATTTTGAAGTGAAGGAGCAATAGTAGTCAGGAGAAGGCTGGAGTTGAACAAGATAGTTTTCCAAAGGAAAAGCAGTTAAAATGTAGGCGTTTAAAAAAAAATATATATATATATATATTTCAGTGGATGTTGTCAGCATGAAAGTGAATACAATTAGGTAGTGTGTTAGATGCCTCAGGAAGAAGTCTTATTATTGGCTGTTGTTTAAAAAAAGAAATGTAATACAGACATTGATATGCTTTGGAATCTGTGGAGTTAACCACACCTGCTGTATCTCGTTTGGAAGTAGCATGTTCCTTCTAGAATGTGCTGTGAACTTGTGACCTACTGGTCCCACTGGGTTGTGAGGTTCACTAAGCTAAGAGTGTATTGTGGGGGAAGGGTGTTGAAGAGACAGAACAGTTTTTAGAAAGTTGAGCAGTGATGACAGAATTTAAGTAATGGCAAGCTTAATTTTCCAAATCAAGACTAGGTGATTAACTGTTGTGTAGTATTTAAATTTTTAAAAAATTAAGCTAGATATAAGTTTGAACTTCCATTTTATTTGCGATTTTTCTGCGATCATCGCGAATACATTGCGAACACACATAGATAGGAATCTCTTTTTGAAAGAGAGGGAAAGGGTTAACAGATACTAACCATTCACAAGTGGAGATAGTGCAGTCTAAAATGAAAGACATGATTTTGTTTGCTGCCTTTCTCATGATCACGGAGTCCAAAGTTGAAGAGGTTGCCATTTTATAGTTGCTTTGTATGAGAGTGGTGTACCATTCTTGTGCTTAGTTTTTACAAATCCCAACAGTGTCAAAACTATTCAGAAAGAGCTAAAACAACAATATAATCTACAAACTGAATTCACTGGTATGTACATAACTTTTTAATCCTTTATAAAAATTACATTAGAAATGAAGATGTATATGGGAGTTTGATTAAAAAAAAAAGAGTATCACAGTGATATGAAAAAATGTATCAGATGAACTGTATCTATTAGAGGGTATGTGTTTAAGAGGTTAGTGGTGAATGTTTTGGGAGGTGAGAGAAAAATTAATTAGTGCCTCTTTATTACATTGGGTCCTTTATTGAAAAATAATAGTATAGTATTGTGGAAAGTTGCAGTGAGGAACTAAGAATGTTTTAAATGTCTAAATATCATGTGCAGAAGAGATACATGTCATTTGCATTCTGGGAGTTGCAGTACTTTTAGTAACATTATTAAACAGGAGTAGTGTAGTCAGAAATAAAAGATGAGAACACGTTGTCTGCGTTTATATGAATTAGAAAGAAGTAATACTTAGGTATATATTGGGAAGTGTTTGTCACGGTGGATTTTAACTTATATGATCGCCTAGCATATGCTTAGATGGTGAGATATGGTTTTTGAGGTTACAGATAGCTATATATACAGTGGGACTTTTGAGTTTACTTAAAGATGCAAAGAGGTATATATTTTTGGAAAGATGGCTTGAAGGTGTACATCTATTAAGAAATCGCATATATGTTTACATGGTGATCTATGTTCAGTAAGGCTGATAAAAATGTCATGTATATGGTGAGGGTGGTGTTTTTTAATTTAAACATGGTTTGTTTAAAATTGAGAAGGAGTAATAGTGCAGAATGCCTCAAGAGTTATTGTGCTAGCTTCATTTGTAGTGTAACTTTTGTTTGGGAAGTGCTGAATATATGTTTTAGAAGCAGAAGAAGTATTTGAGAAATGACATAGCTATACCATTCACAAAAGGTTTTGTGCTTGGAAATTTTTTAAATGTTGTTTTCGTTTAAGAAACTTACTGCTGCATGTGCATGCTCAGTAAAAAAGCAATGTATGCTCCTAGAGAGCCATGTATGCAATTATATACCAAGTGTGACATCTAGAATTCACTCATACATAGCTCAGTAGAAAAGCCTATATACAGTAAAACAGGTAGTTTGATACTGACAGAAGGAGCTAACCTAGGAGTCAGATATATAGTCACAACTGTTATGTATCTAACAGTAATAAAGATACTTTTAGAGTCAGTCAGGCAATATTCAGGTACGCATGCAATCACCCAACCACTAGTGAGACAGTCATGAAGTCAGTGATTCAGTATTCATGGAGTTATTCAATTACCTAGACACTACACTGAAATTAAGATAATGTATACAGCGACTCCCTGATAGTGATATTGATAAGAACCGTAATGAATTTCTCTGGAGTTTTACCAAGATTAAGAAACATGGTTTTATACATACTATTTATAAGCTTCTGGAGTAGCAGGGTAAATGCATAATAATTTGTGAAATACTTGCTGTTAGGTGGCATGAAGTTTGCAGTGTAATGTCTCTGTGTCATATATACCTCAAGCTAACATGTTGGCCCAGGGCGCACTCAATGTCTTCTGGCTTAAGGCACACTCCTTCAAGCTTTTAAATGATATATATTATACACCACTCAATCTGCATAAGTAGGGCTTGAGGGAAACATCGGGTTGTTTTCGCCGTGATACACCCAAGGCTGATATTGTTAATATTTTTGCAACATGAGGCTCTATTATGCCATTTTAGCACAAAGTATTTGCTTTGATAAACCAACTGTGCAAGTCTAATATCATCCCGGACGCAAAACTTGTTTTGTATGAATATGCCCCGGATGTCCCGGGTGAGGTTGCTGGTATTTTTTATTTTGCAGTGTCTTCTGCAAGATTAATGATTAACCGAGCCTGGATGCAAAAGGAAGCACCAGATTCAGTATTGTGGTGGCGGGAGTTTATATTTGTCTGTCGGCTGGAGTTTGCAATAATTGATAATCACCCACATCGATCTAAGTTAAGGAGAATGTGGGAACCAGTAAAGTAGGGTATATCAGAACTTTTGCCTGGTTGTGACATGACAATATGGCATAACTGTATAGTTTGAAGATTTTCTGATTATTTTTCCTATTGTTCCTATGTATTTGTGATAGTTCTTTATCTTTTTTTCCTTTTTTTCTTTTATTCCGAATAGGCGCCATTTTGTATGTGTAATTCTGTTTTGAGATCAAATGAATTAATACTCCTCAATAAAAAATAAATGGAAAAAGAGTAGATCAAGTAGTCACAAGACAATATTTTTCAAGTTTTATACTGTTATCATCTCCTGTTTGTATTTGAGCAGCAGATTGTTCAAGAAGCAGAAAGGAGAGAAAATGTCATATGCCTCTCAGAGTGACTTTATGCCTATACAGTGCTGCCTACTTTAAAGAAGGCAAGTGCACAAAAATACACTAATCCAATAAGTCGTACTCAAAAACCAAAGAGAGTCACTCTTGTCCAAAGTAAATTATGCTCTTTCTTTTACCCTCCTGATATTTATTGAGAGGAAAAAGAGACATTTCATTAAATAACCCTCACCCACCAGGGTTACCCCTTGGTGGCATGCTTCATCATAGGGTTCTTCCCATCCTGCTTCGGAATGGGGCGTGCTACAATCGACGAGTACATGGGAGCACGGATAGTGTTAGGACCTATTCAGATGAGAAAAAAATAGGAGTGGGGGGTAATGGAAAAAAGGAGAATAAAAAATATCTGGCTAGTAGGAAAATATTATTTATTTGCACCTCTAACCGATATGGTTAAAATGATGGGAAAAACAAGAAACTCTATGGGGTCAGGTCCCTGGGTTTCTTTGGTCAACTAGTTTCAAGCCCTACCCCAAGGCTTTTCTTTTCTTCAGGACCTAGGAAGGATACTCCCTGCTGCCACTCCCTTAGTCATAAAGTTCACTGTATTATGGTTAAATGAAGAGGTATACAGCACCTAATTGGTCTGTTCCTTAAAAAATGTTATATGCCTATACACCTCATTAAGGCATCATATGAGTCCAAACGGGGGAGGAGGGACGCTTGTAGTCACACTTTCCTCAAGGCTGCTCCCTTGGTCTAGGGAAACACGCCCGCCCGTGGCTCCGAACCCTATGATGAAGCATGCCGCCAAGGGGTAACCCTGGTGGGTGAGTGTTATTTAAAGAAATTTCTCTTTTTCCTCTCAATAAATATCAGGAGGGTAAAAAGAAAGAGCATAATTCACTTTGGACGAGAGTGACTCTTTTTTTGTTTTCATTGTTGGTCAGTGGCCTAACCTCTGCATTGAGGTATTTTTTAAATTATGTCATACCAAACTGGAGTCTTGAGAGGAACACTACATTTTACCACGGGACGTCGTTCAAGACATTCCCATTAATATAAGGTATAGCTTTTTCGATTTGTTTTATTTTCATGTCATCATGGAAAGTATTGTTAGACGTTAATTATGTAATTTTTTCTTTTAAAACCTGGGCAAAGCATTGTTTTGAACCTGATCACTCGAACAATACGCATCGTGTTGCAAGACTCCCTTTGAACTATTTGCTAGAATGACAAACTAACTGCAGATTCATAGGTATTGGGGGGACACACATATAAAATAGGTGGTCCCTTTTCGGAGTTGAGCCAGATGGGACACAATCGGTATGTCATGATTAAAGAATGTGGTTGCAAGGGAGGTGTTTATCTCAGCCCACTCTAGGTTACTACATTTTAAATGCATCCCCGGAATTTACTTCACCTGTAAGAAGCTGTAGCAAATGTGTAAGTCGTTCTCCTTGCTTTGTCTTCGCTGTTACTCGCTAAAGTGGGACTTTCTCCACACTACATGGACCTGTTCAGTTATCCAAACCTTTAGAACCTGTATTGCTAGATCTCTCAGTGGGGTACTGGTTGGCCTGTCATTCTCACTACCAAACTAGCTCTTCTGAACATTCTGGAGGACATTAGGCTGAAGACTAAGCAAAAATCCCTTCTAAACCTCGGCATGGTGCCAGGGCTGTCTTAGGCCCCCGGGCAAAGCAGTGCACTGGGCCCTGCCTACACAACCACTCACAGGAAAAATGTTTAAAGGAAACTTTGTGTTAATTTCTGGTCTGCATGGAGCCCCTATGCTCGTTGGGCCCCCGGGCAACTGCCCAGCGTGCCCATGTGTTAAGAAGGGACTGCCTGGTGCTCGCCCACATGACATTATGCAGCCCTGCCAGGCGTCTGATCCACTCTCTTTGGAAGGGAGGCCATGTTGAATGAATAGGTGCTTGCTGCTGCCAAAGCGTATATATGGAGGCACAGGTTGCATACATAAATATTAAATAACTGGCGGCTTTGGCAGACTTATTTCATACTAGGAAAGCAAGTGATAGATACGAACATAGAATACTATGTGTCCCTTGTAGTGCATAGTGGAATATGGGAGGCTCGTGGGCTGATTCATGAGGGATTCTGTGCTATCCTGATAAATACTTGTACGTTCCCTGTGTAGATGACCTAGATTCCCTTGCCGAGTATGACTTTATGTGTATTTTTCCATGAGTGTCCATATACAAAAAAGATTGTCAAAACTATTTTTTGCCTTTCAAAGTCATTACCTGAACATTTGGCTTTGCCAATGCGTTTGTCCGACCTGTGCACATTTTATTTTAGAGAGGTATTACTAATCAGGTACATAGCTAAGATGTGATATTGTGATGTGAGTGCTTGGTAGTGTAAGATAACATTATCTACATGAATCTAAGATGTATTCTGGAGTGGTGCCTTGAAGTGTATGTATGTATGTATGTATGTATGTATGTATGCATGTATATTTGTATGTATGTATGTATCAACTAAATGTATGTATGAATATATGTATGTATCAACTAAATGTATGTATCTATCAACTTTAGGTATGTATGTATCAATTTTATATATTTATTTATGTATCAACTAAATGTATGTATGTATGTAAAGTGCTATTAGGTTGGCAAATTTGGGGCACTTCATTGCTTTGATGGGTGATAAGCTTTTGTTGATTGAGGAGAAGTGCAGTTGGGAGTCCGATAATAGCATAAAATGGAAGAGAGGGAGTCCCACCCACATAGCGACCTTAGACACTTGATGACACCTTATCTTGCCCACGTGGCATGTCCCCTCACTGGCCCGAGCATGGTACTGGGGAGGTGAAAATGAGGTAGAGGCACAGACGAGGTGGTGGTGGCGCGGTGCAAGGATTACAGATTTAACTTACATACTGGGCTGAGACAGTTTGGTGGGCCTTGACCTTCCAACTAAAGTCCTGTGTGGGCTTACCACTCAATTCCTTGGAAGATACTCCTTTATAGGTGAACAACATATGACAGGCGCTGCACGAGACCATGAAAACACAGCAGCAACGGGCAAAGGAGACCACAAGCAGAGCACATTGGTCTTTGAGCAGGGCAGACTGCAGAGATGGGCAGGGACAGCTCTGAAAGACAATCAAACACTGCTGGAGATACAATGGTGAATCTCCTGGAACTCAAGGCCAGTCTGAAGTCAATTGACAATAAAATTGACATAGTCACATCTTGCCCTTGACCATCTTACAGAACATATAGGTGTCCAGAACTGTGTGGTGAGGGAGAAGAGGCCATTACAATCCCAAGGCGTGGCCTAAGCTGTTTATCTGGATTACATTTTGGCAGTACAGAAGGCCAGACATAAATCTCATGCGAAAAACGATGCCTTGGTTCTAAAGGAATAGAATATTCAGTGTTATACGGTGCAAAACTTAAAATAGGCTTAAATGGGTGAATCTAAGGGCCTTGTTAGGAGTTTGGCGGTCCTCCTGTCGGCCCACCACCGCTGGCCCGACAGGAGGACCACCAAGCTCGTTGTGAACTTGCCCACCAGATTACGAGTGTAATCCAGGGCGGGCAGGCGATGCGGCGGCGGTCTCAGGGTAGCGGCTGTGTAAGGCTCATAGGAGAGCTTTAACAGCAGACCGCTGCTGTGACAGTGTCTGCAGCAAGGTCCTGCACAATGGGGCATGTATGCCACACCGTGCAGGAATGGATGTGCAATCCTAGAGGGGCAAAATATGTGTCCCCCTACATGCACCCCCAGGCCTAGTTGCCTCCCTGCCGCCCTTTTCATGACAGGCTCATCGCCATGAAATGGGCGGTGGAAAGCCAACTGGGTATGTTTTTGGCTAGTGTCCACTATTAGCTACGTGTTATGATGAGGGTCAAAATAACTCATCGTTGTATCGTGGAGTCATTCTGCTATGACTCTTTTAAACAAACTGTTTTGGGGTTCACCCCACTTCCACTTTGCGTGTGCCTTTGTCAGAGGACTCAGAGGCTTAGACAACATACTAGATTAGGGATGAAGCAGCCACAATGGCTGGCAATCCCTTAAAAGCTCCGAACTTCTGTTGTCGAGGTGGGTGCAGCGAATTTTTTTTAATGTTTTCTGACTTGAGAATATTTTAGATGACCTCCATAGAGACAATGTACCTAAATATCTATACCTGGCTCTCAAACAATTTGCACAGTGCAACATGAGGCCATAATCTGAGAGCCTCTTCAGGGCGGCTTTTACATGCTGATAGTGTTCCACTGTGGTGTTCGAATATATCAGTATGTTGTTGCTTATATTTAGGACTCTAGCTAGACTAGACAGAGTTTCTAGTACAGCGTTCTAGAACACTTCCGCCATAGAAGATATCCCAAAGTTGAGTCTTTTTTTTTTAACACCTCAACTCCATGTGATTAGAAAATGTGGTAATGTACGAGGTGGCAGGTCCAAGGAGTAGCTGGTGGTTACTAGTATTTAATTCAACATTGGAAAATTACTGTTCTTCGGTGAGATCAACATTACTAAATCCATTGTTGGGAAAGGTGCCATTCTAACTTGATGGCCCGACTTTGGAGGCTCATATCAAAACATAGGTGAACTGAGCCCAGTTGCTTGGGTTTGGGTACAATCACCATGGGAGACACCCATGTGGCCTGACACATTCTGTATGACATAGAGCACTTCTAGCCACTCCAGTTCCTTTTGTGGAAGCACTCGCCAGTATTGCAGAGTGATGAGTTTTATTGTTTTATCAATATGTAGCTTGACTTGATAGTCTTTGAGGCACCCCTAACCAGAGAAGAGGTACTCGAAGTCTCTAAGTAGCAGTTCTATCTGGCAGTTGGGCTCAGAGAGCTTGAAATTGTTGATAGTCTATGGTGTTTACAGATGCCCCTGTATGGATCAATTGCGAAATGCGCAGACCCGTAAATTCTACGTCACAGATGGGTTTGGGTCGCCTTGGTTTGGTACCATTGCCTGTCTATGATATCAGGAGTATGTCTTCTTCTTCTCTGTCATCTCGTAGGTGGAGGCATCACTGGGTGGGTGGCCACCGGCCGGCCACGTGGCATTGGTTGAAATGGCTTACATTCATGGTGTTGTGGCCATAGGTCTGGGGACAGTCTGCCTTGAATTTCATTACAAGACTGGAGGCTGCCATTATGCATATTTCTTTTAATGCTAACTCCAAGCAGCCACGTAGAAGCAATACATCATAAAGTGAAACAGATCTAGAATAGAATCTTCCAGATGTACAATAGCCATGCACATAGGATAGTCTGCCTCTTTTAAATGCGGCTCCAAGCAGATAAGTACATTTTCTCTTCACTTTCATGTATGACCTGTATCTTCTAGAATGGCAACTACATGTGTATGTATGTTTTCTCAACTTAATTTGTATACCTTTCTGAATAGACATGTGCCCTTTTCAACTTAATTTGTATACCTGTCTGAATAGACTTGTGCCTCTTTGATCTCAAACTCATCTTAAATCTCGACTCACACCTAACCGATTTCCAATTTATGGAAATCCTGCTCCTCCCCCCTCTCCTCCTCCCTCCCCCTCCGCCCTCACCCTTGACCTCACCCTGTGTTTCCACCCGATCACGGGCTACCCCAAAATACAGACAAGTCGGGAACTCCAATATTGAAAACCAATAAGAAAAGAAAAACTAAAAACCTATAACCCTCTCGCTCTGGTTCAGCAAACAGCACTTAATCGGGTCTCTTCCTGGCGCTTCAGCAATGATGCATCAGGAGGAAAGTACCTTAGCAACGGCCACATAGCAGCACACGGAGAATGCTGCGGTCAAATCCAATGCAAGCAACACCTCCAGAAGCTGAGAAAAGACCCTCAGCAACGCTCTAATTTCACTCCTGACGTGGCCGGAGGAGACTACTACATAAAAGTGTCCCTGGCAACGCCTCCATGACATAACTACCTCTGGGCGCTAATTAAAGCATTTCCCAGGCAACCCCCTGTAGTTGAGGGGCTGCCTGGGCAACGCAGTAAATCAACAGCTGTTCGCTCGCAAGCATATCTGATGTCAGGAAGTCTGGCAGTTGGACGCTCCTGTGATCAGCTGCTGACTGACCGCAAGTACCCAAAAGCTATTTTTACACCAAAAATCTCACTTTACAGTAAAGGAGCTTAAAATTTAAAATTCCTGATGTAACAATGCCTTCATTTACATAAGCTCCTCTAACAAAGCCTTAATTTACATAAGCTCCTCTAAACATTACTAATAAGTCAGGTTGCCTGCCTTCTAAGCCATCTATATATATATATATTACTAAGTACTACAACCCGTAAAGGAGTGTAAAATCTAACATGTCTGATGTAGAGTCATATGATCTTGAGGTACCTACCCCCAACATCAATAATGAAGAAATTAAAAAGATTATTCAACAAAAGATGCGCTCCACATGCGCGAAGCACTCAACCAGGTCATGTCAACCAAAAGACCCTTAATTGAGGCAGAAGATGGCACTATTGAAACCCAGAAAGGCCAAAATGGGGAATACAATAAACAAGCATTTGCAATGCAATAGGTCTCACATTTACGCGAGTTTAAGCTATTGGCATTGTAAATGAGTTTTGAGAGCACACTGCCTAGCACAGGATTTGTACTTCAAGTACAAAAGTCTATGTATAGACCAACTCAGAAGGTTAGAATGTTCCCATGCATTGGATGTGTGTTGTGCTGTGATGTGATATGAACATAATTCCCCTTGTTTCTGCTTGCTTCACGTGGGTGTTCTACGACGGTTACCTGCCACAGAGAACGAGCCAAACGGGAAAGCAAGATGTCGACAAATAGGGCAATTGTGTAAAACATTTTTTTTTTTAAACTGCCGTGCTCGTAGAAAACCCAGTATCTGAATTAGACTGCGTTCCCCAAGGCGCCAACAAGTGTAATAATCAGTTTCAATGCCACAAAGTGTCATTAAAAACAATATAAACACAGGTACAAAGCGGAAACAAACTTCAGCCTGCGAGAGAAAATAGCGTAAATTGTGAGAAACTGAAACCTCTGTGTACCGCAAAGGTAAAGATGCAAATACAGATCCTGGCGTTTGTTTATTTGATTGCCTTTTGTGTATTGTTGTATGACGCAGAGACATTTCCTTTCGCTCTTATGAAATGCGGTGGGTTTGCAGTGTTTTGTCAGCTAGTCCTTTTGAAAACACAGATGGCTGGGCTGAAACGGCGGGTGGGTTGTGGAGACCCCGGGACCCTCAGTGGGTGAATGCACTAGCTACTGGGCCGATATCTGGAGCTCTAAAGGTCAAAGCGCGTGCTTCGACTCCGCCTTTTAGCGAACATAAACTCATCTCTGCGTTTCAGACAGTTATACCAACAGCAGTGACTAGGCAATTATGTTTCTAAGGTAGCTCGGTGTATTAATGCACCTACCGCAGAGGTTTGAATATTTACCTTACGTGTCACAGGTTTAAATAGTGACGGGGCCAAGTCAGTATTTAATCTTTTCGATGTGTTAAGAAAGCCATTACGTAGGATAATACTAACAGGTTTTATCAATAAGCGCCAAGAAGCAGTTCAATGTGCACTTTCTAATAGAAATTCAATAATAAATGTAAGTTAACACCAGCGCCAGCTAAACAAAGCGGCGCCTTTCATGGCGCTATAAAACCACACTCTGCACATTGGCCCCTACACGCCACGAAGAGGGAAACAGCTACTTGGTGAGCGCCCTTTTGCCTGTCTCGCATGAGCCGCCGTCTGGCCGGGGTTGACATGGGGCCCCTGCTCTTTTGCGGCTTCCGGTTATCGCTGCTGTTGGGGGACGAGGGAAGGCGTGACAGCCTGAACAAGGGGTTAAAATAAATAATAACCGGCGGCTTGCAGGGGAAACAAGCATGGAGTAAACAAATAGAAAAAAATGGCGGGCCACTCTTTTTTTCTATTTCTTTACTTTTGCAGCAATCGCGGCACCCGCGCTTTACTTTTAACCATGTTAAAATAAAGCGCGGGTGCCGCGATTGCTGCAAATGTAAAGAAATAGAAAAAAATCTATTTCTTTACTTTTTCAGCAATCGAGGCACCCGCGCTTTAGCTTAACATGGCTAAAGGTAAAGCGCGTGTGCCGCCAACGTGAAAAACAAGCATTTGCAGAAAAAAGCAAGAATATATTAAAACGTTATCGGCTAACGCCACCTGCCAGGCCGTGCGCAGGGCTGATTTCCATTTTAAAAGACGCGCGGGGGCTCTCACGTCACCTATCAAAGAAAGTGGCGCGCGACTTAGGAGGCAATGCGACAAGCCATCCACGGGTTTTCTTCACCAGCAGGCGGGGAAGGAAGCGAATTCTTCAGAAACAGGAAAGAAGTCAACTTAGCTCGTTTTCGCAACATCGCGGGCTGCAACTGCAATTCGATTCAGCGAGACACCCCGGCGCATGATGAAGTGCTGCGCCCGTAACTTATGTCGGTCTGTGGATGGTTAAGAAAGTTCCCCTCGGACACACATTAACCATAAGAGCGGACGGAAACTGTAGTTAGGCGGTGCTGCTTCCGACATAACGGGAAGTGACGCATCGGATCTACAGCCAATTATAAGCCCTATAAAGAAAAGCAATGCCAGTGTTTACAAATGGCAAGCGGCATGAGAAATTCCCCGGCAGAAGGTGGAGTTTTACCCCTTTAACAGATTACTTAATGTCTCGGAGAGACAGCGCATGCGCGCTGCCTAGGCGAGACCTAAAAAGGGGGCAAAAGATTAAAGAAAAACAACAACATTGAAAGAACAAATCCCATGAGCACATTGGGAGGTCTAAGCACCTCAAATAATTTGGGAGGCCTACGCACCTCATCATATAAAAAAGGTCTAAGCACCTCAAACTATAAGGGAGGTCTACGCACCTCAAAAGTATCAGGTGTCCTAAGCGACACAACCCATAAAGGTGTCCAAAGCGGCACACAATATCTAAGTGCTCAGTATGATACACAAGATCTTGAAATTGAACCACAAGGGGACTAAAACATGAACCCGTTGGATTAATACATCCTTGATCTAGACAACGATGATCTAGACTTCGAGTTTCCCCTATCAGAGGAAGAGCTCCCTTCATCCTCTAATGAAATTATAACCAACCCACTGGGTGAGGAGACACCCGAGGAGCTCAGAATGGGGGCTCAGAATGGTGGCCCCAAGATCACGTAGCCAAATTCATAAAAAGAAGGATTAGGAATCCCCTAGAAAGAGAAACACGAAATATCCTAAGGGCAGAATGTACCAGACCAGCGGTTCAAGAAAAGGTATGCCTGACACCCAACCTCGACCCAGAATTAATCAAATTTCTGTCCCCAAGAAGGGCATGGAAAGGTCACTGAAGGCCTGCCAGGATTGCATGCTGGATATTTTAGGCCTGCGGACTAGAATAATTGATATGGCAGAACACAGCCACATTAACAGTACACCGTTAGACTTAGATCTACTAAGAGGATGGAGTGAGGGAACCCTGATCCTATTAGGGAACACGAACTCAGGGATAAATGCAGAGTGACGAAGAGTAGTCCTTACCAAGATCAACCCTAAGCTGAGCTACATGGCTGACAAAGAACCCTCTGCAAACCCCAAAGGACTTCTATTCGGAGAGGACATGATCAAGACCTTAGGCAAATACGTTGCAACCTTCACAGCCCTAGACAAGGCTCAGAACAGCATGCGTCGGGTATTCAACCCTAGTGTTTTTGCCAGGGCCGGCAGAAGGGGCCGCTCTACTGGCCGAGCCTACCAAAGGCCCTACTACAGACAACAAGGCTTCGGTGGACCTTACTAAGTGAATATCCCCCCACCATTCTAACCCCAGAGAGGAAGACCCTACCGCTTTAGAGGATTCAGAGCGTGCGGACAAGGCTCCAGTAATTTCCAGAGTGAGTACCAATACCCCTCATTCTTCTTTTTTCCCGGTAAAGGTGGGAGGTCGACTCAGATTCTTTTTACAGACTTAGAAAACAATTACACAAGACCCCTGGGTTTTAGAAAACATTCAAGGCTTCAAAATAGAATTTTTGAAAACGCCGACACAATCCTCACCCCCAAAAAAACCTAGTACTGACCAGAGAACAATAGAAAATAATAGAGGAAGAGGTTATAGAAGTACAATGGGATCGTGTGAAATTTGTAAGCACTCTCTTTCTGGTAGAGAAAAAAGACGAGGGTTGGAGACCAGTCATAAACTTGAGAGAATTGAACAAATCTCTCATCTACAGACACTTCAAAATGGAGGGTATCCACCTCCTGAGAGACATGCTTCTAGAAAAGGACTGGCTAGTGAAGTTGGACTTGAAAGATGTCTGCTTCACAATCCCCATGGCCTCAGAGTTCCAACCATACCTCCAATTCACATGGAACTGTCATCTGTTCCAATTCCAAACTCTCCCCTTTGGGCTATCCTCTGCTCCCTGGTGTTTCACCAAGGTAATGAGAGCTATAGCATCCTTCTTGAGAATAAGAGGGATACGACTGATTGTCTATCTCGACAACATTCTCATTATGTCCCAGCACCACTCTCAGATTCTTCAAGACCTGAATACAGCAGTAAAGCCATTTTCGGAAACTCCCCAGAATTCATTCTAGAGTCAGATGCGAGGCTTCATGGCTGGGAAGCTTGCTTACAGAATCAGAACACGGGAGGTCTATGGTCCTATACAGAGAGCTCACACCACATAAGCAGCCTAGAATTAACTGCTGGCCTTTACGCTCTGATGAGCTTCAAACAATCCCTACAAAGCAGATCGGTTATTCTAAAAATGGACACCGTATTGGCTGTGGCATACATAAATCGCTTAGGAGGTACAAAATCCTCAGACCTATCGAATCTAGCCAAAAAACTATGGATGTTCTGTCTAGAACACAAGATAGCCCTAAAAGCAGAATACTTACCGGGAAAAAGCAACATCAATGCAGACTGGAATTCGAGATTCCTCCTAGACCACAGCAACTGGAAACTCAACATGAAAGCCTTTAGAACTTGAAATCAGTTCTGGGCCCTCTGGAAGTAGATTTTTTTCGCAAGCAGACTGACATTCCAACTGCAGAAATATTTCAGCAGGATGCCAGACCCCGGTGCTCAAGCAGTCAATGCCTTTCTCCAACCATAGCAAGGAATTCAAGCATACGCATTTCTCCCGTTTGCAATGATCCAGATAGTTCTCCAAAAAGTGAGACAATACCAATGCTCCTTAGTACTAATAACTAAGTCTGGGAGGTGAACTCCGCTCCGCTTGTGGAGTTTGTGGAGATTTCGACACTCCGCGTTACGCGGTGCTCGCGGAGTTCCGAAAAACTCCGCTCCGCTATGCCTATGTCAATGTCAAGTTGGCGAGCGAGGAAAATCCACCTCCCGGCGAGATTTTTCCTCGTTCGCGATCGTCAACAAGTTGGCAAGCGCAGAAAATCAACCTCCCGGCGAGATTTCTCAACGCAGACGGTCAGATTTCTCATTGCGAGTGGTCGCGTATGCTTGCGACTGCTCGCGTTGAAAAACTGTCCGTTCGCATTGAGAAAGCTGCGCTCGAGTAAAAATCTACTTGAGCAGCAGAAAGGAAGCAGCGCCCGATTGCACTGTGCATGGTGCAGTTCGCGATGATTGCACAGTGCAGACAAGCACCTGGCACTGAAAATCACTGCGAACAGCAGTTATCCAACGCACTCCGCCGCTTGCGGAACTCCGCGTAGCGCGGCAGAGTTTTTTTGCACTTCGCGGAGTTCCGCGTAGCAGAACTCTGCGAACTCTGCCCAGGCTTACTAATAACCCCTTTCTGGCCCTCCCAGGCGTGATTTCCGATGAGCTTGGAATTAGCCTGCGAAATACCCTTTCTGCTTCCAGCCGCGGAAGGCCTTTTAAGAGACATAGACGGAAGGGAACATCCCCTAGTCCAGACAGGGACTTTGAACCTCTTGCCTGGAAAGTGTCAGGAAATCTAATGAAATCACAGACCTTTCGAGACAAGCTACTATATTCCTACAAGAGTCATGAGCTCCAGGAACCCTCTATAGATACAATGGCATCTGGAGAACTTGGGTACACTGGTGCCTGGAGAGGAACTTGGATTCCGTGGAGGCTCCTATCGTACATGTAGCAAACTCTTTAGTTGAATATGAGAGAGGGCTTACTTACAGATCAATTATTTGCTACAGATCAGCTATTTCAGTATGCCACACTCTAATAAATGGCAAGACCATAGGGAAAAATGCCATAATATGCAGAATTATGAAAAGTATCAGACTAAGGAGACCCCCTAAACCTAAATATGAGACCCTATGGGACTTTAAACTAATGCAGTACTTATTCACTAATTGGCCTGAGAACAGATATCTAGATTTGAAAGAGAATTTCCATTAAACTAGCCTCTCTACTCTGCCTACTCTCCTGCCATAGAGTATCAGACGTTAAAGCACTAGAAGTAACTAATAGAGTCTATGACGCACTTGGTATCAATTTCGAGATTATTAAAAGAACTAAGACTACGTCAGATATGGGGGCGGGGCTTGCCGTGGAGGCGAATGGCCGCTTGATCGAGCGGTTCCGTTGAACGACCCGATTCTCCCCATAAATCCATACACAGATCCGAGAAAACGGCGTGAAAGAAGCACTCACGACGCCATAGTGCTTAAAGGCCAAGACCTGCCAGGGAAAACAGCGTCGGACCAGCCGGGGAGGTAGTGCAGAGTGAGGCCTGCTTGAGCCTGCAGACCCCGGGCATAAGTGGCGGTGAGGGAGCGAGGGACTTGCAGACGGGGAGGCGGATAGACGGCGCGCCTCTCCCCTAGCGCGAGCCCCGGAATGCAAGAGAAAGCCACGCGCCCCGGAGGATGGGGCTGTGAATAATTGCTGTGGGCTTGTCGGCTCTGAGAGCAGTTGTTCCGACGGAGTGGGGCGCGATCGGGACTGATAAAGAGGAGGGCCCTCGGACGTCGGAGTCAAATCGGCGGCATTGAACAAAGGTGAGGCCAAGAAGTATTATCCCTGAGGCCCCAATAAAGGTGAGCTGCAGGATATTTGCGACCAGGGGCAGTAGCGACAGTGGAACCGGAGGTGACCGGCATCAGGAGGAGAATACCGGAGCTCTAATTAAAGGGAGAGTGCCATATTGTATTGAAGGTGTGTGACTGGTCCGGACCCTAGGATCGTGACGCAAGTGCGAGGAATCTACCAAATTGAGTATTGGAGGCCAGGCACGAGTGGTGGCAGCAGGAGGGGGAGTACAGGCCTGGTACTCCCTGAGCTGAAAGGGTGCAGACATATACCTCCAATGAACAAAGGCACTAAATGGTAACCTGGCTGGGGTGGTGGCTGACGGCGAGGGCCTGGCTTGAACAAAAGGGCGAGAAGTTATATACAGATAAGAGAGGGAGTCAGGGGCGAGTGCCAGTCTGAAACATGAGAGACGGATCGGAGGAGCCTGGTCTCAGGAGGAGGGTGTCTAATAAAGCGGAGTGCCTATGCTGTATGCTGAACTCCCCCTTCAAGTGCTCTTTTTGGGAATCCTCTACCCCACTGGCTAGGGGCGGGGTAAAGACGGGAGAGCTCCGGCGTTGGAACTGCTGAAGCTAAATTTGCGGGCCCGCCTCGTCGGAGGTGACCGCTCCACTGGCGGATGCAAGTGCAAAAATGACGGGGGGTAGAGGTCAACGTGCCCCCCACCAAACGAAGCTAGATAAATACGCCTTGCCCAAAGACCAAAGGACAAGCCCCGAAGACGTAGAAGGAAACGGGCAACGAGCGGCGCCATCCCAGACAGCAACTGCGGAACCCACACTACAGGATATAATGGCTGCAATACAGGGAATAAAAATTGACTTGGCTGGGAAAATAGACTATGTCACCACGGAGGTGTCGCTCCTCGGGGCGGACTTCCGCAACATGAAGGATCAAATTGCGGAGGTAGAAAATACGACAACTGAGCTGATCGCAAATACAAAGGCCCTGCAAAGCCAAGTCAAAGAGCTGACTCAATCGGCTAGGGAGCTGGAAGATACGTTGGAGGATCAGGAAGAGCGCTCCTGCCAGAATAACGTCCACATAATTGGGGTGCCGGAAGGGGCAGAAGGGCAGACAGTGGACATCTTCGTGGAAGACCTAATAACAAACTCGCTGCAGCCTAGTGGATTGTCCAAATTCTTTGCGGTGGAGCGGGCCCATAGAGTCCCGGGTATACGGCCAAGGCCGGGCGCCCCGCCACGACCTATAATAGCGAGGCTGTTCCATTTTCGGGACCGGGACGTAATCCTCCAGGCGGCCAGAACGGCTCCACCATTAAGGTTTGAAAATGCCCTAATCGCCTTCTATCCGGACTTCACACAGAAAGTGCGGCGAAACTTTTGGGAAATAAAAAAGACTCTACCGGCGCAGGATATCAAATATTCAATGCTTTTCCCTGCAACCCTCAGGGTAATAGCGGAGGGTAAGATATGGAGATTCACGACCCCAGATGAAGCACAGGAATGGTTGGAGGGTTGGAGAAGAGTTGTAAAAGCTAAGCATGGTCGAAAAGGTGCATCGGCAGCGGAAGCAGCAGCAAGGGATTCAGACTCCGAATCGCTATCGGAACACCGACAGAGAACAGAACATTTATCATAGACAAGGGAGTGACTATCCTGGTGACAGATCTTATAGAGTAAGAGACGCCGGATCTGTCTAGTGACTGAGTCGGAAGAGGCTGCCAGAACTATGCCACCCAGTCGCCCAGCTGAGATTGGAGCATACATACAGATAAGATTTATGTTTAACTGGGGAACAGAATTGTTATATACGTGGCTCTATAGATGTTGGCGTAAACTGGGACAAGCTTTGCCGTGATGTATTTTGTGTGGGGGGGGCGGGGGAGGGTAACGACGGACTCTCAGGTCCCGGGCTGACCCAAGTTGATGTTGTTTTTTGGGGGCGACAGGCACTCTGCAAATTGGGGGGGTGGGAGGTTTCTAACCCACAGTGCAGGGCAGCAGGGAGGGGGGATGGGAAGTTTACACAGTTTCAATGGCCACCAAAGAGACGGCACAGTTAGTATGTTGTTCAAGTTATCTACCTGGCAGGAAATGGGGCTGGACCACAGTACACCGAAAGGACAGGGCTGGAATGATAGATCCTTTGTACCCATAAGACAGGATCAACTAGGCTCCAATGGGTGACAAGAGGCAGGGCGTGGGCGGGACATGGGCACCCACCCAAATGAAGACGCACATTCGGATTTTCACTTGGAATGTTAATGGTTTGGGTCATAAGATAAAACGTACGGTAGTCTTGCAGTACCTCCGCAGACACAACCCTGACGTAGTACTGATTCAGGAAACGCACTTCAAGGGCAACACATGTAAAGCTCTTGATAGATTTGGATACAAATTAGTGGCACATGCAGGATTCACTTCGGGGTCGAGAGGAGTTGGGATCCTGATCCGGACGCCGCTCCCCTTTGTAATGGAACGAATTTGGTACGACAAAATGGGTAGATTCGTAGCAGTCACGGGGCGATGGAAGGTAGGGTCTTCAATATCTGCTCAGTTTACATACCACCGAGACTGCACTCAGACACATTGAAAGACCTGGGTGCAATGCTGGTAGACCTCCCGGACGGGGTGTTGATACTGGGGGGTGACATGAATGCAAAGTTAGTTCCAGAAATGGACAGAATAACAACAGCGAACAGAGAGAGACGGTGGCCAACCCATTGCGAGACTTTGTCAACGCACTGGGTTTGGTGGACTTATGGAGGCTACATAACCCAGAAGACAGGCAATACACATTTCACTCGGCTCCACACAGGGGGTACTCACGGCTAGATTACCTGATGACATAGGACATAAATGCACACTGGTTCACTGGAACAGAACACAAAGCGAGGGGAATTTCTGATCACTCCCCGGTGGCAACCCTACTGAAAGGACCCACTAGAAACTACACTGTACCCCCCAGACTGGACCCATGGCTTTTCCGAGACAAACAGGTCCAGGGCAAGATAGCAAAGCGTACGGATCAATACTTTTAGGAAAATACAGGAACAGTAGTTTCGGCCTGTATGCTGTGGGAGGCGTATAAGACGGTAATTAGGGAGCACGTTCAGGACATAGTGGGAGGGAAAAAGAAGGAACAAGCACTCCAGTACGAGGCGCTGGAAAAAACCATTACACAATTGGAAAGAGTGGCTGTGAGCACTAGTGAATCTGCGGCACAGGCTAGACTGCAAGTACAAGTTAAACAAAAAGAAATGAAACATATAGTAGGAATAGCACTCGTTACTTAGCATGCGTTTAGTACGCATGCCATTACAACGCGGTCGTTAGAACGACCGCGTTGTTAGTTCGCATACCTTTACTATGCAATTCGGAACAACGAATTGCAGTAGGGGGCGCTGGATGTTGGAATAATATAATTTACTATTCCAACTCCAGTCTATGCGGACACTAGGGAAGGTGTTGGATTTTAAATCCAACACCTTCTCCCCCCTAACGCAAGTCGTTGTTCCGACTTGCGTAGTAAAGGTATGCGAACTAACAACGCAGTCGTTGTAACGACCGCGTTGTAATGGCATGCGAAGTATCGCATGCTAAGTAAACGCTGTTTACCTATAGTAGAGGTGGCGGCCAAGAAATATGCGAGAGCAACCCAAAGGCGGCTGTATGAAGTGGGTGAAAAAGCTAACAAGCTATTGGCCTGGTTGGAAAAAAGGGACAGGGATCGGAGTTGGGTTCTAGTGATAAACACCCCGCAAGCAGAGATTAAAAAGGCAGGCAATGAAATTGACGCAGTGTTTGCGGACTACTACGAGGCCCTATACAAACCCACGTCCACCAGAACAAGGGAGGACTGTGTGGAAATGCTTAGAGATATCCCGGTTACATGCCTATCTAGGGAGGATAGTGAAGCGCTTGATGAGGAATTCACGACAGAGGATATAGTAAGGGCGTTACAAGACTTACAATCAGGGAAAGCAGTGGGTCCTAATGGCATACCTGTGGAGCTTTATAAAGGGGTGGCATCGAAAGTGGCCCCACATATGTTAAATATGTTTAAGGAAGCTCTTGAACAAGGAGAACTGCCAATGGACCAAAGATTAGCGGCGGTTGTGGTGGTTTCAAAATCCGGGAAACCACCGGAAAGACTGTGGATCATACCGGCCAATATCATTGCTTAATGTTGAAGCCAAGGTGCTAGCAAAGGTGCTGGCAAACAGGTTGAGTGCGGTTATCACCTTGGTGATACACCCGGACCAGTCCGGGTTCATGCCACATAGTAGTACCAGGCTCAACCTGCGGAGGCTCTATGGAGTGATATACATGACCAAGATCAACCCAGACGAGGAGGCGGCATTACTGTCCCTAGATGCGCGGATGGCGTTTGACAATATAGAACGGCCATACCTACAGGCAGTGTTGGAAAGAGTTGGACTGGGGCCAGGGTTCCGAGCATGGGTACAACTCCTATACACAAATCCATTAGCGAGAGTCAAGGTAAATGGGTTGATATCACGGACGCTGCAACTTTATAAAGGTACGAGGCAGGGATGCCCGCTCTCGCCTATGCTCTTCGCGCTGGCATTGGAGCTGTTGGCGGCGTGGGTCATAATGGACCCATTAATCCAAGGAATAAACAAAGGTGGACAATGGGTGGAAAAAATAGCCCTGAATGCGGATGATATATTGTTATATGTCACCCAACCTAGGTCATCGATGAACCGAAGTATTCACCTATTCCATCTATTTGGAACCTACTCGGGATACGAAATCAATTGGCATAAATCCCTTCTGTACGTGTTAGCTGGGAAAACCCCGATCTTACAGAGCTGTGCAGACTCCCTAGCAATTCGAGACACTTTAAGAATCTGGGCATAATAATATCAAAGGGAGATAATAAATTCATGGAGGATAACCTGCACCCCCAATTGGAGAGACTGCGCAGGGACGTGCAACACTGGAGGAAGCTCCCAATGACGTTGATGGGACGCGCAGCCCTATTCAAAATGATGGCAATGCCCAGATTCCTGTGTGCGCTGCAAAATACCCCATGTAAGATACCACCGAGTTTCTTTAAACAGATTGACGCAGAGGGGACGGTGGGCAGGCTAGGATAGCCTTACAAAAGTTACAACGCAGTGTTTATGAGGGAGGACTGGCAATTCCAGATATTAAAAAATATTACTGGGCAGCGCAACTCATGACCATTAATGAGTGGGTATTTGCAGGGAGAGAGGAACCAGCGTACAGAGCTGACCATTACTATATGGGAGAGGGAGGATACCTCTCTGCGTTGTATCACCGGCAATTGAGCGCTGAACTACCAACATATACACAAACGACACTACAGGTGTGGAAGGAAGCCAACATCTTCTTGGGGTAGAAAGATAAATTGACAGGGCGAACGCCACTCTGGCACTCCTATCAGCTGAAGGAGGTGGGGCACCTAAAGGGCTACCGACAATGGCAAATAATCGGGATTGATTATTTGGGTGATATATGGAGGGAGCGTAAAATGATAAGCTTTGCGGACCTGAAAGAGGAATATCAAATGTCCGAGAAAGAATTACTCAGATACCTACAGTTTAAACACTCCCTGGGGAGACATGTCCCAGAGGGGGAGCAAATACCAGAGTATACCCCACTGGAAGACAGATTACTCATATGCTCAAGAAAGCTGTCTCATTGGTGTATAAAAAAATAATGAACAATTCTCCTGACCCTCTAGCAACACTTAGAGAAGCATGGACAAAAGACCTAGGGACATTAGATGATGAGGATTGGACAGAGGCGATACAGAGCCCGAGGAGGTGGTGATTAGGGCACGGTTCAGATTGATACAGCTACGTGTGCCCCACAGATCGTATGCTTCCAGAGTATTCCTACACCGGATAGGAAGTAGTGACACTGACAAATGTATGCGTGGTTGTGGGGAGGTGGGCACCTTCTTCCATATTCTGTGGGCATGTCCACGAATACAACACTTCTGGAAGAAAGTAATTCGAATCATGTCGGAGGTGGTAGTGGGGGAGGTGCCCAGCGAAGCCAACTGGCATATTACCTGTGTGTCGGGGGAAGAGAAATGGAGAAAACACGAGAAGACATGGCTCATGACAGCTGGCATTGTGACTAAATGAAATATTGCAAGGGAATGGAGGGATGTCCAACCGCCAAGTGTCGCAAAATGGAAAGAAGATATGGACTGGTGCTGCAGCGCCGAGAAGATGGTGTTCCAAGGGAGAGGTTGCCCGAAAAAATGGGACAAAATCTGGAGAAAATGGGTGCAATAATGAGGCCTGTGAATTAGTGGGGGGGAGCCACGAGCCAAGGGAACAATGGGGTGGAAATATGTGGTTTCAAATGTACTGTGCCAAGACAGCTCTGTATGTTATGTTTTACAAGCGATGGGGTGTAGAGATGGTAATAATGTAAAAGTATGGTATTATATATGTGTTCAATGTACTGCCAGGTGCCAGATAATTATTTAATAAAAAGAGTTTAAAAAAAGAAAAAAAAGACTATGTCAGATACAATTTTCTATCCAAAGTTTAATGCATGCAAAAAAATGTGTGTGGTAGATTGTATGAAAGAATATGAAGCAAGCATGAGCGAACATCGTGCGAATGGTGTTAACCAATTACTTATCTCTTTTGTGAAACCCTTCAAACCCATTACATCAGCTTCTATAGCAAGATGGGTTAAATATGGAATGCAATCAGCTGGTATTGACCTAAAAAGGTTCCAGGCACACTCAATAAGGGGCACTATCGCTAGCGAATCATTTTGGAAAGGGGGTAAACTAGATGACATTCTTAAAGCAGCTGATTTGCCAAATTCTAACACTTTTGGTAACCACTATTGTAAACCTATTGAACATATGTCAGATGTAGTGTTACTAAACTACCAACATGCATAATGGTAGCCTCCGGTCTTGTAATGAAATTGAGATTCTCGTAATAATAAGACAAGAGAATCTGGATTTCATTAAAGACAAGGAGGCTAACATTATCCCACCCTTCCCGTCCTGTGGGTGGATAAATACATTACTGAACAATAGATGCATAATTTATGATACAACCTTTATTCAATGTATTGTTGAAAGTTTCATACAACCTTTTTTCAATGGATTGTTAAAAATTTCATATAACTTGCCCGCTTTGATATTACACCTTTCTCAGTTACATGCCAATAGAGCACTTATACTCTTTTTTATTTAAGATAACTCCACATAACTGATTCATCTATACTGCTGTTTCTGCAAGGAAGATGTTCAGAAAGAATTAACTCTGTGTCCCCTTCATTCAACCTTCATTGTTTCTATCCGTTTGGAATGCGCAAAAAGAGAAGAAAAATAAAGAAAATGTTATACAGAAGAAGACTTACCTTATTACCTTGCATTTGAAAGAGGTAGACTCTCCTATGTGCATGGCTATTGTACATCTGGAAGATTCTATTCTAGATCTGTTTCACTTTATGATGTATTGCTTCTAAGTGGCTGCTTGGAGTTAGCATTAAAAGAAATATGCATAATGTTAGCCTCCGTGTCTATAATGAAATCCAGATTCTCTTGTCATGTTATTAGGAGAATCGCACTTCTTCCTCATAAAATGACCACGTTTTTCTTATTGTTAGCAGGCGGTGTACTGGCAGTCCTCCTTGCATTGGGGCAGCTGCCAGGGCTATGCAGGCCCCCTTGTTGTTCAGGTCTGGTGCTTGGGCATTGGTGCACCTTTGTTCATCTGCCATGATTACTTGGTACAACGTCTATTATAGGCGTGTTATCCCTCGCAGGAAATACCATAATGGTTGGGCGGCAGTGTTCCCCTTGCGTCTCAAGTTGGGTGATGAATGTGATGCACTCATGCTGCTGCACCTAGGTCATTACACACTCATCATATACTTACTTGATTGTAGCAGGCTGCTCTCATGCTAGAACTTTCCACGCGGACATCAAAGCCCACTGGCTGATTTCATGCTTGTCAACACTTCAGGTGTGCTGTTGTATCTTCTTTTTCTGTATTGTGCCCTGGTCTGAGGTGGCGGCAACTGGCTGCAAGATGGCACTGTCATACTGTAAATGACTGTTCGGGCCCTTCGCGGAGCCGCGCAACTGCTGTTCCTTTTGCGTGTGACATAGCAGAGCCGTGAACTGGATAGTGAGTTTGCTTCAGTCACCCTCAGCAAGTAGGCCCGTATTTAGGTAAGGCCTCCTCAGTCTATGCGGGCACAGCTGTGGGGCCCGTCGCCTACTGTTCAGCAGGCAAGCAGAAAGTGAATTCTTTTGTGGGTCCGATCATGCAGCATCTGGGAATAGGGAGGCGAGTAGCGTTGGAGCATGCGTGCAAACTTGACCTCTTCTTCGCCAGTGTAAGATTGCCTCAGGTCAGGCCTTGGAGGGCCCCAGTTGCTGCACGCATAAGGAGTGAACACACCCTATGGATACTGCGTGGCCTGAGACCCCAAATGGTCAGACGCCCATTTATTTATATCCTTCATCATGCCTGGCATTGGGGCGCATGCATCATTGAAGTGTTACCCTTATACCTGCCGGGTGCCTCACTACCTCTTCTGGCTGATGGCAGAGGCCTCACAGCTTGGTATGTATAGACTTGTTAACGTCTCCAGGTGCACTCCTAACTTGAGCAATGCGCACTGGGGTAACAGCCTGTTTTAGCTGTTTTTGTTTGGCAACAGTAGCAGTGCTGATGTGGGGGAGGAGTAATAGTCTGTAACTGAGGTGCATTACTTGATTCTTATTCATTCCCCACCTCAAATTTAAATTACAGTGGAATTCTTCATACCATGTTAACATCTATTATTTATGTGGATTCATTGACAGAAAGAATTGAAAATAAAATTGTAATAACATTACATTTAAAGCTTCACATTTAAGTTGATGAATAAAGGTTTTGAAATTTCATCTGATAGAATCCTACAAATGTGCGCAAAACAGAGTGGGAAAAAAGGATCCCCTGAATTTTGAAGAACAACTCTCATGAGCACCAATGAAGATTCCACATTTTCCAAGTGTTTAATTGTAGGAAAGACACCATTTTATTAAAGACACAGAGGCAAGATTATGCATCACTTTCGTGCTTTAATGAACTACAGCAGCTAGAGAAAACTACAAAATAACGAAAGGACAAAGAAGAAATCTGTCCTTAAATGAATTAAAACTACAATAGCCAATTCTCTGGGGGCATGAATTACAGCTAGCCATGCCGGTGAGCAATTAGTCCCTTTCTGGGCTCCAACACATCATCTCCTCCTCTTTCTTGGTGCAGAGCAGCTCAGCTCAGGACATACTGTGGAAGAATGGAAGCAAATGTATAAAAAACAAATGAAGCACAAGACTAAAGCCACCAAACATTCTCTTTCTTGATCAAATGATTCAGGTAGCTTGTGGAACCTGGAAAAATAGAGTTAAAGTAAAATATGGACTAGAATAGGAGGAAAATAAATATATTCAAACAGTTTCTAATTTCAACAATATTATAGAGGTGGATAATATTCGGCTCTGTGTCTTGAATAAAATTGGGACTTGCCTACATGAAAAAACTTGGAAAATCCAGATTTTATTACAAGACCAGAAGTTCATATTATGCTTGTTTAAAGTGTATTTATAACCAAAGAAGATGCCTGTATGATATTTTTTTAAATAAAATGTTTGTTAAGTTGAGGCTGAAAGATAATCAGCTGCTCTCAGAATGTCTTCTAGTTTTGAACTGAGATGAAAAGCTTTAGAAGTCTTTGCTCCTCTCGATGAGTGAGCCCCAAAAACTGAAATGTCAATACTAGCCTGTTGCATGGACCATTTAACCCATCCGGCAACAGTTGCAGAAGAAACAGGTAAATGGGGCGTTCTAAATGAAATTAGCAATTGTTCTGTAGACGATCTGAGAGCTGATGTATGATCCTCATACTCCATAGAACAGTGGACTGCGCAATTATTCGGTTAATCTGGAAAGTCAGGGTATTAAATAGAAGAGATGAGAGTCTTTGTTCTTCTGGACACTGAAAAAAGAACTCCTAAGAGAGTAAACTGCCTGCCAGACAAATCTAGAACTTTTACATCAGACACTTGTTTGAAAGAAATGAAACACAAGAGCATAGTTAATTTTGCGGAAAAAAAACTAATTGAGGGAGAAGTATTATTAGGCCAATCAGCCAATATTTTCAAAACTAAATTGTCATTCCATGAAATTCTATATTTAGGTAGAGGAGGGGTACTCATCATTAATCCCATTAGAAGGTGTTGAATTAGAAGATGTTCATTTACTGGTCTTCCATTTATGAAATCATGTTGTAAAAGTTGGCAGATCTATGAGTATTCGCTGTCCCGTAGCACGGGGAGGTTAAAGAGTTTAGGAAATTTGTGATGAAAGAGATGATTCAAAATGGGATTGATACTTGATTCTACACGTCAGTGATCCCAGGATGCCCATGCAAATTTATAAACTCTTTTGGTGCTAGGGGCCCCAGAACCCTCAAAGAATTTGATTGGCTCAGTCAAAAATCCTGGAACATTGCAGGGAGGTCTAAAACATTTCCAGCTACTACTCTGCGGTTGTCCAACAAGATAAGATTGTGAAAGTTACACTCTGGGGACAGGAAGATGTATGGCCATTTGGAGGGGATCTGGAAAGCATGCCTAAGATGGCCAGAGGGGGCTGTGATGACCAGAAATCCCATCTCTCTCCTGAGTTTAGATAAGAAGTGGGAGATGATTATGAAGGGAGGAAATGCATTCGGTAGACTCTGATTCCAAGGATGAACGATATGGTCTCCAACTGAAGAAAAGAATAAGGGGTCGATTCCGATCCCGGCCAGAAGCGCACCGAATACGATTCGTTTGGAAAAAATACGAGCCAAATGCGTTTTTCCCGAACGATTCGAACAGTCGTCCGAGCGAGCAAGTATGCTGCACATTACTGCTAAAATTCCGAACGAGCCGTACGTACCCATTCCATCTCCAGTTCCCCGACCGAGCTGGATCCTGAAACGCCGATTCGAGTCGCACGGAAGTAAATACACAGCATCTTCCGGCCGGACTAGTACGATGCGCAATCCGTACGCGCCGAACTGGTCGCTACGTCCGGCACGTCAGAGCATCCGGGAGAGCCGCACATAAGCTCCGATTCGCGTCACAAGACGATCCACGGCTACGAGACGAACAAGCCAGCTACGAGTACGAGTCGAAGCCCGAGAAACCCGAACGAGACGAACCAACCATGAATCCCATCGCGCAGGTCCTACCAATACTCTACATCTATTACCGGAACCGGTACGGACGCGTACGGCGCAGACGGTAAGTCAAACACCCACTACACAAACAAACGACACGTACCCGACATATGTCACACACACATAGGGATGCAGAAATGACGTACACTAGCAACAGCAGAACCATAGGGGTGGGATGGCTATCACCAATGCCATACACACCCATAGGGGCCAAGATGCCTACCACTACCACCACCCCTACTCATGGGGTGCTGGATGCCTGTCACTACTACCATCCCCACACATAGGGGAATTGATGCCTACCACTACCACCACCCCTACTCAGGGGGGGCTAGATGCCTACCACTACCACCACCCCTACTCAGGGGGCTGGATGCCTACCACTACCACCACCCCTACTCAGGGGGGCTGGATGCCTACCACCACCCCTACTCATGGGGGCTGGATGCCTGTCACTACTACCATCCCCACACATAGGGGAATTGATGCCTACCACTACCACCACCCCTACTCAGGGGGCTGGATGCCTACCACTACCACCACCCCTACTCAGGGGGTGCTGGATGCCTACCACTACCACCACCCCTACTCAGGGGGTGCTGGATGCCTACCACTACCACCACCCCTACTCAGGGGGGCTGGATGCCTACCACTACCACCACCCCTACTCATGGGGGGCTGGATGCCTGTCACTACTACCATCCCCACTCATAGGGGAATTGATGCCTACCACTACCACCACCCCTACTCATGGTGTCCTGGATACCTACCACCACCCCTACTCAGGGGGGCTGGATGCCTACCACTACCACCACCCCTACTCATGGGGTGCTGGATGCCTGTCACTACTACCATCCCCACACATAGGGGAATTGATGCCTACCACTACCACCACCCCTACTCAGGGGGGGCTGGATGCCTACCACTACCACCACCCCTACTCAGGGGGGGCTGGATGCCTACCACTACCACCACCCCTACTCATGGGTGCTGGATGCCTACCACTACCACCACCCCTACTCAGGGGGGGCTGGATGTCTACCACTACCACCACCCCTACTCATGGGGGGCTGGATGCCTACCACTACCACCACCCCTACTCATGGTGGGCTGGATGCCTGTCACTACTACCATCCCCACTCATAGGGGAATTGATGCCTACCACTACCACCACCCCTACTCAGGGGGGGCTGGATGCCTACCACTACCACCACCCCTACTCATGGGGGGCTGGATGCCTACCACTACCACCACCCCTACTCAGGGGGGGCTGGATGCCTGTCACAACTACCATCCCCACTCATAGGACGTGTAATGCATGACACAACCAGCATACTCCAACATAAGGAATGTCAGCAAAAGACATCCCCCCAACATCATGACAAGAGTGTGTAGTCTGTGTCAAATGCCTACAACACTGAACATGACATTGAACATACAATGTGACCCCCTATCACATGTGTCACACAAAAATGTGTGTGGCCTTCACAATGCAAGCAGACCATGACCACTGTGGCAATGGGGTCTAAACCCCCATCATCACAGTGACCAAAAGGTAAGTGTGGGGTCCATAGCTGAAGCACATTTTGAACATTGTGGCAATGGGGTCTAAACCCCCATCATCACAGTGACCAAAAGGTAAGTGTGGGGTCCATAGCTGAAGCACATTTTGAACATTGTGGCAATGGGGTCCAAACCCCCATCATCACAGTGACCAAAAGGTAAGTGTGGGGTCCATAGCTGAAGCACATTTTGAACATTGTGGCAATGGGGTCCAAACCCCCATCATCACAGTGACCAAAAGGTAAGTGTGGGGCACATAGCTGAACCACATTTTGAACATTGTGGCAATGGGGTCCAAACCCCCATCATCACAGTGACCAAAAGGTAAGTGTGGGGTCCATAGCTGAAGCACATTTTGAACATTGTGGCAATGGGGTCCAAACCCCCATCATCACAGTGACCAAAAGGTAAGTGTGGGGTCCATAGCTGAAGCACATTTTGAACATTGTGGCAATGGGGTCCAAACCCCCATCATCACAGTGACCAAAAGGTAAGTGTGGGGCCCATAGGTGAAGCACATTTTGAACATTGTGGCAATGGGGTCCAAACCCCCATCATCACAGTGACCAAAAGGTAAGTGTGGGGTCCATAGCTGAAGCACATTTTGAACATTGTGGCAATGGGGTCCAAACCCCCATCATCACAGTGACCAAAAGGAAAGTGTGGGGCCCATAGCTGAAGCACATTTTGAACATTGTGGCAATGGGGTCCAAACCCCCATCATCACAGTGACCAAAAGGAAAGTGTGGGGCCCATAGCTGAAGCACATTTTGAACATTGTGGCAATGGGGTCCAAACCCCCATCATCACAGTGACCAAAAGGTAAGTGTGGGGCCCATAGCTGAAGCACATTTTGAACATTGTGGCAATGGGGTCCAAACCACCATCATCACAGTGACCAAAAGGTAAGTGTGGGGCCCATAGCTGAAGCACATTTTGAACATTGTGGCAATGGGGTCCAAACCCCCATCATCACAGTGACCAAAAGGTAAGTGTGGGGCCCATAGCTGAAGCACATTTTGAACATTGTGGCAATGGGGTCCAAACCCCCATCATCACAGTGACCAAAAGGTAAGCGTGGGGTCCATAGCTGAAGCACATTTTGAACATTGTGGTAATGGGGTCCAAACCCCCATCATCACAGTGACCAAAAGGTAAGTGTCGTCATGGAAAAAGCTGCAACTGCCAAACAGCATGGATGATTCCTGGTCACAGAACAACAAACACATCAGTGGCAAAGTAGTGGTTGTGTCCCATAGCAACATAGATTGGGTGAGGCAAACAGTGCAGTGCAAATAAAATATACCTTTGGCCATGTGCAGACAAACATCACCCATGGGGACTGACATCGTCTCCATTTATCAATTACACAATGCCAGAAGTGACCATCATAATGCAGACCCACATATCTGCACTAATGGACACACAAATGTAGATATCCTGGGGAGACTGTAGATGTGAGGTGAACAAATACCATACCATGGCAGCAATGGGACATACGAACCATGATTATTGTGCTGACTGATGACCTAGGAGTCCCAGGGACAGCATGGGAAATCCTCCAAACAACATGCAGGCAATGGCACACCAAAGAAATGCCAATGCAGTGGTGCAGATGCACAAACACAAACAGGCAGCCTCACACTGCATATCAAACACAACAGGTGATGGGGGGGGGTGTGCCAGTGTCCCCAGGCAACCACACAACACATGAGGAGGCCTGAATTCCAATTACACAGATGTGTATACAGTGCCATACAAAAGTAACTCATGGATCGGATTCCCCTATGTGGGCAATCAGGCATTGTTAGATGAGAGGGAGCCCAAATTACACGTCACACAAGCTTGTAGGAACAGCAACTAACACAGCAAGACACAGACCCACCACAGCACTACCCCCAGGGACCCCACATTGTGGTGACACTAGCCTGCATGATAATCCCACTGTGATGACAAAGGCAGATGTCGTTCACACTGTGAACCACAGCCATGTCTCCTGAGCAACAAACTACCATCACACCTACACAAGCACAAATCAATCAGCACGGCCTGTCAGCCAAGGCCAATATGGAGGTAGGGGTCTAGCCGTGCAACAACTCACATTTGCACACACTCAACACCACACACCTTGATCTCCACCAATGTGCAGCAGTGAAGCTCACATGGACAGGTGAGATTGCACATGCACCCATGACAATCCCAGGGGTGGTTGTGGGAACTAAGGTGCAGAAACCCATCACACCTGGCCAGTCAACAAGACTCGTGAATGTCTGACACACTGCACAGTACGCCGTACATGGGCATGACGTGAAATCCACCCCAATCAATGGGATCCCGGCCACAGTCACACACCAATGAAGAAGCCAAGGTCACCCACAAAGAACACACGTAGACAACTTCCAACATTTCAGCTCTGACCCTGTGGAGTGGCAGCAGTCACACACACAACGTGTCACAATCACTGAAAGCTACCACAAACTGTAAATTACATGACTTGTGTAACCAACAAGTGCCAAGGGGAATCCTGACTGTGTCTCATCTGCGTTTGCTCACATCCCCAGCCCTGACAACAAAGACAACTAGGGATGACAACCTGATGAACATTAGTTTGCCATGCACCCACATCACGGAGAAACCAGGTACAAGATGCTGGATGAACACAGGACAACTCAGCAAGCATCACAAACAGGAACATCCGTAGGGACACAGCCGGTGTAGGAAAAGGGAAGGGAACACACACAGACATGCTTACACAACACACAACACGGGCCCAGGCAATGTCACGGGATTACACACTGCCATGAGGGCACTCCACTCCTGTGGAAGGTCCGCTGTGCCAAACCTTGTCTGTGCACCACTCAAACATGTCAGCAAAACACTCGGTCAGTGAGTCAACAATCACAACACACTGAAGGCTCTGCTCACATCAGCCTGGGTATGGGAGTGTCACGTCAGTCATCTGCATATACCCAAAACACGTGTCAAGCAAGTTGCACTGTACACACAGATGAGTCCTCCAACATTGATGTGCTAAACTGCATGTCCAGTGGAGATGGGCACACAGTCAGGGAAATAGAAACATTGAACAGTGGTAAGCCCACCAGATGTGCATCAGTGTAAGCCACAGATGTCAATTTACAAATGCAAAACGTACATCCCTGTGTCAAATGCAGAACATTACACCCTCAGACTGCAGCAAAGGATGCTATGGATCCAGACTAGATTAGGACACATATCCCATGGACCACATGGAGTCCATCACAGCAACACTTCATTTACCTGATCTGAACACTATTACAACAGCAAATGCATGATGATACTCATCTACATCATGTACATCAAAAGAAAAACCACTAGTAAACAAAAAGAGGCTTTATTCAGCAAATTTGAAATAAAAATTAGAAGTCCAAAAGAAACTAAGGCCAATGGCCAGTCCATATACACAGTCCGAACAGGGTGATATGTGACAACTTGTCACCCATTGCTTGCCTGCACTGGTACGGACAGGGGACATCCCCCTCGGAGGGGCATACAAGGGGCAGGCCAGGCACCGCAGGGACAGGATCAGGGGATGCCAGAAGGAGGCAGTGAAGGGGAGGTGGGTGCAGGAGTGTCACCGGCAACTGCAGTGGAGGTGTCTGACTCAGTGGGGGCCGGCACCACTGTAGGGGACAAGTCAGATGGTGTGGGTGCTGGCACCACTGCAGTGGGCCGGTCAGATGGAGTGGACTGGGTCCCCACTGCAGTGCCCAAGTCAGACGGGGTTGTTGTGGACTCCACTGCAGTGCATAACTCCAAGGGGGTGGAAGGGGGGGCAGATGAGGTGGGCAGGACAGAGGGGGGGGACCCGGTCTCCACACCAGTGGCACAAACAGGCTGAGCGTCTGGCTTGGGGGTGGAAGAGCAAGTGGTAGGGTGGGAGGCCTAAGCATTTTGGGGATGCGGTATGGGTGTGTGGGGGAACCTGGGGCAGGGTGTGGCGGGGGAACCTGTGTAGTGGTGGCCTGGGGGATGGAGGAGAGAGACTGTGTGGTGGAGCTGCGTGGTGGTGGTGGTGGGGTCTTGCCCTTCCTGGTCCGGGGGGACTTCCGAATGGGGTCCTCAGTCTGCCTGTGCCTGGGGAGGGTGTCCGGGTGTGAGGGGCACTCCCTCTGTGTGTGGTGGTCGCCTCTTCCGCCTGTGCGTTGGCTCAGATGGATCCGTGGGGAAGAGGCCAAGCTCACAGAGGAAGAGCTTCTGGGAGGGGGGTTGCAGGTGAGGCAAGGGAAGGGGTTTTGGAGGGAGAGGTATCTGAGGACTGCGCAGTGCTCGTGGATGCGTGTGTGTGTTCCTGGGCCCCATCCCCTGTGAGTGAGGTATCAGTCCCCTGACTGTGCGTGCGTGTGCGTCTGGATTTTGGCGTGTGTGTCTGTGTGCTGCTTGTGTCTGTGCTGGTGGGTGCCTGTGCTGGTGTGTGTGTGCTTGGGACAGGCAGGGTGCTGGGGATTGTGGATGGGGCAGAGGTAGGAGGGGTGAGGGACTGTTGCAGGAGGGACACTGCTGCCGTCAGTGAGGAGGCCATGGACTGATTGGTCCGATGTAGGGCAGACATGCCAGATGACATGCCCTCCATGAATGACACCAGTTGTGTCAACAGACCCGTGTGTGCATGGAGGACACTCAGCATTGATGTCTGCCCTACATGGATCTGTTTAAGCAAGTCCACAGACTCCACACTCAGGGCAGCAGGGGAGACAGAGGCAGGGGGTGCGGTGCCTGGCATGAAGGAGACACGCTCCCCTACACGGGAGCCTCCACGGACATGTGGGATGGGAGCAGATGGGAGGGTGGAGATGGTGGTGGTGGCGGGGGCAGACTTGCTTGATTTTGTCTCTGGTCTGCTGACACCCGCCTCCACAAGGGAGTCCTCACTGGAAGTGCTGTGGTCCCCAGCCGAGGTGGTCGTAGCTGAGGTCTCCTCAGTGGGGCTCCCCTCACCCTCCGTGCCACTGGGTCCCTCGGTCTCCCCTGCAGTGGACCCAGTCTGGCTCTGCTGCTCCTCCTGGTCCGTGGAGCTGTCTCCTCCTGTGGCCGTGGATGTATCTGCAAAGAATAAGGATAAACAGAGCAACATTAGTCACCTGTACTGACCACACACGCCAGTAAGTACAGCACATCACAGAGCAAGCCCTACCATCATTTGCTAGACATTGCAATAAGTGCTGACACTGATTTGAAGAAGCCCATTGTCTGCCTGACAGTCATTCATGCCACACATATCCTACCTGTCCATGCACCCATCTGTCTGGTGCCTGTTGTATGCGACTAATCATATGTGCACACATGCACCACATACACAGTTGTTGGACATCCAAGAGAACATGTGGACATGTGTCACTCCAAACACATGCCATCTCCTGCCACTGACTCAGTACATGTGTCAGGAAAAGTGACGGGCAGAGTCTCTGTCGATATGCGGGTTTTGCTTCCATCACCAGACACAATGATGTCCTCATGTCCTGATAATAATAATAATAATACCGACATTTGTTGAGCGCGAACAGCTACCTCCAAGGAGATGTCCCGGCGCTAAAGTGACAAGTAACACGCGCGCGGCAAGCAGCGATCAAGACAACAAAAGATTAAGCCAGGTTAAAAAGCCATGTTTTAAGTGCCTTCTTAAATAGTGACTCAGACGAGATCTGACGCAAGGAATTTGGAAGAGAATTCCATAATTTGGACGCCCCCAACATAAAAGATCTGCCACCCAGTCGGGATTTCTTCACACGTGGAGTGCAAAGTAATTTCTGGGTGTTAGATCTCAGAGCACGTGTCTGCGTGTAAACACCCAGTCTCTGTTTTAGATACGAAGGACACGTACCATGGAAGGCCCGAAAGGCAAGGGTCAAGGTCTTGAATTTAATTCTGTTGGCTACCGGAAGCCAATGTAATTCTCGAATATGCGGAGAGATGTGTTGCCGAAAAGGAACACGTTTGATTAATCTCACAGCCGCATTTTGGACCATTTGGAGTTTCCTGACAAGGTAAGCCGGTAAGCCAATATAGAGGCCATTCGCGTAGTCCAGGCGGGCAGTTACTGTGGCGTGGACTACGGTCCGACGGCAGCTCTCAGGCAGCAGGTGTATAAACTTACGTAAATTTCTCAAACTGCTAAAGCAAGCAGCTGATAGACAATGCGACAATGGTGTGCTTGCAGGACATATCACACTACTGCTGGATCACCCTTTGCGAGTTGAATGTCATGGCACAGGCCTGTCTGGCAAGTCAGTCATAACTGTCTCCTGTCGTCACAGGGGCAGTGCACACACACAACACCAGTCTACACTGTGTCACAATCATGGAAGTTTTGGGTATGCAAGCCCTGTAGCTGACAGGTGCACATGTGCATCCCTGGCCACCCACATCATGAGGACTAAGATGATCCCACGTCAATCAAATGAGACATTTGAGTGACTGCAAACACAAATCCATACACATGGGCACTTCACCGTCTGATGAGAATGAACCAAAGCTGCCTGCACCTCAATGTTTCATACACCTTTGTGCACAGTCACGGGATCAGAGACCTATGCATTAACCAATGTGCAGATCCCATAGTCACAACTCAGATGGCTGGCCACCCCAAATTGTTAAACACTCCAGGAGTCAAAAAGCAAGGCCACACCACGGTGACACAGAGGCAGACACCTGAGTGCACCCTTCACAATGCCCAATATGTATGCTGACACACGGGAGTGGGAGAACAGAGTGCCTTCGATGTACGGAGTAGGCATTACAGTCCTGGTCCATGTGCAACATGGTATTGCCCTGAACACTAGGCAGGTGGCTATGCATGTGTCACACACATGATGTACATACTTCTGAGGCTCCCCCTTGGTCTCTGCTGCAGCATGGGTGTGTGGCACATACCCCAGACATGTGGTGAGTCAGAGCAGCAATTGGAACACATTGTGAAGCCATACCCAGAGTACATGTCAGATCACAGGCATTGTGTGAGCAATTGTACCACCCATGCAGCCCACAACAAAGTTCCTGTAACTGATGCTGTCCCCAACTTGAACCACAGATAACTGCAAGTACACAGTACCCAAGTGACCTAAGTCACAGACTGTAAGGGCCACACCTGTGTATCAGATGAGGAGGGGGCATGACACAAGTGACGGACATGAGTCCAGGACAACAAGACAGTTGTACTGTGGACGTGGAACCAGGCTAAAGGAGTGCATAGAGTATGTTAGTCATAGTACACAGAAAAGGCTAGCACTTACCCCTCCTTGCTGCTGTCTGGCCTTCAGCTGCCCATCCAGGTCAGGGAAGACCACCGCCAGAATCTGGAGCATGTGGGGGTCAGGGTCCGGTGTCCGCCCCTCCTGCGAGGAGGCGACAGCTTCAGCTGGACCCTTGCGATCCTCCGGGTCCAGCCACGAAGGTCCTGCCACCTCTTCTGGCAGTTGCGGATCCTGCGCCTGTAGACCCCCACAGATCTTACTGCCCGGACGATGGTCAGCCAGATGTCCTGCTTCTGGTGGGCATCAACCTGTGAGGATGACAAAGTGAAAAGGCCATTACTACACATGCAACATATCCGTGCATCACACAGTTGGATATACATGTCTCAATCACAGGGGCATATGATGTACACAGGTAGTGCAACTATGGCTATGAACAGTTGTCCAGCAGTTACTAAATGGTATCATTGCCTGGGAAGTAAAACCTTGTTGGAATGCACTGTTACTGCACTATACCTGTTCAGTGCATGTAACTACACAATTTGGGGGTGACAACTACTCAGTGAGCATGCTAGCCACTGGTGTACACACTGTAAGTCTTGCTAGTCAGACAACATGCACAATTAGTAAGGCAGTGGACAGCACACTCACCTGCTCCCCTGGTTTCCCATACAGCTTGCTGTACTGTGGGAGGAGGCTGTCCAGCAGGGCCTGGTTCTCCTCAGTGCTGAAGGCTGGGGCTCTCTCCACAGTACGTGCCATTGCAGTAGCCAGAGGATGCAGAGACAGCAGCAGTGGTGGTGGCAGATGTCGTCCTGGAGCATGTAGTGCAGGCAAGTGAGCTCTCAGGGGAACAGCCAGCATTATATGTGTGCTGCAGAGGCAGATACTGTCCCATGTGTCCAAAGTGATAGGTCCAAGTCGTTTGCATCTTCTGAATCTGGCCAATCCATGGAATTGCACCACTTATACACGCCCACAGCATCCTTCAAAAGTTCAACTTCATGACACCCATGAATTTGCAACATTGTTGTGGGTGGCCAACTGAATTCACTGCATCCGACTCGTAAAGGCTTCGAAAACGCGTCCGTTACCATGTCAGTCCATAGCCAATGCGTGCGCACCGATCGGTCCATTGCTGTACAACGCGTATTTCGAAAAACAACACGCATCCGTCCACATCATATGCAATGGCCAATGCGTGCGCACCGATCGGTCCATTGCTGTACAACGCGTATTTCGGGAAACGACACGCATCCGTCCACATCATATGCAATGGCCAATGCGTGCGCACCGATCGGTCCATTGCTGTACAACGCGTATTTCGGGAAACGACACGCATCCGTCCACATCATATGCTATGGCCAATGCGTGCGCACCAATCGGTCCATTGCTGTACAACGCGTATTTCGGGAAACGACACGCATCCGTCCACATCATATGCTATGGCCAATGCGTGCGCACCGATCGGTCCATTGCTGTACAACGCGTATTTCGGGAAACGACACGCATCCGTCCACATCATATGCAATGGCCAATGCGTGCGCACCGATCGGTCCATTGCTGTACAACGCGTATTTCGGGAAACGACACGCATCCGTCCACATCATATGCTATGGCCAATGCGTGCGCACCGATCGGTCCATTGCTGTACAACGCGTATTTCGGGAAACGACACGCACCCGTCCACATCATATGCAATGGCCAATGCGTGCACACCGATCGGTCCATTGCTATACGACGCGTCCCTGTACAAGTCACTCGCATATGTCACCATTGTTGTCACTGGTGCACGTATGCTGGCCACAATTACTTGCCATGGACTCAGGGGCACACCTACAACACCACAGCCTGTCCACACTGTATCCTAAGGCATGTAAGGCTGCATTACCTGTGTGTGTATGGGGGTCAACATGTGGTTTGTTGGGTGGCACTTGGGGGCAGCCACTCCCAGGCTGTGCACGTGTTCATGGGGACAGAATCCTTTGTGTGTTTTGCACATGACCACTGTGATGTGCAACTGTTCAGTTCAGAGCATGTGGCATGGTCACATCTCCAGGTTGTGTATGTGTATGTTATGTCACATACACCCTGAGTCCCATGTGGGATGGTATGTACGTCACAGGGTGACCCATTGCCACAATTGTGATGGCCCTCCACAGTCTGTGTGCATGTTGTGTTTCAGATGTCTCGGATTCCATGTGCACAATGGGAGACAGTCTCCACATCCACGTTGTTTGTGCATCGACTTTTATGTTGTGCGTGTGTGTGTCACAGACGTCCATGTCTGTCCTGCAGAGGCAACAGGGGCCACTACCTGTGGGAGTCATGGTTGTTTTGCTGACGTGTACATGATACGCCATGTCATGCCAGTGTCCATGTGGTAATACAGGGTCCCTGGGAATCTACCTGTCAAAGAGCTGTGATGCCTGGGGCACATCTGTCCTCACTTGTCACTGTGGTGTGTGTTTGGAACGTGACAGCAGTACATGGGTACTGTGACACAGCCGAATGATTTCCCATAGCACAACCTGGAACTTGTTGTCAACACATGTTGAACTGAGATGTTAGATGTTGGCCATGTAGGTGCCATATATGTCCATACAGAATGGCACACACATCAAGTACTTGTGTCTCGTAATGATGTATCATGTGATATTGAGTATGGTCAATGCCACATATGTGGGGTGACTGACAATCTTTCTTTGTTCACCTATGCACTGCAGGGCACCAGCTGTCCATAGACCATTCCCTGACCTTGCAACCATGGTTGAACGTGACTGCATCCGACGGTACCGCTTCAACAGGCCGCTTATTGAGGAATTGGCGGTGCAGTTGGCCCCACATTTGCAACCTGGCCGGCCATACCCTGCAGCGCTGACCCCCAAGGTGAAGGTGATGGCAGCCCTACACTTCTTTGCCACCGGTACCTTTCAACACACTGTGGCGTCTGCTGGTGGGATGTCACAGACCATGTTCAGCCGTGTGCTACGCGATGTTTTGGAGGCGATGTTGAGATACTTGAACCAGTACATCTATTTCCCTAAACGTCAACAACTCACTGACGTCAAGAGTGACTTCTATGCCCTGGGGAGGATGCCACATGTCATTGGCTCCATTGATGGGACACATGTGGCTTTGGTACCACCACAGGCACATGAGCAGGCATACAGGAACAGGAAACATTACCATTCTATCAATGCCCTTGTGGTATGTCTTTCAGATATGAGCATCTCACATGTGTGTGCACGTTTCCCCGGTTCTGCACACGATGCCTACGTAATGAGGAGTAGTCGCATCCCGAGGATGATGTCACAGATGCAGAACCAGCGTGCCTGGCTTGTCGGTGTGTGCTGACTTTGTACCATTGTGTGTGTTCTGCAATGTTGTATTCCACCCTCTTTTCCAAGTCAGCTAATGTGCAATTGTCTGTATGTAGGTGACTCCGGATACCCCAACATGCTGTGGTTGCTGACACCCCTCAGGAACCCTGTGACACCAGCCCAGATGCGCTACAATGAGGCACATGGTCGGACCAGGAGAGTGATCGAGCGGACATTTGGTCTCCTGAAGAGCCGCTTTCGCTGCCTGGACAAGACAGGAGGGGCCCTCCCATATGCCCCTGCAAAGGTGTGCAAGATTGTCATCGTCTGCTGCATGCTACACAACCTGGCAGTGCGGAAGGAGTTGCCTCTCATCCTGAATGACGATGACCAACATCCGCCACCTGTGGAGGATCCTGGCCTGGGCCACGATGCCAGTGATGATGATGATGATGAGGGGGATGTCCGCACACAGCTCATCACCAACTTCTTCAGCTGAATGTGAGTATACAGAGTTGGTATGTCAATGATTTGAGTTTGCATGATATGTGTTGGTGGTGCTCTGTTGCTGTTTGAGTGTGGCCATGTGCTACTTGACTGGATGCGTGCAGCGATGTGTCCTTACAGGTAGTCTGTACTCCCCAACAGTGTTGACATGCTAACTTGGTTTTGTGTAGGTATCTTGTGACATGTATTGGGCATGAGGATTGCAGTTCTGTCCTGTTCTTCAGTGCTTTTGACTGTGTGTCATGTCTGTCCTTCACAGGGTACTTTCAGAGTTGTTTGGTCAACTCGGATCCCCCGACACCATGATTCAACTTCCAGGGTGGAAGCAGTCGTTTCCCTACAGGTGATGTGCCACACACCCCTGGACTTTATTTCTTCTACACTTGGTGACTGTGTGGCCACTGCCACGTGGGATTACCTTGCATCTGTAGTGGGAACAACATGTTGCAAATGTGTAATAAACCTGTGCTTCACTTTGGGATGTGCGTTGTCTGTGGTCACACATCTGACTGACATTTGCTTACTGCACCTGTGGGCTAGTTAACACATACTCTGAATAGGTGTGGTGTCTGTGCATTCCACTGTATTTCCTAGCAACATCAGTGTAGGCGATGAGTCAGATGGCCCTGGTGTGTATGTGTTGTGTAGCCCTAGTGGTGTGTCTCCCTCATATGTGTCACGTCGCCATGACTCACATGACGGTGTTGAACTTGCTGTAGCAGTTAGCATGCACAGTGTCATTTAGCAGATCATCATCTCCATGACAAAAACAACGTTGGAATCACAACAGAGGCAAGTATGGTGTATTAGTGAGTTTATTTACATACATGTGTGAGGATAGTGCACAGGATGGTGGGTGCTGTACATTGGGATTGGAATCCAAAGTTCTCAGATGAGTTGGAAGTGTTGGTAGCAGAAATGTCCTGAGTAAAGTCCACAGTCATCTGATACATTAGTCCAACTTAAACTCCCCATGTCATGTGGGAGAGTTGGGTTGCATTCGACAGGGTGAACAGTTTGCACACAAAGGAGAATTTCCAGAACAGGTGTTGGGTTCCTGGGGGATGTACATGGCCATCGGCCTCTCAGTTTTCCTTCCTCGGACGACCCCTCTTCTTTCGGGGGGACCCTCACGTGCAGGCCGCTGCGGTGCAGAGGACTCTCCACCAGAGTCATCCTCCCTCCCTGTGGCAGTTGCAGTTGTTGCGGCACCAGATGTTGTGGGCACACAGGGAGGTGTGGCCATGTTGGTGCTAATCTGGCGGAGGCATGTCAATATGTCCCTCTGCACCGCTGTCAGTTCTTCCAATGTGTCCCACTTGGACTCCATGCCAGACATGTGTGTCTCCACACGGGACATGTGGGAGTCCAAGCGGGCATGATGGGCAGCCTGCTGCTGTTGAATGTCCTTGAGGATCCCCACTACCTGGCTGACCTCTCCGGTGCTATTCTGGTACGCATCAGCAATGCGTACCAGTTGTGTGTCATCATGCAGTCCAGACCCCTCTGCAAACAGCGACCTCTGCCTACCACCCCTGGCCACACTTGCGGGACCTGCGGTGGCCCGCACAGGTGAGCCTAGGCCCCCTTGGGGGTTGGTACTGGGGTTGTTGTCCGTTGCTTCACGGTGAGCCGGGGGTCCCTGTGCTGTTGTCATTGGTGGTCCTTGGTCTGTCCGTGTCGGCGGGGGTGGTCTGTGTGTTGGCAGATGTTGGAGGAGTGGGTGCAGGGGGTGCAGATGGTGGTCCTGCTGGTGCTGCATGATGACTCACACCGGAGGTGCCAGGTAGGTCTTCGCCATCCGAGGAGGGCAGAGGCTGTTCCACACCAGAGAGCTCAGGGGCCACCGGAGCCTGGGACAGGGACTCCTCATCATCTGCTGCTGTGTCCCCATCATCACCTGTTTTTGGAAGAGACACACATTGTATGTTATGTTTCTACAGGCATCAATGGTTCAAACACCTGACAGTTGTGACTGTACCTCTGGATGCGGGCCTGTACATTGCATTGTCCTAAGTTGTCACAGTCAGAGGTTGATATTGGTGTGGCACATTGTCCTGCCAACCTGAAGCATTTCAATGTGAATGTTGAGGTGTGTGCATGACCAGCATTGGTGGTATTTGGTTGACATCCGGCCCTCCTTCTCCCCCAGCCCAGTTATCCCACCATGAAGCATGCCACCCTTGCAGTGGGTGCAGGTTAACTCTCAGGATGTCAGTCAGTGGTGTCCTGCTGTTGGTTGGTGCCCAGTTCCCAGCAGGGCCTGGTTCTCCCCACAACAGAGCACCATTGTCAGACATCTTAGAAGTGGCTTTTCACTCCCCGTGAGGTGTGCATGCTTCAGTGTGAGCTTGCTGGGCCATGTGGGTGGGGGATGTTGAGCTGTGACTACCACTCCCATCATGCTATTGCCTACACCCCCCTTCCCAGCATGCCCATACTTCCTTCCTTTTGACTCTGCTTCCCTGTGGGGTAGGGTGCCTGTGCTGACAGGTTGGCTGACAGTGTTGTCCTGGCGTTTGTTTGGCTACAAGTCCCAAAAGTGTCCCTGTGCTTCACACAGCATAACCCAGTGTGGTGGTTCTTTGTGGGATATTTAATTAGAGTGTGAGGCAATGCATTCTCCCAGGTGAGTTGTGTGGAGTTTGTGTTAAGGGGGTGTGTGAGAAAAGCTGCTAGTAACTATGGTCAGAACTGTCAGTCCTCCTTCCCACCCAGCCAGATATCCCACCATGGAACGTGCTTCCATTGCAGGGAGTGCAAGTTGGCTTAGAGGATGTTAGGCAGTGGTGTCCTGCTGTTGGTTGGTGCACAGTTCCCAGCAGGGCCTGGTTCTCCCCACAACAGAGCACCATTGTCAGACATCTTAGAAGTGGCTTTTCACTCCCTGTGAGGTGTGCATGCTTCAGTGTGAGCTTGCCGGGCCATGTGGGTGGGGATGTTGAGCTGTGACTACCACTCCCATCATGCTATTGCCTATACCCCCCTACCCAGCTTGCCCATACTTCCTTCCTTTTGACTCTGCTTCCCTGTGGGGTAGTGTGCCTGTGCTGACAGGATGGCTGACAGTGTTGTCCTGGCGTTTGTTTGGCTACAAGTCCCAAAAGTGTCCCTGTGCTTCACACAGCATAACCCAGTGTGGTGGTTCTTTGTGGGATATTTAATTAGAGTGTGAGGCAATGCATTCTCCCAGGTGAGTTGTGTGGAGTTGGTGTTAAGGGGGTGTGTGAGAAAAGCTGCTGGTAACTATGGTCAGTGCTGTCAGTCCTCCTTCCCACCCAGCCAGATATCCCCCCATGGAACGTGCTTCCATTGCAGGGAGTGCAAGTTGGCTTTCAGGATGTCAGTCAGTGGTGTCCTGCTATTGGTTGGTGCACAGTTCCCAGCAGGGCCTTGTGCTCCCCACAGCAGTACCCAGTGTCAGCCATCTTGTCAGTTCTTTTCCACTCCCTGTGATGTGAGCATGGTTCAGAGTGGTGTTGATGGGCCAATTGTGAGGGTGACCAATATCTGTGACTACAACTCCCATAATGCTATTGGCTACACTCACTTCACCAGCATACACACAATTCCTTCCTTTCAGTGAGCTTCCCTGTGAGGTGGTGTTCTAGTGGTGGCAAAATGTCTGACAGTGTTTGTTGGTTAGATTTGTGCCACTGCCTTGCTCTATTTGTTGTTAGGTTTGTACATGTCATGACACAGTTACATATCACTATGAGATGGCAGGTATTGTGTTTGTCTAACTAACATACACATCTTGGGATGATTATCTTTTGGTTACTGTGGCTTTGCTAACGGTGCATGGTTTCACTATCCCCTTGACAGTGATGTGTGTGTATTGTCACACAATATTGGGTATATTGGTTGTGTACTCACCAGGCTCTGGGATGTTTGATAGTCCATGTACGCTCTCTGGTGGTAGGATGGCCTGCACCTTCTCCTCCCAGGGCCTGAGGTATACTGGTTTGGCAGGAGGGCCATTGCCGGTGCGATGACTCAAGGCGTAATCCTTCTTGAGTAGGTCCTTGACCCTCCTGCGCACATCAAACCACCTGTTCTGGATGTCTTCCTTTGTGCGCAAACATGGTGATTGTGCGTTCACCCTGTCGACGATCCTCTCCTACATCTTGGTTTTTTGCGACATGGGGGTCTGTTGGACCAATGTACCAAACAACTGTGGCTCTACCCTGAGGATTTCATCTACCAGGACTTCCAATTCACTGTCTAGGAACTTTGGATTCTTCTTTGGGAGCATGGTGATGGGTGGTGGTGGGGATTGATGTGAGTGTGCAAGTGAGGGTGGGTGAGTGTAGGTTTTGCTGGGTGTATGTGAGGGTGCTATTTGGGAGGTGCTAATGGTGTGTGGCTTGTGTGATGGATGAGTTGTGGGTGTGTTTGTGGTTGCTGTCTGATGGTGTTCTGTGCTGGCAGGTCAGTTGAATTTGCAAAGGATCATGGTAGGGATTTGTGGCTTTTATATGGGTGGAGTTGTGGGTGTGTCTTTGTTCCATGTTTTTATCCCCCTGTATTTATTGATTTTGTCATTGCTTGTTTGGCCGTTTTTTTTGTATTTTTTCCTTTGTAGTTTTTAGGCATGTAGGAGACGTTCTTCTGACCGAGTAGGACGCTGCAGTTGGCTCGTGCGAGCTTCTCCGAGTCTTTCAAGCTGTGTTTCTGCTGTGTTTCATGTGCGGCGTACGCGTCGGTCGCGGAGTATTGTGTTGCTTCGGCACCCTGTTTTGTATGCGTGTCGGTCGTACGGCTTGAGCTCCGTGCGACTCGGTCTGGTTTTACACGCATTGCATCGTACTGCGCGGGTCGGAGTTCGCGGCTACGTTTCTGTCGGGTTCATTCCTGGTGCGTGTCGGTCGGTTCGATTTGCGTGGTTTTCCGGACGGATGGCTGGTTTCCGTGCGGTTCGGTCGTTCGGCTTGTGTTCCGTACGAGTCGGTCGTTATTCACATGCATTGCATCGTACTACGCGGATCGGGCAGCGCCGGTACGTGTCGGTCGGACTAAATTCCCGTACCGAGTCGGTCGGTACGTTTTCCGGCCTGAATCGGAATCGGCCCCTAAGCTGGGTGACTCCTGGATGCAAAAAGATCCCTTGAGAGTGGGCCCCATAGATTCTGAAGTGCTTGGAAAACCAGAACTTTTAAGTTGCCAATCGCTGGCATCCCTCAGATGGCAAGAGAAATAATCTGTCTCATAATTCAGAGAGCCTAGAATATACTCTGCTGTCACTGATACGTGGTGTTGCAAGCATTATTCGAAAACTGTTTTGCAAGTTCCAACAGAATTTTAGATTCAGTGCCACCTATGATTTATATATCTTACAGCAGTAAGATTGTCCATTTGAATCGGAATCGAGCATTATGCGCTGTGTTTTGTAAATGTTCAAACCGCAAAGGAGCCAATGACTAGCTTTAAACAATTGGGCAATATCGCCCGGCCCTAGGTTTTATTCAAAAGTTGGAAGATCCATATGTGTGCTACTCTCTTGCTTCCCTTTTGTGGGCAGTATGAAGACGTAGACGATTGCAACTAGAATTGTGATTGAGGCAATGGTTTGAACACATTGGTGTGGATAGTCTGTCATGATTAGCTATCACAAAATTGTTTTGTGGTGTGGTTAGAGATTTAAGATGAAGAACAGGGAAGGTTGCGTGCTATAATAATTTGAGTACTGATGGCTAAAGGGAAAATAGCTTATGTGCATAATATCAGCTTTTTTAACATACATGTGCCTTGGTGAATTGAGATGATATCTGACCAATGAAATATTTTTAATAACTGTTTTAAAATTAGTATTTATGATTTTATTGTGATCTATATGCATGATATTCTGTGATGTTTTGTACTTTAATGCATTGAAAACAATGCGAAATAAAGGATTGATTGAGAAGGCAAATACTTCAAGACCTCAGATGGTTCACTGGTAGAATATCGACTCCCAAAATATCCCCATACACAAATATCGTGTCATAAATATCAATGTCAAAAATATCGACATCCTATATTTATAATGGTAAGTATAAAAATATCACAAAAAAATATCGATGTAAAAATTATCGATGTACAAAATATCGATTTTTTTATATATGTAAAGAATAATGTTAAATAATAAAATTAACTTAAAAAAAATTATTTGGATTTAATATACATTTTAACAAATTAAGAAATGTAATTTAAAAAAATGTAAACATACATATATAAAATGTAATATATATATATATATATTTACTTTAAAACAAATAAACTATAATTTTTATTTTATAAATATATAAAAAATTACAAATAAATATATATATATATGTACATACACCTATAACATAAAATCTAATAAAAATACATTCTATTATAAATTAAAACATTAAAATATTTAGGGGTCCATTACGATGGCGGGCGGAAACACTACCGCCGTGCTGTCGGAGGCAAAAACCGCTAGTTACCGTCCGCCAGCAACTGCCCACACGCCCGCCAAATTAGGATGTGAAAAGTCAGCCAAATACCGCCCGTAAGCCCGCGACGCCGCCCGCCATCAAAGTGCGCCCGTCTACGTAGCGGCGCGAGCTAACGGAGACACACCGTCCGACGAAATGACGTACCGCCCGGAGTACAAATTACGATGACACAACCAAACAGCCTCACCGGCAAAGAGACACCGCACGAGAAAAGGAGGCGGAAACCAGATTGCTGAGTACAGAAACACAAACCTGACCTACTCCGACATGAATCCTGCTCTCCAGGCCATCCCAATGCTGTACCTGATGCAGCACCTAGGAGTGAACGCGCAACGACGACGCAGGTAGGCAGACACACAAGGGCACGCAAACACTGCACACAATGCAAGGGCGGAAAAACTGTACATGGCCCCCCCAGACACCCCTGTGGGGACAGGACACATCCACCACTGTACCCACACATGTCCCACCTGTAAAATAAAAACAACTCACAACATCCTGGGCACCCACTACCCGGGACCAGGAGGTGACGTCCCCGTCACGGCACCGCAGCGGCGATGACGCACGTACACATGCACACAACGCAGAGGCCAACGACAGCGCCACGCATGGGCTGTACACAAACACCACAGGGCCACAACTACACACCCCACACACCAGCCCCACCCTGAAGGCACATGTCACGTGGCCCTCCTGCATCAATCATGTCCCCAACCGACAACTCACAGTTGTCAACTGGATGTCACACAAGTGTCCCGAACTGGGGAGTAATGTGACGTCAAAATAGGACACACCCCTGTGTGCAAAACATGGAGAAGCACACGGCGGCTGCTACATAACAGCGCAGAAAATGGACATTGTCCGCAAAAGGCACGCCAGTCCCATCCAAAAATACCTATACCATCCTGCACGCAATAACAAGCCATGCAATGTACAAAAGAGAAAAACCCTGCTGCCTGAGAACAGGTGTTCCCAATTACTACACCCACACACAAGTCTCAATGTACAGCGGAAACGGAGTGTCCCGCCCACACACGGGAGAGCAGATAGCATTGAATTGCCTTCCATTCCTACACTGAAATCACATTGCAACAAATTCTGCAGGAGAATGGAGCCATTGTACCAACAAGAAGCCAAACATAGCCATGCTGAGTAAACCTTCCACTGGCAGATAACGCCTAACATGAAAGAAAGATAATACCACAAAATACAATTATACCACTGCTCCTTGTGGCTCAAATGCAAGTAATCAGGAAAGAGTCAGACACCACTGGCCTTGACCATTCATTGGAGCATGTGGGATGAGGGCCTGTGTCCTCCTCCCAAGCCATACCCAAAGTCCTGCCGCCTAACATCCATTCCAGAATTCCCAGCATCGTCGGAGGTTGCACTCAGCAGACTGCTCAGGCAGCCGGAGCACGCCATCACATCACCCTGTAGCAAAATGGCTGTTGCACCAGTGCTTCACAGCTACGCCAGACAGATGCAGCTGTACAGTGATAGCTTGCTACAGATAGTGGGCTGTGCAAATCTGGCTATGCTGAATGTAAGTTACCGAGTAACTTACCGCATTGAAATGTTCAGCTGCGTCATCCCCGTGTTCTACTGTCGGAGGTGCCCGTACCACTGGCCTGTGGATTTATGTCTCTCCAACTCGGCATGTCCAAATGCAGACTTGGTACACCTGTTTGCACCCCTGGACGCCCACGACAGGATCTGGTCAGTGTATGTGGGCATGGCGTTTGTGGCTGCAATCGGACACACACTGCAATGGGACCAGTGTGCCTCCGCACAACGTATGCTGGATTACAGTTTCATCGAATGTCATCCGACATGTCCCATCAGGCTTCTACAAGGGACAACTTACGATGAACACGTTGCAACACACCATCCGCTTCATTGGATGTCATCCATGTATACCACCAATGCGAGGGATGCTCTGCTGGAAGGTATCGCATACCTGACAACTTGTCAATTCATGGGTCCCCAAATCAATACCCACAATTGAACATTCATGTTCAACACCGTACCTATGCTTGGCTTCCGCACGCAGTGGGCAGTTAGCTGTGCAACAACTATACCATGCAATCGGCAACAAATACCTTACCATCAACTCCACTGCCATGACACTTGACATTTTCGGGACATGCACTCTGTTCCTCACCATATCCTGTGTCCCTGCATGAACAGGGGGAGGCAGAGGTATGGGACTTGTGTACAGTAACCACATGGCCAATACTGCACGAACAACTATGCTATAATATGTATTCTGCGCACCTGAACACATGCTCCTGTCAGTGCACGCTTATCTGTCTGCTGTATTACGTGAGAACTGTCAGCTCACCTTCGTCTGTACTTCCGTGCCAGGACTTTTGCATGGACAACAAATGCAACCCCCTACAACATGGCCCCAGTCATTGTGTCATGTTCAGTAGCCACCATATCGCAACAACATGTGAGACGCTGCTGCATGCATGTAGGCTCATGCTCTGATGTCACCTCTGACGCAGGTGTGTCGGAGTCACTATTGTAGTAATCCTGTACCATGGGACTGAGATGTACTGTGCCTATGATGTCAAGCTGTCTGGTAGGCAAAATTAATACTGTCTGTGTCAAAGCCTAGAGCTCTTCAGTAATGAGCAAATGTACTTTAGCATAGCAAGGGCAGGGCATTTGTAACTCTGAAGCCTTTATTCCACAATCAACAACTAATCACATCTACCTGTACCCCCTTTTGTATGTGTAATCATGCTAAGTATATCCTCCACATGCATTTTGCTGCCAGTAGTGTCCACATCCTGCATCACAGGGGAAGTAAGTTCAAATACATGCCTTGAAGCAAATATGTGACTCTGTAGATTTATTGATCGTAGACAAGTACGAATGAGAGAGGATGAGAGTGTGTGAAGTACACGAGAGTCGTGAGATGACCATGTAGTCAAGTGTCATTGGATGTCAATGCATATGAGTTGCTGCCACAGTGGACCCAGTGAAATACCAGAGGTCGTGGGCCTTGGCTTGTCAGAGTCTGACGTGGCCCAACAGATCATCACATCAACACTGACGGCCTGGTCACTACAAAGCACAGTCCTACATATGTGTACAATTACCTTCACAGTCTGACATCACACTCATCAAGCAAATATAGGAGCCACGCAAGAAGCATGCCACAGCAATGCATGACAAAACACACACACGATATCAGTGTGGGTGGGCAGGGCTGCACAGTGAGTACGAACTGCAGAAATTCACATACATGCTCAATTAAACAAGGCACAATCTTGACATTCACACACCCTGCAGACCCACAATGGCCAATACATATCAAGTAGGAGTCATCCTGAACTGCAAGGACACACCCACACACTGCACACTGTGCAACAGACAATACACACATGTGCTCACATTCACAGACCTGAACACGGATACAAACACCCAGCATGCCCCTGGGTAACAAGTGTGTAGTCGACATTGCCAGAGCGCACACACACACACCAATACTACCCCAAAGTCACACCCTTCACACCACACACACCTACACCTCCCAAATGCACACATTGAAAGTAAGCCATGTGCCCAGGCTCAATGTTTATCACAAGATTCACATACACCTACACTGCTGGCCACCCAGAAAGTAAGCTCACACATACCCACACACTCTGCACATGCTACCTGTCATCCTGTGGCTAGACTCACACCCTGTGCTTTGCTTGCACGCAAACATGACACGTATACATTTTCACAGAAATACCACCAAATACATGCAGACAATCCGTGTCACAGACATACGTCTTCATCACACACACAAGTAGCAGAGTCTGAAAGAAGTGAAGACCCAGCCACGTGTAAAACACATAGGAATGTGAGACCAGACATTGCAATTGTTGAGGTACCATACACGGCATGTGCCTCACTTAACTATGCACACACAGTAACAACTGCAATCAGCAACTACACAGACACAACCCACTACAGGAACAACAGCATCCAGTCACAGATTACATAGACAGGCGGCAACATTGTACAACACCAGGGACAGTGGCCAGTCCGATGTGCAGAGTAGTGATACGAAAAGCTGCGTATGCATTGTGTGTGAGTGTACCCTGCCATGGCCAGCAACACTGCCATGGCAGTCACAATAGCCAGCACAGCCACCACTGTGTCACAGGTAGTTGTGTGAGGGTGCCTACCATTCAAACAGGATGCCAGTCCGACTCGGTGCTGTCTGTGTGCTACGGGACAGTTGGAGGTCCGCCCCTGAGAGAGAAGCACAACTGTGGACGACACACATGTGGCATGTGAAGCGGGAGGGCTGCTTGGCCCAGGTGGGTGGGTGGCACGGGTAGGTGCACACATGCAGTATTGAAACAGACTGTGTGGGGAGGATCCCGGAGGGGTAGATTTCCACTGTGTTGGGTATTTGGAAAGCCTACCTGTCTGGGGATGAATGTGAACTCGTGTGGGCACAACAGGCGGGCACACGATCAATGCTGCATCAGGTGTAGACATTGGCCCTCCCTCTGGGGACATGCTGGATACTGCTGTGCGTCTACCAGGCCCTTGCCAAGGCACTTACATCCCCTGTCCTGCAGGTGTACCCCCTACATTGTCCACCTGCACAGGCTACCCAGGGCACGGGATGGCAGTGGAGCTTGGTGGGTGGGAGGTCATGGCGCCCTGCTCCTGGTCACATCTCGCAGGCAACACATTCTCAGTGTGCAGCAGGGCACAAGTCCCAAATAAGAAGTGGGGGGACGCTGACGTCACGACAGGAAGTGACGTCACGAAAGGTGGCTTGCACCATCAGACTCATTGCCTCCCCCCGCTCACCCCTTAGATGCGAATGCATCAGAGAAGCCAGCGCGTGAGCAGCAGCTCCAATCTCGCCCCAGAGAGGCCAAACAGTGAATGTGTGGCTCCATTTGCTCCAGTTATCGAGCTCACGGTAATATAAGTGGGGGACGACGTCCACCCGCGTGGTGCCCCGACTCGAGCCCTGGTGTGCAGGCAAAGTGTCCTATTGGCTTTGCGAAATGTGTGAGTTGCATGACACTCGTTGGCGGGGGATGGCTCGGAGGCCCGTCACCCTGAGGCCCATATCTCACTCGATGGGTCCCTTGTCAATGGCAGCGGATGTAATGACTATGCGCGCCGGGGTGTGTCTACCTTTCGTCTGGGATGGTGTTTGCGGCCTGGCCCGCTAGGGCAGCTACAGCTTCTGTGTGTTGCATGTGGCGTATCCGGACTCCGGAGACTGCCATGCATTGTCACTGTTGTCCAGGGCTCGAGTGGGGGTACCACGCGGGTGGACGGCGTCCCCCCACTTATTTTACCGTGAGCTCGATAACTGGAGCAAATGGAGCCACACATTCACTCTTTGGCCTCTCTGGGGCGAGATTGGAGCTGCTGCTCACGCGCTGGCTTCTCTGAAGCAATCGCATCTAAGGGGTGAGCGAGGGGAGGCAATGAGTCTGATGGTGCAAGCCACCTTTCGTGACGTCACTTCCTGTCCTGACGTCAGCGTCCCACCACCTCTTTTGTTAGGACTCGTGCCCTGCTGTTGTCAGATGTGCCACTTTCCAGGGGGGTGGAGAAAGGGTCAGGAATGTCAGCCTGAGAGTGGCCCAGTTGAAGGCCCACCTTGACTGGGGGGGACAACCATTGGACAGTCTGGTGTAGCCCACCCACGAGTACATGTAGGCCCTCCATGAACTATGTCACCTGCGGCAAGGTGATGTCATGGGCAATGAAGTTATTGAGGAGAGCTGTCTGACCCACGCAGAGATGCCGCACAAGCTCAACAGACCCGGCACTGAGGGCAGCAGGGGTCACATGTGCAGGGGCAGCTGTGCCTGGTGTGAAGGACACTCTATCCTTCATCCTTGTGCCGACACGTGTTGCACCAGTGGAAGTAGATGAGAGGGCGGGCATTGGACTCCGCGTGGCTGCAGAGGAGCCAGAGTACACGTCCCCTGTGCTAGCAAACATGGATGCATGACCTCTGTCCTCAGATGACGCAGCAATTGCCGTCTCGGCCTGTGATTCATCCAGCACACGTCTGCCCCCTCCGAGGCGCCGGTCACATTTGTCTCACCCAGCTCCTGTGCAGCTGTTTCATCCGATGCCTCACCACTGTTGACCGTCCCCTGTCCCTCAGCACCCACGGGAGATGCTACATGAGGGAGAGCGAGGTGGCCTCACTCATTTGGCATCAATTAAACAGACATGTGCAAGGGAGGCAGCACAGAACATTCACAAATGCACATGTTGCACAATACCTGTGCAATTGTATACTGCTACCACAATAAACACGTAATGGCTGGCGTACAGGAAATGAAGCCGCTAATAAGTGGCACATGTGTCATGCACATAGCACAACACCCGGACTGTGTCACCCTGCGGCCATAGCCACAAATCGCTGTGTGAACACCCACTGTCCTGATGGTGGCAAGGATGACCACTACGTAATTAGGCCAAGGACATACCTGCATGGAGCAGAATGGGACACCACTCACACAGACTGCAACATGCCAGTCCACAATGGTCATGAGCCCATGCCATACACCTGTCTATCGCACGAGCACAACTACTGTTGCACAGTGTGCCGGATGTGTAAGTATCAGGAATATGAGGTGAGGCATCGCACACATATGTCAGAACGAAATCAGAGTAGGCACAGTGCCTCAAACATACATGGGAATTGCCACTCCAGCAGACTACAGGCTGTTCCTGAGGCCTACGACTCTGAACGCATTGACAATGCAGAGTGCTCAAATTACATCTTGACCCTCAGGAATCGCATATGCATGTCAGATGCACCCAGCACAGAGTACAATCACAAACCCACTGCATCACACAACAAACATCACATTAACCAGATTATGGGTAGGCTGTGGACACATGCTGCCTCTCACAGCAAAAGACACCATCCCACAATACTGTACACCTGCTTGCTGCTGATGCCCCTACAAACGTGCATCCGGCACAGGCTGTGTGACTGTCAAGAAGCAGACCATTAGTGGTGAAATGCAGCACCGTGCTAACCTGACAATACGAGGGGGCATCCACCGATTCGTCTCCGCCACGTAGTCGCACATCCGGCAGATGACGTCACACCCTTTGTGGAATTGGCTGCACTGTCGGTTACACATACACAGAGGCATCAACTTGGATGCAATGGGTCATCACAAGGCCTTGGGCTGGAGGACTTCAAAACTGCAGGGATGGTACACAAGAGGGTTGAAATATCACTCATACACTTCTCATCATCACCCACATCCACCAATCACAGTGGCATGATGCTGACCCATCCTAAATACTCAGAGATGTGTAATAGAGCCAAGAAGGTATCGGACATGGCATAACAGCATGTGTACACCACACGTGAATGCATGCTGGTGGGAGTGTGTACACAGTACCTGTCCATCCCATTCACATGAAGGATGCCATCACTTTGAGCAATGTGTAGTCTGCCCACATCTACTGTCCAGTGTCAGGTAGACCAACACATAGATCACAAGGCAACACATCTTTGTGGGTGGACTCACTGTGTTCAACACTGCGCAGCCCTCAACGTACTCGCCCTGTGAATGGCTCACCCCGCAATGGAGGTCACATTCAGTGCCACTATCTCTCACACACATCACTATCACAAGGCCTGGAGTGTCCAATCGACAGGGCTGAGTTTGCGTATTTCCTGACAGTTGTGAATTAATGACACATGTAACCCACTGTACAGTCAGTGTAGTTTCCTTCTAGGATTGGGCGGTCAATGTGCAGCCCAGGTCTGCTGAGACTGAGAAGTCCAGCAGGGACCCAGCCAGCCATTCACACAAGCAATAACTGCCCTGAATCATGCATTGCCAAGTGGCTGCGTCACTGGATGTCTGACATGAAAATGCCATGTACCACCACTCGGGAGGGACATGCATGGGAAAGCGCCAGAGAGCCTACATACCCCTTCCACCTGTAGTAAGCATGGTAAGCAGTGCATGTTGGAACCCCACAGGCTCTGACTCATAGTGCTGCGGATCAACGACATGTGTGTCCCCCACATGCACTCCCACACACACAGTAGTTGTCTTACACACACGACTTTTGCAAGTAATAGCCTTGGGCAGTGTGCGTGGAGCTCGGAATCCAGGAACTCCAGCTCCTCGCTGGTGAGTGGACCTGGACATATCATCAGAGTCATCGACATGAAGGTGGACAGGTGGCAGCAGCAGCAGGTGTTGTTGAGGGATGCCAGTCAGCAGTCCCTGGAAGCTGTGGTAATGCCTGTCACCCTCCCACACTCCTATAGCCCCCTGGGGCTGTTTCAGCGTGTCCAAGCTGCTGCGATTGGTGTACCGCTCAGCCTGTGTACGTTGTGTTGTTGGTGTGTGCCATACTCACCCAGCCTCGGAAGCGGTGTCAGGCACAGCAGCTAGGTATATTGCCGTGGTGTTGCCGCTTCCCACATATGCCGTCTGAAATCATCATCATGCCTTTCAAGCTATTATGGCCTAAATCCCCATGTGCATGCTCATAGCAATGGTTTGTGTCATTGCTCATTGCTATTGGTAAGGGGACCTGTGTAAGAGTAATGTAGCTGTGCTGTCCCTACTTGTCAGCTGTTCTGTGATTCTATTGCTTTGTCAGTGATCTTTGTTTTGTGTATGTGAAAATGCCATGTGGTGTGTTGCATTGACATGCGTGTCCACTTCCATCTGTCCTAGGAGGAGACCAAACATACATCGCCCCTACCAATTGCTGGCAGACATGGAGGATGTGGAGGTCATAAGGAAATTCCGTCAGGACCGACCCACCCTGCGTCACCTATGTGCAATGTTGGAACCCCACCTCCGTCCTCGCAGGGTGTATCCTACAGCATTCACCCCCATGGCTAAGGTGATGGCTGCACTGCATTTTTTCGCTACCGGATCCTTTCAACACACGGTGGGCAGTGGAGGTGGGATGTCCCAGCCCATGTTCAGCATGGTGCTACGGGATGTCCTGTCAGCTATGATGCTCTACAGGAACCGGTACATCAGATTCCCCAGGGCTCGTGATTTGGCGGCAGTGAAGGGTGCTTTCTATGCCCTTGGACGCATCCCCACGTAGTTGGTGCAATTGATTGCACCCATGTTGGCCTTGTTGCACCACAGGCCATGGAGCACATCTACAGGAACCGGAAACATTTCCACTCCCTGAATGTGCAAGTGGTGTGCCTGGCGGACATGATCATCACACACGTGTGTGCGAAGTTTCCCGGATCCACCCATGACTCGCACATCATGCGCCACAGCATCCTCCCACGTATGATGACCAATCTGCAACCGGACCGTGCATGGATTGTTGGTGAGTATGCATACTCGTGTAGCGTGCTGGGTGTGACATGCTGTCTTGTATCCTGTTGGAAATGCAACGTTTCTCCGTGTTTCTCACACCCAGGTGACTCTGCATATCCTAACGGGCCTTGGCTGCTGAGCCCACTACGCAATCCTCGGACACCAGCTGATGTCAGATACAATGAGGCACATGGGAGGACCAGACGTGTGGTAGAGCGGGCTTTTGGACTCCTGAAGTCCAGATTCAGATGCTTGGACCGCACCGGGGGTGCACTGGCATACTCCCCACAGAAGGTGTGCCAGATAGTTGTGGCATGCTGCATGCTGCACAATCTTGCGATTCGCAGGCAGATCCCCCTGATAGTGGATGACGGTGATCAGCCAAGGCCCCCGCCTGCAGGCCAAGCCGTGTCCAGTGACGAGGACAGTGGAGAGGAGGAAGCAGTGAATGAGCGTCAGCAGCTCATCGCCCGCTACTTCACTTGACGGTGAGTGACCATGTATGACGGCTGATGTCGCTGTAGTTGTGTAGGTGTATGTGTGCATTGTCACGGCGGCCTATTGTTCACTGAGTGCTGTGTGGCAATGGTCCATGTCCAGGGTAGTATGCCACTGACAGTGGCTGTAGCATTGTGCCCTGTTGCTCTGTGAGATGTGTGTACATTGCTTGAACCTGATGACAAGTACTGTGTGATTAGTGTGTGACACACACTTTCAATGGACTCTTGTTCTGTTTTTCACCCCTAGGTCCCTACAGCCTCTCCTGGCCTATCGACATACCACACTACAGATGCATTTCTGATCATGGTGACGGTTGCGCATCCTTGATTATAAACAGAGCAGATAACACAGAATGTGATACAGGTGTATTTATTTTAAAGGTGACATGTTATTGTGGGCAAGGTGATCAAGAAAGTGGTGCATGCTGTACAATGAGTTGACGGTCATGTCCGCGTGATGGTCAAGGTGTACCCATGTTGTTCTGGGTCCGCAGTCCGACAGACACATGCCATTCACCTGGCAGTGTGGGGTAGGATGGTAGTCCAAGTGAATGCAGTAGATGGCCACCGTGGCTGGCTGACTCACTGGCGTTTGGAGCGTGCAAAGTCATCTCTGGACACCTGTTTCCTCTTCGGATGGCCCCTTCCACGTTTGGGAGGGGGGGGTTGTGTTTGTGGGCTGCTGGTGGTGGCTGAGGATTGCTCACTCGCTGTGGACACAGGGGAACTGGATGTTGCACGTCCCTGTGCCCCAGCAGGTGGTGGCGGAGGTGGTGTGGTTGGCCTTGATTGGGCCCTCACCGCCAGCACTAGCTGGCCCATGAGGTCCACAAGTTGGCCCATGTGGGCGTCCATGGACCTCAACACCCCAAGGACTTCCCGCGTGTCGGAAGCTGACCTGGCCCATTGTCCCTGGGCCGCTTCATAGGCCCCAAGGACTCTGGCGATTTTCGGCAGGGCTTGGCTCCCAGGCTCTGATGGCGTTGGCCTGACCCTGCTCCTCCCACCTGAACTGCTGCCACCGACCTACCCACTCGCCACATTGGTCACCCGGGGCCTCGTTCTGGCTCCCAGGGTAGATGTCGAGGTGCGTGCCACCCCTTGCTCAGGGTGAGTGGTCAGGGAGGCCATGGTGGTGGTGATGGTGGTGGTGGTTGCGATGACCGTGGCAGCAGGGGCCTGGGACTGGTCACCAGCCCTGGGAGATGGGTTGGTGGGTAGGAGGGGTCCTGGGGAGCTGTTGCGCCCTGCCACACCAGATGTGCCTGGTCGGGAGTCCTCGTCCGTAGAGGTGTCCAGGTTTTCCACATCCGTGAGTCCGGGTGGGGGGCTTGTGGACTGGCTGTGATGGCTGCTGTCTCCCTCCCCAGCATCATGCTGTTCGTCACCTGTGGGGCGGAGACGAAAGGTTATTGTGTTGCACCTTGCAAGGTTTGTGTTAGATGTCTGACATGCACAGTTTGTGCACAGTTGTGCACTGATTTCCCAGATGCGTGTGTATGGCTCTACAATGTATGTGCGTGATCAAGGCAATGGAATAGTGTGATGGGTGCATATGGCATGTGTTGCAGTACCCCTAAATTTTGTGGCTTTGGTGGGAACGGGGTACAGCCCCATGAACGCTTTTGAGATGATATATGTTTTTGGGGTTCAAATGCAACGCTTAGAAACACAGATGGCAAACGGGGTACAGCCCCATGAACGCTTTTGAGATGATATATGTTTTTGGGGTTCAAATGCAACGCTTAGAAACGCAGATGGCAAAAGGGGTACAGCCCCATGAACGCTTTTGAGATGATATATGTTTTTGGGGTTCCAATGCAACGCTTAGAAACGCAGATGGCAAAAAGGGGTACAGCCACATGAACGCTTTTGAGATGATATATGGTACTGTGGTACCTACTGTGACATATGGGTGCAGAAGGGGACATGTGTTTTGGCCACACAACACTACAGAGACAAAGGTGTGTGTATGTCTGACTTACCCAGCATATCTGCTCACTGTTGTCATTTAGGGACATTACACTGCAAACATTGTAGTGAGTGAGAAATGGTTGTGTGCCACACAACGTATTGCAGATGGGACAATTCCTTGGTGTGCGTGCTACCCTCAGCCATGTGCAACAATGCAGTGTGACGTGCGCTTCAGACACAGCAGACACATTATTGGTCATCGGCAGGAATCTTTGCTGAACTACTGTATATGGGACAACTGTTTAGATGATATACCTCTCATGACACTGGGGCTGAAAGATGTGATGGATGAGATTTTGAATGTGCATTGTGTAGCTGTGTGGTTCATGGGTCCAGTGGTGTATGTGACATTGAGACAAGATAGACTTACATGGGTGATGTTGTACAATGTCAACGGAACAAGCAGACACGACTACATGGACAAGACTTGGATGGTGTTGCTGATGTGTGTGATGACTGGCACAGTGCACGCCATGTGGGTCAGTACTCCAGTGAGACTTGTGCATGCAGACGTGACTCCTTACGTGTTACTGTATTTGAGATGGCTCATGTGGGCTATGACTCTGTAATTCATGTCCGTGTGCACATTAGTCACATGATTATGACAGGGAGCAGTGCTACCTGTTCCTCTGCTACGTGACATGTCCCAAATGTTAGTCGTAGTACAGTCCTCATGCCTACAGACACCCCGCCCTGTACAGTAGTCTACCTAATTGTTGGTTTGGAGGGAGCAATGCAATGGCTACCACATGGTTATGAGAGGGAGGGGTGCTCCATCTTGCTGGTCTGTGGGAGTGGGGGCCGTGTTGTGAGTTGTGGTGATGGTTTACCATCCACAGACACCCCTCCATGTCAGGTAACATATCTAACTGTGGGATGACGGTGTGCACTGCAGCGGCTGACACATGGGTGTGGGGAGTGCTCCATCTTGCTACGCTGTAGGACTAGGGGCCTGGTGGGGGTTGTACTTCTGCAGTCCCCCCTCCGATACACGGACCTTGTGGTAAGGCTACTTACCTGTTACTTGTTGGTTAGTGCAGCTATGGCTGACACATGGGTGTGGGTGTGGGGAGCGCTCCTTTCGGCGCATCTGGGCTACAAGGGGAGCTAGTGGGAGTTGTGGTGCTGGCTGACTGTACACATGCCCCCATGGTTTTGTTTGTTGGTGCCTATGGGCTGAGTGTGTGTGTGTGTCTGTTGCATGTGTGAGGGATGTCTTGTGTATTGTGTACTGGATATGGGGGTGTTTGGCCCTCGGAGCTATGGCATTGTGGTAGTGCATGACTGTACATAGCGGTGTGCTGGTATACATTTGTTTGTACTTACCAGCCTCCACTCCCCCTGGTATTCCGGTGAGACTATCCGGATGTAAAATGCCTCGCACCTTCTCCTTCCACGCTTTGAAGGTCTTGAATGGCACGGGATTTCCGCCGCCAGTCCTGTCAGCCAGCTCACGGTTCTTGGCCTCCTTCTTCCTGACCACGCTTTTCAGGTCCTGCCACCTCTTGGTGATTTCCCCCCGGTTGCGTGGCACGTTCCCAACTGCATTCACCTGGTCTACGATCCTGCTCCACATTCTATTTCTGGTGGCTACTGGTGTCTGTTGGACCTGGTTCCCATAGATTTGTGGGTGCACCTTGATGACCTCGTCGACCATGACCGTCAACTCTGTGGCAGTGAACTTAGGCATTCGTTGTGTTGCCATGGTGCGTGGTTTGGTATTTGTGGTGCTGGTGTGGTGGTGGTTGGTGTGTGATGTGCAGGGGGTTAGTGGTGCCGGTGTTTAGGTGGTGATGGTGGTGGTGTTGTTGGTGATGAGTGTGATGTGTGCGTGCGTGTGGTATGCTGCTTTCCTTTGTGGCTCTTTGGGTTCTCTGCTGTAGTCTTGGCTTTGTAGTGGTGCAAGGGATTGTGGTCTCGGAAGGGGCTGCTTTTGTACTCACCTATGTGGGTGTGTCATGATGGGCTGTCGTTTTCAGGTGTGTTGTGCGTGGTGTCCTGGGATTTGTGGTTTTTTGGTTTAGCCAGGGAGGATGTGTCTTTGGGATGGGTTATGTGTCTGGGTATTTTGGCGTCGTTTGCTGTGTGGACTTGTTGGCCGTGTTGTGTGTATTTCTTTGGGCCGCCAATGATTTCTGTGCACGGACGTGGCCGCCAGGCCTTCCGCCTTGTCAGTTATTCATCTCTGTTGTTCACCGTGGCGGGCGGGAAATATGTTGGTTTACCGCGCTCATGTCGGGGGGATCATAATTTGACGGCCGGTGTCTAGTTCGTCAGAGCGGTCGGATTTGGGTTTTCGGGCGATATTGCGTCCGTGGCGGACGGATTATCTTCTACTCTGACATGGAAGGGCGGTAGTCTGTGTGTTTTTTCCGCAGCGGGCGGTGGTTGCTTCGCGTCATTATAATTGCTTGGTCGGTATTCCCATGGTGCAGGCGGGCGGTCTTTTCAGGCTATGGAGGATGGCGGTTTTTTTACCGCCGGTTATCGTAATGGGCCCCTTAAATATTTAAGTCTTTAAACTTAAATTTTGCACTCCATTGAGTGCAACAGTAGGGAAAGTGTTGGATAGCGGAGGGGTAAAAATAACTATTCCCACTCCAGTGTGTGCAACAGTAGGGAAAGTGTTGGATAGCGGAGGGGTCAAAATTTCTATTCCCACTCCAGTGAGTGCAACAGTAGGGAAAGTGTTGGATAGCGGAGGAGTAAAACTTACTATTCCCACACCAGTGAGTGCAACAGTAGGGAAAGTGTTGGATAGCGAAGGGGTAAAAAATACTATTCCCACTCCAGGTAGTGCAACAGTAGGGAAAGTGTTGGATAGCGAAGGGGTAAAAATTACTATTCCCACTCCAGTGAGTGCAACAGTAGGGAAAGTGTTGGATAGCGGAGAGGTAAAACTTACTATTCCCACTCCAGTGAGTGCAACAGTAGGGAAAGTGTTGGATAGCGGAGGGGTAAAAATTACTATTCCCACTCCAGTGAGTGCAACAGTAGGGAAAGTGTTGGATAGCGGAGGAGTAAAACTTACTATTCCCACACCAGTGAGTGCAACAGTAGGGAAAGTGTTGGATAGCGGAGGGATAAAACTTAATATTCCCACTCCAGTGAGTGCAACAGTAGGGAAAGTGTTGGATAGCGGAGAGGTAAAACTTACTATTCCCACTCCAGTGAGTGCAACAGTAGGGAAAGTGTTGGATAGCAGAGGGGTAAAAATCACTATTCCCACACCAGTGAGTGCAACACTAGGGAAAGTGTTGGATAGCGGAGGGGTAAAAATTACTATTCCCACTCCTGTGAGTGCAACAGTAGGGAAAGTGTTGGATAGCAGAGGGGGTAAAAATTAATATTCCTATTGGAGTCAGTTCAAAATTAAAAACAAACAAAATATCAACTACAACACAACAGATTTTATAAAAACAAAAAAAGAAAACATATATAAAAATATAAAAAATGTACAAAAGATAAAAACATATTATAATGTTAAAAAGATCTAACAAATACCTAGAAAGATTTTTTCTTTTTTTTCTTTTAAATAATTAACAAATAACTATTTTTAATAGAAATTATTTATAATCAAAAACAAAAATTATTACATAAATGTAATCTTTTTTATTTCATCCCCTATAACACCACACAATTCACAACACACATCTAAATTTAAAAAAATTACCTCCATAATTAACATGATTAATTATCAATTAAAGAAATATAATTAATTAAAAAACAAATTAAAACTGATAAAAATTAATTTACTCCCCAAACGTTACCCCTATAAAACCGAAACCCACACACAAAATAAAAAAAAAAATTACCATAAATATTTATGAATTGATGAATTAATATTAATGATCAACTAATTATTAATTAATTAAACATAAATAACTTTCCACCCTCTACCCCATTAAACACCACAACCCACACCTAAAAATCATTACACAATTTTCATAACTAATTTAACATTAATAAATTAATATCAATTAACAACAACTTATTAATTAATTTAAAAGATATTACTTCCCACCCTTTAACACTATAAACCCCACAACTCACATCTCAAATTAATTACACAATTGCCATATTTAAATTTTAATTAATTAATTAGCATTAATTAATTAATAATTATTAATTAATTGTAAATAAATTACTTCCCACCCTATTCCCCTATAAACCCCACCACCCGCTCCTAAAAAATAACACAATTAACATAATTAATTACCAATTAATTAATTAATAATAATTAACAAGCAATTAATAATTAATTAATAATAAATTAATTCCCACAGTTAACACTATAAAATATAAATTAAATAAATATTAATAAATACAAAATATTAATAAATGTATTATAATTAAATTACTTTCCACCCTATTTCCCTATTAACTCACAACCCGCTCCTAAAAAAATGACACAATTAACATAATTACCAATTAATTAATTAATAATTAACAACCAATTAATAAATAATTAATAAATTAATTCCCAAAATTAACACTATAAAATGTAAATTAAATAAATATTAATAAATAAAAAATATTAATAGATTTATTATAATTAAATTACTTCCCACCCTATTCTCCTATAAACCCACAACCCGCTCCTAAAAAAATGACACAATGAACATAATTACCAATTAATTAATTAATAATTAACAACCAATTAATAATTAACTAATAATAAATTAATTCCCACAATTAACACTATACAATCTAAATTTAATATATACTAATAAATAAAAATAATAATTAATTTATTATAATTAAATTACTTCCCACCCTATTCCCCTATAAACCCACAACCCGCTACAGAACTAAAAGACACAAAATTTTATTAAAATAAAATTAACTACTAAACATTTAACACATATATTAAAAAACAAAAGCAATACTAATACAAAAAAATAGTTCACATACTTTTAAAATACATACTAAAATACATAACACTAATTAAAACATCAATATTTTAAACAACTATGGGGCCCATTACGATACCCGGCGTAAAAGAATCCGCCAGGCATGGAAGCGGCAAAAATCCGCCCGCACACACCGTCTGAACACCGACCACGCCATTACGATTACACAAACCGAAAACCGCCATCGGCGGAAAAATCACACAAAATACCGCCCGCCATCGTCCGAGTCGGAGTCGAACCGCCCGCCACGGACGGAAACACGCACGACAACACAAAACCGCCCGCCCTCACGGCCGACACACCGCACGTGAGATTACGATCGCACCGCCATGAGCGCGGGAAAACTACAAATATCCCGCCCGCCAGCGCAAACAACGCCGATGAGAATCGACACGGCAGAAGCCATGGCGCCCACGTCCCTGCACAGAAACCATCCGCTGACAAAAACAATCGCACACAACATGGCCAACAAGTCCACACAGCAAGGCACGCACAAATACACAAGCACAGTACACATCCCGAAAACACCCCCCTGGACAAACAAAAACTACAAAGGCCAGAACCCCAGACACAACACACCTGAAAACAACAGACCATGAGGACACACCCACATAGGTAAGTACAAAAGCAGCACTCCCACAGACCACAACCCCTTGCAACATTGCAAACTAGAGAGGAGAGGAGAGGACACAGTGACACAGCAAGGACAGCAGCACACCACAGAAACACACACATCACAACCACCACCACCACCACCACCACCACCAAACACCGGCACCACAAACCCCCTGCACATTACACAACACACACCGCACCAGCACCACAAACACCATGGCACCACAAAGAATGCCCAAGTTCACGCCCATTGAGCTGACGGTCATGGTCGACGAGATCATCAAGGTGCACCCACAAATCTATGGGAACATGGTCCAGCACACACCACTAGCCACCAGAAACAGAATGTGGAACTGGATCGTAGACCAGGTCAATGCAGTCGGGACCCTGCCCAGGAACAGAGTCGAAATAAACAAACGGTGGAATGACGTCAAGAGCCTGGTCAAGAAGAAGGAGACCAAGAACAGAGAGCTGGCAGCCGTCACTGGCGGAGGGAATCCCGCGCTCTTCAAGACCTTCAAAGCGTGGGAGGAGAAGGTGCGAGTCATCATACATCCCGAGATCCTCGCCGGATTAGCAGGGGGAGTGGAGGCTGGTAAGTACAAACTAATGTATACCAGCACACCGCTATGTACTCACATGCACTACCACCATGCCACAGCTCCCAGGGACAAACACCCCCATATCCAGCACACAATACACAACACATCACACACACAGGCAACAGACACCACCACACACAGCCCAAACAGAACAACTGTAAGATGCGTGGGGACATGTGTACACTCAGCCAGCCACGTAACCACCAACAGGTCCCCAAATATGCCAGAAGCGCCACAACGAGCACCCACCACACCCATGTGTCCGCCACAGCTGCACTAACCGACAAGTAACAGGTAAGTGGCAGGAACACAAAGTGCAGTGGGTGGGAGGGTGGACAGCCCAAGTACAACACACACCAGGCCCCTAGTCCCACAGCACAGCAAGGAGGAGCATCCCCCACACCCCACAGCCACGTGTCAGCCACCGCAGTGCACAACGACAGCCGAAAGGTAGACATCACGGTCCACAGCAATCGGTGTCAGTGGGTGTCCAGCCACCACCACGACCCACAACACCCCCCCACCCCCACAAACCTGCAACATGGAGCACCCCCGCTTAGAACCATGTGGCATCCAGTACAGTGCACGCCCGAACAACCTGCAGGTGGGAAACTGGACAGGGCTGGATTACTGGAGGCATGAGGACCGTAACACGACCAACACATGGGACATGTCACGTAGCAGACGAACACGCAGCACCGCCCACCGTCACGAACAAGTGAACAATGTGCACACGGACATGAACCACAGACTCACACCTCACATGACCCATCACAGACACAGCAACACCCAAGGAGCCACGTCTGCATGCACAAGCCACACTGAATACAGTACCACACGGCAGCCACTGTGCAACTCATCACACACAACCGAAACACCATTGAAGTCCTGTCCATGTAACCCCTACTGCCTGTCAACCACACACCCCACAACTACGCCTATGTAAGACAAACAACACTAGACGCAACAGAGCGGAACAAAATAAATGCACACGAACACCACTGAACCCATCAAACACACAGACACACCATGCACATACAACATACCATCCATCCCATCCGTCAGCCCCAGTCTCATGAAAGGCATGTCATCCGCACAGCTGCCACACATACAGCAGTCACGCTAAGATACATGCCCATGACCAACCATGTGCCAGAAGTCAATGAAGCGCACGCCACACTGTGAGCAACAACACACAACATGGGCCACACCCCCCACGAGCACTGCAGTGATGCACATGGCACAGGGCAGCACGCACACCAAGGAGATGGGACAACTGCAATACGTTGGCTGGCACACAACCATCACTCACTCATAACGATGCGTCCAATGCCATGTCCAGTAATCACAACAGACAGCAAATATGCAGGCCATGTCAGGCATGCACACACCTCAGACCATGCACTGTCATGCTGCCACAACACATGTCACGTTCGGCACCCATGGCTCACAGCATGTACCCCAAAAGCATATTCCCTCCCAAATGCGAATCTGGGGCATGGCCCCCATGTTGCCATATGCGTTCCTAAGCGTTCCATTTGGACCCCAAAAGCATATTCCCTCCCAAATGTGAATCTGGGGCATGGCCCCCATGTTGCCATATGCGTTCCTAAGCGTTCCATTTGAACCCCAAAAGCATATTCCCTCCCAAATGTGAATCTGGGGCATGGCCCCCATGTTGCCATATGCGTTCCTAAGCGTTCCATTTGAACCCCAAAAGCATATTCCCTCCCAAATGTGAATCTGGGGCATGGCCCCCATGTTGCCATATGCGTTCCTAAGCGTCCCATTTGAACACCAAAAGCAAAGTACAAACCAGACCCAGGATGGGCCAGGAGCCCGCATACACCAGAGTCACAATAAGTAGGGTCACAGCAACACACCCATCGGCATGGCCAATCCGTCCCATGCCACATGTGCACAGCACACAGTCCCATTGCCAAGCACACACAACTACAAATGGTTCAGCCACACACACGCCTCCGGGAAACCCATGTACGAGATTGCACGAACTGTGAATGTCAGACGACAAATACATACTTCGCCAGGTGCAACACAATAACAAATCTCATTCTCTCCACAGGTGACGAACTGCTGGATGCTGGGGATGGAGACAGCAGCCAGCACAGCCAGCCTACAAGCCCCCAACGAGGACACACAGATGTGGAGGATCTGTCCTCCTCTTCGGACACGGACCACCAAGCAGGCCCATCTGGTGTGGCAGGGCCCAGCCGCTCCCCAGGACCCCTCCTACCCACCAACCCATCATCCAGGGCTGCTGAACATTCCCAGCCCCCTGCTGCCACTGTCGTTGCAACCACACCCACGGTCATTGCGGCCACACCCACGGTCATTGCGGCCACACCCACGGTCATTGCGGCCACTACCACTGCCGCAACCGCCACCATCGCTGCACCGACCACCACCGCCGCCACCACCACCACGTCTTCGCTGGCACCAGCCCCAGCGCAGGTGGTGGCCCGGCCGACTGGATCCACCCTGGGAGCCACAGCGAGGACCGTGGTGAGCAATGTGGCTAGTGGGCAGGCCGGTGGCAGCAGGACTGGTAGGAGGAGCAGGGTCAGGGAAACGCCAGCCTCCCCTGGGAGCCATGCCCTGCCTCAAATGGCCAGAGTCCTTGGGGCCTATGAAGAGGCCCAAGGACAATGGGCCAGGTCAGCTACAGACACGCGTGAGGTGCTGGGGGTGCTGAGGTCCATGGACGCCCGTATGGGCCAACTCGTGGACCTCATGGGCCAGCTGGTGGTGGCGGTGAGGTCACAGCCAGGGACAGCAGCTCCCCCTCCGCCACCACCTGCCGGGGCGCAGGGTCGAGCAGCAGTGTCCAGTTCCCCTGCGTCCACAGCCAGTGAGCACACCTCAACCACCAGCATGTCGCAAGCAGGCACCCCCCTCGCAAACGTGGAAGGGGCCGTCCGAAGTGGAAACAGATCTCCCGGGAGGACTTCGCACGCTCCAGACGCAAGTGAGGCAGCCAGCCAGCCTTCCTTGACCACCCACTGCATTGACTTGGACTACGATCCCACTCCACACAGCCATCTGGATGGCATGTGTGTGTTGGACTATGGACATAGAACCAGTGGGTACACCCTGAGCATCACGCAGCCATGACCGACAGCTCATTGTCACTGCACGCACCACTTTTGTCATCACCTTACACACAATCACATGTCACAGTTTGAAATAAATGCACCTCTTACACAAACTGCTGTTTGTGCCCTGTGTTTTATTTGTACGGAATACAACGGCCACCTTGGGCGGAAAGGCACCTGATGCGTGGCATGGCAATGGAACCGGAGGGCCTGTAGGGACCTAGGGGTGGGAGACAGAACAGGAGCACATTCAATGAGTGTGTCACACACCCATCACACAGTACATGTCAACAACTACAAGCAATGTACACACATCGCACAGAGCAATAGGGCACAATGCCACAGCCACCAACAGTGGCATACAACCCTGGCCATGGAGCGTTGACACACAGCACGCAGTGAACAAACGGCCACCCTGACACAGCACACACACACCTGCACAGATACAGCCACATCAGCCGTCGTACATGGACACTCACCGTCAAGTGAAGTAGTGGGCGATGAGCTGCTGCTGCACATTACCAGCTTCCTCCTCTCCGCTGTCCTCCTCACTCGAGCTGTCCTGGTCTGCGGGCTGGGGCCCTGGTTGATCTCCGTCATCCACGATGAGGGGGATCTGCTTCCGAATGGCCAGATTGTGCAGCATGCAGCACGCCACCACTATCTGGCACACCTTCTGTGGGGAGTACGCCAGCGCACCCTCGGTGCGGTCCAGGCACCTGAACCTGGACTTGAGGAGGCCAAAGGTACGCTCGACCACACGTCTGGTCCTCCCATGTGCCTCATTGTAGCGATCGTCTGCTGGGGTGCGAGGATTCCTCAATGGACTGAGCAGCCATGCCCCATTCGGGTACGCAGAGTCACCTGGGTGTGAGGGACACAGAGAACCGTTGCTATTCCAACTGGACAGGGGACAGCATCGCACAACCAGCACGCTACACCACTCCACATACTCACCGACAATACAGCCACGATCCTGTTGCAGATTGGACATCAGTCGTGGCAAGATGCTGTTGCGCATTATGTGTGCGTCATGGGCCGAGCCTGGGAACTTTGCACACACGTGGGTGATCACCATGTCCGCAAGGCACACCACTTGCACATTCAGGGAGTGCGTGTGCTTCCTGTTGCGGTACAGGTGCTCAGTGGCCTGTGGTGGAACAAGGCCAACATGTGTGCAGTCAATGGCTCCAACGACGTGTGGGATTCTGCCAAGGGCATAGAATGCACCCTTCACTGCCGCCAATTCACGAGTCCTGGGGAAGCGGATGTACCTGTTTCGGTACAGCATCATGGCTGCCAGTACATCCCTCAGCACCTTGCTGAACATGGGCTGGGACATCCCTCCTCCACTGCCCACTGTGTGCTGGAATGACCCAGTGGCGAAGAAATGCATGGCGGCCATCACCTTAGCCGTGGGGGTGACAGCTGTCGGATACACCCTGCGGGGACGGAGATGGGGTTCCAACATGGCACACAGTCGATGCAGGGTTGGCCTGTCCAGCCGAAACTTCCTAATGACCTCTGTATCGTCCATGTCCGCCAGCAATTGGTATGGGCGGTCAATGTTCGGTCTCCGCCTAGGGAAAATGGCAGTGGACACATGTCAAAGCAACACAACACATAGCAATTTCGCATACACATCACTGACATGACTGAGCAGGCACATGAGCCACAGCCCAGCTGTCAAGCTGGGACGGCACGGCCACACTACACTTACACAGGTCTCCCAACAATGGCAATGGCTAGTGATACAAACCACTGCCATGTGCATGCACATGGGGATCTAGGCCCCAATGACTTGCGGGGCGTGCTGATGGGGACTGACTGCATATTCGTCAAGCGGCAACGCCACGGCAACATGAATGTCTGCTGAGCATGGAACTGCTTCCGAGGCTGGATGAGTATGGCACACGACGATGACGATGTGGGCACAGGCTGAGCGGCCAAAACAAGTGGGACCTGTGGCACGAGGGGATATGAGACAGTAGTAGGTGTCAGCACTGCACCCTATGTACAGCACTGTACGGATCACACCTCCCGAAACATTGACAGGTGTCCACATTGACAGCCCCATGCCAAGACGGCTGTGTGCTTGCAGTCACACGTCACAGGTGAGAGGTTACATTGCACGTGCCAGGTGGCAGACGTACATAGTGGGAGCTGGCATGTGTGTGCATGTGTCTCCTGTTCAGGATCCACCAGATGGGCGCTGACTCTGTACTGACCATTGGACACAGCATGTTCCGTGGAAGGCTTGTGTGTGTGGGATGGTGGCACTGGATGTGCCTCCGTTGGGTGGGGGGCCATGCACAGGGCGGGTACGTCGATGATTGCGCATTGTTGGTCACGGTGGGTGCACCCACTAAGATGTGTTGCCCTGTGTTCAATTCCTATGTCCGCATGATGATGGACTGTAGATGTGGGCAGACTACACATTGGTCGATGTGCTGTCTATATGCATGTGCCTTCACACCAGGCACAGCTGCCCCTGCACATGTGACCCCTGCTGGACTCGCTGCTGGGTCTGTGGAGCTGATGCACCTTCTGTGCGTGGGGCGGACAGCTCTCCTCACTTCCCTCATTGCGCATGTCATGACTTTGCCGCAGGTGACATGGATCATGGAGGGCCCACATGTACGCGTGGGTAGGCTACACATGATTGTTCACTGGTCGCCACCCCCAGTCAGTGTTTCGAATGGGAAGGTTGTCGTGCTGGTGGTATGTTCGATGTGGCGGATGGGCGGGCCTAGGTGCGGGCTTACATTCCGGACATGGAGGGGTAGTTGGATTGGCGACTAGTTGCAGTACACACGGGACACGTCTCTTCCTTTCCACATCTGGGTCATCCCTTGTACTCACTGACAGTGATACAGTCATCTTCGCCCCAGCCCTCATGTCCTCCCCTCGCTCCCCCAATATGCATGTGCACCTGCGAGGCTAGCGCTTGCACAGGCAGCCCCAAGCTCGCACCAGAGAGGGCAAGGAGTGTATGTGTGGGTCCAGTTGCACGAGTGGGCTGTCTCAGGGTATGATGTGTTGGGGGACGCCGTCCACCTGCGTGGTGCCCCAAATGGAGACCCGGCCTGCATGGACTATGCATCACAGTCTTCGCCTTCCGGATCCGCCACCTGCGACACCCAGTGGCTGTGGCTGCCCTTGCGGCCTGGCCGCGTCCGTCTGTGACTGATGGCCCACACATTCACTCTTTGGCCTCTCTGGGGAGGGCTCGGGGGTGGTGGCGCACGCGCTTGCACTTAGTCGCAATGGCATGTGGCGTGGTTGGTATAATGGGCAATGGATGGGATGGTGCGAGCCACCTCCCGTGACGTCAGTGCTGCTCGTGCTGTGGTGCGTCCCCCTACACTTCCATTTGACTTGTGCCATGCTAGACGTTGAGGTTCTATTGCCTGCGTGATGTGACCAGGAGGAGCGCGAGGAGACCTCTCACACACCATGCTCCACTGCCATCCCGTGCCCTGTATCGCCTGTGCGGATTGACTATGTTGGGGTTACACCTGGTCGACTGGGGCTGTGTGTGCCTTGTCAAGGGGCATGGCGGGCGCACAACAGGATCCAGCTTGTCCACAGAGGGTGGGCTGAGGTGCGCCTGGTACCGCTTTGTACGTGTGCCCGGCTGCTGTGCACACACGTGTTCACTCCCCCCGACAGGTGTCCTCTCACAATGCCCAGGGAAGTGGTGGTGTACTGTTCATGACCCCTCCCAACACGGCGTGCTCCAACTTGGCATGTGCGCATCTACCCGTCACACCCACCCACCTGAGCACTGCGTCCATACGACTTCACACGACACATGTGTGTCTTCCACAGTTGTGCTACTCATTTGCGTTGACATCCAATACCAGTGGACTACATGGTCATGTCACGACTGCCGTGTACTTCACATACTCTCATCCTCTCTCATTCGTACTTGTGAAATGAGTCAGCGGAGACAGTTTTGGTTTCAAACATTATATTGAGTCTTCTGTTCTCTGTGATGCAGTATAGTGGACACTACTGGCAGCGGAATACATGTTGAGGATATACTGAGCATGATTGCAAATGGGATAGGGTGTGGGGTTACATGTGATTGGCTGTTGCATGTGGGATGTGGGCTTCAGAGTTACATCTGCTTGGCCAAGGCTGTGCTAATGTACATTTACGTATAGCTGCGGAGCTGCGGACTTTGACACAGACGGTATACATGTAGCCTACCAGACCGCTTGGCATCATGGGCACAGTCCATCTCAGTTCCATGTGACAGGTTTGCTGCGGTTGTTCCTCATGCACGCGTGCATGTGAGATGACATCAGGGCATGTGCTTGCGTGCATGCAGCGGCGTGCCACTTGTTGTTGCACTGTGGTGGTTACTGGACATGTCACAGTCACTGGGGTCGTGTTGTTGTTGTATGCACTTGTCGTCCATGCAAAGGTCCTGGTATGGGATTCCCGGGGCGGGGGTGGGAGGGGTGCAGCACCCACAGACTCCAGGCGACCTATTCATGTCCACTGAGCGGTGTGTGTGTCCATGGGCGCTGGATCCATGTCGTGTCCTGGTTGTTCGTGCAGTTCCGTCCATGTGGGTGCGATACACAGACCCCATGCCACTGCCTCCCACGATGCATGCGGTGTTCCTGGATGTGATGGGGAACAGTGTGCATGTCCCGGTCATATCCGATGTCATGGCGATGTCGTTGATGGTGTGGTTACAGTTGCCGGTCGTTTGGTATGGCTGTTGTGGTGGTGACTGGCCAGTCCGTGCGGAAGCTAAGCATGGGTGCGGGGTTGGACATCATAGGTCAATCGGGGAACCTGCGTTGTGGTCCGACGAATTTACAGGTTGTCAGGTATGCGATGCCGTCCAGCAGGGCTTCCATGTCATTGGTGGTGTACATGTTTGCCAGCCAATGTAGCGGATGGTGGCTGTCAAGGTGTTGTTCGTAAGTTGTCCCTTGGAGGACCATGATGGGGCATGCTGGGTGACATTCGATGTAGCTGTTCTCGATGATCCGTCGTGTGGAGGCACAGTGGTCCCATTTCAGTGCGGATGCGATGTTGGCCACATACGCCATGCCCCCATAGGCAGAGCAGGCCCTGTCGTGTGCGTCCAGAGGGAGGAGTAGTGGTAGCAGGTCCGCCTTCAGACATGCCGGGTTGGAGAGGCATATCTCCACGGGATGCTGGTAGGGACACCTCCGACAGTAGAAGACGGGCATGACGCAGCTGAACAATGTGATGCGGTAAGTCAGTCGGTAACTTACGTTCAGCAGGGACAGGAGATCGCATCCCAATATATGTAACAGGTTGGTTTTGTACAGCTTGAGCTGTCCGGCGTAGTTGGGTAGGTGTGTTGCGGTTGCCATTTCGCAGCGGTGCGTTGTGGTGGCGTGCTCCGGCTGTGTGTGCAGTCTGCAATGTGCACGCTCCGAGGTTGCTGTGAGCTCTGTGTAGTCGTAGGGAGACAGGACTTGTGTTCTGTTGGCTTGTTTGGAGGACACGGGCCCTCATCCCACATGCTTCTCAGACAGTTCAAGGTCAGTGATGTGTGACTCCTTCCAATTAACTTGCATGTGGCCGACATGGGGGAGTGTTTTCTTCTTTCTTCCCCGTCCGTTGTGTGCTTCTGTGATATGCGCTATCTGCCCTGTGGTCGGTCTCCTCGGCATGCCTGTGTTGGTCTATTCTTGGACAATGGCTGTATTCACCGGCTTCTGTCGTAGGGCTGTGGTTTCGGAGTTGGAATGGAAGGTCATTCAGTGCTGTCTGCTCTCCCTTGTGTGGGCGGCAGGCTGCCTTTCCGCTCTGCGTTGGGCCTTGTGTGTGAATGTTATTCTTGGGCCACCTGTTGTCGGTCCCCGGGCTCTTTGGTGTTCCGTTTTATATGTCTTGTTCATATGTGCAGGGTGGTATGGGTGTTTCAGTGTGGTACTGGCGTTCCTCTTCCCGAAGGGGCCCTGCTTCTCCTAGTTGGTGTTGCCGCCGCTGTGTGCTACGCCATGTTTGTTACACTGGGGTGTGTCCTGCTGTTGCGTGACTTCACTGACATGTGTGCGTCGGTTGTGTGGCGTTGGGTGTTGTCCGTGAATTGGGCGTTGGGGACATGTCTGTGGCAGGCCTGTCACGTGTCATGTGCGTTCGGGGTGGGGCTGATGTGTGTGCTGCTTGGTTGTGTCCCTGTGTCTGTGTGCGACGCATGCATGGCGCTGCGGTTGGCCTCTGCGTTGTGCGCATGTGTGGCGGCGTCATCGCCGCTTTGGGGCCGTGACGGGGTCGTTGGTTCCTAGTCCCAGGTGGTGTGTACACATGTGTTACGCGATGTTACGATTTGGCCTGTGTGTCATATGTGGATGCAATGGTGGATGTGTAGTGTACACGCGCTGGTGGGGGTTGTCCGCTTTTTCCGCCCTTGCACTGTGTGCGCTGTTTGCGTGCACTTGTTGTGTGTGTGCCTACCTGCGTCTCCGCGGTACGTTGCGTCCTTGGTGGTGCATCAGCAGGAGCATGGGGAGGGCCTGCAGTGCTGGATTCATGCTCGGGGAGCCGCTTCTTCGTTGTCCGTGCTCGGCGTCCGTGTTACCGCTTCGGTTTGTCGTACGGTATCTCTTGGCCGTGGGAGCCGTTTGTTTGCGGCATCGTAATTTATACGCCGGGCGGGACGTGTTTCGTCGGACGGTGTGTGTCAATTGGGCTGCGCCGCTACGTGTACGGGCGCACTTTGATGGCGGACGGTGTTGCTGGCTTGCCGGCGGTGTTTGGCCTACTTTTCGCATCGTAATTGGGCGGGCGTGTGGACTGCTGCGTGCCGGCGGTAACTGGTGGTTTTTGCATCCGCCAGCACGGCGGTTGTGCTTCCGCCCGCCATCGTAATGACCCCCTAAAATACGCAAAAATTAATTTTCATAAAAGTAATTACTGCTAAAAATGTAAGACATACATTAAAAAAAAAACTACACTTATACCAAAAAATTACATCACATACTTTTAACACACCTACTAAAATACAGAACACTAATATAAATATCGATATTATTAACAACAATATTTTTACAAACGATATTACTGTCTTCGATATTTAAAAAAACCGATATTTCTTACCTTACTGTCGATATTCTGTGCTACGATATACTTGCTGTAGATATTCTTGTACCTCGATATTTCAAACTCAATATTGTTGTAGTTTGAAATAAACAACTTGATATTCTGTCTGTACACCTAATTAGTAGTTACAAGCTGCAGTAATTATTATTCATTAGAGAGCTGGCTTGTGTTGGGTACATTTTCTGTAGATTTTCTCTGTCTTGAGGGTGAAGTAAATGATGGTACTTACAATTGCTGTGCCTTTTTCAGGTGGCCGAGTGGTGTTACCGAACGACGAGATGCGACAATGCCAGGTCTTGAAATGCAGCGATGCCAGATGATGAGATGCAACGTTGCAGGATTTCAGCTGAGAGTGTGTTGCGGCGTCGCAGAGTGAGCAGAGATTCTCAGCATTCCAGAAGCATTAGAACTTGCCGGTTCCCGGATTGGTGGAAGAGCTCCAGCACAAGGTGTTGTTACTTTCTACAGATAACTCCAGGCAAAGCACCTTCTGGAGTCTTGGGATTGGTTTAAGTAACAAACCCCCGAACCGCGCCCAAGATGGCCACTGGGATTGCCACAATCTAGCGAGATTGAGGCAGACTCAGCGGATTGGCTCGTTTACAGTTTCCAACGGAAACACAGTCTTGGAATTGGTATCGAGGTCAGCAAGAGTGTGCTGGTAGCTGAGATTATGGAGCAATAACAAATGGAGTACATATTTCGCAATATTACCTTTGACACACAGTGCCAGTACACATATGCTTTAAGAAAAGCTTATTTACAATCATGAGGGCATACTTCCCAAGTGACACGCAGTGCCAGTGAATGATCAAAATATATGATGGCATACTTCCCAAGTGACACAGTGCTAGTGAATCATCAAAATAATATGTACATAAGCACTGCATACATGCAGGTGCTGGAACACAGGGTGGTGGGTGGGCTTTTTATGAAAAGTCAATGAATAAGGGGAAAGGTGACAGGCCTTCATATACTAAACATCAAGTTAGTATCCTGGTCAGATATCACGTCCTAGGGAAAACCCATGCGGGTAAAGATCCCCATCAGTGCCCTGGTCACAGTGGGTGTAGTCACAGTCCTCAGAGGGATAGCTTCCGGGTGCCGGGTGGCATCAATCACCAAGACCAGGATGAATCTGTTGCCCAAGGCTGTCTTGGGATCCAGAGGCCCCACAATGTCAATGCCAACCTGCTCAAAAGTGATGCTAACAACACGGAAAGGTTGCAGGGGGGCCCTGCACTTCCCGCCTAACTTGCCACTTGCCTGGCAGGTAGGACATGACCTACAGAACGCATTTGAGGCCTTCCTCATTTGAGGTCAATAAAAGTAGGTGACAAGCCTGTCAAAGGCCGTCTTGCCCCTAATGACCTCATGAACCAGACCCAGTAGGAAGGCCCTGAAGCACTGTGGTGCCACCAACACATGTGTTGCACCAGGCTCAGGAGCCCTAGGCTCACGATACAGGAGACCAATCTCCCAATAAATCAGGTGCTTGGGTCTCAGCCTGCTGCCAAAGACCCACAGGAGTAGGGCACTCCTTTTGTGCATTGCATAACTCCTCCCTGGTGGGACCCCATTCCTGATGCTAATTGGACAGCTCAGGCAGGTTCCCCAGTTTTTGCCACATCCTCCCCTGTAGGTACCAGGGCTTTCCCCTCAGGTTCACCCTCCTCCCAGACCATGGGAGTTTCAGGAGTGGGTTTCCCACGCCCCTTGCCCTACCTCTTTTTGGCAGGCACCTGGGCCATTCTTCCAGGCTCCAGGTCCTCCTGACCACCCTCTCGAGCTGCCATGGACCGTGTGGTCAGGCACACCCACTTCGGCGACCCCCAACATCTCCAAGTGTGACATGAGCTTCACCTCCTTCCAGGCGGTATGTTCCAGGTCGTTACCAAGTAGACAATCCACAGATATGGATGGACTCACAGCTACCCTCAAGGAGCCTGAGACCCCTCCATGGCTCTCGTGAATGTCAGCAGTGACAACTTGGTGGTACACATTAGGGACTTGAAACGAACAGTAGTGAGTTTCAGTGACGCACTCCAAATGATCCTTCAAATAGCAATATATAGTTGTAGCTCACCTAACTAAGCCTGTTTTAGCGTGCTACTCAGTATTTGTGGGCTGCCCATCCCACATGGTAAATTAATAAGGTAGTAGATCAGGTAAACAAGGGCCTGAATGAACAGGGTGCACAGCTATGTGTATTCTTTTATAACACTTATCAATTTTTGACCACAAATTGTAACATTAAATCAACGACATAATCAAAAAAGGGTTTCCATCAACATTTTCATTGTTAGCAATGTATATATCACATCGATACAAATTATCTGTGGTAGTTACAAATACTTCAATACATTTATAAAGATACAAGCTCAAACTTAAAACTGAATGCATATTAATAATAATAATAGGGCACTTGTAGAGCGCACAGCTACCTCCATCGGAAGTGTCCCGGCGCCAGTGACAATGACAATACATTCTTCTTAAATGAGGTTCCACTTATTCGTGTGATGCCCTATGCATTTCGGGACGGACAGTCCCTTCTTCAGGGGCCACTAGAAAACAAATATAGCCAAACGTTAAATCAAAAACTGAATTTCACTAGCACTCGCTACCAAATGCTTCCTATACCCAACCAGGTGAGTAAACAGGGTAGAAGAAATTCCTAAAAACGTCCCAAAGTTCAAAAGGAGACCACAGATAGATACCACTAGTGCTATAAAGAACAATTAAGAGTTCACATGCCCCAAATATAAAAGCCGGTAGAGATGTCATACACACAAACTGATACGTGAAAAAATGAAAAAAAATAGCTCAAATAGCCACTAAATACCTGTGATATCACTCAAGAGCCGCCTTCACCAAGACCTAAATCGTGATCACGCTTTATTAGTGTGGGTGGTATGGTTGACACAAACGATAGTTACTACCACACGTAATATGCGGTGAGTACCAATCCTCAACAACTAACGGGTATTTTTTGTGCTGAGATCCTAAAAGCGTGACATAAAACAAACGTGTTATACAGTGGCTGTTCAATGCTTTGTAAATAAAACTAGAAGTGTGCCCAGTACCAAAATACCTTCCAAAACAGCCGGAAACAACCTGACTCGGCTGCACCTGTATGAAAAACAACAATATTCAAAATAGTCTTCCCCACTAAAACATGCTGCCGTGATGCCTCCTGTGCGGAGACCTTCCTGCTGTGAAGTTAAATACACTTACCCAATGAAGGCCGAAATGAGAGACCAACGCACTGTTCTCTCTATGCCGTGAGCTACACTGCCATACTTCTCTTAAATAAATCCAAATATTCCCGCGTGATGAACGTAATCTCCACCGGAGATATTGCTATTTGAAGGATCATTTGGAGTGCGTCACTGAAACTCACTACTGTTTGTTTCAAGTCATAACTGCCTCACTCTTCATGACTGCACCCGCCGATAAGCATGACGTAATTTGAAAGTATTGCCAACACCACTGAAAATCGTGCTGAAGTAAAAGCATACACTACTGAGCAAGCCACAGAAAACAATGCTCTAATCAAAGCTACCAAAACTTTCGATACCCGAGAAGGGTCCATTGCTCAACATCTAAAGCATTTGGTATTCATTTCCAGAAGAGAACTCAACCAAAGGCTTCACGCTTCCACGTTAATCCAGTATCATAAACACAGAAGAATTCCCCGAGGCCTTCGAATAGCCATAAAACCGATGCTTTTTCGTTTCCAATTTAACAAACAATTTATGGAGAAATGGTATGTGGTACTCAATAAATGCTCTCTGCATTTCATTTTACTTATCGTTGAGGAATTATCCAAAACCATAAGAGAATTAGAGGAAGAGATTCACAATACTCAACGAGAACTGTCAAATCGCATGGAGCCAGACGAGTGGCAAAACACGTTAGAACAGATTGACAAAAAATTGGAAAACTACGGTAATGAGTTACAAGAGCGCAAATTGAGGAAGTTTAAGAGAGATACAATTGATTACCGTCTTAATGAGGTATATACATGGGCGGAGGTGTACGCCAAACGAAAACCAGCTGGGAACCCTCATGCTTCTTCCGAAGAAAGCATTGTTGTAAGATCGAGAAATTGCACCTTCAAGAACACCTCTTAGCAAAGATACAGCCTCAAGGGATTGCCTCTGTTAGCCACACAGAATCAGTGAACACCAACACCCGTGCAATGAGCCAAACAGAGTCTTTTTTATCCAAAGGCCAAGATCTTGTACAACCACCGGATCCAGCACCATCAAAACCATCTGGAAGCGCATCAAAATCCATAGAGGAAAAAGAAAAAGAAAAGGAAAAGGGCAGGAAGAATTTACGGAGTCAGAAAACCTTGTGATCAACATTTCATCGCAGTTGTTAACATCTAAACAACTGTACATTTTGAATAAAGGCACATCATTTGTACCTACGTACCATACCAACATTCAAGAAACAGAAATCGCATTATTTAGATTTATGAGGTCTTCGAGACTACGAAATTTTTTTGACAATGTGGTCACTGATCAGAGAGTTGAAGAAGACCAAGACCCCAAGACCATCTTGAGTTCAGGACCAAAAGCACTTTTATACCACCTGTGTCACATAAAATGCTGGACACATTCGAATCGTTAGTGAAAAAAGATCTTAATGGCCTTGAGTTTAAAACACACAAAAACTGCAATTGAACAGAAAAAAAGACTTTGAAACAGTTATCTAACAATGCGAATCTGGTGTGCCAAAAAGCTGATAAAGGAGGTGCGTTAGTCATCATGGACAACACGTACTGCCAGAGAAAGGTGTTGGAACATCTGTCAGCTGAAACCACGTATTTGAAATTGGATCATGACCCCACATTGGAGATCAAGCAAGTATTGATAAAAATCTTGGATAATGCTTTAGATATGGATTGGATCAGTCGAAAAACTTGGACCTTCTTGATTAAGCAATTTCCGAAGAGACCTCACATGTACATGTTGCCTAAAATAGATAAGGATCCTAAGGATCCACCCTTCAGACCCACTGTCTCTGGGTGTGGATCCCTTTTCGAACCACTAGGCAACTACATTGATCATTTTTTACAGCCTATTGTGTGCGCTTGGAAATCATACATACGAGACACCACTGATTTTTTTATCACGTTTACAAGATTTGAACACAATGAACATCAATGAATGGTTCCTGTGCACTATTGATGTAACTTCGCTCTATACCTCAATTCCTCTCCAAGAAGGAATAGATGCTGTTGAATGTGCTTTATTGAAACAATCCCACATTCAAGCCAACAAGGTGTTTCCTTTGGAACTATTGAAATTTTGTTTGCAGCACAGTTATTTTCTCTGGAATGAAGAATTTTTCTTACAAATCAGTGGGACCTCCATGGGGTTTGGGGGGGCTCCCACGTACGCTAACATCTTTATGGCGTTTTTTGAACAGGAACACATATTTGAAAATCCATCATGGAGTAAACACTTGGTGATGTATTGTCGTTATATTGATTACATATTTTTGATTTGGTCCCACACAGAAGAATCATTGAGGCGTAACATCACAACTTTAAACACCAGAAATTCGGATTAAATTCACATATTCAATTAGCAACACACAACTACCATTTCTTGATGTTTTGGTTGAAAAAATGATACTGGGTTGAACACAAGTGTATATGTTAAACTTACAGATAGAAACAACGCCTTGTTGTTCCAAAGCTTCCATCCTCCTCACTTGGTTCAGAACTTACCATACTCACTGTTGATGCATATAAAAGGATTGCTTCACAGAGGGACAAAGGTGATTCTGATGTTACTCGAATCAAACAAAGATTTCTACAAAGAGGTTATCCTCCTAGTATTGTTGAGAAAGCAGAAGACCGCATTAAAGAAATTGATCGTAAAGATTTGCTCATCAAAAAACAAAAAAACGCAACTAACAGCATGGTATACGTATCTAAAATTTTCAAACAGATCCAGAAGCATCAAAAAAGTGATAAGCAAACGGTGGGAACTATTACAAAATGAACCGGACTTTGGGAATTCATTCGTTGAGCAACCTTTATTTGCATATACAAGGAGCAAAAACTTGAAGGAGCTGCTGTCCTCAAAAACAGACAAATCCATCGGCAATTATCAAGGCATGAAAAAATGCAACAATTGCATTCACTGTAATAATGTGATTCAGCATAACACCATTACACATCCCAGGACTGGAGAGAGCATCACATTGAAACACACATTGGATTGTAATACCATGAATGTGATCTATTGTGTTAAATGCCCTTGTGGATTACTCTACATTGGGAAAACTGAAAGAAAAGTAAAAATAAGGATCGGAGAGCATAAAAGCATGATCTGGAACAAGAACACCAATTCCAACCTGGTTGTACACTGGTTGGAACAGAGCCATAATATTGCTCAACTGCGATTTCTAATTCTGGAAAAAGTGAAACCTAAGGAGGGTTTAGACCCCAGTAAGATACTGTCCCAAAAGGAAGTTCATTGGATAAAAATGTAACACCATGATGCCACTTGGTTTAAATGATAAATTAGATTTGAGCTGTTTTTTATAACTAGACAGTCAGAGTGCTTAGTACACAGACTCCCCAGAGAACACCGATTTTCTGGTGCATTCATTTCAGGCTAGAGAATCCACACACACTGACCTATAAAGTTTCACATTATTGTATGTATATGTTTTATTTTGTCAAACGCCATTTGGCGTATTTTGATTTTGTTTATCTCTGCTGTATAACCATTTCTGGAGATTGGTATTGTAATTATGATATCAACGAGTTGTAAGCATTAATTTGCAAGGACAATATATTGTGTACCTCTTGCTTCTGTCGTACTGATGCCATGGTGAAAAGCTAAAACACATTGCTTTATTTACATTGTTTTATTTACACCTGTTGAGAATTTTGTCCAGCTTAATACACAGTTTAGATCTAGATACCTGTAGGAATATTCATGGTTTTTATTTAGATTCGGACAGTGAAGGGACATTCGTAATAGCGATCCGTGGGTTTTTCACCACAAGAAGATGGACGTTTCGATACTGTATTGTTATCATGGAGAAAAGTAGTAGTACACTGTTTTCTTTACACTGGTTGAGTATTTTTCAGTTGAATACACAGTTTAGATTCAGATTCTTGTAGGAATATCCATGGTTACTATTGAGATTTGGATAGTGATGGGATACTCGCAATAGTAATTTGTGGGTCTTTAACCACGAGAAGATGGCTGCCTCATTACTAGGAGACTCGAGCACGTATGTTGATGGGGGGAGCCACGTCCGGTGGAGATTAAGTTCATCACGCGGGAATATTTGGATTTATTTAAGAGAAGTATGGCAGTGTAGCTCACGACTTAGAGAGAACAGTGCGTTGGTCTCTCACTTCGTCCTTCATTGGGTAAGTGTATTTAACTTCACAGCAGGAATGTCTCCACACGGGAGGCATCACGGCAGCTTGTTTTAGTGGGGAAGACTATTTTGAATATTGTTGTTTTTCATACAAGTGCAGCCGAGTCAGGTTGATTCCGGCAGTTTTGGAAGGTATTTTGGTACTGGGCACACTTCTAGTTTTATTTACACAGCATTGAACAGCCACTGTAAAACACGTTTGTTTTACGTCACACTTTTAGGATCTCAGCACAAAAAATACCCGTTCGTTGTTGAGGATTGGTACTCACCGCATATTACGTGTGGTAGTAAGTATCGTTTGTGTCAACCATACCACCCACACTAATAAAGCGTGATCACGACTTAGGTCTTGGTGAAGGCGGCTCTTGAGTAATATCACGGGTATTTAGTGGCTATTTGAGCTATTTTTTTTCATTGTTTCATGTATCAGTTTGTGTGTATGACATCTCTACCGGCTTTTATATTTGGGGCATGTGAACTTTTAATTGTTCTTGATAGCACTAGTGGTATCTAACTGTGGTCTCCTTTTGAACTTTGGGACATTTTTAGGCATTTCTTCTACCCTGTTTACTCACTTGGTTGGGTATAGGAAGCATTTGGTAGCTGAGTGCTAGCGAAATTCAGTTTTTGATTTAACGTTTGGCTATATTTGTTTTCTAGTGGCCCCTGAAGAAGGGACTGTCCGTCCTGAAATGCATAGGGCATCACACGAATAAGTGGAACCTCATTTAAGAAGAATGTATTGTCATTAATATGCATTCAGTTTTAAGTTTGAGCTTGTATGTTTCTATCTTTATAAATGTATTGAAGTATTTGTAACTACCACAGATAATTTGTATCGATGTGATATATACATTGCTAACAATGAAAATGTTGATGGAAACCCTTTTTTGATTATGTCGTTGATTTAATGTTACAATTTGTGGTCAAAAATTGATAAGTGTTATAAAAGAATACACATAGCTGTGCACCCAGTTCATTCAGGCACTTGTTTACCTGATCTACTACCTTACACATTAGGGACTACCTGCTCTGAAGACACCAGATTACACATGACAGTTGTCATGCTGGCTCCTTTGTCTCCGAGAGCCTCTGCCCATTGATGGTGACCCACTGACTGTACTTCCTAGTATTGTCAGGCACGTGGGTTCTCTCCACCATGACTCCATCACCCAGGTACAGTACGGTAACCTCTACTATCTCCCCAAAACTATCTGGGGAAAACTCTTCCCCAAGCACTACACTGGCCAACCCCAGTGACTGCCCACCCGTAGGGGGCTGTGCCCAATTGGGACACTTGGCATCCCCCTTGTACTGTTGTTCCTATTGACACTCATAACACTTAGGGGGTGCCTTCCCTGCAGACTTACTGTCAGGAAACCACTTCATTTTCTTCTCAGCAGGGGCATGGGAAACCTGACCCGTGGAACTAGTTTGAGGCCTTTTAGAGAACTCTTTGCTTTTGTTTTTGAACCCCCCTCCTTCTTCTGGTGAGGACCCTGACCGCCCTTGTGGTGACCCCCCCAGATACATTAAAATTGACCCTGGTTCTGACCCAGCAGCCCGCCTCCTTAACAAGCTCGTTGGGGGTCAAAGAGCTTACAATCAATTAAGTGCTGGTGCAAATCTGTAAAACAGAGACTAAACATGTGCTTTTTTGCAATCAAGTTATACAGCCCCTGATAATCTTTAACATAACTGCCCTTCACCCAACCATCCAGTGCTTTGCAAAAAGAATCAACACAATCCACCCAGGTCTGTGGGAATAGTTTCACACTGTCTATAAACTCTTGCCTGTACTTCTCTGGGGTCAAAAAATATTTCCCGATTAGGGCTTCCTTCATGGAGGGATACCGCATCCTGTCACTCCCTTCTAGGGGTGGTAGTGTGTCCCTCCCATCAGTAGGGATATGCTTCCAAAGACTAGCCACACCAATCCCCTTCAGGGATCTTGTGCATATAGAAGGCAATCTCATAGGCTTCAAACCATCTATCTTCGTCATCTCCCACTCCATAATCTGGCACCAGATACTTGTGTATGTGTACTCTCTTGTCAGAGGACACTTATGAAATGCAGTAATAAAAAATATCTTTAAGCATGTGTTGAAAATCAAAATCTGAAATTGGCAAGATTCCAAGTTATTTTATTAGTTGAATATTGAATGAAACTTTTCCCTTGTCCTTAGGTTTTCTTTTGGCAGCTCATTTCTTGCCAAGGGACTGCTGTATTTAACTATATGTATAGGGTTACTAAATACTCTATGTATTTTCCTAAGCATACTTTGCCTATTTTTCTCTGAGCCCTGGCTCGTCTTTAGAGATTCATGGAGCAAAATGTTCTAGTAGGACATTGTCAGATAAAGCAAGAGGTTAGAAGCCCTGCTGCTATCCATGAATATAATGGTTCACCTTACCAAACAGAGAAGCTAAAATGGAATTATTACCAGAATAAGCAGACAGTATAGGTGCTGAAGGATGGGAAAGGCTCTGCTGAACGTAGAGGCAGAGGTCACAGCCCCAGCAACGTGATTAGATATTCACTACATACTATTAAAGGCTTTCAAAATAAAGAGCATTGAAGTAGTTGTGAAGTATCACTCCAAGTACGCAGTAAGTAACTTCCTTTATTGACAACTCTGCTAGCACAGGACGGCAAGTACAGCCTTACACAAACCAGGCTACTTCCCAACTGCCGCCCCCAGAACTCCCACAACCCTGAATTCCAACATACCTCACAAAGAGGCAGGATGCATTCCAAAGGTGGAATGCAGCAATACCACACATCCCCCTCCTGCATACAGTGAGCAACAATAATATGAAAAATAAAAAAAACAAAAATAACTATTTACAACACAGCTAACAACATACACATGAAGGAAATACAAAATAATCACTAAAATGATAAAGGCTAACACAACACAAAATCTTTAAGTTTGTAAGGAGTGCGAACTACTCTACCCATCCTACCCAACCTCCTTGAACCGATATCCACACACTCCTGTTCCATCTCAGATCCATCCAATACTTCTTGCGCACATGGCGCTTCATACGGCACCTGCTCCATTTCCTCATCCACTTCATCTTCCCACAACCAATCACTCAAATCAAAGGCACACCCAACATCTCCTCCTTTTCCTTTTTCAACACCCTTGCACTTTGCAAGTCGACTCATGTGCCACAAACGATTATCACTCAACTTCGCAGAGTTCCTCAAACATTCCACAACCCTCAATGGTTCTGAAAATACACTCTGCCCCTTTGGCACTTTACCCAACTTTTTAGCTTTCACCCAATCACCCACCTTTAACGTCTCCACCTTGGTGGCATTTCTCAAATCATAATTCTTTTTGTACACCTGCTGTGCTTTAATGATGTTACCCTTGACTACTTCAGGTGACCACTCCACATGTCTTGTACTGTCCATCCATCCAATGTTATCCTTAGGAAAAGGCTCTCTGCCTCGCATCAAAGCAAAAGGACTGAACCCTGTAAGAGATGGCGTCAACCTGTAACCCCACAACATATTTTTAACTTCCACTTCCCACTTCCTCTTATTCTCACAAGCAATTTGAATAGTCCCTTTAATCACCCGATTAAAACGCTCAACAGCACCGTTTCCAGCTGGATGATACACCAAAGTTTTTACATGCTGTACACCATTTCTCTGCAAAAACTGCTCCACTTTAGATACCGTAAAATGAGCTACATTGTCACTCAGAAGCCTCTTAGGTAAACCTTCTTTCAAAAACACCTCACCCAAAAACTTCACCACAGTGTCCGCATCAGCCTTTTCTACAATTTCCAACTCAACCCATTTACTGATATAGTCCACTAACACAATAATATATTTATTCTCACCAGACCTGGACTGCACTGGACCTACAAAATCCACCGCCAACATATCCCAAACCATCTCTGGACACTCCATAGGCATCAATTGAGGTCTCAAAGTATGTAAACTTTATTCTGAATTTGCACACTGCCCACAATCCCTCACTCTTCTCTCAACCTCAAGATCAATTCCCGGCCACCAATACGAAGCTTTAACTCTTTTTTTAGTCCTTACTATTCCGAAATGTCCTTCATGACATAAATCCAAAAGTTTTTCCCTAAGACCAAGTGGGGGTATAATTTTTCCACCTCTCATCACAAATCCTGACTCCACACCCAACTCATTTCTTACCTCCCAAAGATTCCTCACCTCTGCCTTGTCCGGCTTCTTCTCGCCCCAAACTTCCAAAATCCACCCCTTCACTTTTTTTAGCAGATCATCCTTTTCATACTCCACCATCCACTCTTTCCTCTCAATTGAATTCATCCCTTCTTCCTCCACAAATGCAATTTGGTAATCATCCCAAATACTTTCTGGTATTTCCTTAACAGGCAAAGGAATATGGCTCAAACAATCAGCAACCTTGTTCTGCACCCCTGGCACATACTTAATCCTGTAATTGTAATCCTGTAACCTCATTGAAGGTCTAGCAATCCCTGCTGAAGCTTTTACCATTTCGCCAGTGGTAAGCAAAGTCACCAAGGGCTTGTGATCAGTTCTTATATCAAATTCAGTACCCCACAGAAATGCTCTAAAATATTCCATACCCCATACGCACCCAATGGTTTCTCACTCAATCACAGAATACACTTCTTCTGCAGGTGTAAGACTTCTTGAGGCAAAACCAATCACCACTTCCTTTGTACCATCCTCAATTTGTGTAAGCACTGCACCCAGCCCTTTTCCACTTGCATCCACTGTAAGCACACTGCGCAAATCCGGATCAAAACCCTTGATAGGTGCTGCATTACATATTTCATTTTTCAACCTCTCAAAAGCTTCCATACATTTTTCCCCCCAATCGAATTTGCATCGCTGTTTTAGCAACTGCCTCAAATCATATGACTTTTCTGCAAAATTTTTCACAAACTTGGAGTAGAACTCCGCAAGGCCTAAAAACGAGCGAAGCTCTTCTTTATTCTTTGGTTCTGGAGCCTCCCTTACAGCTTCCAGTAGTTCTTTTTTGGGAGAAATTCCATCCTTTCCGATCACATGACCCAAATATGTTACTCTGTTCTGTGCAAAACGACATTTTGCAAACTCTGCTGTTAATCCTTTAGCTTTCAACACTTTCATGACTTACTTTAACCTCTGATCATGCACCTGTCTGTTCTCTCCCATTATCAGTACATCGTCTTGAAAGTACAGAACCCCTCTAATATCCTTCAAAACTTCACTCATCAGTCTTTGAAAAACGGAGGCAGCTGAAGCCAGTCCGAATGGCATTCTGACATATTGAAAGGATCCAAAAGGAGTTATAAATGCTGTTATTTTCCTGCTCTGTTCATGTAAGGGAACTTGGTGGTAAGCCGATGACAAATCCACCGTCGAGAACCACTTCATGCCCTTGGTTTTCGCCAGAAGTTCGTTAATTTTTGGTAAGGGAAATCTGTCCACCTTTATTTCTCAATTTACACCCCTCAAGTCCACACATAATCTAATTTTCCCGTTGGACTTACGTGCCACTACAACCGGAGACATCCATTCCGATGACTCAATTTGCTCAATCACTCCGGCCACTTTTAACCTGTTCAACTCTTTTTCCAATTCATTTCGCACAACAAATGGAACATTTCTCACAGCACCCTTCTTCAGTATAATCTTATGTTTGAACCCTTTCAACAATCCAATTTCTCCTGAAAACACTTCCTTATAGTCTTCACACATTTTTTTTCCTATATTGTCTCCCTCATTCAACACCAACACTTGTTCCTTGCTATTCGGGTTGAGAAGAATATTCAAACTTCTTTGATTCCTCCAACCCAAAACGCAAGGTCCATGCTCAGCTACATACATCCTTCCTTCAGCACTTCGACCCTTAAAAACAAATGAAACATCCCTGCACCCCACCATAAGCATGGCTTCCCCTGTGAAACTTTCCGGTTTTATGTCACCATTTTTTAGTTCTTCACCAATCGCATCCATAAATGTTTCCTTCCACATCTCCAAATTGATTATTGTGAACGGTGACCCTGAGTCCGCTACAAGAACAACAGGAACACCAGCAACAACTACCTCACATGATGGTTTACTCCTCCCTTGACTCTTAATATCCAAAACTGCATCATTAACCATAATAACCACATCATCCTCTTCCGAACACTCCTCATCCGTGATGGTCTCTTTGTGACGCTCTGACACACACTAAATTCTCTCTCTCGTGTCCCTTCTCCTGCATGCATGTGCAAAGTGTCCAATTAAACCACATATTGCACACTTCTGATCCCTTGCTCTACAAACTCTACTGTTTGCCAAATGTTCATGACTCCCGCATCTGTAACAACTCAAAACACCCTGTCCATCCTTCCTGACATCTACTTTTGCTGGAACAGTAAATCTCCTTTGCTCCTTAAAATCTTGTGCCTTGTTTCTCACTACTTTTTTATTAAATGTTTTTCTATTTTTCTTTTCATTTACTGCACATACTTCTTCCCGCTCCTTACCATCCTCCAAAGCTGCTTTTGCACATCTCAGAGAAACTTCCGCCTTCCTCACAACAGCTAAAACTTTGTTCAAAGTACCATCCCCCAAAGTCCATAATCTTTCCTACACCCTTTTATTATTTGTCAGCATAATGATCTGATCCCTTATTAATTCCTCCTGCAATGGACCAAATCTACAAGGTACCACCAATTTTTTTAGAATGGCCAAATAATCATCAATGGTTTTATTCTGTTCTTGTTTCCTACGGAAAAATTTGTACCTATCAATTGCAATACATACTGTAGGTGCAAAATATCTTTCTAAGTCATCCAAAGCGTTTACATAAACATCAGTTTCATCTTCCCCTCGTACTTTCTTCTCCATTTGGTTATATTGCTTAATACCCTCTGGACCCAGTGAATGCAACAGTATGCCTTTCTTAATATCAGCCATTAAATTGTCATTGTTAATAGTAATCATATAGTTTATAAAATAGTCTTTCCATTCTTGCCATTTCATGTGTGGCTCCCCTGGAACTGGCAAAAGTGGAATTGGAGGTGTTAACGTGAAGGTCTGTGCTGCACACATTGTTCTAGATAACGTTGAAAAAAAATAAAAACATTTAAAAAAACAATTAAAAATTCCAACCTCCACTTATTGCCTTCTTAACAACACCACCAAAATTTTCCTATATGCGCAAGGAGCTAGTGTCGCGGTGCTCATCGACAGCCACAACTTTAACATCAAACAAAAAAAAAGAAAATAAGTCAACAGGTGTGCGCATCACCGAAAGTGAATGCACTCCAACACTCACAATGTGCGTATCACCGAAGATAAAGATAAACCACTGGAATTACTTCCATCAATTCGGTGTGCACATCACCGATGTGCAAGATATGCCTCCACGCATTAACGCACTACAACTTCAAGATGTGCGTATTCTCGATTTCCCGTATTCCGGCCTTATTCAAAATGGCTGCCTCATGCGTGTGACATCACCACATTACACGTCGACTCCGTTCCATCCCAATCAGAGATGGCTGCCACCAACCTCTGACGTCTTATTTTGCTCTCCTCGCGAGACTGCCAGCACGTCGTATCACCTCACACGGCCATCGCCTCACCGCCAAGTCAATTACGTCACCAGCCTCTCGAGCTTCGTCGCACGACACTTCCTCACAGCTGGACCCGATGCTTCAATGAGACTCCGATGCCAGCTTCCACAGCTGGCGCGTTTCCTCCGCTCCTGAGCTCACCTTCCGATCCTCAGGTAATTTCTTTTCACTTTAATTTAATCCATGCGCTTTTCCTCACTTCCAACAATTTAACTCCTCTGTTTCCAATTCAGTCCTGACGCGTAGGTTCTAGCAGAGTTGAGCCCGTCGCCACCTTGTAAAGTATCACTCCAAGCACGTAGTAAGTAACTTCCTTTATTGACAACTCTGCTAGCACAGGGCGGCAAGTACAGCCTTACACAAACCAGGCTACTTCACAACTGCCACCCCCAGAACTCCCACAACCCTGAATTCCAGCATACCTCACAAAGATGCAGGACGCATTCCAAAGGTGGACTGCAGCAACACCACAGTAGTCTAAATGTGATCTTTCAGTTCCAGCAAGTGGAGGGCGACATTGTTCAAACATATTCCACAGCTGTTAGGTGCATGAGGAAACTAATACAGCTAGGACATTTAAAGTCCTTCCTCGATCTTGATTATCTGACAGAGCTTTTGATCATCTGCAATCTTCCTGTCCTTTGGCTTCCACTTCCTCCATTTAATGTGTGCCTGATTTAGCTGCAACGACTTCTTCAGAACCATTTGTTCAAAGAAGGAATTTGATTCATGCCGCAGCAGTATTTGTTTGTGTGTGTGTGTGTTTTTAATTTTCAGCTCTCACTGCTAGGGCAGCAAATCTCAGTATTATTCTCACATTAACTGTATTCAGACACGAGTTTAAACCAGCTCACAATTGTCAGAAAATCCCACTTGGGTGATCCATATAAATAGGCTGCTGTTGGATCCTGGAGATAACATCAATAGGAGCCGCGCTCTTATTCCCCCAATTTGAAGGTCAATTCCTCCTCTCCACCAGATATGCCATCATTATCTATACTTTAAGGATGCTTTATCTAGATGCCATCTACAGGTAATGTTTTCAGTAAAACAATACACATAGATATTCATAACTTTTGCCTTCTCCCGACTTACCACATCCACTGTCCATTGAAACCTCCTGTCTGTTTCACCGAATAATATTGACTTTATTTTACAAAATGTGATCACTAGTGTTCCTTCTAATATTCAACCAAAAAATTTAACAGATGATCTTTGTAGCCAAATATCTCTTGAAAAATACAGTATCTCTGTTAAAAACTAGACAGCCGTGCTCAGATCTCTAAGATGAAAGAAATAAACATCGCTAATTGATTAGACAGAGTAGATGAGTGCATACTAAAGAGAAACAAGACTGAACCCCTGTCTTTCATAAGGCCAATGGCCATTCGAGTCATTGCAGTTGTTTTCTTCCATGGGCCAATTTCCTTAATGAATAGCTCTCTTATCCAGGATTTCTAGGGAACTCGGTGCCCACATATGCAGGCAATCAACCGGGTCAAATGCAACACACAAATCAAGAAGGTATTGGAGCAAGCCTCCTCTTCAAACATTACTATATTTTTTGGCTAAGTACTGAAGTATGTAACCTGATTCACTGCTCTCATCCCTTTCCTAAAACCTGGCTAATACAGCAGAAAGATGACTTTCACATGCAATCCACCTGCCAGCTGATCCACTAGATATTTGAGAAAAGCTTCCTTGATGCATCCAATGAGATAATGAGCCTGCATCATGCAAATTAGCCTCTGGCAACTCAACCATCAGGCTCGGGCACTCTTTTACTTTGATTAAGCGGATTAGTTCTTAGTAGATGATACGGAAGGCTCAGAAAATAAAAAGAGACTGTTAGAACAAAAGACACTTTACCCATGCCATATTTCAAGATAGCCTATTATGTCTCTTCTGGAAGGTGCGCATCTGACAAGGTCTCATAGACTTTAATTCCTTTCGCAAGCAGTTTTTTACTGTCTTTTGACTTAAGAGGACTGGTTGTTTCTTCACAACACAAATACATAAAACGTTCTTACTACTTTCAAGACATATTTCTATTTCTTCAGAGCTCTTTTAATGACAGAAGCATTCTCTGCTGATTGTAAGACAGAGGCACACATGGATAAACCACGTGCGCCTCTACTAGGCTGCCTAAACCACAAATGTGGCTGAACAACGCATTCCTTTATCATGCATGCCTTTACCACACATGCCTTTACCACGCAATTTTGTGTTAAAGACATGACTGGTATAGGGATGTGTGGTAAAGATCACACCTTATGCCGCCTGCCCCTAGCCTTTAAAACTAACCTGCCCCCCTGAGCCCTAAATACTTCTCTGACCCCCGAGCCCTAAAAACTACCCTGACACCCCCCCAAGCCCTAATATCTACCCCGGCCCCTGAGCCCTAAAAAGTACCCCGACCCCACCCTAAGACCTAAACACTACCTCGAACCCCCGAGCGCTAAAAACTACTTGACCTCCCTGAGCCCTAAAAATTACCTGACCCCCCAGCTCTAAAAGCTCACCAACCCTCCCATGAGCCCTAAAAGCAACCCTGACCACCCAGCCCTAAAATCAATCCCACCCCTAGCCCCAACCCTGAGCCCTAAAAACTACCCCAACACTTAAAAACTACCCACACACCCCCAAAACCCAGCCTCAGCCCCACATACCTCACCGCGTCCTCTCCCGATCCGTCCTGTTCTTGGGCCCGCCCATCTCAGCATCTAGACCGCGCATTGCCTTAACCACCAATATGCGTGGTTAAGGCATATGCATGGTAAAGGCAAGCATGGTTGTGCTTGCGTTGGAACGGCATGCGTGAATCTGCCCGCCTTGTCCCGGCCGCTTCCCTTCTCTGCTAAGTACCAACTCTCTGTAATAGCCTTATTCATTAAAGTTCTTCACTTCCTGCTGTGGCAATCATACCATGGCCTATCTGCCAACCTCCAGCTCACAATTGTCAGGAAATCCCACTTGGGTGATCCATGTAAATAGACTGCTGTTGGATCCTGGAGATAACATCAATAGGAGCTGCGCTCTTATTCCCCGAATTTGAAGATCGATTCCTCCTCCTCTCCCACCAGATATGCCATCATTATCTATACTTTAAGGATACTTTATCTAGATGCCATCTTCAGTTAATGTTTTCAGTAAAACAATACACATAGATATTCATAACTTTTGCCTTCTCTAGACTTACCACATCCACAGTCCATTGAAACCTCCTGTCTGTTTCACTGAATAATATTGACTGTATTTTACAAAATGTGATTACTAGTGTTCCTTCTAATATTCAACCCAAAAATTTAACAGATGATCTTTGTAGCCAAATACCTCTTGAAAAATACAGTATCTCTGTTAAAAACCAGACAGTCGTGCTCAGATCTCTAAGATGAAAGAAATAAACATCGCTAATGGATTAGACAGAGGAGATGAGTGCATACTAAAGAGAAACAAGACTGAACCCCTGTCTTTCATAAGGCAAATGGCCATTCGAGTCATTGCAGTTGTTTTCTTCCGTGGGCCAATTTCCTTAATGAATAGCTCTCTTATCCAGGATTTCTAGGGAACTCGGTGCCCACATATGCAGGCAATCAACCGGGTCAAATGCAACACACAAATCAAGAAGGTATTGGAGCAAGCCTCCTCTTCAAACATTACTATATTTTTTGGCTAAGTACTGAAGTATGTAACCTGATTCACTGCTCTCATCCCTTTCCTAAAACCTGGCTAATACAGCAGAAAGATGCCTTTCACTTGCAATCCACCTGCCAGCTGATCCACTAGAGATTGAGAAAAGCTTCCTTGATGCATCCAATGAGATAATGAGCCTGCATCATGCAAATTAGCCTCTGGCAACTCAACCATCAGGCTCGGGCACTCTTTGACTTTGATTAAGCGGATTAGTTCTTAGTAGATGATACGGAAGGCACAGAAAATAAAAGAGGCTGTTAGAACAAAAGACACTTTACCCATGCCATATTTCAAGATGGCCTATTATGTCTCTTCTGTAAGGTGCGCATCTCACAAGGTCTCATAGACTTTAATTCCTTTCACAAGCAGTTTTTTACTGTCTTTTGGCCTAAGGGGACTTGTTGTTTCTTCACAACACATAAATACATAAAACGTTCTTTCTACTTTCAAGACATATTTCTATTTCTTCAAAGCTCTTTTAATGACAGAAGCATTTTCTGTTGGTTGTAAGACAGAGGCACGCATGGATAAACCACGTGCGCCTCTACTACGCTGCCTAAACAACAGATGTGTCTGAACAATGCATTCCTTTACCATGCATGCCTTTACCACACATGCCTTTACCACGCAATTTTGTGTTAAAGACATGACTGGTATAGGGATGTGTGGTAAAGATCACACCTTATGCCGCCTGCCCCTAGCCTTTAAAACTAACCCGACCCCCCCCTGAGCCCTAAATACTTCTCTGATCCCCAAGCCCTAAAAACTACCCTGACCCCAAGCCCTAATATCTACCCCTAGCCCCTGAGCCCTAAAAAGTACCCCGACCCTACCCTAAGACCTAAACACTACCTCGAACCCCCCCCCGAGCCCTAAAAACTACTTGACCTCCCTGAGCCCTAAAAATTACCTGACCCCCTCAGCTCTAAAAGCTCACCGACCCTCCTATGAGCCCTAAAAGCAACCCTGACCACCCAGCCCTAAAATCAATCCCGCCCCTAGCCCCAACCCTGAGCCCTAAAAACTACCTCAACACTTAAAAACTACCCACACACCCCAAAAACCTAGCCTCAGCCCCACTTACCTCACTGCGTCCACTCCTGATCCTTCCTGTTCTTGGGCCCGCCCATCTCAGCATCTAATCCGTGCGTTGCCTTAACCACCAATATGCGTGGTTAAGGCATATGCGTGGTAAAGGCAAGCATGGTTGTGCTTGCGTTGGAACGGCATGAGTGAATCTGCCCGCCTTGTTCCGGCCGCTTCCCTTCTCTGCTAAGTACCAACTCTCTGTAATAGCCTTATTCATTAAAGTTCTTCACTTCCTGCTGTGGCGATCATACCATGGCCTATCTGCCAACCTCCAAGGCACCTGAGGATACTTTGACATACAGTTTCCTATTTGACCCATAATTACTAACTACAATTACATCCATTTGTCCCTCAGGCCAGGACATGGTGCATTGTGACAGTGTGTCACAATTCATATGATTTGAAGAAGTACCTAACAATGTTGAGAAAACCGTATTCACTTAATAGTTTGGCCGTCTATTGAGTACACATTCCAATAAAGATCAGCTCAGCACTCTGTCTCTATCTAACCTTTAAGGAAAATTCTCAGAGGAGATGACAACTGCCTCCAATGGTCACATTTTAAAGACAACAACTAATCAGAAATTGTGCATGTTAAGGAAAGCAAAACCAAGCAGCCCTTCCTCGGCATCCAGCAAATACGAGTTGGATGCCAGCATGTTCACAATAAACCTTCCCTTAAGAGAGCTCAGCGAGTTTAATAAATAGATTAATGAAAACTTTCTCTATTTGTGCAACAAATATCTGGGGGAACAGTTCTTGTAGAATTGAAAATACCTCTTCTGCAGTTTCTGAGTAAGATTACATCTGACTCTCCATTGCTGTAAACATTGCTCTCCACTGTGTAATCACTACCACCAAGCCATTGAAAAGAATAACTTGCTTCTCTTCTTATCCAGTTTAATGCATGTGTTGACAATCATGATTTTACTGGGAAAACACACTTTACCAGTGAACATAAAGGAATCTCAAAATTGAAGGCATGTTGAACCATGTCATGGCCGGTTTAAATCGCCATACAAGTTAGCAGACCTTCACTACATATACTGCACTGTAACACTTCGGGGCATATTTAGAAGCCCCTTTCGCCACCACAACGTCACATTTTTGGGGGTTGTAGTGGCAATAGGGGCTTCACCTTATTTACAAGGCTGCCTTAAACCACTTAACGTGACTTAACGCTGCCTTGTAAATAAGGCACCCTTTCACGCTATACTTAGCGTGAAAGGGGAGGGCAATGGATGTTGCGGTGGGCGTTCCACCGCAACACCCATTGATTTTGATGCTGCTCCATATTTACAAGGGTGGTGTAAATATGGGGCAGCGCCAAATTAAGACCAGGAAAACCTGGTCTTACCCTGGTGAAACGAGGAGAAATGTTTAATTTCTCCTCGTTTTTGCTGTTTCCATGTGTGCTGCGTTATTGATTGTTTATGTGCAGGAAGGTGTCTCTTTTTATATATGGGGCAGAGAATTGAACCTCTCCAGGCGTCAGAAACAGTTGCTGTTTGTAGTGCGCAGTTGAAGAGAGGGGACAACAGTCTCTCCCAGGTTTCTGGTGCACATGTGCTGTCTAGTTAAGAATGTGTGCTGAGAGCATACCCTTCAAGTACAAGTTTCTAAGGCGAGATAAACTCAGAAGGATGCCAGTGATGGAAATGAAGACGTCACTCTTGTTTACGCCTGTTCAAGTAGGTGTTCATTTCAATACAAAGCCCGGTCTGGCTATCTTAGTATATTGGGCTTTGTACCAAAACCTACACGTAATTGTGGTAATCCACCCCAGTAATGGCTGCTTTGTGCAGAACGGCACATAGCAGTGCAAAGATTTTTTTGCCCTGAGAAAAGGGCACCTATGCAACACTAAATAACGTATGCACTGGACAGTAAAAAACAATGCACAGCTTCATGTCCCTCTGTGTCGGTACAAAGTCGAAAAAAAAGATGTGCCTTTGTGTCCGTTTGATAGGCTGTTTCATTTACATAAGCAATATTATTATAAGGTCAATTAAAAGCCATCTTCGTACTTATTGGCAATCACTGATAATAAAATTAGACCAATGCAGGAATTCTGTATGCAGTACTTAATTTGAGCTGGTAGTTGCAACTGGGGCCAACCGGCAGCTATTTTTCCTGATCAGACTTTGACTCCGTAGATGAGAAAGAAAAACACAAAAGGGAGAAAGAACGCTGAAGAAAAAGACGGAAAAAGCGTGACAAAGGGAGAAAGCAGTATGTTTGAGCGGCAGGGTGTGTCTTCTGGTGGGTAACGAATCTAACGATGCATGAAGCGGAATCAAGACTACGCAGCTTTGGTATTCAACACCACGACTTTCAGAAGTACAGGCTGCAGCTTTTGAGTGAAAAGTTTGGGCACCGGCACTTAATATTTTACAAATTAAGCACTTTCTGTACTGTACACCTGTGGGGCCAAAAAGTAGCCAAGCTCGCATAAACAAGTAATGCGGTTCAATATCGCAGCAGACACTGACAATGAGATCACTTCCAAAATAACACATAGGAGAGATAATTCTCATAATTTCCATGACGAACTGTTTTTATATTCACACTTTCGCTGGCATGAGACTCCTTTAAGTTAATCAGAGCGCGAGTGTGCCTGACTCACTGGAAAGCTGCTAACCAGGATTGCAGTTCATATGGCTAATCATAACTCACAGCCTAATTAACACAGCTTCAGCAAACACATGTTTCATTAAGCACACATACTTCAGTCACCCTAGTATAGGATGACTTATGTATTAAAAACCACACAGGAAGAACGCAAATATCAACAGGAAGAACAAAGTGTGCATAATATACTTTAAAACATCAGAATATACGGGTTTATTAAATAAATTCAGTTAAGCATATACATAATTAAAAAAAGAGGGAAAAAAAACCTTGAAGGGATATCCGGCCTAGGAACCAGTGGTCGGTTTATTTGGGAGAACAGACAACATTTCAGACTCTGACACAAACACGCAGATGCAAGCACGAGCGTAAAGCCACGGGCTCACTCTCACACCGTGGCATAGAAAGCGCAGCTATGTTTGTGAGGACGCATTTCCTCTGGGATAGAGGAGAGTCACTGTTTCTAAGGAACAAAAACAGTAATTATAGTTCTCATTTTGTGAAAAAAAATTCACAACTCTGCCTCAAGAACAAAAATCTTTTTAAATACTTTTGTAAACAAACACAGATTGGATTCCCTTGGCAATAATACGACAACTTAACATACTTCAGCCTTTAAGTACCATCCACTAAACCTGGACTCATCCTAAAAAGTTACTACGAAATTGGGGAAGCCCCACTTGAAACTTAGAATATTTTTATAATGGGTTGGGGAGGGGCATAAAACCAAAAAAGCCCTATGTCTCAGCCTTCACATGAATTCATTATTTTAAAAGTCAGCTGTCCCTTTCTAACAATGTCCATATGTCTTCCATACCCAGGTGAGAACTACCAGCCCAACAGGCATCATTTCTGGGGACTCAGGAATAGCACTTTGCACTCTTGGCACAAGGATCTCTGCCCGTCTGCCACATCTTAACACCTTGGCCTGCTGGGGAAACATTATAATCTATGTGCAGGTCCCTGGAGAGGATCACTGCAGGACGTGTAACTTTGTCATTTAGCAAAAGGCTTTAATTCTTATAACTCATCTAGTTCTACTTACTAAACTGTATTTACGTAGCTGACCTTTTCTTAAGTGATTGAACCAAGTGTGGTTTCTGGCTGACCTGGTTTGGTCAGGATTTTTCTCTTTTATACTTACTACAGCATTGTCAGTCCAGTCTTTCAAGCGTTTCCTACTCATTACTGCCACGTTGATGTTTTTTGAGTGTGCTCGCCTCCAGGGTCTTATGGGAGCTCAATGCAGTACCTCTACTTCCACAGGTACTTGAGTGATTCTGGTCATGCATCTGGGTTTTTGATTTATTTTATGACACATGGAGCAGGATTAGTTCTCCTGTTCAGCATATATCCTTTACAAATTACATCCTAGACTGATATCCCCTTCCTTTATGGGACCTGGTGGCCTAGTGTTAGAAATTGGGTTTCTGGTTGGCAGAGGTATGCACTCTGTCCAAGCAGGAACCACAATCCTAGTCAGGGTAAGTCAGATACACAACATAAATTAAACTGTGCTCACCCTCTGGTGGCTTGGCACAGATTAGGCAGGCTTAATTTAAGAGGCAATGTGTAAAGTATTTGTGCAACACTACAAACAGTAGCAAAGTGAAAACACCACAAAAAGACTCCACACCAGTTTAGAATAGCTTATATTTTTATGAAGAAAACAAGATCAAAAAGACAAAAATCCAATAAGTATAACTGGAGTTATGAATTTCTGAAGAATAAATAAAAATGTAGTAAATCCTAAAGTTCAGGCCAACTGTGATGGAGCGTGGGTCGGATACAGGGACCAGCCTTGGCCCGCTGAAAAGTACCTTAGATGCATCGCTGACTAAGCCAAGATGCTGGAAGCAAAGAGACGACGCGTCGTCCTCGCACCACAGGATTGAAGGTGATGCATCGGTGCAGAGTTGTGCGAAGTTAGAGATGCATTGGAGACGAGATGTGGGTAGTAGGGAGGTGATGCGCCGTTGTTGAACCGCTTCACTGAAGGCGATGCGTCGACGGCGAGCCACGCAAAATTGGAGATGCGTCAGAAACTGGAGACGATGGGTCACGCAGTCGATGCAATGTCCGCAGTCTGTGCAGCAGCAGCGATGCCTCGGCGTTGAAGGAGATGTGCCCATTCCATTGCACTTTAGACCCACTTCCAAGGGCTCAGGACTGAATTGGCACTAATTGGCAGGACAAGACTTGCAGCAAGCAAAGTCCAGGTGCTGTTGCAGGTTGATGAAAAGTTTTTGTGTCCCTGAGACTTAGAACTGGGGGCAACCAACAGGCCTTTGGAGTCATTCTAGATTCAAGTGAGATGGGCCCAGTCCTTCCTCAGCACGACAGAGGGTAGCAGGCTGCAGGCCAGCAAGCAGAAAAGCAGCTCTTCCAGAGCAATAGTTCAGGAGAGCGGCAGTCCTTGTAGCAGCACAGGAGTCCTTCCTCCTGGTAGAGTTCTTCACAGGCCCAGTAGTGTACTGGTTTGGTGGGGTCAGAGACCCAGTACTTATACCCAGTTGAGCCTTTGAAGTGAGGGTGACTTCAAAGAGGGGTTTAGAAGTGCACAGAGGACCTCTCTCCCAGCTCTGGCTCTGGGCTCACTCCAGGGGGGGATGCAGCCCTTTGTGTGGGGACGGACACAGCCTATCAGGTGTAAGTGTCAGCTACTCCCTCCCAGCCTGTCCAGGATGATCCATCAGGATGTGGATGGCCACTCAGTCACACCTAAGCTCCCTTTGTGTGTGGCTGTCTGTATGGAATAAACAATGTCCAGCTGTCACCCACCCCAGAGGTGTATTGAAGGCAGGCTGAAGGCACAATGCCATCTTTCTAAAAATGGCATTTTTAAAGGGGTAATGATCAATTCAACTTCACCAGTAAAGGGGATTTATCATCATCATTTCAATTACATAAAACATGAACAATCTACTCCTTCCCCATCAGGAATTACAGTTTATAAGTCTAATAAGGAACTCCCAATGTTGACCTACGAGAGGGGTAGGCCGCACAGTAGCAGAAAATGAATTTGGGTGTTTTTCACTTCCAGGACATGCAAAACTTAAAAGTGCATGCCCAACATTTTGATTATACTGCACCCTGCCCTATGGGCTACCTAGGGCCTACCTTAGGAGTGACATATGTAATAAAAGAGGGATTTAAGGCTTGGCAAGGGGTTTTAACTGCCAAGTCTACATGGAGTGTAAACTGCGCACACAGGCTTTGCAGTGGCAGGCCTGAGGCATGTTTAAAGTGCTACTTGTGTGGGTGGCATAATTAGTGCAGTAGGTCCACTAGTAGTATTTAATTTACAGAGCCTTAGCACATGTAGTGCCCTCTACAAGAGTCTTATAGATACATTAGATATGCCAATTGTGGATAAGTTGATCAAACCATGTTTCAGGGGAGAAGCGCATGCATTTTTGGACTGGTTTGCAGTGGTAAAGTGCTCAGAGTCCGAAGGCAAACAAAATTAATTCAGCAAAATTGGAGGCAAGCAGGCAAAACATTTGGGGGAAGATCACCATAAGGCTGACAGGTCTAACACTTTGGCTCCCTCTTGTCTCCTACTTCCATTGTCCCAAAGTAGTTAGTGTTCTCAAATCCTACTTGTTACTCTCCCTCGTTTTATTGAGGAAGGCACACCCTCCATCTTCCCTCAGCAAGTTACCTGGGAAGCTAAGACCTCTCCTTGCAAATCAGGTGTGTATCTGCCATTCTCCTCTCCTTGTGTGGGGTCAAAGGTTCTGTCCTTAGGAGGGGTAAGTACCCCTACCCCTCCCGCTCAACCATTGTAAGCAGATATGTAGTCACCTTCCACATCTGTGTGGTGTATCTACCCTCTTACATGACAGAATTCCCTGCATTGTTACACTACATTAAGACACACAGCAGCAAAGCAGCTTCCTACCTGACGATGGCTCCCTGTGGGGTGGCCAGCTCTGCCCTATCCGTTTATAGTAATGCTGATGATATTCTCTGCAGCAACTGGCAGACGTCCCTGGGGTGGATAACCAATATGATAGTTCTCTTGGGTATGATGTCATATTAAGTCATTTAGTATTGTAGCTTCTCTTTTCTCTGTTGCGACATTCTCCCCGAGTAGATTCCTACAGTGTATATTTGGTATTAAGAAAAATTGTCCATTCTTTAGATTACTCTGAGCTATTGCTTCCGATTACTGAAGCTAACAAGCATTTGTAATGCAATAGGTCTCGCATTTGCAAGAGTTTGAGGTATTGGCAGTGTAAATGACAATGCTTTTTATTTATCTGTTTTAAAAACATGCAAGCATTGTGTAAACGTGCACTTTGTATTTATAGTCATTGCTTACAGAAGCAAAGCTGGCAGTAACTGCGCCTACTGCCAGCCTTGCTGTTCGTGAAGCAGGACTATAAGTACAAAGTGCGTGTTCTACGACCGCTGCAGAGTTTCAAAACACATAACTAAAAGTCATTGTCATTTACAATGCCAATAGCTCAAACTCACGCAAATGCGAGACCTATTGCATTGCAAATGCTTGTTTTCTGTGTTGGGAAACATCCCATGGAGAAAGCAATTCCACAGTGTTTGGCCTGTGGTTGCTCCGGCTGATGTTTTATCACTATGTGTATCACTAGGCGCTATCAGTGTTCAAATGGACAGGCTGAGCGGTATACTTAATCCAATTTTAGGAGACAAGGTCGTTGGCATAAAGTGTTATTTTCTCCAATGTGTCTGGCACTTCCATTATTATGAATGTTATGGAGTCAGGGAAGGGTTGCACCCCAATTTTGTGGTACTTCTGTAGAGGAGTCCACTTCCGGGGGCACTTTACTGATTTAGGGCTCAGACAGGATGCCAGGTCAGTGACAAAGATAAGGTTGGCGAACCGGAGCTAAAGCACTCATTGACAAAGCCTATTGGTCTGCTTTGGTAAAGCCTATGATAAAGACTGTATGAGCAACAGATTCTAGGTGGGTATGGGAGCAACAGGACATTTATTGATTTAGCAGAGTGTGAAGAGGGCACATCTAAAATAACTGCATGAACAAAAATAGCACCTTTTAGGCAACACTACTACCCCCTCTCGGCAAAATATTAACCTGTCCGGGCGGCAGAGCAGAACCAAAACCGCTCCCTGCGCTCAAATCACAAAAACTGATAAAAATAATTCACTTTAAAGCCTATTAATACACACGCAGTTTTTTTTTAGCCATCTCGCCATTGCGTATTACTGCCAAACACTGAGCAAGATGTTTATGAGGGCGCATCTAGTTGTTAGGCCTCTGCCATCTTTACGAGGGCGATCTTTTGTAACCCAAGTTTATCACCCAACATCTCGCAGTAGGAGATTGATGACATAACAGGTAGGCCCACATTTAATATCCTACATGCAACGGAGCGCTGCATGAAAAATTACAAAATTTAGCAAGAAGCACCACAGACAATGCTCGAAAGATTCCCCGTTTATTTATTTCCAGTTCAGTACTTTTGAAAGTACCAAAGGCCACCAGTCACTTTATTATAAAAATTAACATCCAACAACAATTAGACAACAAGATATACCGTACACGGAAATAACTGCAGTCCACATTAAACATAGCTGCCAAGGTTTCAGATTGCTATGTGTGACATTTTCATAATTCCAGTGAAATTATGAGTGACATTTCAATGACTATGATTGACACATTCTCGCAAGCAAAATCAAGCAAGGAATACTAGGAAAACATATAAATATCAGCAATTACACCCATTTCAGCAACAAGACTCTCTAAGAAGATGTTAAAACTGCTGGAAATAACCAGAAACTGAAGCACCTAGTGCACTTCTTAGCTGATCGTACTGTTAAACAAAACGAGGACTCAGATCTGCACCACTCTCATTGACAGTGAGCGCTGCACCACTGCAAACAAAAGAACGTTTCTGTAAATGTTTGCAAAGTCAGTTATTGTAGTAGGGTCAGATTATCAATTGGGAAACCGGTGCAGTGTGCCTGCCACTTGCTCACTTCAAGTACAGAGAATAACAAAATGACTGCTATAGAGGGGGGAAAAAAACAGAAAAGAAGGCGATGAGGACTGTTTTCCAGATTGGGTCTCATCACTTGAAAGCACACATCATCGTTCGCTGGGGCACGGAATGTAGCCACGGTGCAGACTCCACTACCGAAATTTTGAGCAGGTGTTCCTCTTTAATTTCTTCTGCTCTAAATTTTATCAAGAGCACTGATAGTTTTACGAGTTCACAGGTTATAAGTAATGTTTAATGTTGCACTTACTTACTTACTTGGATTTGAGGCAGGCTGGTACATGTTCTCACAGCTGCAGGCAGCAGCCTGGCCCGAGTCGCTGACCCCTAATACGCGGGATCATGAATATACCATACTACGCACTCTGCACAGAGCCCGCAGCGGGCCGAAAGTGACGAGCAGTAATCTCTGCCGTGCTTCAGGGCAGCAGCAGGCTCACAACCGCGGGTCAGAAGCAGCTAACGCTGGAGGGGTCGGGTGAGCTTCAGAGATGCCGAGGCAGGCCCGTGGTGGTGCGAGCGGTGGCGTGCTCATCACCTCAGCTGCCACGGACCTTTTATAATAATAATCTGCTCCAAATACCATGATACTTCTAACCTGATGTACGTTCCCACAACCTTGTATGGATAGCCATCGGGATCTTCATTGGGTTTCGCTGGGTTTGTGATTAGCGTCCCTTTACCAGCGCGCCATTGTCCCCAGGAGCCTCCAACTGGTGAATACCGTTTTAGGGGGGGGCTTGCTCAGAGCCACACACGCTCCATCCCGTGCCTCACGCCCTCTTGTTGTTGTGGAATCGGCATGGAGGGGGGCTGTGAGGCAGCGTCGGTTGACTCGGATAGAGCGGGATCCTAGTGTGCACGTAATAAAAGCCGAACAAAAGCAAGGCGCGCGGACGCTATTCTTAAAGCGTCCCACGCTGCAAAAATAAATATATATATTTTTGGGTAACTTTAGCCGCATTTAAAAAAAAAAAACACTCGGGCGCCATTGCGAGCCGCACATTTTAAAAAGAAGATGCACAGGCGCCATTACAGTTGTGCCGCGTTGTGAGAAAAAAAAACATACACTGTTTAAAAAATAGAGTAAACAAAAGAAAGGTGTGGGACGCTATGGGTGAACCAGGCGCCATGGTGCTTAAAAAAAAACCCAATGAAGTAGTCCCTAAATGAAAAGATACGCCCTGCAGCGAAACGAAACTGTACTTGGTCGGTGCTGCCTGCCATGAAACAGAAGTGACGTCTGGGGAGCGTGAGGCAATAATGACCCAGGAAAGCTGAGCAACGGAGGAGTGAGCCAATGCCAAGTGGCAGGCGGGGTTACACTCCGAATACTGTTTACTACAGGTCTTGCGACAGCGCATGCGCTGTCTAGGCTCGAGGATTCGCCTTTGTCAACGTGTATACCTACATGTTCTGCATGTTCCTGCCTGGAGGAAGCAACTAATCCATAAAGGGTAGTAGGGGTGATGTGGTGTGTATATGACCAATGACACTGAACAAATGATGTATTGGAAGGTGATGGAGCAGTAAAAATAAAAAAATTTAACCCCTAACTAATTATATAATTAATTAATTAAAAATGTTCGTTTAAATGTATTAATCAACATTGTATATGTGGGAATGGTAATATGCCAATGTATGTGCTAAATAATCTATTAATGAATGTCCGTGTGTCTAATCATAACGTAAGAATAAAAAGCGTACTAAATAAAATAAATGCATGTTATTGTGCTTAATAGAAATAAAACGTGTCGTTGCAAAAACAATAGTGATGGTAAGTAAGGAGCAGCTTAAATGTCGCTTTCTGCTAGGTAACAACTAATTGGGGTACGTAGACGGGAGGGAAACGAAAGGGATATTTTTCTCTATTTTAATTATGTTTTATTTGCCTCAAATTAGTGCTTCTAAAGTAGAACCGAGTGGCGATATAAAATGGCCGCCAGTGGGAAGATGTGCGCAGGCGCAAGGGGACACGTGGTACGGGATGAGATTGAAGAAATCGGGAGCCTCGTGATGTCTCTGAGAGGCTAGGATGCAAGAAATGGTCAAGGCTGGTGTGACCTAATTGAACTGATAGTGTGCCGTGAGGATCAGGAGAGAGTCCGTGGGAAAGGAGCCCAAGAGAAAGGACAATGACTGCGGAGTTCTTGAATGTGTCAAAAGAAGATACAAATGGACTGATCGAATCGGATGGAAATGTTTAAGCGTATGGGAAAGGAAATGATCCAAGGACCCTTGAATCCAAAAGAACTTGATTAAAGAATGAATAAGCTGACATGCATGGACCAATGAAAGAAAAGCGTGATATTAATATTGCAACAGTTAGTTAGCAAAGTTAGAATTAGGGTATAAGAGGGCCTACTCTTAGTGGGAGGGGGCAGTTGATGTCAGTCGTGGTTGCAGTCACAGTCAGGAGAGGAGTAGAAGATTCGTGTTGGTGGCTTCCAGTGCTGGGTGGTCCTGATCGATCCCTTACTGAGCGGGAGATGCTGAAAGGCTGTTAGAGGAGACGGGTTGCAGGTAGCTGATGCTGACGAGCTGAAGTTGCTGTTGCTGTCTTAACTTTACAGTTGAGTATGAGAATCAGGCTATTTCTAATCCCAAAGTTAGGTTAGAAATCTTTAGGCTAAATTAGGAAGCTAGGCAGGTAACTAGGGTTTTGGCTTCATGACAAAATTTCCTTTTCTGCAATAAATTGATTATGCTTAATAAAATTGTGAATTTAAGAATGAATAATTGAATAAAGTATTAAAATTCTTTCCATGCTTTTAAATTTATATAAAATTTAAGATTCTTTAAACCCAAAATGACTCAGTGGTTATTTTCCTAAATGATTGTGACCTGAGTAATTGGTTGATTGTGATTCAGCTGGTCTTAATCACTATGAACTAATTTCTTAAATGAATGATTCATCGACAAAACAATGAGCAGGAATATCTTAAGAAATAACTAAAAGAGAGTGACAAATTAAGGTAAATAGATATCCTTGCTTTTCCAGCGGTACACAAAATGGTGTTCTCCATTTAGTTCTCATGTTTCTCCTAGGAGTACAGAATTTCATAAAGGTGTAAAAGGAAAATCCAGGAGGTGTGCGTGTGTGTTAGACGATGTTTATGGGCCCCATCGTCATGTGGATATGAGAAATATAGTTTGCCCCTGGATGACCTATAAATAACCTAGGAGGAGAATAGTTTTTATTGTACGCGCTGCATCAGATTTCTTGGTAGCAGAGTTATGGTTTTCTATAGATTAGTTTAGTGATTATTGTTTATTGATTATTGATTATTTGATGACTAACACTATATGTTGAGTCGCGTTATGTTATATGTAAGTTTTCACGCTTCTGGGATGTAGGAAGTGGAACACGTGTGGCAAGAGAAGTCACATGGAATTTGGTACATGGTCTGAATTCATTTTGGTTATAACGCAGGTTGTGTTATGTTAGGGATTTCGGTGTGAAAAGTGTGTAAATGAAATAGCAAATCACGTTTACTTGTGAAACTTTGGCCTTAATTCTCAGGAGCCTAGTCTCCACATGTGTCTTATCCCCAGAGAAACGAGTAAATTGTTTGTTTGAAAGAAGGGTAAGGTAGAGGGAAGTGCTACTTTATCGGCGAAAGTAAATAATTCTGTGGTAGGGTAGAGGTAAGCGCTGCCTACTGGAAAAACAGGATTCTTGTGTAAAAGGACAAGGCTGTCACTTTGTTTAGCGAATCAGACTATGGAATTGTTTATTTGTTGTAACTAACGAAGAAAAATAGTAAAAAGAAAAATTGCCGATAAATTTTGTAAAGGAGGGGTAAAGAGTAGAAGTGACGTGGAAAAGTGCTGCGCTAGGATTGGATAGTGCGCCAGCCACGTGAACACAGAGCAGGAGTGACGTAGAAAAGTGCCGCGCTAGGATTGGTTGGTTCGCGGTTGGTGGAAATTGTTCTGATTGGTACGTTAGTGTGAATCGCGCTGTAATTGGACGAAGTTCCGTACACAGAAACAGTGTTAGAGTAAAGAGAAAACAAAATAGAAGACATGCCGTATTACGAGTATGAAAGGGAGAGAACGTCATGGACGACGAAATTAAAGAATTTCTTTAAGAAAGACAAAAAGGTTGTGACTAGAGAGGGACAAGTAATTCCTCCGCCGAAATCAGCAGCTTCACATATGATGCTGAAATATGGATATCATACGTGCATATGGTTGGATAATTGGGTAAAATATACCAAGAATGATGGAGCATTGGCTTTTCCTGAAAATGGTTCTTTTAATGTAGCGATTTTACGGAATTTAAAAGAAAAGATGCTTAAATTGGAACCTAGACCTAGACCGACACAGTTTGAAGCTTTAACAGAATGGGAAGATGAGATGTACGAAAAAGAAAGATTCAGAGGTATGAAAGGTTATGAGTTCGTGCCCGGAAGAATGTGGGGAATGAATCATGAGGACAGAATAAAACGATGGAGATGTGCTAACATGACAGGAGGTTTGTTTCCAGCTTTTACAGTTGAGGAAGGGACTAAGAAAAACGGACTGAGAAAAAGAAACATTTAGAGAGAGAAAAGTATATGCATGAGAGCGAAACGGATGACGAGTTGCTGGAAGATATATTAAATAAAAATCCACCTCCGTATCAGCAGAATTCTACAGTGGTGACACCAAATGCGCCACCAATAGAAGCTATGCGAAATGAAAGTCCAGAAAAAGACAAGAAATAAATAGGTCACAAGAACAAATAAGAACTTCCCAAATTGAGGGAATAGAAAATGATAGTGCAAGAGAATTGGCAAGGACAACAAAAGAACTAACTGAGAAAATTAGAGAATTAACAAAGAATATGGAAGCAGTTACCGTACCCGTAACAATAGGTCCAGTAATACCAGTTTTCGAGAATCAGAAAATTGATGAACGATCTTTGGTGATTCCCTTGAGTTCGCAATTCCAAAGAGAAAAGGAAAGAATGGAAACAAGTCCAGGTACGAGCAATTTGACTAGTGCTTACAGACCAAGTCCACCTGAAAATTTGACAGTAAATGAGTGTAGCAGTAGGAAAATGCCTATGGTAACTGAATCTGCAACAGTGACACCTGAAAAGAGTGGAAATTGGACAGAAATAAATAGTACTCCTATAGGTCCGACTCCTGATGAGTTAAATGAGTGGATAAAAGCTTTTAAAATAAAAGAAACGGAAGAAAAACCATTAGATGTGATCAGATTGAAAATTGACATGGAAGAATTAATTCTAGGAACGATTGGTACAGAAAAGATAAAGAATTATCAGGATGATGAAATAATGTTTCTGTGCAAAAGTATAACATGGAGGGCAAAGAATTTACATGACAAACTAGAAGAAGTGGCCGGTGAGATTGGAATAGATTTTGCAAAAGTAAAAACGTTGCAGAAACCATACAGAGTAGATTTTTGTGAAAAAGATATTGAAAATTTGAATACAGCAGGAAGGCTGACACAGATAAAAGAGTTGATTGTTTTGTTGAGAAAATGGGGTGATGTGGACAGATGGAAGGTTAGATGGACAAAGAAGAATGAGAAAAGTGTAGACAAAGGTTCATTGGCTTTTATGATAACAGAAAAGGAACATGTTGTTAAAGAGTACCCTATGAGAGAAACTCCAGGTGGTAGTTATGTGCATGTTCCCTGGACTAGGCAGGACATCCTGTCATTTACAAATGACTTTCCAAAGTTAAGAGAAAAGCCAGTTGAGTGGTACCGACAGGTAGAAAGGTTTGTAAAGGTCTCGAAAGTGTTGTGGATAGATTTGGATGGATTGTTTGACATAGTGGTACCAACGGATCTGTGGTCAGAATGTAAGATTACAGTTGACTGGCCAACTACAGAATATCCAAGAGATCCTAAGACAGGAGCTCCAGGACCAGATGTGATGAAGAAATACGACAAAGTGATTACCTTTTTGAAGAATAAGATTCCTCCAAAAGAGACAGATTGGGTTAAGATTGATAGAACTACACAGGAAAGTAAGGAGAGTGTACATGCATATTATGAGCGATTGTTGTTAGTTTTCAAACAGTATAGTGGTTATGAGGAATTAAGTGAGAAGGATATGAGTCATTTTGTATACCGATTTGTATTTGGCTTGAAACAAGAAATAAGTGATATGATTAAGCAACATATGATAAACTGGCAGAATGCAAGTGTAGATGAGGTGCTGAGGTATGCTAAGTATTGTAGTGATGAAATAGAGAGTAAACAGCGTAAGTTGAAAGAAAAAGCAATGTGGGCACAAGTGAAAGTGGCAGAAAAACAAGAAGCTCAATTGGATAATAATAATGGAAACGAATCAGGACAGAATAAGATGCGACCAAATATAGGTAAAGGAAAAGGACAAGTGAGTCTAGAAGAGGCAAAGAAGAAATGGCCATGTCATAATTGCGGAAAATTGGGGCATTGGAGAAATGAGTGTAAGTTCCCACCTAAACCTAATCCGGAACATCAATCATTAACTCCACAGGTGCAGAATGAGGTAGTTGTTCAACAAAGTCAGGTGCCACAACCACCACTTCCCAACACTGTTAACCAGCAAAGATACAGTACAGAAACAGGATTCTACGGAGGAGAGCAGGTAACACAGTTGCCGAGAGCAGCTAACATTTCCCAGTATTGGTTGCATCAGAGTGAGGATGACCCGGATGAAAGTTTCTGACGGTGCGCAAGAGAGGGGAAAGAGTGCGTGCTTGGCGCAACTCTAGAGGTAGATCAGTCTGGTCCCTTTGTGGATGGAGAAGTGAATGGAGCAAACGTAACATTCCTTGTCGATACTGGAGCTACCCGTTCTACTGTTAGGTCAGTGGAAATTCCGAACCTTCCTCTCTCAGGTGAATGCATCCAAGTGGTAGGAGTTGCCAATCAGCAGATTAAAACCCCACTTACTGAATTGGTAGAAGTAAAAATTGGTTCTTTTAGAAAAATGCATAAATTTGTAGTGTGCGATTGTAGTCCTGTAAATCTTCTAGGTCGTGACCTCTTGTGTAAAATGAATTGCACAATTTATTGTACACCAGATGGAATTGGTTTTCAGACTTCAGATGAAGATGCTTTGTATAAAGTAACTTTGATGAATCAGGAACCTGAAATGAATGGTTTGTTTCCTGCATTTGATGCAGAAAAACTTCCAGAAGAATTAAAAAGTGCAGTGAAAGAAAGTGTGTGGGATTTTACAGGAGAAGACATTGGATTAATGAGAGAAGTTGATCCCGTAAAAGTGACAGTGAAAGAAGGGATAAGTTATCCAAACACGCCACAGTACAAATTAACTCCAGAAATAATTGAAGGAATAACTCCTGTGATAAATAAGATGATTGAACAGGGAATTCTGAAAGAAATCATGAGCAGTCCATGTAATTCACCTATTATGGGACTGAAAAAGCCAAATGGAACATACAGAATAGTACAGGATTTGAGAAAGATCAACAAAATAGTGGTACCATGCTGTCCAATAGTGCCAAACCCTGCAGTGATTCTATATCAAATTCCGCATGAAGCTGAGTGGTATACGGTGATAGATTTATGTCACGCATTTTTCTCTATTCCTTTGCATCCGGATAGCCAGCCATTATTTGCGTTCCGGTTTGGAGAGCGTATTTTGGCATGGTGCCGAATTCCTCAGGGGTATACAGAAAGCCCCTCAATTTTTAATCAGATTCTAAAGAAATCTCTGGAAGATTTAAAAATGCCAGAAAAATCAGTAATGGTGCAGTATATCGATGACCTATTGGTGGCATCGAAAACCAAAGAAGCATGTGTAAGTGATACAATTGCTTTGCTGAACCACTTAGAGAAAAGAGGACATAAAGTGTCTCCTTCAAAATTACAGTTTTGTCAGAAAGAAGTCCAGTATTTAGGACATAAAATTGAGAAAGGAGTGCGGAAAATAGCGACAGAAAGAGTAAGAATGATTCAAGGAATGAGAGCACCAATGACTCAAAGAGAGGTAAGAATGTTTTTGGGAATGGTTGGATATTGTCGACAATGGATAAGTGGATTTTCTTTGATTGCAAAACCATTACAAAAACTAACAAAGAAAGATGTAAAAGACCCTTTTGAGTTAAACAAAGAAGAAATGAAATCTTTCAAAGAATTGAAAAGGAAACTGTGTGAGGCCCCTGCATTAGGCATGCCTGATTATGAAAAGGATTTTGAGTTATACTGCAGTGAAAGAGATGGATGTGCATTTTCAGTACTGGTACAAAAACACGGCACCATGAAGAGGCCTATAGCTTACTTCTCAGCTGTTTTAGATCCTATAGCAAAAGCATTGCCCGGATGTCTGAAAGCAGTTGCTGCTACTTGTGTAAGTCTGGAACAAAGTGAAGGTATAGTGATGGGGTATCCACTGAGAGTATATGTTCCCCATTCAGTAGAAATTCTTTTGACAAGAACAAAAACACAGTACATGACACATAGTCGGCTGACTAAGTATGAAAAAGTCATCTTAAGTGCAGAAAATGTGACCATAGATAGATGCATAAATGTAAATCCTTCGACATCATTGCCAGATGAAGAGAGTATAATTGAACAAGATGAAGTAGATCATGATTGTCTGAATGTGCTGGAATATTGCACAAAACCAAGAGCTGACATAAAAGATGAACCGTTAAAGGAATCCGATTATGTCATGTTTGTAGATGGTTCATGTTTACGCACAAAGGAAGGAGTGTTAAGCGCAGCTTATGCAGTATGCACAGTGGCAACTGTAATGGAAGCGTCTTGTCTGAAAGGAGTTAGGTCTGCCCAAGTTGCGGAACTAATTGCTTTGATTCAAGCATGTAAATTGGGGAAAAATGTACGAATCACGATTGTGACCGATAGCCAATATGGTTTCGGCATCGTACATGATTTTGGTCAGATTTGGTCACAAAGAGGATTTTTGACATCTGCAGGAACACCTATCAGAAATGGAGATTATGTTAAAAAACTGCTTGAGGCGATACAGCTGCCTAAACAAATAGCTGTAGTGAAGTGCAAGGCGCATAAGAAAAACGAAGATTACATAGCGGTCGGCAATAATTATGCTGATGAGATCGCTAGATATTGTGCGGAAAACATGGCGTCCCTGAACAGAAATAGAGAAAGGGAGCATGTCTCTTGTCCTTTGCTTTTCACTAATGCAGTCGAAACATGGGATGAAGTAAGGCAGTTACAAGAAACAGCAAGAGATGAGGAAAAGGATTACTGGATTAAAGCAGGATGTAGAAGACAGGAAGATAATGGAGTGTGGGTATACAGAGATGAAAGACCAGTTATGCCTGATAGCATGATTGCAGACATGGCACGGATGTACCATGGACAAGCTCATATTGGGAGAGATGCAATGATTAGACTTTTTAGACAAACTTGGTATAATCCAAAATTCAGAGCCATTGCTGAAAGTCTTTGTCAAAGATGTCTTATTTGTCAACAATTTAACCCAGGAAGAAAAACAGTAGTGAGTCTAGGAACAATAGGACGAGAAGGAGGTCCATTCACAAGGATACAGATGGATTTTATTGAGATGCCCCCTAGTAACAGATTAAGATATGTTCTGGTGGTCGTCTGTTTGTTCTCTCGTTGGGTGGAGGCATACCCCACAAGAAGGAATGATGGAACAACAGTGGCAAAACTTATGCTACGAGAGTTCATTCCGAGGTATGGTTTTCCAGTCACAGTTGAGACAGATAGAGGAACACATTTTCAAAATGAGTTGATCCAATTGATTTGTGAAGCATTGAGTATTAAACAAAAACTACATTGTGCTTACAGACCCGAAGCTTCTGGGGTAGTAGAGCAGATAAATGGAACGATTAAAAACAGATTAGGAAAAATGTGTCAAGCTACAGGACTCAAATGGCCAGATGCACTGCCTCTTGTTCTGATGACCATCAGAAGCATCCCTGAAAAGAAAACGGGACTCAGTCCTCATGAAATGATCATGGGACGAGCAATGAGACAAGCCCACGTACCAGTCAACAAGTTATTAACAATAACTGATGATCTAATACTGGATTATTGCAAAGGACTGGCTGATGTGGTGCGTTCTGTGTTTCATCAGGTTGGACCGGATGCGACCACTCTTGAAAGAAAACCAGCTCACGACTTGAATCCAGGAGACTGGGTCCGCATAAAAGTCCACAGGAGAAGAAACTGTCTAGTTCCGCGTTGGGATGAGCCAAGACAGGTAATCCTAGTAACAACGACTGCTGTCAAGTGTGCAGGAGTAAAGAACTGGGTTCATGCCAGCCACACAATCAGAATTCCAGAACCTACAGATCAACATGTGAGTCGGCGTCTGGAAGTGTGGGATAAAAGTTTAACGGCTGGAACAACCAAGATAAAAGAAAGGGTGCCAGAACTTGAAGATCGACCTGAAAGTCGACATCTGGAGACCCCAACGGAAAACACCTCTAGAGAAGAAGAGGAACAAGAAGAAGAAGAAGAAAGAAATTCAGAAGTTCCAGAACTTGAAGATCGACCTGTAAGTCGACATCTGGAAATATCTGACACAACTTCAGGATCTGATGATTCAGCTGCAAATTGGGAAGAATTCCGAAAGAGAACTTGGGGTTATAAACCAATTAGAGAAGAAACTGAGCAAGAAATTGAGTTAGATGAACAACCAAGTACAAGTTATGGTGGAAATCCTTCAGAAACAATATTAATAGATGAAGTAGGGAAAGAAGTACACAAAAAGTTAGAAAATCGAGAAGAACCCCGAGGAGCAATAGGGATAGATAGAGAAACAGGAGAACAGGGAAATTCAGAAGCAGGTAAGGAGGAAAACACCAAATCGGAAGAACCCCGAGGAGGGACAGTGATAAGGGAAAACGAAAAGGAGAAGACAGATCCACCAGTAGGAGATGACGAGATTATAAGTTTCAAAATAAGAGACAATAGTGAGACAGTTGAAACAGAAACAGAAGAAAGTGGAGGAGAGGAAAAAGCAAAGACTGAATCAAGAAAAAGAAATTGGAGATCGGAAAGAGAAGAAAGAGAGGGTGAGGTCAAAAGGCCAAGAAAAGGAGATAATTGGCCCAACAGCTATGTAAGAAAATTGAGATATAGAATAATAAGAGCAGAAGATGAAGATGCTGAACAAGTAAATGAAGTAACAAGTCAAAAGGGACAAGAAAAACCAAGTGGAAAAAGATTACAAAAGTCCAAAAGGACAAGGAAAATAAATTCAAAATTTAAGTCACCTGAGTGGCTGTATATTGCACTAACAGATTACAAAGAAGAAGAAGAAAACACTCACGGAAACCAGAGACTGAGAAGTCGGATGGGAAAAGGTGAGATGCAACAAAAGGACTGAAGTGAAGACTTAAAGTGCTTCTGCCGGACGTGACAATTTTACTGGATGTGACAAATCACCGGATGTGACAACGAAAGAATTCTGGAGAGAATTAAAGAAAGTACCAAGCAAAGACTTTTTGAAAGCAGAGTGGCGTCTAAGTCATTTTGAGGTGTAGTGACACAATTTTCTGAAAATTTAACAAATAGAAAAAGAAAAATGGAGAATAATGAGAATAGAAGAAATAAATGTGAATTTGTAAAGAGATGGTGCAAAATGTGCTGCTTTTGTACAGGGTTATTAATGACCATATGGATAGTTTTAGCAATCACAATTCCAATTAGTGTGGCTGTGATAGAAGCAAAAAATGATAGTAAATTAGAAAGAGAAGCTAGTGTTAAAGAACAAGTTATTTTAAGAAGTAGTGCAGAGTTGCATAAGGATAAATCAGTAACAGATTTTTCAAAGAACGTTTTTACAAAATTATTGTATGAGTACGTAGAGACAATGGACGTAAGAGATTGTTATGTTTGTATGCAGTTGCCTGCGTCAGTATCGGAAGGAGTGACTTATCATCACTTACCTCTGACTTATGGAATAACATGTAGTGTAATAGCAAGTTTATTTTATAAAACAGGTAGATTAGAATCTTATTATACTGATATAGATAAGATTTTTGCAAACATTCCAGTAGTACCAGAACTTAACAAAGTAAAACCAGCAAAAGTTTTAGGAGAATTCTTTTTAGAACATAGAAAATTAACGTTAGAAGAAATAGTTAGTAACAACCTTACCTGTGAGTTAAAGAAAGAAGAAAAAGTATTTCTAGACATGGTTGAGGAAAGAAGAATGAAATTTCAAAAAGAAGCAATAAAAGAGGAAGGAAAACGTTTATGGACGTTTGAGGAAGGAAATCATGAAGGGAAAAAGATAAATGCAGCAATGACATTAGACTGGCCGCAAACAGGAAAGTTGTGCATTAGGAGAAATAAGACAGTCTATGACAATTACTTTGTAGGTTCCAGTGTCTGCCATGACAATTATCAAATTCTGGGAGGTTGGGGATTCAAAGGTGGAAAAGATCCAATATTTCCAGGTATCTATTATATTTGTGGGAATAGAGCTTATTACAGGTTACCGGACCATTGGTATGGAACTTGCTATGTAGGCCTGGTCTTTCCAAAAATCTTTCACATGGACAGAGAAGAAAAGGGAACATACAAGATGATTAATAGATTTACACGTAGAAAGAGGGAAAGTTTTTCAGAAATTGTAGGAGATATTTTTGGAGCATTGATACCAGCAGTGGGAATATCTTTGAATGCATTTAAAATTCGGAAGTTATCCACAGTAGTAGATCGTTTGTCTACAGATACTGCGGGAGGGTTCTTAATGGTAAATACCGAAATGGTTGCCATGAGAGCTATGGTGATGCAAAATCGGCTTGCCCTTGATATTCTTTTGGCAAAAGAGGGTGGAGTCTGTGGAATGTTGAAAGTCCAACATTGTTGTACTTACATTCCGGATAACAGTGAAAATATACAGAAGTATATTACAAATATTACAAGTCTGCACAAAGAATTAGTCCCACTGGAGGTTGAAAGTGTTTTGGGAAAACTTGGTAGAGGGTTTTCCTCAGTAGCAAATTGGTTAACTAGGATGAGTAAACTAGTAATAGGGAAAGTTATAATAGTAGCAACTATAGTGATATTGTTAGCCATGACATTGAAAATAGTAATAACATGTATAAAGAGAAAAGTAAGACAGAATAAGATAAGAAGAAATAACAGAATAATGAGAGAAAGAGAGAGAGAAATGGGTGAAATTGAGTTGGAGAAAATGAAAGAAAGCATGTATAAAGAGACTAAAAGGCAAGATGAAGAAGAGACAGAGATATGAATAACAGAAAGTAAAGGATGAAAGACATGCTGCCTGAAAAGAAGTATGACTTGGGTTTTATGTGGTGATTTAAAAATCACCAAAGGGGGGATTGATGGAGCAGTAAAAATAAAAATTTTAACCCCTAACAAATTATATAATTAATTAATTAAAAATGTTCGTTTAAATGTATTAATCAACATTGTATATGTGGGAATGGTAATATGCCAATGTATGTGCTAAATAATCTATTAATGAATGTCCGTGTGTCTAATCATAACGTAAGAATAAAAAGCGTACTAAATAAAATAAATGCATGTTATTGTGCTTAATAGAAATAAAACGTGTCGTTGCAAAAACAATAGTGATGGTAAGTAAGGAGCAGCTTAAATGTCGCTTTCTGCTAGGTAACAACTAATTGGGGTACGTAGACGGGAGGGAAACGAAAGGGATATTTTTCTCTATTTTAATTATGTTTTATTTGCCTCAAATTAGTGCTTCTAAAGTAGAACCGAGTGGCGATATAAAATGGCCGCCAGTGGGAAGATGTGCGCAGGCGCAAGGGGACACGTGGTACGGGATGAGATTGAAGAAATCGGGAGCCTCGTGATGTCTCTGAGAGGCTAGGATGCAAGAAATGGTCAAGGCTGGTGTGACCTAATTGAACTGATAGTGTGCCGTGAGGATCAGGAGAGAGTCCGTGGGAAAGGAGCCCAAGAGAAAGGACAATGACTGCGGAGTTCTTGAATGTGTCAAAAGAAGATACAAATGGACTGATCGAATCGGATGGAAATGTTTAAGCGTATGGGAAAGGAAATGATCCAAGGACCCTTGAATCCAAAAGAACTTGATTAAAGAATGAATAAGCTGACATGCATGGACCAATGAAAGAAAAGCGTGATATTAATATTGCAACAGTTAGTTAGCAAAGTTAGAATTAGGGTATAAGAGGGCCTACTCTTAGTGGGAGGGGGCAGTTGATGTCAGTCGTGGTTGCAGTCACAGTCAGGAGAGGAGTAGAAGATTCGTGTTGGTGGCTTCCAGTGCTGGGTGGTCCTGATCGATCCCTTACTGAGCGGGAGATGCTGAAAGGCTGTTAGAGGAGACGGGTTGCAGGTAGCTGATGCTGACGAGCTGAAGTTGCTGTTGCTGTCTTAACTTTACAGTTGAGTATGAGAATCAGGCTATTTCTAATCCCAAAGTTAGGTTAGAAATCTTTAGGCTAAATTAGGAAGCTAGGCAGGTAACTAGGGTTTTGGCTTCATGACAAAATTTCCTTTTCTGCAATAAATTGATTATGCTTAATAAAATTGTGAATTTAAGAATGAATAATTGAATAAAGTATTAAAATTCTTTCCATGCTTTTAAATTTATATAAAATTTAAGATTCTTTAAACCCAAAATGACTCAGTGGTTATTTTCCTAAATGATTGTGACCTGAGTAATTGGTTGATTGTGATTCAGCTGGTCTTAATCACTATGAACTAATTTCTTAAATGAATGATTCATCGACAAAACAATGAGCAGGAATATCTTAAGAAATAACTAAAAGAGAGTGACAAATTAAGGTAAATAGATATCCTTGCTTTTCCAGCGGTACACAAAATGGTGTTCTCCATTTAGTTCTCATGTTTCTCCTAGGAGTACAGAATTTCATAAAGGTGTAAAAGGAAAATCCAGGAGTGTGCGTGTGTGTTAGACGATGTTTATGGGCCCCATCGTCATGTGGATATGAGAAATATAGTTTGCCCCTGGATGACCTATAAATAACCTAGGAGGAGAATAGTTTTTATTGTACGCGCTGCATCAAAGGACAGGACAGAAAATGGCGAGTACGTGAGGATCTGAAGAAACACTCGAGTCTTGAATTCTGCATAGGTGGGGAAAACAGTGTAAAAATTGGTACATGCTATAAAAAATTCATTTAGCTACGGTTTTTAATGCTCACCCACCTTTGCTTTTAGCAATTTAAAGTATTTGGGCAAATGGATAGAGTAATATATCAAATAAAACGCAGAAAAAGAGAACAACTGGATCAATAATATCCTTTTTCTGATTAAATAGTCAGAAAAAGCAGATCAAAAGGTCCTGTTGCAGATGTAAAGGCACACTCCTCTTTAACAAGCTTGCTTTCGACATGCGTGCAGTGTCTGTAGCCGTCTGCCACTTTTGCTTTTAGTTCAACAGACAATCAGGTCAGGAAGCTTTTTTCATGCTTCACTTGAATGCACACCATGCTTCAAATAGGTTAAGCAGCCTCAGAAAACACTTCACAGGCACCACTCTGGTTATCTGATACAGCAAATACCCCCTAAACAGCAATCTACTTTGTGCTGCTGCACATTTTGAAGTTAGGCTCCCACACAAGCAGGTAGTGTTTCAGCTTCCCAGAAGACAATAAAACCACAGGCTGGTATCTCAACTGAGAGAATATCTGCTTGCTGGACCTGACGTTTCTAACTTGCTGTATGAAGATGCAACACAACATAAAAATTGTTTTCACTGCACAAAGTTTGCAAAGTACTATTGGCAACTTCACTGCTTTGACTGACGTCCTTCAAAACTCGTGTGTCTAAGGTCATGAACAAAAAAGTGAATTCCTATTGATTTACAACACCTTTTCTAGTCTAATGATGCAACAAATGGTCTTTCAGGTGAGTAAGTTACATTTGTAAATACAACAGGCAGAATTCTTTGGGCTCATCTGATTTTTAACATGAAGATATAATTTGGATGTGGGGGCAATTAACTTAACATATATGAATCTGTTTTCACAAAGGTGGCAGTAGTGATTCTTGGAGTGCACAGGCTAACGTTCCACTCTATCTCTAAGTGATGTGCCCACCACTAGAGTTCTCACTGCTCCCAGAACTCAATTCAGTACAATAGTTTTCTCCATAAGTAGGTGGGCAACAATGTGATTGGAGCACGTCAAGCAGAACGGTCCTGATGAAGTCCCTATAACGGATGAAGCATGTTGGCTGGGTCTGCCAAAGTGAAGTGATGTTTTTGAATTGAATAAAGGATCTTGAAGATAACGTATGACGGTTGATGATTTACCTTAAAGTAAAGCTAAGGGGCTTGGGATACAAGATGAGAAAGCTACTAAATCGAACGGCCACCAGAAAAGAATAAGATTACATTGTTGCCCTCCTACTTATGGAGAAAAAGATATGACTCTGTGTGTGTGTTGACTTCAAGTCTACATTCTTTAATACGGGAGGTAGTCGTCTCAGATTCACTCTTCCTTTAGCACAACAATAGGTACCTTTCCCTTCTCAGCTGGAACCTGCATGTCTCCTGTCCACTCTCATCTCGACTGTGCAGCAAATATTAGACCTCGGAGTACATTTAGTGACACCGGCGTAATTTGGTGTAATTTTGGGAATTTCAAGCTGCAAAAAATATATGTAAAGCCAGAGATTATACTGTGTCGTGTAAACAAGATGTTCATTTGAAGGAAAAAGCCTCTAAAGGGAGCACAGAAACAATGTGGTGGACACGTGGCAAAAACGCCAGCAATGCCGCGGCAAGCAGCATTTGCTTAACACAGGAACCCATAAATTAACTTGAAAATTCCATCTGTGTTAACTTTTTTGCCTGAGCGGACCGTTCAAGTAACATTCAAGTGTGAAATGCATTTTCTACATGTTTTTTATTTTGGGTTAGACAAGGGAAGTGACAGAGAGTGAGGTTACTGTACTGGCAGTATCAGCATCCTTTTCTTGCCTCAAAGATTCCTCCCCGTGCTTAGTCCAGCCCTTGGTCATTTTGGATTTGGAATTTGGAGGGAAAGCCTCACTCTTCCTTTATCTGGAATCGCTGCTGCATCATCCATCCTGGGATGCTGGAATCTGCACTTTTGGGGGGAAAATCAAGGAATTTGAGTGCAGGTCTCTGAAATGTTTATGTTGGCAGGAACCACTATTTTTGTTTCCTTTCTTTTCATTTTGCTTGTTTGTTGCTGATGACCTGGAGTTCAGGTTAGGGAGGGTGCAAGCAGGCCCATGTGAGATTAAAGGATAATGAACATTTTTGGTTGGTAGAGGCCTAAGGTTAATAACATTTCCTAATTTTCCTTGTGTTTTTGTAAATTTAGTCGAGATTTGTCTTCATGCTGTGGTGCGTTTTACTTTTTGAAGCCTAGCCTGTTGCAGTCCTTAAAATATATTTTTTCACATTCTCACTGCTTGTGTGCTAGAGATATTTTTTTATTATTCTAGGGGATAGTGCATACCCTTGTATTCATACCAAATTTAATTTTTTGTTGTCTGGATGTGCCTGTTGGTGGCTAGGGTCGACGTGGCTCTAGGAGTCCAGTGTCAAGACACTTACCTTGAGCCCATGGTTTGGCCTCACAGAGACGATGTGAACCCATTCCACAGTCCCTTTCCTCTTACTTGTATATGTGTGTCAACAGAGCAAGGAAGAAGGCTGGGGCACAGGAGAGGAGGTCCTGGACAATCCGAAGTGGTATTCCCTCTACATGTAAACTACTGCACCTTAAAAATAAGGAGGAACAAGGTCAGGTATCAAGGCAATCTATTTACCACCCAGGTTGACCCTACCCAACCCCAATTCCTGATATCTACCTGAGAAATGAGAAGAACAAGCATGCATGCGTCTGTTTGGGTAGTGGGTGCAGGCTGGAGAACTGAAGGAATCGGTATTGGGACCATTCAGGACGAAGGATCCTATTAGACACAAACATAACATAACATAGTGGCATCAGGTATGAGTCCCCTCCCCACACACACACAGTCAGAAAGATTGAATAAATCTGTATACAATAACCTTGAGGTGATAGGAATCCTATTAGTCCAGGAACCTAAGGATGATGACTCCGTTAAGACGTCACTGAGTACTGTTCTCCACTGTTGCGCACTAGTATGTGCTGGTGTAATCAAAATAAGGAAATGCAATGCAGGTAGTCACTACAGGAATACGTTGAGCAGCTTCCGGAGCACATATCATCAGTTGAGGAGTCACTGATGTGGCTTTTGTTGTGCGTGTGTCAAAATGAGAATCATATACCATGGCAAGCGTTCCATGCGCAAGTATCAAAACCCATGAGCTTAAACCAACAGAAGTGCTCCATGCACGTGTATTAAATCATTAGCATACACACGTGATAGCGCCCCATGCTTGTGTAGTGAAACCGTAAGACCAAGAAGTATCAAGGCGCTCCATGCACCACACTGATTGGATTGCCAAAAGGTAGTTAAACACGCTACTTGTGTGTATATCCAATCATAACAGTAAACAATGTCAAGGTACTCCTTGTGCAAGTGTCACACTACGGACATGAACTATGGTAAAAGCGCTCAGTACTCAGAGTCAGGTAGGCATTGTCAAATAACGCACACCAGCGCGTTCGGGACTCCAAGGACTGGAAAAGGCTGAATGCACCTCCAGTGGGTCAGGTTAGAGGCGAAGCAGCTTCAAGTTTGTAGACACAGGTTTTATGCGTGTCACAACCCAGAAGCTCACCTACCCCGTCGTGACCTCACAGGAAGTCTAGTCAGCTCAGTGCATGTACCGCTTACATTGAAGAAGTTCTTTAAGGGTTGCTACGTGCATGTGGCCACTGGATACGGTAGTTTCTGCACCAAGCGTAAATTAAAGGTATCATTCATAACCACAAACACACCACTCCCTATGGCAATAGCGGGGTGGCTGGATAGGGCTTTGAGGGTCTCAAGAGTCTGGACCCATGACATCCAGGCCCATGTATTGAGACATATTCCTTTGTTCTTTCACATGTGCTTGCCCACCGTTTTCGTGTGTTTGTGTAAGACGGTTGAATTATTGTTTATCTTCAACTTTTAAACGTATTTTGCAGAAGAAATTGTTGCCTTGTGCTGTTTGTGTCTGAGGCATTGTAAAGTGCTTTTCAATCATTTCTCACTGTTTCCATTTTGCTGTGCTGTTGAATTTATTGTTGCTACTTTACTTGTATGGATATGGTAAGTCATATTTTGGGCATATATTTGTGAAATCCTTTCTCTGTAGTCCTTCAAGTTTTTGCTAGTGAAGGCAGAGGAAGGACCCTCAGCCAGAGAGGAAAGCCATGTACTCTTTGTGTTTTCCACGCTTCTATGTGGGACGGGAGAGACAGAGAGATAGAGAGAGAGAGAGAGCGAGAGAGAGAGAGAGAGAGAGTGTGTGTGTGTCTGTCTGTCTGTCTGTCTGTCTTAGGCGGCCTTGTGCCTTTGTTCTCCATGCCACTTTCTTTGCTGCCCATTTTTATGGAGCCAGCATGTCATAGTCGACTACACTGCCTGCCTCTGCCACAGCTATGGGGATGTGGAGTAACAAACAAAAAGCAAAATATAAAGTAGAAAAACAGTAGCATAACAGGAGACAAGAAAATGAAAAGAAAGTCGAAAAATGGGTGAGATGGGTGAGATGGGCAGGAATAGGATAGATGGGGTTGGATGGCTTGGGAACACAGTTAAGAAGGAACAGAGTAGAGTCATAGGGGCCGATTCCGATTCGGGCCGTAAAAAATACCGACCGACTCGGTACGGGATTATAGTCCGACCGACACGTACCGGCGTTGCCCGACCTGGGAAGTACGATGAAATGCATGGAAATCACGACCGACTCGCACGGAACTCAAGGCGAACGACCGAGTTGGCCGGAAGCAAGCTATCCGGCCGGGAAACCACGCGAATCGCACCGACCGACACGCACCAGGAAACAACCCGAACGAAACGTACCCGCGAACTCCGACCCGCGCAGTACGAGGCAATGGGTGCAAAATCAGACCGACTCGCACGGAGCCCAAGCCGTACGACCGACACGCATACAAAAGCCAGCCGAACAAACACAATACCCCGCGAACGACGCGTAAGCCGCATATGAAACAGAGCTGAAACACAGCGGGAACGACTCGGACAGGCGCGCACGAGACAACTGCAACGTCCTACTCGGTCAGAACGACTCCTACATGCACAATAATCACTAATGAAAAAATACCAAAAAAAAGGGCCAAACAAGCAATGACAAAGCCAATAAATACAGGGGGAGAAAAAAATGGAACAAGGACACACCCCCAACTCCACCTACATAAAGCCCACAAATCCCTACCATGATCCTTTGCAAATTCCACAGACCTGCCAGCACAAAACACCATCACACAGCAAACACAGACACACACACAGCTCATCCAACACAAAAGCCACACACCATTAGCACCTCAACAAATAGCACCCTCACACACACACAGCAAAACATACACTCACACACCCTCACTTGCACACACACACACACATCAATCACCTCCACCACCCATCACCATGCCCTTAAAGAAGAATCCAAAGTTCCTAGACAGTGAATTGGAAGTCATGGTAGATGAGATCCTGAGGGTAGAGCCACAGTTGTTTGGCACATTGGTCCAACAGACCCCCATGTCGCAGAAAACCAAGATGTGGGCGAGGATCGTCAACAGGGTGAACGCACAATCACCATGTTTGCGCACAAAGGAAGACATCCAGAACAGGTGGTATGATGTGCGCAGGAGGGTCAGAGACCTACTCAAGAAGGATTACCTCCTGCAAAACCAGTATACCTCAGGCCCTGGGAGGAGAAGGTGCGGGCCATCCTACCACCAGTGAGCGTATATGGACTAACAGACATCCCAGAGCCTGGTGAGTACACAACTAATATACACAATATTGTGTGCCAATACACACACATCACTCTCAAGGGGACAGTCAAACCATCCACCCCTAGCAAATCAACAGCAACCAAAAGATAATCATCCCAAGATGTGTATGTCAGTTAGATTAACACAATACATGCCATCTCATAGTGATATGTAACTGTGTCATGACATGTACAAACACAACAACAAATAGAGCAAGGCAGTGGTACAAATATAACCAACAAACACTGCCTGATATTTTGCCACCACTAGAACACCACCTCACAGGAAGCTCACTTAAAGGAAGGAAATCTGTGTATGCTGGTGAAGTCAGTGTAGCCAATAGCATGATGGGAGTTGTAGTCACAGATATTGGTCACCCTCACAATTGGCCCATCAACACCACTCCGAAACATGCTCACATCACAGGGAGTGGATAAGGACTGACAAGATGGCTGACACTGGCTACTGCTGTGGGGTGCACAAGGCCCTGCTGGGAACTGTGCACCAACAAACAGCAGGACACCACTGTCAGCCATCTTGCCACTGCTGTCACACTCACACACAGTGAAGTCCACTCAAAAGCAAGGAAGTACGGGCATGCTGGGAAGGGGGTGTAGGCAATAGCATGATGGGAGTTGGAGTCACAGATATTGCTCAGCCTCACAATTGGCCCATCAACACCACTCTGAACCATGCTCACATCACAGGGAGTGGAAAAGAACTTACAAGATGGCTGACACTGGCTACTGCTGTGTGGAGCACAAGGCCCTGCTGGGAACTGTGCACCAACAAACAGCACAACACCACTGCCTGACATCCTGAAAGCCAACTTGCACTCTATGCAATGCAAGCACGTTGCATGGTGGGATATCTGGCTGGGTGGGAAGGAGGACTCACAGCACTGACCATAGTTACAAGCAGCTCACCTCACACACCCCCTCAACACAAACTCCACATAACCCACCTTGGAGAATGCAATGCCTCACATACCAAATGAAGATCCCACAAAGAACCACCACCCTGGGTAATGCTGTGTGAAGCACAGGGACACACCTGGGACTTGTAGCCAAACAAACGCAAGGACAACACTGTCAGCCTTCCTGTCAGCACAGGCACACTACCCCACAGGGAAGCACAGTCCAAGGAAGGAAGTACAGGCATGCTGGGAAGGGGGGTGTAGCCAATAGCATGATGGGAGCTGGAGTCACAGATACTGCTCAGCCTCACAATAGGCCCATCAACACCACTCTGAACCATGCTCATATCACAGGGAGTGGACAAGGACTTACAAGATGGCTGACACTGGCTACTGCTGTGGGGAGCACAAGGCCCTGCTGGGAACTGTGCACCAACAAACAGCACAACACCACTGAATGGCATCCTGAGAGTCAACCTGAACCCACTGCAAGGGTGACATGCTTCATGGTGGGATAACTGGGCCAGGTGGAGAAGGATGGCCGGATGTCCACCAAATACAACCAATGCTGGCCATGCACACACCTCAACATTCATAGTGAAATGCCCCAGGTATGCATGACACTGTGCTACACCAATATCAACCTCTTACTGTGACAACTTAGGACAATGCAAAGTACATGCCCGCATCCAGAGGTACAGTCACAACTGTCAGGTGTGTGAACCATTGATGCCTGTAGAAACATTACATACAATGTGTGTCTCTTCCAAATACAGGTGACGATGATGGGGACACAGCAGCAGGCGAGGAGGAGTCCCTGTCCCAGGCTCCGGGGGACACAGAGCTCACTGGTGTGGAACAGCCTCTGCCCACCTCGGATGGCGAAGACCTACCTGGCACCTCCGGTCTGAGTCATCATGCAGCACCAGCTGGACCAACATCTGTACCCCCTGCACCCACCCCTCCAACAACTGCCAACATACAGATCACCCACGCCAACACGGACAGACCAAGGACCACCGCTGACAACAGCACAGGGTCCCAGGCCCACCGTGGAGCAACGGATGACAACACCACTAACAACCCCCAAGTGGGCCTCGGGTCACCTGTGCGTGCCACCGCAGGTCCTGCATGTGTCGCCAGGGGTGGTGGGAGGGGTGGTAGACATAGGTCGCTGCTTGCAGAGGGGTCTGGACTGCATGATGACCCACAACTGGCACGCATCGCTGATGCATACCAGGATAGCACCGGAGAGGTCAGACAGGTAGTGGGGATCCTCAAGGACATACAACAGCAGCAGGCTGCCCATCATGCCCGCTTGGACTCCCACATGGCCCGTGTGGAGACACACATGGCCCGTGTGGAGACACACATGTCGGGCATGGAGTCCAAGTGGGATACATTGCAAGAACTCACAGCGGTGCATAGGGACATATTGACATGCCTCCGCCAGATTAGCACCAACATGGCCACACCTCCCTGTGTGCCCACAACATCTGGTGCTGCAACAACTGACACCGCCACAGGGAGGGAGGAGGACTCTGGCGGAGAGTCCCCTGCACCGCAGCAGCCTGCACGTGAGGGTCCCCCACAAAGAAGAGGGGTCGTCCGAGGAAGGAAAACTGAGAGGTTGATGGCCACGTACATCCCCCAGGAAGCCAACACCTGTTCCGGAAATTCTCCTTTGTGTGCAAACGTTTCACCCTGTCGAATGCAACACTACTTTCCCACATGACATGGGGAGTTCAAGTTGGACTAATGTATCATATGACTGTGGACTTCACTCAGGTCATTTCTGCTACCAACACTTCCAACTCATCCGGGAACTTTGGATCACAATCACAATGTACAGCACCCACCATCCTGTGCACTATACACACACACATTTCTGTAAATATAATCACTAGTACACCATACTTGCCACTGTTGTTATTCAAATGTGGATACTATTATGGTGATGATGTTCTGCTAAATTACACTGTGTATGCTAACTGCTACAGCAAGTACAACACCGTCGTGTGAGTCATGGTGACGTGACACATATGAGGGAGACACACCACTAGGGCTACACAACACAGACACCAGGGCCATCGGACTCATCGCCCACAGTGATGTTGGCAGGAAATACAGTGGAATGCACAGACACCACACCTATTCAGAGTCTGCATCAACTAGCCCACAGGTGCAGTAAGCAAATGTCAGTCAGATGTGTGACCACAGACAACGCACATCCCAAAGTGAAGCACTGGTTTATTACACATTTGTAACATGTTGTTACCACTACAAATGCAAGTTAATCCCACGTGGCAGTGGCCACACAGTCAACAAGTGCAGAAGATATGAAGTCCAGGGGTGTCTGGCACATCACCTGTAGGGAAACGACTGCTGCCACCCTGAAAGCTGAATCATGGTGTTGGGGGATCCAAGTTGACCAAACAACTCTGTAAGCACCCTGTGAAGGACAGACATGACACACCCTTCAAAACCACTGAAGAACCGGACAGAACTGCAATACTCATGCCCTAAACATGTCACAAGATACCTACACAAAAGCACGTTTGCATGTCAACACTGTTGGGGAGTACAGACTACTTGTAAGGACACATCGCTGCACGCATCCAGTCAAGTGGCACATGGCCACACTAAAACAGCACCAGAGCACCACCCACACATATCATGCAAACTCACATCATTCACATTGCATCTCCCTGGATACTCACATTCAGCTGAAGAAGTTGGTGATGAGCTGTGTGCGGACATCACCACCATCATCATCATCATCACTGGCATCGTGGTCCAGGCCAGGATCCTCCACAGGTGGCGGACGTTGGTCATCGTCATCCAGGATGAGAGGCAACTCCTTCCGCACTGCCAGGTTGTGGAGCATGCAGCAAACGATGACAATCTTGCACACCTTTGCTGGGGCATATGGGAGGGCCCCTCCTGTCTTGTCCAGGCAGCGGAAGCGGCTCTTCAGGAGACCAAAGGTCCGCTCGATCACTCTCCTGGTCCGACCATGTGCCTCATTGTAGCGCATCTGGGCTGGTGTCACAGGGTTCCTGAGGGGTGTCAGCAACCACGGCATGTTGGGGTATCCGGAGTCACCTACAGACAGACAATTGCACATTAGCTGAGTTCAAAAAGTGGGCAGAATACAACAGAGCAGAACACACACAATGGTACAAAGTCAGTACACACCGACAAGCCAGGCACGCTGGTTCGGCATCTGTGACATCATCCTCGGGATGCGACTACTCCTCATCACGTAGGCATCGTGAGCGGAACCGGGGAAACGGGCACACACATGTGTGATGGTCATATCTACAAGACAAACCACCAGCGCATTGATCGAATGGTAGTGTTTGCGGTTACGGTAGGCCTGCTCATGTGCCTGTGGTGGTACCAAAGCCACATGTGTCCCATCAATGGAGCCAATTACATGTGGCATCCTCCCCAGGGCATAAAAGTCACTCTTAACGTCAGTGAGTTGTCGACGTTTGGGGAAATAGATGAACTGGTTCAGGTTCCTCAACATAGCCACCAAAACATCGCGTAGCACACGGCTGAACATAGTCTGTGACATCCCACCATCAGTCGCCACAGTGTGTTGGAAGGTACCGGTGGCAAAGAAGTGTAGGGCTGCCATTACCTTCACCTTGGGTGTCAGCGCCGTAGGGTACGGCCGGCCCGGTTGCAGATGTGGTGCCAAGCGCACTGCCAAATCCTCAATCAGCTGCCTGGTGAAGCGGTACCGTCAGATGCTGTCACGTTCCACCATCGTTGCCAGGTCAGGGAATGGTCTATGGACAGCTGGAGCCCTGCAGTGCATAGGATGAAGAAAGAAAGATTGTCAGTCACCCCACAGATGTGCCTTTCACCATACTCAATTTCACATGATACATCATTACGAGACACAAGTACTTGATGTGTGTGCCGTTCTGTTCGGACATAACTCGCACCTACATGGCCATCATCTAAGTTCCCAGTACAACATGTGTGCACAACAGGTACCAGGTTGTGCTATGGGAAACTCATTAGGCTGTATCACAGTACCCATTTACTGCTGTCACGTTCCACACACACACCACAGTGACATGTCTGGACAGATGCGCCACAGGCATCACAGCACATTGACAGGTAGATTCCCAGGGACCCTGTCTTGCCACATGGACACTGGCATGACATAGCGTATCATGTACACGTCAGAAAAACAAACATGACTCCCACAGGTAGTGGCCCCTGTTGCCTACGCAGGACAGACATGGACGTCAGTGACACACACACGCACAACATCAAAGTCCATGCACAAACAACGTTGCTGTGGAGACTGTCTCCCATCGTGCACATGGAATCAGAGACATCGGAAACACAACATGCACACAGACTGTGGAGGGACATCACTATTGTGGCAATGGGTCATCCTGTTACGTACATGCCTTCCCCCATGGGACCCTGGGGGTATGTGACATGTCACACACATACACAACCTGGAAATGTGACCATGCCACATGCTCTGAAATGAACTGTTGCACATCACAGTGGTCATGTGCACAACACACAAAGGACCCTGTCCCCATTAACACATGCACAGCCTGGGTGTGGATACCCACCAGTGCCACCACAGAAACCACATGTCAACCCCCATACACAGAAAAGGTAATGCAGCCTTACATGCCTTAGGAAACAGTGTGGAGTGGGTGTGGTGTTGTAGGTGTGCCCCTGTGTCTCTGGCAGGTATATGTGGCTGGCATATGTTCACCAGTGACAAGCATGGTGACATATGCGACTGACCTGTACAGGTACGCGTTGTACAGCAATGGACCGATCAGTGTGCCCGGCCGGCCCATTGCATGTGTTGTGTGCGGGTATGCGTTGTACCTCGAAATACGCGTTGTACAGCAATGGACCGATCGGTGTGCCCGGCCGGCCCATTGCATGTGTTGTGTGCGGGTACGCGTTGTACAGCAATGGACCGATCGGTGTGCCCGGCCGGCCCATTGCATGTGTTGTGTGCGGGTACGCGTTGTACCCCGAAATACGCGTTGTACAGCAATGGACCGATCGGTGTGCCCGGCCGGCCCATTGCATGTGTTGTGTGCGGGTACGCGATGTACAGCAATGGACCAATCGGTGTGCCCGGCCGGCCCATTGCATGTGTTGTGCGCGGGTACGCGTTGTACCCCGAAATACGAGTTGTACAGCAATGGACCGATCGGTGTGCCCGGGCGGCCCATTGCATGTGTTGTGTGCGGGTACGCGTTGTACAGCAATGGACCGATCGGTGTGCCCGGCCGGCCCATTGCATGTGTTGTGTGCGGGTACGCGTTGTACCCCAAAATACGCGTTGTACAGCAATGGACCGATCGGTGTGCCCGGGCGGCCCATTGCATGTGTTGTGTGCGGGTACGCGTTGTACAGCAATGGACCGATCGGTGTGCCCGGGCGGCCCATTGCATGTGTTGTGTGCGGGTACGCGTTGTACCCCGAAATACGCGTTGTACAGCAATGGACCGATCGGTGTGCCCGGGCGGCCCATTGCATGTGTTGTGTGCGGGTACGCGTTGTACCCCGAAATATGCGTTGTACAGCAATGGACCGATCGGTGTGCCCGGGCGGCCCATTGCATGTGTTGTGTGCGGGTACGCGTTGTACAGCAATGGACCGATCGGTGTACCCGGCCGGCCCATTGCATGTGTTGTGTGCGGGTATGCGTTGTACCCCGAAATACGCGTTGTACAGCAATGGACCGATCGGTGTGCCCGGCCGGCCCATTGCATCTGTTGTGTGCGGGTACGCGTTGTACCCCGAATTACGCATTGTACAGCAATGGACCGATCGGTGTGCCCGGGCGGCCCATTGCATGTGTTGTGTGCGGGTATGCGTTGTACCCCGAAATACGCGTTGTACAGCAATGGACCGATCGGTGTGCCCGGGCGGCCCATTGCATGTGTTGTGTGCGGGTACGCGTTGTACCCCGAAATACGCGTTGTACAGCAATGGACCGATCGGTGTGCCCGGGCAGCCCATTGCATGTGTTGTGTGCGGCTCCGCGTTGTACCCCGAAATACGCGTTGTACAGCAATGGACCGATCGGTGTGCCCGGCCGGCCCATTGCATGTGATGTGTGCGGGTACGCGTTGTACCCCGAAATACGCGTTGTACAGCAATGGACCGATCGGTGTGCCCAGCCGGCCCATTGCATGTGTTGTGTGCGGGTACGCGTTGTACAGCAATGGACCGATCGGTGTGCCCGGCCGGCCCATTGCATGTGTTGTGTGCGGGTACTCGTTGTACAGCAATGGACCGATCGGTGTGCCCGGCCGGCCCATTGCATGTGTTGTGTGCGGGTACGCGTTGTACAGCAATGGACCGATCGGTGTGCCCGGCCGGCCCATTGCATGTGTTGTGTGTGGGTATGCGTTGTACAGCAATGGACCGATCGGTGTGCCCGGCCGGCCCATTGCATGTGATGTGTGCGGGTACGCGTTGTACCCCGAAATACGCGTTGTACAGCAATGGACCGATCGGTGCGCACGCATTGCCTGGGGCCTGGCATGGCAACGGACGCGTTTTCGTGGCTCCAACGAGTCTGATGCAGTAAATTCAGTTGGCCAGCCACAACAATGTTGCAAAATCATGGATGTCATGAATTTGAAGATTTGAAGGATGCTGTGGGCGTGTATTAGTGCTGCTATTCCATGGATTGGTCAGATTCAGAAGATGCAAACGACTTGGACCAATCACTTTGGACACATGGGACAGTATCTGCCTCTGCAGCACACATATAATGCTGGCTGTTCCCCTGAGAGCTCACTTGCCTGCACTACATGCTCCAGGACGACATCTGCCAACAACACTGCTGCTGTCTCTGCATCCTCTGGCTTCTGCAATGGCACGTTCTGTGGATAGAGCCCCAGCCTTCAGCCTTGAGGAGAACCAGGCCCTGCTGGACAGCCTCCTTCCACAGTACAGCAAGCTGTATGGGAAACCAGGGGAGCAGGTGAGTGTGCTGTCCACTGCCTTACCAATTGTGCATGTTGTCTGACTAGCAGGACTTACAGTGTGCACACCACTGGCTAGCATGCTCACTGAGTAGTTGTCACACCCCAAAGTGTGTAGTTACATGCACTGAACAGGTACAGTGCAGTAACAGTGCATTCCAAAAAGGTTTACTCCCCATGCAATGACACCATGTAGTGACTGCTGGCAAACTGTTCATAGCCATTGTTGCACTGCCTATGTACATCATATGCCCCTGTGATTGAGACATGTATATCCAACTGTGTGATGCACGGATATGTTGCATGTGTAGTAATGGCCTTTTTCACTTTGTCATCCTCACAGGTCGATGCCCACCAGAAGCAGGAAATCTGGCTGACCATCGCCCGGAAAGTAAGATCCGTGGGGGTTTACAGGCGCAGGATCCGCAACTGCCAGAAGAGGTGGCAGGACCTTCGTGGCTGGACCCGGAGGATCGCAAGGGTCCAGCTGAAGCTGTCGCCTCCTCGCAGGAGGGGCGGACACCGGACCCTGACCCCCCACATGCTCCGGATCCTGGCGGTGGTCTTCCCTGACCTGGAAGGGCAGCTGAAGGCCAGACAGCAGCAAGGAGGGGGTGAGTCCATGACTGCACTGTGCACTTTGTCTGACATGCTATGTGCCTTCCTCTGGCCTAGTTAAACTTCCACAGTACATCAGTCATGTGGTCCAGGACCCATGTCCCTCATTTGTGACATGCCCACTTCTCCTCTGATACGCATATGTGTGGCCCTTACAGTCAGGAAATTGTGTCACTTGGGGACTGTGTCATTGCATTTAGCTTCGCTCAAGGTGGGGGACAGCATTTGTTCCCGTGACTATGTTGTGGGATTCATGTGTGGGTCAATTGCTTACACAATGCCTAAGTTCTGACATCTAATCTGGGTGTAACTTTGATATGTGGTCCACTTGCTGATCTGAATCACCACATGTCCCTGGGGAATTTGGCACACACCCATGCTGCCGGTGGGAACAATGTTTGGGCCTCAGGAGTATGTGTATCAAGTGTGTCACACGTGCTTAGCCACATGCCTACTGTCCAGGACTCATTCCTCTTACAGGTGGAGCTGGACAGTAATGCCTACTCCAGGGCATACAATACACTCTGTACTCCCACTCCCGTGTACCATCTGGCATGTTGTGATCAGTGAAATGTTCCCTCAGGTGTCTGCCTCTGTGTCATTGTGCTGTGTCCTCGTTGTCAGGACTACTGGTATGTTTAACGGTTAGGGCTCAGCATGCCAGCGGAGATGTGACCATGATAGACGAAACTTCTGTGATTTTTAGTTGTCTGATCACTTGACTGTGCACACAGGTGTATGCGACTGTGACTTTCAGGCAGCTGTTTCTCATTCACAGCACGCTGTGAGGTGCTCATGTTCAGATAGTTGTGTTTCATGTCCCCCATATGTCCAATTGGTATGACGTGGACAAGTAGTAGTACTGATGATGTGGTTTTTGGGGGATGTACATGTGCACTTGTCAGTTACATAACTTGCATTCCCCATGTCCTAGGATTGTGACACAGTGCAGACTGTTGTTGGCTGGCTGCCATGCCCATGTGACTGGAGACAGTGATGTATGACTTTGCACGCATGCCTGTGTCATGGCATTAAACTTCCTAAGAGTGATCCTGCAGGGGAGTGACATGTGCAACATGCACCCCATTGTGGCATTGACTATCCGGACATGGGTGCATCATGGTGTGTGGTGCTGGTATGCATCACATGCATTTCTATTTAGACTCTGGCCATCCCTTCATCCGGACACCTGCACTGACTTAGTGGCAAGAGATGTGTTGTGTGCATGTTCACATACTTCACCGTGTTCCCTGCAATGTCCAACAACTGTGTAGGTGGTGCATGTGTCCACACTGGGGTCTTACCATCAGACAGGCACCAGACAGATGGGTGCAAGGGCAGGAGGGGTGTGAGTCCCATGGTTGACCATCAGACTGACAATTGGCTTCCACAAATCTGTGTGAGGACTTTAGGCAATGTTCAACTAAGGATGCCTGGGCTGGCTCTGTGATGTGCTGTACTTACTGTGGTGTGTGCGTTCAGTGCAGGTGACTGATGTTTGTCTGTTTCCCTAATTGTTTGCAGATACATCCACGGCCACAGGAGGGGACAGATCCACGGACCAGGAGGAGCAGCGGAGCCAGACTGGGTCAGCGTCCGACGAGTGGTCAGAGGGACCCAGTGGCACGGAGGGCGAGGGGAGCCACACCGAGGAGTCCTCAGCACCATCCACCTCAGCTGAGGACCACAGCAGCTCGGAGGATGACTCCCTTGTGGAGGCGGGTGTCAGCAGCCACCAAAGTCAAGCTAGTCTGTCTGGCCCCGCCACCACCACCACCGCCCTCCCATTGGCTCCCATTCCTGAGGTCCGTGGAGGCTCCCGTGCTCGGGAGCGTGTCTCCTTCATGCCAGGCACCGCACCCCCTGCCCCTGTGTCCCCTGCTGCCCTGAGTGAGGAGTCTGTGTACCTCCTTCGGCAGCTCCATGTAGGGCAGACAGCAATGCTGACTGTCCTCCATGCACACACCACTCTGTTGACACAGCTGGTGTCATTCATGGAGGGCATCTCGACGGGTATTTCTGCCCTACAGAGGAGCAATAGGTCCATGGACTCCTCCCTGACGACAGCAGTGTCCCTCCTCCAACAGTCCCTCACCCCTCCCACCTCTGCCCCATCCGCACTTCCTGCCACCCTACCTGTCCAAAGCACATGCACACCTGCACAATCACCCAAACACACAGACACGAGCAGCACAGACACACCCAAGAGAAAGGCAAGACGTGCACACAAGCATCCTCAGGGGACTGATACCACAGACAAAGGGGATGGGGAACACACACACACAGGCATCCACAGTCACTCCGCAGTCCTCCAAATCCTCTCCCTCCAAGACCCCTTCCCTTGCCTCACCTGCTACCCCACATACACAGCAGCTCTTCCTGTGTGACCTCAGCCTCTTCCCCTCCAATCCTGCTGATCCAGCATACCGGGGGAAGAGGAAGTCCACCCACACAGAGGGGAGTGCCCCTCACCCCCGGACACCCTCCCCCAGGCGCAGGCAGACACAGGACCCCATTAGGAAGTCCCCCCGGACCAGGAAGAGCAAGACCCCACCACCACCACCACGCAGCTCCACCACCCAGTCTCTCTCCTCCATCCCCCAGGCCACCACTCCACAGGTTCCCCCGCCACACCCTGCCCCAGGTTCCCCCACACACCGATACCACATCCCCAGACTGCTTAGGCCCTCCCCCTGCCAATTGCTCTTCCACACCCAACCCAGACGCTCTGACTGTTAGTGCCACTGGTGTGGGGACCGGGTCCCCCCCCTCTGTCCTGCCCACCTCATCTGCCCACCCTTCCACTCCCTTGGAGTTATGCACTGAGGTGCAGTCCACAACCACCCCGTCTGACTTGGGCACGGCAGTGGGGACCCAGTCCACTTCATCAGACCAGCCCACTGCAGTGGTTGCAGCACCCACACCAACTGACTTGTGTAGCACGGTGGTGCTGGCCCCCCCTGAGTCAGACACCTCCACTGCAGTTGCCGGTGACACTCCTGCACCCACCACCCCTTCACTGCCTCACTCTGCCATCCCCTAATCCTGTCCCTGCGGTGCCTGGCCTGCCCCTTGTATGCCCCTCCAAGGGGATGTCCCCTGTCTGTACCAGTGCAGGCAAGCAATGGGTGACCAGTTGTCACTTGTCACCCTGTTGGGACATGGATTTTGGACTGGCCATTGGCCTTAGTTTCTTTTGGACGTCAACTTTTAATTTTACATTAGCTGAATAAAGCCTCTTTTTGTTTAATTGAGGTATTTCTTTTGATGTACATGATGTAGATGAGTAGCATCCTGCATTTGCAGTTGTTATAGTGTTCAGTTCAGGAAAATGAAGTGTTGCTGTGATGGACTCCATGTGGTCCATGGGATATGTGTCCTGTTCTACTCTGGATCTATGGCATCCTTTGCTGCAGTCTGAGGGTGTAATGTTCAGCATTTGACACAGGGATGTACGTTTTGCATTTGTAAAGGAACATCTTTGTCTTACACTGATGCACATCTGGTGGGCTTACCACTGTTCAATGTTCCGATTTCCCTGACTGTGTGCCCATCTCCACTGGACATGCAGTTTTGCACATCAATGTTGAAGGACTCATCTGTGTATACAGTGCAACCGGCTTGACACGTGTTTTGGGTGTATGCAGATGACTGACGTGACACTCCCGTACCCAGGCTAATGTGAGCAGAGCCTTCTGTGTGTTGTAGTTGTTGACTCACTAACGGAGTGTCCTGCTGACATGTTTTAGTCGTGCACAGACAAGGTTTGGCACAGCGGACCTTCCACAGGAGTGGAGTACCCTCATGGCAGTGTGTAATCCCGTGACATTGCGTGTGCCCGTGTTGTGTGTTGTGTAAGCATGTCTGTGCGTGTTCCCTTCCCTTTTCCTACACAGGCTGTGTCCCTAGGGATGTTCCTGTTTGTGTTGCTTGCAGAGTTGGTCTGTGTTCATCCAGCATCTTGGACCTGGTTTCTCTGTGATGTGGTTGCATGGCAAACTAATGTTCATGAGGTTGTCATCCCAGGTTGTCTTTGTTGTCAGGGCTGGGGATGTGGGCAAACGGTGATGGGACACATTCAGGATTCCCCTTGGCACTTGTTGTTTACACAAGTCATGTGAATTTCAGTTTGTGGTAGCTTTCAGTGATTGTGACACGGTGTGTGTGTGACTGCTGCCACTCCTCAGGGTCAGAGCTGCAATGTTGGAAGTTGTGTACGTGTGTTCTTTGTGTGTCACCTTGGCTTCTTCGTAGGTGTGTGACTATGGCCAGGATCCCATTGATTGTGGTGGATTTCACATCATGCCCATATACGGCGTACTGTGCTGTGTGTCAGACATTGACAAGTCTTAATGACTGGCCATGTGTGATGGGTATCTGCACCTTAGTTCCCCCCACCACCCCTGGAATTGTCATGGGTGCATGTGCACTGTCACCAGTCCATGTGCTTCACTGCTGCACATTGGTGGAGATCAGGGTGTGTGGTGTTGAGTGTGCAAATGTGAGTTGTTGTACGGCTAGACCCCTACCTCCATATTGGCCTTGGCTGGCAGGCCGTGCTGATTGATTGGAGCTTGTGTAGGTGTGATGGTAGTTTGTTGCTCAGGACACATGGCTGTGGTTCACAGTGTGAACGACATCTACCTTTGTCATCACAGTGGGATTGTCATGCAGGCTAGTGTCAGCACAATGTGGGGTCCCTGGGGGTAGTGCTGTGGTGGGTCTGTCTCTTGCTGTGTTAGTTGCTGTTCCTACTAGCTTGTGTGACATGTGTAATTTGGCCTCCCTCTCAGCTGACGATGCCTGATTGCCCACATAGGGGTATCCGATCCATGAGTGACTTTTGTATGGCACTGTATACACATCTGTGTGATTGGAGTTCAGGCCTCCTCATGTGTTGTGTGGTTGCCTGGGGACACTGGCACACCCCCATCACCTGTTGTGTTTGAAATGCAGTGTGAGTCTGCCTGTTTGTGTTTGTGCATTTGCACCACTGCATTGGCATTTCTGTAGTGTGCCATTGTCTGTATGTTGTTTGGTTGGTTTCCCCAGCTGTCCCTGGGACTCCTAGGTCATCAGTCAGCACAGTGATCATGGTTTGTATGTCCCATTGATGCCATGGTATGGTATTTGTTCACCTGACATCGACAGTCTCCACAGGATATCTACATTTGTGTGTCCATTGGTGCAGATATGTGGCTCAGCATTATGATGGTCACTTCTGTCATTGTGTTATTTGTGAATATTGACAATGTGGTCCCCCATGGGTGATGTTTGTATGCACATGGCCAAAACGATGTTTCTGTGACACTGCACTGTTTGCCCCGCCCAATCTATGTTGCTATGGGACACAAGCACTACTATGCCACTGATGTGTTTGTTGTTGTGTGACCAGGATTCATCCATACAGTTTGGCTTTCGCAGCTTTTACCATGACTACACTTACCTTATGATCACCGTGGTGATGGTGCTTTTGGCCCCATTGCCACACTGTTCAAAAGGTGCATCAGCTATGGACCCCACACTTACCTTTTGGTCACTGTGGTGATGGGGCTTTAGGCCCCATGGCCACACTGTTCAAGAGGTACATCAGCTATGGACCCCACACTTACCTTTTGGTCACTGTGGTGATGGGGCTTTAGGCCCCATGGCCACACTGTTCAAGAGGTGCATCAGCTATGGACCCCACACTTCCCTTTTGGTCACTGTGGTGATGGGGCTTTAGGCCCCATGGCCACACTGTTCAAGAGGTACATCAGCTATGGACCCCACACTTACCTTTTGGTCACTGTGGTGATGGGGCTTTAGGCCCCATGGCCACACTGTTCAAGAGGTGCATCAGCTATGGACCCCACACTTACCTTTTGGTCACTGTGGTGATGGGGCTTTAGGCCCCATGGCCACACTGTTCAAGAGGTGCATCAGCTATGGACCCCACACTTACCTTTTGGTCACTGTGATGATGGGGTGTTCGACCCCATGGCCACAGTGGTCATGGTCTGCTTGCATTGTGGAGGCCACACACATTTATGTGTGACACATGTGATAGTGGGTCACATTGTATATTCAATGTCATGTTCAGTGTTGTAGGCATTTGACACAGACTACACACGCTTGTCATGGTGTTGGGGGGGATGTAATTTTCTGTCATTCCTTATGTGGGAGTATGCTGGTTGTGTCATGCATTACCCGTCCTATGAGTAGGGGTGGTGGTAGTGGCAGGCATCCAGCCCCCATGAGTAGGGGTGGTGGTAGTGGCAGGCATCCAGGCCCCCATGAGTAGGGGTGGTGGTAGTGGTAGGCATCCAGCCCCCTATGGGTGGGGATGGTAGTAGTGACAGGCATCCAGGCCCCCATGAGTAGGGGTGGTGGTAGTGACAGGCATCCAGCCCCCCTGAGTAGGGGTGGTGGTAGTGGTAGGCATCCAGCCCCCCCTGAGTAAAGGTGGTGGTAGTGGCAGGCATCCAGCCCCCTGAGTAGGGGTGGTGGTAGTGGTAGGCATCCATCCCCCCTCAGTAGGTGTGGTGGTAGTGGCAGGCATCCAGCCCCCTGAGTAGGGGTGGTGGTAGTGGTAGGCATCCATCCCCCTATGGGTGGGGATGATAGTAGTGATAGGCATCCAGGCCCCCATGAGTAGGGGTGGTGGTAGTGGTAGGCATCCAGCCCCCTATGGGTGGGGATGGTAGTAGTGACAGGCATCCAGGCCCCCATGAGTAGGGGTGGTGGTAGTGGCAGGCATCCAGCCCCCTGAGTAGGGGTGGTGGTAGTGGCAGGCATCCAGCCCCCCTGAGTAGGGGTGGTGGTAGTGGTAGGCATCCATCCCCCTCAGTAGGGGTGGTGGTAGTGGCAGGCATCCAGCCCCCCTGAGTAGGGGTGGTGGTAGTGGTAGGTATCCATCCCCCTATGGGTGGGGATGGTAGTAGTGATAGGCATCCAGGCCCCCATGAGTAGGGGTGGTGGTAGTGGTAGGCATCCAGCCCCCTATGGGTGGGGATGGTAGTAGTGACAGGCATCCAGGCCCCCATGAGTAGGGGTGGTGGTAGTGACAGGCATCCAGCCCCCCTGAGTAGGGGTGGTGGTAGTGGTAGGCATCCAGCCCCCCTGAGTAGGGGTGGTGGTAGTGGCAGGCATCCAGCCCCCCCTGAGTAGGGGTGGTGGTAGTGGCAGGCATCCAGGCCCCCATGAGTAGGGGTGGTGGTAGTGGCAGGCATCCAGCCCCCCCTGAGTAGGGGTGGTGGTAGTGGTAGGCATCCATCCCCCTATGGGTGGGGATGGTAGTAGTGACAGGCATCCAGGCCCCCATGAGTAGGGGTGGTGGTAGTGGTAGGCATCCAGCCCCCCCTGAGTAGGGGTGGTGGTAGTGGTAGGCATCCAGCCCCCCCTGAGTAGGGGTGGTGGTAGTGGTAGGCATCCAGCCCCCCCTGAGTAGGGGTGGTGGTAGTGGCAGGCATCCAGCCCCCCCTGAGTAGGGGTGGTGGTAGTGGTAGGCATCCATCCCCCCTCAGTAGGGGTGGTGGTAGTGGCAGGCATCCAGCCCCCCCTGAGTAGGGGTGGTGGTAGTGGTAGGCATCCATCCCCCTATGGGTGGGGATGGTAGTAGTGATAGGCATCCAGGCCCCCATGAGTAGGGGTGGTGGTAGTGGTAGGCATCCAGCCCCCCCTGAGTAGGGGTGGTGGTAGTGGTAGGCATCCAGCCCCCCCTGAGTAGGGGTGGTGGTAGTGGTAGGCATCCAGCCCCCCTGAGTAGGGGTGGTGGTAGTGGCAGGCATCCAGCCCCCCTGAGTAGGGGCGGTGGTAGTGGTAGGCAACCATCCCCCCCCCAGTAGGGGTGGTGGTAGTGGCAGGCATCCATCCCCCTATGGGTGGGGATGGTAGTAGTGATAGGCATCCAGGCCCCCATGAGTAGGGGTGGTGGTAGTGGTAGGCATCCAGCCCCCTATGGGTGGGGATGGTAGTAGTGACAGGCATCCAGGCCCCCATGAGTAGGGGTGGTGGTAGTGGTAGGCATCCAGCCCCCCCTGAGTAGGGGTGGTGGTAGTGGCAGGCATCCAGCCCCCCCTGAGTAGGGGTGGTGGTAGTGGTAGGCATCCATCCCCCGTCAGTAGGGGTGGTGGTAGTGGCAGGCATCCAGCCCCCCCCGAGTAGGGGTGGTGGTAGTGGTAGGCATCCATCCCCCTATGGGTGGGGATGGTAGTAGTGATAGGCATCCAGGCCCCCATGAGTAGGGGTGGTGGTAGTGGTAGGCATCCAGCCCCCTATGGGTGGGGATGGTAGTAGTGACAGGCATCCAGGCTCCCATGAGTAGGGGTGGTGGTAGTGGTAGGCATCCAGCCCCCCCTGAGTTGGGGTGGTGGTAGTGGCAGGCATCCAGCCCCCCCTGAGTAGGGGTGGTGGTAGTGGTAGGCATCCATCCCCCTGTGGGTGGGGATGGTAGTAGTGATAGGCATCCAGGCCCCCATGAGTAGGGGTGGTGGTAGTGGTAGGCATCCAGCCCCCTATGGGTGGGGATAGTAGTAGTGACAGGCATCCAGGCCCCCATGAGTAGGGGTGGTGGTAGTGGCAGGCATCCAGCCCCCCCCTGAGTAGGGGTGGTGGTAGTGGCAGGCATCCAGCCCCCCCTGAGTAGGGGTGGTGGTAGTGGTAGGCATCCATCCCCCCCTCAGTAGGGGTGGTGGTAGTGGCAGGCATCCAGCACCCCCTGAGTAGGGGTGGTGGTAGTGGTAGGCATCCATCCCCCTATGGGTGGGGATGGTAGTAGTGATAGGCATCCAGGCCCCCATGAGTAGGGGTGGTGGTCGTGGTAGGCATCCAGCCCCCTATGGGTGGGGATGGTAGTAGTGACAGGCATCCAGGCCCCCATGAGTAGGGGTGGTGGTAGTGGTAGGCATCCAGCCCCCCCTGAGTTGGGGTGGTGGTAGTGGCAGGCATCCAGCCCCCCCTGAGTAGGGGTGGTGGTAGTGGTAGGCATCCATCCCCCTATGGGTGGGGATGGTAGTAGTGATAGGCATCCAGGCCCCCATGAGTAGGGGTGGTGGTAGTGGTAGGCATCCAGCCCCCTATGGGTGGGGATGGTAGTAGTGACAGGCATCCTGGCCCCCATGAGTAGGGGTGGTGGTAGTGGCAGGCATCCAGCCCCCCCTGAGTAGGGGTGGTGGTAGTGGCAGGCATCCAGCCCCCCCTGAGTAGGGGTGGTGGTAGTGGTAGGCATCCATCCCCCCCTCAGTAGGGGTGGTGGTAGTGGCAGGCATCCACCCCCCCTGAGTAGGGGTGGTGGTAGTGGTAGGCATCCATCCCCCTATGGGTGGGGATGGTAGTAGTGAAAGGCATCCAGGCCCCCATGAGAAGGGGTGGTGGTAGTGGTAGGCATCCAGCCCCCTATGGGTGGGGATGGTAGTAGTGACAGGCATCCAGGCCCCCATGAGTAGGGGTGGTGGTAGTGGTAGGCATCCAGCCCCCCCTGAGTTGGGGTGGTGGTAGTGGCAGGCATCCAGCCCCCCCTGAGTAGGGGTGATGGTAGTGGCAGGCATCCAGGCCCCCATGAGTAGGGGTAGTGGTAGTGGCAGGCATCCAGCCCCCCCCGAGTAGGAGTGGTGGTAGTGGTAGGCATCCAGCCCCCCTTGAGTAGGGGTGGTGGTGGTGGTAGTGGTAGGCATCCATCCCCCTATGGGTGGGGATGGTAGTAGTGACAGGCATCCAGGCCCCCATGAGTAGGGGTGGTGGTAGTGGTAGGCATCCAGCCCCCCCTGGGTAGGGGTGGTGGTAGTGGTAGGCATCCATCCCCCCTGAGTAGGGGTGGTGGTAGTGGCAGGCATCCAGCCCCCCTGAGTAGGGGTGGTGGTAGTGGTAGGCATCCATCCCCCTATGGGTGTGTGTGGCATTGGTGATGCCCATCCCACCCCTATGGTTGTGCTGTTGCTAGTGTACGTCATTTGTGCATCCCTATGTGTGTGTGACATATTTTGGGTACGTGTAGTTTGTTTGTATTGTTGGTGTTTGACTTACCGTCTGCGCCGTACGCGTCCGTACCGGTCCCGGTAATAGATGTAGAGTATAGGTAGGACCTGCGTGATGGGATTCATGGTTGGGTCGTCTCGTTCGGGTTTCTCGTGTCTTCGACTCGAACTCGTCGCTGGCTTGTTCGTCTCGTAGCCGTGGATCGTCTTGTGGCGCGAAACGGAGCTTATGTGCGGCTCTCCCGGATGCTGAAACGTGCCGGACGTAGCGACTGGTTTGGCGCGTACGGAGCACGCATCGTACTCGTCCGGCCGGAAGGTGCTGTGTATTTGGTTCCGTGCGACTCGATTCGGCGTTTAAGGATCCGGCTCGGGCGGGGAACAGGAGCTGGATTGGGTGAGTACGGCTCGCTCGGGAAATGGGTTGTTATACGCATCGTACTTGTTCGTCCGGACGGGTGTACGAATCGGTCGGGAAACACGCATTCGGCTGGGTTTTTTTCCAGACGAATACTGTTAGGTGCCCTACCGGCCGAGATCGGAATCGGCCCCATAGTGTCACGTCCTGTTCGAAATGCCAGGGCACGTGCATCGTAAGTAATGCCTTTTTGTTATTTTTTTAACATTAAATGCGTGTTCGCATCTTCTTTTTACACAACAGGTAGGGATATTCATTTTGCTTAATTACGTACAATTTTGCAAAATGTTTTGTGAATTTCCAACACCTCTCGCACTATTTGTCTGAAATGTGTTAAACAAATTATCCACATTGGGTACAATTTGTAAATTAATTTTCAGATAGAAGGCAAATTGATGCCAGAGTATTATAAGAACGATAAAGAGCCTAATGACCAGTATCTGTGTTGGATTAGGACCAAAACTGCTTATTTAACATAACATGTGTATTTGTAAAGGGCACGCTCACCTATGGGCAGCTTGGAGCTAGATAACAGATGTTTATTGTTACCCAACTCAATGGTACTCATTTTATCAACCTCAAATGATGAAGAGCTGAGTGGACCCACTGGGATTTGAACCTGTGACCATGATGTCAAACACAGACCCTGACAGTGGACGGATTAGTCCACTAAGCCACTAGACCGGGTTAGCAAAATAACAAAGAAATTTGGAGACTCTGTTCCTGGAATCAGCAATATAGGTGCACACACTAATTTATTTGTTAATAGACGAGTGCTGTCAATGCTAGTGTAGGTTGATAAAAAAGGAGGTATTAAACGGGAGGACATTTATTGATGGATAACATCAGCACTGTATTTCAAATTATGGATGACAGGTTCCAATCAATGCAAGACCAAAGTTGTCTTAACACATGCAGATTGGCTGTGACTTTATAAGATGGATATATCTCTAACTAGCAATGTCACAAATATATTTAATCCTATCAATTTGAAATGTGTTGAACTCTGTAAACAGCTCCTCAACAAAATCATGGCACAGATAGATCCATCATTTACATCTACAGAATTCAAACAGGGGTTAGATGCGGTGGTCTTTTGCCATGTTGTCTGAGAGGGTAACTGGCCTGTTCCAAGTAATAAGAATTATTTGTCCGGAGAGGTTTCAAATTGGAAGGAAGTAACAATATCTGAGAATGTTGTTGGGATAATATAGCAAGCAAAAGCAGCTTGAGGCTATAAACTTTTTCAACCCTCTTCGCACAAGGTATATTCTGCCAAGCAAATATTTACAAACAAAAATACTTATATTGGCCAAACAGGAATTCACCAAAGTTTCCTAGCAGCTGTAAATGAATTTACTACTGAACTCAAGTAAAGTTGTCAGACGTATTGTGTATATAATACTATTATTCCCTGTAACTGGCTATTTTTCACACATATGAATACACACACCATAATATGCTATACACCCACTGGGACCTTATGATGTGATGATAAACAGAGTTGTTTAAGTGATGTGTGGGTGTTTAAAAGTAAATAATTACAAATGGGAAAAAGTCAGCATTTTACATGTATATATTTTTTAACTTGTCTTTATTGGTAACATTGCATCGTACTACACAGTAAAAAATGTTGTCATATACATTTTACATTATATGTCAGCCATTTTTGTCTTTTACTCATGACAATGTACAACAATCTCCAAGTATTTTACATATTAAATATGAGTTCATATCGTATCACTTCTGAAACTTTTCCCTCAATTGTTGTTTTTTATTATGCATTTGATAAACAAATGAGTTAGTTGCATGATTATATTTACTGTCATATGTGGCACAATTGATTTAGGAGCAATTCTGTGTATATAATTGAAGAGCTTGTACAGTATTGATGAACTGTGTTTAATTTACAAGATGGCTACCGCTGTGCACTTTTTTCTGGAAGCCCTGTTTTTATTTTTCATTTTTTTTTCTTGATGAACTAATGAGTTAGATATTAGTTTTTGAGTTATTTGACAGTAATGGGGCACAACTTGATTAAGAATTGCTTCTATTTTATTTACTAGAAGAACATGAATAGTATTGATGAATTGTGTTCAAAATGTATGATGATCACCTCTTTGCACGCTTTTTGTTAATCCTTTGTAAATTTTGTTGGAAGGAAATGCATATATGTACACTAATTGCAATGGCACCCGACATCGTGACCAAGGCTGCAGGGAGCAGCCGAAATGCGTTGACGTTTTATACTTCAACTACTGTTATTGGAATTTGAAACACTGTTTGCAGCACCTAGAGTGCCGGTCTCGTGATTTAGCTCAATGACGTTTTTGTAATAGAAATAATGAAAACCTTGTTAAATTAAGTTATTGCATCTAGCGATTATTTTCATGAGTTTACAGGGGCTCTGTATCAGTAACCTCTCCTTTGTCTAGGGATTGAGTTTGATCTGCATATAATTAGACAATCAGAACTTACCTAGGCAGAATTTAATGAGCTGAGTGTCTATTTGAGACATGAGATCAAGTGTATCTGGGAGTGGGCAGTAACTGTCCTTGAAAGTGCAACAGAAATTACAAAAGCCTTGAACCTCAAGCGCCTCATGAGAACAAAAGAGATTAAAAATGACATTCAATTTGAAACTCAAGATTGGTTTTTAAGTGAAGTGGAGTTAATTTATAAAACTCAGCGCCCACTTCACACACAGTCTCTGTGGCGGAATATCCACCACGAGAATTCTCACGAGTGTGGAGAATTCACCATGAGTGCAGAGCCTCCGCCACGACTGCGGGGGTTGTTTGTGAATCGGATCCTCAAATTCTAGTTGAAGGGGAAATTGACCAGACAATTTCAATATTATTTTGGGCTCAAACATCAGACTCTTATCATATAATGCACGCTATGGAAGACTAGCTGCCACAGGTTGTAATTTATGCTCCCGTTGGGGAAGAAGTTACAATGAGAGATGCATCCACGTACGGACCAGGATGATACAAAATGGATATTACAATTGGCTCCACCCTTAACAAAAATCAGGCAGGTCTGGATAAAGAAGCAATTCCACACTTAGGGGCCCATTAGGATGTCTGGCGGATCGCCACCGCCCGCCAAATATCCTTTTTCACCCCCGCCATTTTAGCATGGGAGGGGCACCGCGGCGGATGGAAAGACCGTCCGCCGCTTTTCCGCCGGTCGTATTGCCGGCCGGGCGGAAAAGGCAGACAACATGGTGGCGGCGCCTGCGAGGCACCGCCATCCATATTAGCATGCCTGCGGTGACATGCCTTTCCATGGCGGAGACCGCCATGGAAAGGCATGCGGAGAATGCCTTCAGGGGCCCGTTGCGGGCCCCCGGTGGGGTGGGGGGTGGATGCCTGCACTTGGGGGGTACCCCCCTTCATTGGCATGCACAAAGTGGCAGGCACCGCGCGGGGCCTGTCACGTTGTGCATGCCAATGCACAACATGCATATTTTGCATTGCGGAGGGTGCTGCTGACAGCACCGCCCGCCGCAATGTAAAATGTGCTGGATGCGACCGCCAGGGTGGCGGTAGCATCCTAATTGCCATGGCGGGACCGCCGCACCATCAGCGGTGAGTCCCGTGTTCCGTTACGGTGGCGGGCGGACAAAGTCCGCCCGCCATCGTAATAGGCCCCATAATTCCTCTGTGCAATGAACCCTTGGGTTAAGAAGCAGTATCATATGAAGCCAGAAGCTAATAGAGATTTAAAGTGAACAGTTAACATGCGAAAAATATACAAGCACAATAGCAGTTGAATTTGCATGCATGGCATGGAATTTTCGCGCACTGCGCCCAAGTCACAATGCTTAGCAGCATTCGGATGGGCAAAATACAGGTTCACTTATTTACCACAGAGCTATAAAATAGTCCTGAGATTTGTCCATGCACATTACTGAGCTATCAGAAAAAGATCTGTGTAGTGTCATTTATGGGCAATATATACATAACCAATGATCATTAAAAACATGTACAAAAAGTAAACATAATAGGCAGAACACCCACAAATGCAGAATTCACATTTCAAAAATCTAAAATTGGTTTCTCAAGTGTGAATTTCTTGCATTAGGGGCAGGAAAATAGAGAAAAAAGTATTAGCTCCAGAGATCCCAGAGATAGCTGTCACAATTGAACCTCCCACCGCTTTTAAAAAACTACAGGTATTTTTTTAATTTGATCATACGCATGTTCCAATCTATGCAGAAAAGGTGTAGCATTTACACTAATTGATCACACCCAAATTTACAAGGAAGGACTGTATCGGAGTGCACTCTCGCATCCTAAGAGACATCGTCACCTCTGCTTATTCGAAGGCACGCAACAAGTGTAAGTTAGTGATCAGGGCGGTTCCAAGCTAGTCAGACTTTAAATGCATAGGGGTCGATTACGATGCCCGTCGGATGCGCGTCCGACTGGCATCGTAGCGGAAGGGGGACCGCCTGACAAGGAGTCGACATGGTAGAGAGCGAAATTGTAATCCCAGCGGAGGAGCCGAGGCTGGCTCCGCTGCTCTTTGTGCATTGCATTTCCGACCGCCGCCCCGATGGGCAACATGAGCCCGTCGGAAGCGGAGTGGTATTCCCCTGCGTGATTCCCTCCGACCACCAGTATCGTAATATGGCAGGCGGATGGAAACCTCTGATGTTGGGCGGAAAGCCTCTGACGAGCTGTGAGATGGCTTTCCGCCCGACATCATAATGAGGCCCATAGTGTATAATGAGGGTCAGACTATGTTCACAGCATACAAATCAAATTTATGCTAGACAACAGAAGAGCATTTTGATTCAATGAAGAAAATTCTCTTTGAATAGCCACAATCAAAGAGACACACACATTACAGGGTGAAAATATGATTATTGTATAACCAATGCCAACAAAGAAAGTAGGCACAAAAGCCAGTATGTTTGATTTTAGGGCGCTCCTCGTGAGGTGGGTGCAATGGACAACACCACATGAAAATATAAACATTCAGTTTGAGTATGACCCAATAGTAAAAATACAGGAGTACCATCAATATTAACAGGCACTTCCACCAACTCCACATGTCAAACCAAGCCAACACAAGAGTATTATACAGTATTTTACCATACACATACCAGAAACAAATACACTACGTTTATACTTAGAGAAAGTAGATCCTATGTGGGATTCATGCGCATACATTTAATGCAATCACTTCCAGTGGGTGTGTATACAGTTACAGCCACAGTTTCTGCAGTCACAAATTATCCTTTGTGCTTGTAGGAATGAGAGGGGGGTATACCTTTCACTTGAATCAAGGGCCAGCTTTTAATTACAGGTTATTAAAGGAGGCACTTACTAAGGTGGGAGAACTAGTAGAATTTTCTAACCCGTTCAAACCACAAACAAGCATTTTTAGAGCGGTCTAATGGTATGATGAAATAGGCCTTGACTGCAAGAGTCTTACGTAATGGTGCATCAAGGCTAAATAATCAGTAAAGTGCTCAAAGGGCATTAAAGAACCTGTTGAGGCATGAATAAGTAAGCTGTACATCTTATGAAATATTATTTGGCATGAAAATGTTTGGCCTCACCACATTGGCTAAAATATTCATGAATAATCACACCTTCTTCAATTACAGGATCTGCAAAAGATTTGAAACACAAGCCTCTTCCCTGTCTCACCCTGTTAGCTGCTTACTTACAGCTGTACAGTAGCAGAGCAAATTGCCTAAAGAGAAGCATTTGTGCTCACCCACTGAGAGACTGCCCAGTGACTACTACAGAAGGTACAAGAACTGTAATATTATCAACAGTGAGTCACCCAAGAAGAGAAGGCAGGTGTCATCAACTAAGCCAAGCCATCCACTGTAGCCAATCCTTCACACTCATGCAGCAATGTTACTGAAAAACAACAAGTTGCAATACAGCCAGAGAACTCTCTCAATGATTTCCAAACATTTAATGACACAGTTCGACAGTGGTAAGCATTGTAGAAGCTGAAGATGAAAGAGATCATGATGTAGATTTTACTGTTGGTTCACTAGCATCACCTGTCTTGTCTGTTCTGAAAATGCATGATATTGATAACGAAATTGAACTTGATAAGCAATCCACCAGAAACCTACCAGACTCGTATTCAGAAATGTTAAAATGTAATATCTTTTATAAAGAGCAACATAGTTGGGGTGAGTAAAATGATACATACACCATTAGTTTCCATTAACACAAATCTGAAATAGCTTTAGGCAAAAATTGTATTTGCACAATGGGTTGGCTATGTGGATCACATAGGGATCGCGATAAGTATTTTTATAGCCAACAGTATGAAATTTTGAGCTGTATCCTTCTTTCTAGGTTTGAAAGGATATATGCCTTTTCATTTTTGAAAGTTTATATAGAAAGTGGTTTTGAAATATGAAATGGAACAATTTTCCTACAATATATTTGGGGAACAGAAACATGGCACTCTCAACAAAACAATTTACATATTCTATACTGGAAGTAAGGTAGAGATATAGGAGGACTTGTGATTTGAGAATTATTGCTAACAGTACTTTTCCCATTGTCACTGATGCATCTAAGGGAATATGTATTTGGAATCCACACAGAAATGAGCCAAAGGCATTCCAGGTCCACTTGCAAACAAGATGGATCCTACATATGGTAAGATTCAAGTCACACTATAAAGTGTTAGTAACTGTTAGAAATGGAATTCCTGGTTGGCTGAGGTATGCACAAAGGCCAGGCAGGAACCACCACTCTAATCAGGGTAATCTAGATACACACTAAACGATAACCTGAGCTCACCCTCTGGTAGCTTGGCATAGAGCAGTCAGGCTTATCGAAAGAGGCAATGCATAAAGTATTTGGACACACACACAGTAACACAATGAATACACCACAAAAAATACTACACAAGGGTTTAGAAACATAGAGAATATTTATCTGAGTAAAACAAGACCAAAACAACAAAAATCAAATCAGTAGAAATCGAGATATGAATTTTTAAAGATTAAAAGCAAAGACAGTGCTTGAAAGTCACTTGCGGTCAAAAGGTTACTTTACTTAAGGTCGCGAAGGATCAATGCAAATCCAAAGATCAGGCTGACCGCGATGGAGAGCAGGCCGGATACAGGACCCATGCAGGGCCCGCTGAGAAAGTACCTTGGATGCAGCAAAGCGTTGACGCTGAGGCCATGATGCGTCGATCTTGTCCATGCAGTCGAGTCGGGTCGCAGCATCGTCGTTGAGCTTTGGCGAGATGAAGGCAATGGGTCGTCATTGTACCACGCAGAGCGTCATCATCAGGTTGCACAGGCTGCAGAACTGCTGTCGTGAAACAGCCTCTGCATTGGTGTTGAAGGGCAATGAGTCAGTTCCAATCAGTGAAAAGGTGCGATGCGTCAGTTTTGTAGCAAAACTGCTGCAGAACCCACTTCTGAGGCCCAGAACCTGGAGAGGGCACCTCAGGCAAGGGTAGGACTCAAAGAAGGCAGAGTACAGCAGCACCAACAGAATTGCATGAAGTCTTTTGTGTCCCTAAGACTTCAGAAAACAACAGGAAAGCCAGCAAGACCTTGGAGATCACTTGAAGGGAAGGCAGAGTCCAGCTGTCCTTCAGCACAGTTAGGGAGCAGCAGGGCAACAAGCAGAAAAGCAGTCCTAACAGAAAAGCAGTCCAGTTGAGTCCTTTAGGCAGGACAGCAGTCCTTCTGAAAGAGGTTCAGTTCAAGATCCAGAGGTGTCTGATTTTAGGGGGTCAGAGACCCAGTACTTATACCCAAATGTGCATTAGATGTAGGGGAGGACTTCAAAGCAACTCTCTGAAAAGAACCAGGATCCCTTTCAACCCAGTCCTGTCTGCCAGGCTATGTGGGGGATAAATCAGTACTTTGCTTGTGGACAGGACACTACCCATTGAAGTGCAAGTGTCAGCCCCTCCAATTTCTCTCTGCCCAGGAAGACCAATCAGAATGCAGATGAGTGCTCAAAATGCAGATGAGCTTCACCTTCCTGCGTTTGCGGCTGTCTAGAGGGAATGCACAAAGGGTAGCTGTCACCCAACCTAGAGGCCGATTACGATGTCGTTCAAAAAGGCTCTGAATGGGATTCGGAATCTCAGAATCCAATTCGGAACCTATGTTTTCGACCGAATCGTACACAATTCCAACTGATCGATTACGATGCACGGAAACCGTTCAGGCTGTCCAAATCGGTTCTGAAAGGCATTCGGACAGCCCGAGTCTTTCAGAGCCGAATCGTACAGTTCTATGGACACAGTTTCCGAGCGAGTGATTACCATGTCCGATTCGGATAGCCATTCCGATTCGGTCTGCCCGACACAAAACAGCCGTCGTAATCTGACTTTGGGGGCCCATAGCAGGCCCCCCTTCACCATGAGGTCTCCGGTTGGGGCCTGTGGGTGTACCCAATGGACCCCCCTGTTAAACCATACACAGTGTGGCAGGCACCATGGGGTGCCCGCCACAGGGTGCAAGGTTTTCCCCAACCACCCCTTTTTTCAATGGGAGCCTGTGTTCTCGTTCGGAACACAGGCTTCCATTGAAGTCAATGCGAGTCCAACCAAACGATGTTGGGAAGTATCGTAATCAGTCAGTCGGAAACCGAATTCGGTCGGAAACGATTCCAGAACCGATTCGGTCGGAAGAGTTTCCGAACGACATCATAATCGGCCCCTTAGACATGTATTGGATACAGGCTGTAAGGCTCAAAGAGCAGTAAGTACAGAGAAATGTCCACTTTCTAAAAGTGCCATTTCTTAAACAGTAATGTTAAATCCAACTTCACCAGTAAGGAGTTTTTATCATTACCATTCCAAAGATATGAAACATGAAAAAGCCACTCCTCTCTAATCTCTTGCAGCTTAAAAGTATATTAAGGAATTCATAATACTAGTCTATGAGAGGAATAGGCCTCATAGTAGTGAAAAACGAAATGGGATATTTGTCAATACCAGGACATGGACAACATAAAAGTACATGTCTTAAATTTTACTTACATGGCACCCTTTCCTTAGGGTTCCTTAGGGCCTACCTTAGGGGTGACCTGTATGTAATAAAAGTGGAGTTTAACGCTTGGCAAGTGGTTTTAAATGCCTAGTTCAAGTGGAAGTACACTGCACACACGGGCACTGCAGTGGCAGACCTGAAACAGGTTTGAGAGGCTACTTCTGTGTTTAGCCCACTAGTAGCATTTGAAGTACATCATGTTTAAGGGAGAAGTGCATGCACTTTACCAAGTCCAACAAAAAGAATCAGCAAAAACGAGAGGCAAAGCCAAACAAGTCTGCGGAAAGACCACCCGAAGGATGACAGGTCTAACAGTAATCTTAACCAGGTACAGTCTCATGATCATTCATTGACTTCAAATACACAGTATATTGAATCTTCCGGTTAACATTGAATGTTTCCTTGAAGGTCCACAGAGATCAAATAGATCTAAGTGAGATATTACAGTTGAAACTATGGCACTCATGCAAAAATCATCATACTTTTCCAGAGAAGAAGCTAAGCAAATTCATGAAATTTATATTGAAAATATTAGAGGTTCACTGAAAATACACTGAAAATTGTAGCCAGTGATTTTCGAGTAATAAATGACATCAACAGCATTTAAAACTGTGAAAAACTTTAAAGAAGAGAAGAAGAACAAGATAAAACAACACTAATGGGGAATGTATACCCACCCAGGCATCCTTATGGTTTTTTAAAAGGGCTCTTACCCACTGTAGTTCTTTTAGTGACATGCTTCATCATTGAGTCCTCACCCAGATACAAGAAAGTATCTGGGAGGGCTCAACCTTGAAATTCAAGGGAGTTGTTGTCATACCTAGAGAGATCTGTATCTAAAATCGGGTACACTGACAAAATATCGACACTCAAAATATCTTCATACAAAAATATTGTGACCAAAATATCAATGTCAAGAATATCGACATACAAAAATATGGAAAAGAAAATATCACATATTAAATATATTGAATAGTAAAATTAATTTAAAAAAATTGGAAAATATTTAAGATATATCCTAACAAATATAATAAATAAACTTAATTTTAAAAAGTTAAACACACATATATAATAATTAAAATATATTTACATATATCCACTTACAAAAAATGTATTGAACTAATAATTTTAATTTATATTATAATTTAAAAATAATATAAAAACAAATAAATATATATATATATATATACATATACCATTAACATAACATCTTTACAAAACAAACTTTTATAATTAAATAAAAAATTAAGGGGCCCATTACGATGGCGGGCGGAAGCACTACCGCCGTGCTGGCGGATGCAAAAACCACCAGTTACCGCCGGCACGCAGCAGTCCACACGCCCGCCCAATTACGATGCGAAAAGCAGGCCAAACACCGCCGGCAAGCCAGCAACACCGTCCGCCATCAAAGTGCGCCCGCACACGTAGCGGCGCAGCACAACTGACACACACCGTCCGACGAAACACGTCCCGCCCGGCGCATAAATTACGATGCCGCAAACAAACGGCTCCCACGGCAAAGAGACACCGCACGTGAAAGAGAGGCGGAAACACGGACGCAGAGCACGGACAACGAAGAAGCGGCACCCCGGGCATGAATCCAGCACTGCAGGCCCTTCCCATGCTTCTGCTGATGCACCACCAAGGACGCAACGTACCGCGGAGACGCAGGTAGGCACACACACAACAAGTGCACGCAAACAGCGCACACAGTGCAAGGGCGGAAAAAGCGGACAACCCCCCACCAGCGCGTGCACACTACACATCCACCATTGCATCCACATATGACACACAGGCCAAATCCTAACATCGCGGAACACATGTGTACACACCACCTGGGACTAGGAACCAACCACCCCGTCACGGCCCCAAAGCGCCGATGACGCCGCCACACATGCGCACAACGCAGAGGCCAACCGCAGCGCCATGCATGCGTCGCACACAGACACAGGGACACAACCAAGCAGCACACACATCAGCCCCACCCCGAACGCACATGACACGTGACAGGCCTGCCACAGACATGTCCCCAACGCCCAATTCACGGACAACACCCAACGCCACACAACCGACGCACACATGTCAGTGAAGTCACGCAACAGCAGGACACACCCCAGTGTAACAAACATGGCGAAGCACACAGCGGCGGCAACACCAACTAGGAGAAGCAGGGCTCCTTCGGGAAGAGGAACGCCAGTACCACACTGAAAAACCCATACCACCCTGCACATATGAACAAGACACATGAAACGGAACACCAAAGAGCCCGGTGACCGACAACAGGTGGCCCAAGAATTACATCCACACACAAGGCCCAACGCAGAGCGGAAAGGCAGCCTGCCGCCCACACAAGGGAGAGCAGACAGCACTGAATGACCTTCCATTCCAACACCGAAACCACAGCCCTACGACAGAAGCCGGTGAATACAGCCATTGTCCAAGAATAGACCAACACAGGCATGCCGAGGAGACCGACCACACGGCAGATAGCGCATATCACAGAAGCACACAACGGACGGGGAAGAAAGAAGAAAACACTCCCCCATGTCGGCCACATGCAAGTTAATTGGAAGGAGTCACACAGCACTGACCTTGAACTGTCTGAGAAGCATGTGGGAAGAGGGCCCGTGTCCTCCAAACAAGCCAACAGAACACAAGTCCTGTCTCCCCACGACTACACAGAGCTCACAGCAACCCCGGAGTGTGCACATTGCAGACTGCACACACAGCCGGAGCACGCCACCACAACGCACCGCTGCGAAATGGCAACCGCAACACACCTACCCAACTACGCCGAAGAGCTCAAGCTGTACAAAACCAGCACGATACATACATTGGGATGCGATCTCCTGTCCCTGCTGAACGTAAGTTACCGACTGACTTACCGCATCACATTGTTCAGCTGCGTCATGCCCGTCTTCTACTGTCGGAGGTGTCCATACCAGCATCCCGTCGAGATATGCCTCTCCAACCCGGCATGTCTGAAGGCGGACCTGCTACCACTACTCCTCCCTCTGGACGCACACGACAGGGCCTGCTCTGCCTATGGGGGCATGGCGTATGTGGCCAACATCGCACGCGCACTGAAATGGAACCACTGTGCCTCCACACGACGGATCATCGAGAACAGCTACATCGAATGTCACCCAGCATGCCCCATCATGGTCCTCCAAGGGACAACCTACGAACAACACCTTGACAGCCACCATCCGCTTCATTGGCTGGCAAACATGTACACCACCAATGACATGGAAGCCCTGCTGGACGGCATCGCATACCTGACAACCTGTAAATACGTCGGACCACAACGCAGGTTCCCCGAGTGACCTATGAAGTCCAACCCCGCACCCATGCTCAGCTTCCGCACGGACTGGCCAGTCACCACCACAACAGCCATACCAAACGACCGGCAACTGTAACCACACCATCAACGACATCGCCATGACATCGGATATGACCGGGACATGCACACTGTTCCCCATCACATCCAGGAACACCGCATGCATCGTGGGAGGTAGTGGCATGGGCTCTGTGCATCGCACCCACATGGACGGAACTGCACGAACAACCAGGACACGACATGGATCCAGCGCACATGGACACACACACCGCTCAGTGGACATGAATAGGTCGCCTGGAGTCTGTGGGTGCTGCACCCCTCCCACCCCCGCCCCGGGAATCCCATACCAGGACCTTTGCATGGACGACAAGTGCATACAACAACAACACGACCCCAGTGACTGTGACATGTCCAGTAACCACCACAGTGCAACAACAAGTGGCACGCCGCTGCATGCACGCAAGCACATGCCCTGATGTCATCTCACATGCACGCGTGCATGAGGAACAACCGCAGCAAACCTGTCACATGGAACTGAGATGGACTGTGCCCATGATGCCGAGCGGTCTGGTAGGCTACATGTATACCGTCTGTGTCAAAGTCCGCAGCTCCGCAGCTATACGTAAATGTACATTAGCACAGCCTTGGCCAAGCAGATGTAACCCCACACCCTATCCCATTTGTAATCATGCTCAGTATATCCTCAATATGTATTCCGCTGCCAGTAGTGTCCACTATACTGCATCACAGAGGACAGAAGACTCAATATAATGTTTGAAACCAGAACTGTCTCCGCTGACTCATTTCACAAGTACGAATGAGAGAGGATGAGAGTATGTGAAGTACACGGCAGTCGTGACATGACCATGTAGTCCACTGGTATTGGATGTCAACGCAAATGAGTAGCACTACTGTGGAAGACACACATGTGTCGTGTGAAGTCGTATGGACGCAGTGCTCAGGTGGGTGGGTGCGACGGGTAGATGCGCACATGCCAAGTTGGAGCACGCCGTGTTGGGAGGGCTCATGAACAGTACACCACCGCTTCCCTGGGCATTGTGAGAGGACACCTGTCGGGGGAGTGAACACGTGTGTGCACAGCAGCCGGGCACACGTACAAAGCGGTACCAGGCGCACCTCAGCCCACCCTCTGTGGACGAGCTGGATCCTGTTGTGCGCCCGCCATGCCCCTTGACAAGGCACACACAGCCCCAGTCGACCAGGTGTAACCCCAACATAGTCAATCCGCACAGGCGATACAGGGCACGGGATGGCAGTGGAGCATGGTGTGTGAGAGGTCTCCTCGCGCTCCTCCTGGTCATATCACGCAGGCAATAGAACCTCAACGTCCAGCATGGCAAAAAGTCAAATGGAAGTGTAGGGGGACGCACCACAGCACGAGCAGCACTGACGTCACGGGAGGTGGCTCGCACCATCCCATCCATTGCCCATCATACCAACCACGCCACATGCCATTGCGACTAAGTGCAAGCGCGTGCGCCACCACCCCTGAGCCCTCCCCAGAGAGGCCAAAGAGTGAATGTGTGGGCCATCAGCCACAGACGGACGCGGCATGGCCGCAAGGGCAGCCACAGCCACTGGGTGTCGCAGGTGGCGGATCCGGAAGGCGAAGACTGTGATGCATAGTCCATGCAGGCCGGGTCTCCATTTGGGGCACCACGCAGGTGGACGGCGTCCCGCCACAAATCATACCCTGAGACAGCCCACTCGTGCAACTGGACCCACACATACACTCCTTGCCCTCTCTGGTGCAAGCTTGGGGCTGCCTGTGCAAGCGCTAGCCTCGCAGGTGAGCATGCATATTGGGGGGCGAGGGAGGACATGAGGGCTGGGGCGAAGATGACTGTATCACTGTCAGTTAGTACAAGGGATGACCCAGATGTGGAAAGGAAGAGACGTGTCCCGTGTGTACTGCAACTAGTCGCCAATCCAACTACCCCCATGTCCGGAATGTAAGCCCGCACCTAGGCCCGCCCATCCGCCACATCGAACATACCACCAGCACGACAACCTTCCCATTCGAAACACTGACTGGGGGTGGCGACCAGTGAACAATCATGTGTAGCCTACCCACGCGTACATGTGGGCCCTCCATGATCCATGTCACCTGCGGCAAAGACATGACATGCGCAATGAGGGAAGTGAGGAGAGCTGTCCGCCCCACGCGCAGAAGGTGCATCAGCTCCACAGACCCAGCAGCGAGTCCAGCAGGGGTCACATGTGCAGGGGCAGCTGTGCCTGGTGTGAAGGCACATGCATATAGACAGCACATCGACCAATGTGTAGTCTGCCCACATCCACAGTCCATCATCATGCGGACATAGGAATTGAACACAGGGCAACACATCTTAGCTGGTGCACCCACCGTGACCAACAATGCGCAATCATCGACGTACCCGCCCTGTGCATGGCCCCCCCAACGGAGGCACATCCAGTGCCACCATCCCACACACACAAGCCTTCCACGGAACATGCTGTGTCCAATGGTCAGTACAGAGTCAGCGCCCATCTGGTGGATCCTGAACAGGAGACACATGCACACACATGCCAGCTCCCACTATGTACGACTGCCACCTGGCACGTGCAATGTAACCTCTCACCTGTGACGTGTGACTGCAAGCACACAGCCGTCTTGGCATGGGGCTGTCAATGTGGACACCAGTCAATGTTTCGGGAGCTGTGATCCGTACAGTGCTGTACATAGGGTGCAGTGCTGACACCTACTACTGTCTCATATCCCCTCGTGCCACAGGTCCCACTTGTATTGGCCGCTCAGCCCGTGCCCACATCGTCGTCGTCGTGTGCCATACTCATCCAGCCTCGGAAGCAGTACCATGCTCAGCAGACACTCATGTTGCCGTGGCGTTGCCGCTTGACGAATATGCAGTCAGTCCCCATCAGCACGCCCCGCAAGTCATTGGGGCCTAGATCCCCATGTGCATGCACATGGCAGTGGTATGTCTCACTTGCCATTGCCATTGTTGGGAGACCTGTGTAAGTGTATTGTGGCCGTGCCGTCCCCAGCTTGACAGCTGGGCTGTGGCTCATGTGCTTGCTCAGTCATGTCAGTGATGTGTATGCGAAATTGCTATGTGCCGTGTTGCTTTGACATGTGTCCTCTGCCATTTAACCCAGGCGGAGACCGAACATTGACCGCCCATACCAATTGCTGGCGGACATGGACGATACAGAGGTAATCAGGAAGTTTCGGCTGGACAGGCCAACTCTGCATCGACTGTGTGCCATGTTAGAGCCCCATCTCCGTCCCCGCAGGGTGTATCCGACTGCTGTCACCCCCACGGCTAAGGTGATGGCCGCCATGCATTTCTTCGCCACTGGGTCATTCCAGCACACAGTGGGCAGTGGAGGAGGGATGTCCCAGCCCATGTTCAGCAAGGTGCTGAGGGATGTACTGGCAGCCATGATGCTGTACCGGAACAGGTACATCAGATTCCCCAGGGCTCGTGAATTGGCGGCAGTGAAGGGTGCATTCTATGCCCTTGGCAGAATCCCACACGTCGTGGGAGCCATTGACTGCACTCATGTTGGCCTTGTTCCACCACAGGCCACTGAGCACCTGTACCGCAACAGGAAGCACACGCACTCCCTGAATGTGCAAGTGGTGTGCCTTGCGGACATGGTGATCACCCACGTGTGTGCAAAGTTTCCAGGCTCGGCCCATGACGCACACATAATGCGCAACAGCATCTTGCCACGACTGATGGCCAATCTGCAACAGGATCGTGGCTGTATTGTCGGTGAGTATGTGGAGTGGTGTAGCGTGCTGGTTGTGCGATGCTGTCCCCTGTCCAGTTGGAATAGCAACGGTTCTCTGTGTCCCTCACACCCAGGTGACTCTGCGTATCCGAATGGGGCATGGCTGCTCAGTCCATTGAGGAATCCTCGCACCCCAGCAGACGATCGATACAATGAGGCACATGGGAGGACCAGACGTGTGGTCGAGCGTACCTTTGGCCTCCTCAAGTCCAGGTTCAGGTGCCTGGACCGCACCGAGGTGCACTGGCGTACTCCCCACAGAAGGTGTGCCAGATAGTGGTGGCGTGCTGCATGCTGCACAATCTGGCCATTCGGAAGCAGATCCCCCTCATTGTGGATGACGGAGATCAACCAGGGCCCCAGCCCGCAGACCAGGACAGCTTCGAGTGAGGTGGACAGCGGAGAGGAGGAAGCTGGGAATGTGCGCCAGCAGCTCATCGCCCGCTACTTCACTTGACGGTGAGTGTCCATGTACGACGGATGATGTGTCTGTATCTATGCAGGTGTGTGTGTGCTGTGTCAGGGTGGCCGTATGTTCACTGCGTGCAGTGTGTCAACGCTCCATGGCCAGGGTAGTATGCCACTGTTGGTGGCTGTGGCATTGTGCCCTATTGCTCTGTGCGATGTGTGTACATTGCTTGTAGTTGTTGACATGTACTGTGTGATGGGTGTGTGACACACTCATTGAATGTGCTCCTGTTCTGTCTCCCACCCCTAGGTCCCTACAGGCCCTCCGGATTCCATTTCCATGCCACGCATCAGGTGCCTTTCCGCCCAAGGTGGCCGTTGTATTCCGTACAATAAAGACACAGGGCACAAACAGCAGTTAGTGAAAAAGGTGCATTTATTACAAACTGTGACATGTGATTGTGTGTAAGGTGATGACAAAAGTGGTGCGTGCAGTGACAATGAGCTGTCGGTCATGGCTGCGTGATGATCAGGGTGTACCCACTGGTTCTATGTCCATAGTCCAACACACACATGCCATCCAGATGGCTGTGTGGAGTGGGATCGTAGAGCAAGTCAATGCAGTGGCTGGTCAAGGAAGGCTGGCGGAAGGCTGGCTGGCTGCCTCACTTGCGACTGGAGCGTGCGAAGTCCTCCCGGGAGATCTGTTTCCTCTTCGGACGGCCCCTTCCACGTTTGGGAGGGGGTGTGTGGTGGCGACCTGCTGGTGGTGGGTGAGGTGTGCTCACTGGCTGTGGACGCAGGGGAAGTGGACACTGCTGCCCGAGCCTGCGCCCTAGCAGGTGGTGGCGGAGGTGGTGTTGCTGGCCTTGCCTGTGACCCCACCGCCACCACCAGCTGGCCCATGAGGTCCACGAGTTGGTCCATACGGGACACGAATTGGCCCATATGGGCGTCCATGGACCTCAGCACCCCCAGCACCTCCCGCGTGTCAGTAGCAGACCTGGCCCATTGTCCTTGGGCCTCTTCATAGGCCCCAAGGACTCTGTCCATTTGAGGCAGGGCATGGCTCCCAGGGGAGGCTGGCGTTTCCCTGACCCTGCTCCTCCTACCAGTCCTGCTGCCACCGGCCTGCCCACTAGCCACATTGCTCACCACGGTCCTCGCTGTGGCTCCCAGGGTGGATCCAGTCGGCCGGGCCACCACCTGCGCTGGGGCTGGTGCCAGCGAAGACGTGGTGGTGGTGGAGGCGGTGGTGGTCGGTGCGGCGATGGTGGCGGTTGCGGCAGTGGTAGTGGCCGCAATGACCGTGGGTGTGGCCGCAACGACAGTGGCAGCAGGGGACTGGGACTGTTCAGCATCCCTGGATGATGGGTTGGTGGGTAGGAGGGGTCCTGGGGAGCGGCTGGGCCCTGCCACGCCAGATGGACCAGCTTGGTGGTCCGTGTCCGAAGAGGTGGACAGATCCTCCAGATCCGTGTGTCCTCGTTGGGGGCTTGTAGGCTGGCTGTGCTGGCTGCTGTCTCCATCCCCAGCGTCCAGCAGTTCGTCACCTGTGGAGAGAATGAGATTTGTTATTGTGTTGCACATGGCGAAGTATGTATTAGTCGTCTGACATTGGCAGTTCGTGCAATCTCGTACATGGGTTTCCCGGAGGCGAGTGTGTGGCTGTGGCATCTGTAGGTGTGTGTGCTAGGCAATGGGACTGTGTGCTGTGCACATGTGGCATGGGACGGATTGGCCATGCCGATGGGTGTGTTGCTTTGCCCCTACTCATTGTGACTCTGGTGTATGCGGGCTCCTGGCCCATCCTGGGTCTGGTTTGTACTTTGCTTTTGGAGTTCAAATGGAACGCTTAGGAACGCATATGGCAACATGGGGGCCATGCCCCAGATTCGCATTTGGGATGGAATATGCTTTTGGGGTTCAAATGGAACGCTTAGGAACGCATATGGCAACATGGGGGCCATGCCCCAGATTCGCATTTGGGATGGAATATGCTTTTGGGGTTCAAATGGAACGCTTAGGAACGCATATGGCAACATGGGGGCTATGCCCCAGATTCGCATTTGGGAGGGTATATGCTTTTGGGGTACATGCTGTGAGCCATGGGTGCCGAACGTGACATGTGTTGTGGCAGCATGACAGTGCATGGTCTGAGGTGTGTGCATGCCTGACATGCCCTGCATATTTGCTGTCTGTTGTGGTTACTGGACATGGCATTGGACGCATCGTTATGAGTGAGTGATAGTTGTGTGCCAGCCAACGTATTGCAGTTGTCCCATCTCCTTGGTGTGCGTGCTGCCCTGTGCCATGTGCATCACTGCAGTGCTCGGGGGGTGTGGCCCATGTTGTGTGTTGTTGCTCACAGTGTGTCGTGCGCTTAATTGACTTCTGGCACATGGTTGGTCATGGGCATGTGTCTTAGCGTGACTGCTGTATGTGTGGCAGCTGTGCGGATGACATGCCTTTCATGAGACTGGGGCTGACGGATGGGATGGATGGTATGTTGTATGTGCATGGTGTGTCTGTGTGTTTGATGGGTTCAGTGGTGTTCGTGTGCATTTCTGTTGTTCCGCTCTGTTGCGTCTAGTGTTGTTTGTCTTACATAGGCGTAGTTGTGGGGTGTGTGGTTGACAGGCAGTAGGGGCTACATGGACAGGACTTCAATGGTGTTTCGGTTGTGTGTGATGAGTTGCACAGTGGCTGCCGTGTGGGACTATATTCAGTGTGGCTTGTGCATGCAGACGTGGCTCCTTGGGTGTTGCTATGTCTGTGATGGGTCATGTGGGGTGTGAGTCTGCTGTTCATGTCCGTGTGCACATTGTTCACTTGTTCGTGACGGTGGGCGGTGCTGCGTGTTCGTGTGCTACGTGACATGTCCCATGTGTTGGTGGTGTTATGGTCCTCATGCCTCCAGTAATCCAGCCCTGTCCAGTTTCCCACCTGCAAGTTGTTCGTGCGTGCACTGTACTGGATGCCACATGGCTCTTAGCGGGGGTGCTCCATGTTGCAGGTCTGTGGGGGTGGGGGGTGTAGTGGGTCGTGGGGTGGCTGTACACCCACTGACACCGATTGCTGTGGACCGTGATGTCTGCCTTTCGGCTGTCGTTGTGCACTGCGGTGGCTGACACGTGGGTGTGGGGTGTGGGGGATGCTCCTCCTTGCTGTGCTGTGGGACTGGGGCCTGGTGTGTGTTGTACTTGGGCTGTCCACCGTCCCACCCACTGCACTTTGTGTTCCTGCCACTTACCTGTTACTTGTCAGTTGGTGCAGCTGTGGCGGACACATGGGTGTGGCGGGTGCTCGTTGTGGCGCTTCTGGCATATTTGTGGACCTGTTGGTGGTTACGTGGCTGGCTTAGTGTACACATGTCCCCACGCATCTTACAGTTGTTCGGTTTGGCCTGTGTGTGGTAGTGTCTGTTGCATGTGCGTGTGATGTGTTGTGTATTGTGTGCTGGACATGGGGGTGTTTGTCCCTGGGAGCTGTGGCATGGTGGTTGCGCATGTGTGTACATAGCGGTGTGCTGGTATACATTAGTTTGTACTTACCAGCCTCCACTCCCCCTGCTAATCCGGCGAGGATCTCCGGATGGATTACGACTCGCACCTTCTCCTCCCACGCTTTGAAGGTCTAAAAGAGCGCGGGATTCCCTCCGCCAGTGACGGCAGCCAGCTCTCTGTTTTTGCCCTCCTTCTTCTTGACCAGGCTCTTTACGTCATTCCAACGTTTGTTTATCTCGGTTCTGTTCCTGGGCAGGGTCCCGACTGCATTGACCTGGTCTACGATCCGGGTCCACATTCTGTTTCTGGTGGCTAGTGGTGTGTGCTGGACCATGTTCCCATAGATTTGTGGGTACACCTTGATGATCTCGTCGACCATGACCGTCAGCTCCATGGGCGTGAACTTGGGCATCCTTTGTGGTGCCATGGTGTTTGTGGTGCTGGTGCGGTGTGTGTTGTGTAATGTGCAGGGGGTTTGTGGTGCCGGTGTTTGGTGGTGGTGGTGGTGGTGGTGGTTGTGATGTGTGCGTTTCTGTGGTGTGCTGCTGTCCTTGCTGTGTCACTGTGTCCTCTCCTCTCCTCTCTGGTTTGCAATGTAGCAAGGGGTTGTGGTCTGTGGGAGTGCTGCTTTTGTACTCACCTATGTGGGTGTGTCCTCATGGTCTGTTGTTTTCAGGTGTGTTGTGTCTGGGGTTCTGGCCTTTGTATTTTTTGTTTGTCCGGGGGGTGTTTTCGGGATGTGTACTGTGCTTGTGTATTTGTGCGTGCCTTGCTGTGTGGACTTGTTGGCCATGTTGTGTGCTATTGGTTTTGTGTGCGGATGGTTTCTGTGCAGGTACGTGGGCGCCATGGCTTCTGCCGTGTCGATTCTCATCGGCGTTGTTTGCGCTGGCGGGCGGTATTTTTGTTGTTTTTCCGCGCTCATGGCGGTGCGATCGTAATTTCACGTGCGGTGTGTCGGCCGTGAGGGCGGGCGGTTTTGTGTTGTCGTGCGTGTTTCCGTCCGTGGCGGGCGGTTTGACTCCGACTCGGACGATGGCGGGCGGTATTTTGTATGATTTTTCCGCCGATGGCGGTTTTCAGTTTGTGTACTCATAATGGCGTGGTCGGTGTTCAGGCGGTGTGTGCGGGCGGATTTTTGCCGCTTCCATGCCTGGCGGATTTTTTACGCCGGGTATCGTAATGTGCCCCTAAACAACTTAAAAACTTTAAATGTAGCAAAAAATTATATTTTACACATTAAAAATATTAATATTTCAACATATTATAATTTTAAATAAACAAAAACTTAAAAATATAAATTATATAACAGCAAAAAATAAATTTTAAAATATATAATTTAATGCATATACTGTTCCCACTACAATTTATACCAAACTATGCAAACTATTAAAATTAATATATAAAAAATGTACTACTCCCACGTCACACAACGTAAAAATAATAAAACTGGTTAAAATTTACAAATCTCCCACCAATAAATGCAACAGCAGTAAAAGCATTGGATTGCGGATAAGTAATATTTACTGTACCCATTCCAGCCAGTACAACAGTAGCAAAACTATTGGAGTGAGAAGGGATACATTTACTATTCCCACTCCAATCACTACAACAGTAGGGAAAGTGTTAAATTGCAGAGGGGTAAAATGTACTATTCCCACCCCAATGAGTGTAAAAGTAGGGAAAGTGTTGGATAGCGGAGGGGTAACATTTACTATTCCCACTCCATTCAGTACAACAGTAGTGAAAGTGTTAGATTGCGGAGGGGTAAAATTCACTATACCCACTCCAATAAGTGCAACAGTAGGGAAAGTGTTGGATAGCGGAGGGGTAAAATTTACTATTCCCACTCCAGTCAGTACAACAGTAGGGAACGTGTTGGATTGCGGAGGGGTAACATTTATTATTCCCACCCCAATGAGTACAACAGTAGGGAAAGTGTTGGATAGCAGAGGGGTAAAATTTACTATTACCACTCCAGTCAGTACAACAGTAGGGAAAGTGTTGGATTGCGGAGGGGTAAAATGTACTATTCCCACTCAAATAAGTGCAACAGTAGGGAATGTGTTGGATTGCGTAGGGGTAAAATTTACTATTCCCACTGCAGTCAGTACAACAGGAGGGAAAGTGTTGGATTGCGGAGGGGTACAATTTACTACTCCCACTCCAATAAGTGCAACAGTAGGGAAAGTGTTGGATAGTGGAGGGGTAAAATTTACTATTCCCACTCCAGTCTGTTCAACATTAAAAACAAACAAAATATCTTCAACAAAATAATTATTTTAAAAACAAAGTTAATAAAAAAATATATAAACATGTTAAAAAATAAAATAAAAATATATTTAATATTAAAAAAATTAAACATGAAAACATCACAAAATAAATACATATCACAAATACCTACAAATATTATTATAAGTAAAATACACAAATAATTTTCATACAAATAAATATTTTTACTTAGAAATTATTCATTAAAAAAACAAACAACTATTACATACATTAATGTAGTTACTTCCCACCCTATAACTCCACAAAACTCACAACCTGCACCTAAAACATTCTTTACACTATTAATATAAATATTAATCAACAAACTAATTTTCATTAATTACAATCAATTATTAATTAATTATTATTAATATACTTTCCACAATAAATCCCCACAAAGCACACAAAACATGTAACAAAAAAATTATTTACACAATTAACATAATTAATTATTAACTTAATAATTAATATTAATGATTAAATTATTAATTGCTTCAAATTAATTTACTTTGTGCCCCCCTTACCCCTACAAAACCCACAACCCACATCTAAAATCTAAAAAAATGTATTTGCATAATTGACATAATTATTTACCAATTAAACGAATATTATTAATTAGAAACGAAATTATAATCACTAAACTTAATTAACTTCCCACCCTTTACTCCAATAATACCCACAACCCGCACCTAAAATAAACTTTTAAAAAATTAATTACACAATTAAAATTATTTTTCAAATAAATAACTAATAGTATTTAACAACTAATTATAAAGTAATACAAATAATTTACTCCCCACCCTTTACCCCTATAAACCCAAAACACCCACCTAAAAAAATGTAAATAAACAATTAACATTATCAATTAATTAATTAATATTAATTATCAACTAATTATTAATTAATTAAAAATCAATTACTTCCCACCCATTACCCCTATAACTCCACAACCCGCACCTAAAAAAATACACAATTAACATAATTAATTATCAATTCATTAATATTAATTAACAACTAATTATTAATTAATTAAAAATAAATTGCTTCCCACCCTTTATCCTTATAACCCCACAACCTGAAACTCAACAAATTACACAATTAACACAATTAATTTTCAATTAATTAATGTTAATCACCAACTAATTATTAATTTAAAAAAATTATTTCCCACCTTTTACCCCTAATACCCCACAACCCACACCTAAAAAAATTACACAATTAACATAATTAATGATCAATTAATTAATATTAATTAACAACTAATTATTAATTAATTAGAAATATTTTACTCCCCACCCTTTACCCCTATAAACCTCACAACCCACACATAAAATGTACCCAGAAAAAAATTAAAAGCACAATTAACACAATTAAATAACAATTAAATAATTATTAAATAAAAAATAATCATTAATTTATTATAAATAAATTACTTCCCACCCTATTCCCCTGTAAACCCACAACCCGCTACAGAACTATAAAACACAAAATATATTTAAATTAAATTTAATAACTGCTAAAAATGTAACAAATATATTAAAAACATAAACAACACATACAAAAAACTTACACCACATACATTTAAAATAAATACTAAAATACATAACACTAATTAAAAAACGATATTTTAAACAACTATGGGCTTGATTCCGATCTCACTAGGAAAGCCCTCCGTACGACTCGGATCCGGAGGGCTTTCCTAGTGAATCGCGCTGTGCGAGTCCGACCGAACGAGTACGATGCAGCCGTATGCTGACGGACTCGGTTCGCTCAGACTCCCATTGAACTCTATGGGAGCCTGTTTACCGACGCGTACACAGGCTCCCATAGCAAAAAAGGGGTGGGTGGGGAAAAATGTACACCCAGTGGCGGGCACCCCTTGTTGCCCGCCACATTGTGCATGCTTAGATCGGGGGGGACCCATGCGCACCCCCCACGACCGATTCGGAGGGCTCCAGGTGAAGGGGGGCCTGCTACGGCCCCCCAAAGTCAAACCCAGACAGCCGTTTCGTCTCGCTGACACCGAGTCAATACAGCTGTCCGAATTGTGCATCGTACTTGCTCGTTCGAAATCCAGGTCCATTGCACGGCACGATTCAGCTCCGAACGAGTCGAACGGACAGGATCGGGTTCGGAAACGATTCGGTCAATGCGGATGAGATCTTTGCATCGTACTTGGTCATGCGGAATGGGGGACGATTCGGTCGGAAACATGGGCTCCAAATCGGATTCGCACTTTCCGGAACCCGTCTGGAGGCCTTCCTAACGACATCGGCATCAAGCCCTATATTTTTGCAAACGATTTTAATGACTTCTATGTTTTAAAAATTGATATTACTTACCTTCATGTCGATATTCTTGACATCGATATTCTTGACATCTATATTTCCATGACACAATATTTTAAACCCAATATTCTTATCTGTCGATATTTGCGACTCGATATTTTGTCTAAACATGCTAAAATTGCCTTGAGGTATCCTAAGTTAACAATCTGTGTTTTTATTTACTCATGGGCTCCTTGCCAAGGTTAAAATGCTATTGAAAGAAATTATGTACTCCCGCATCTAAGGTCTATATGTTTCAGCCAAAGTTTTACGTAACTGGCCAGCTGGCTTTAATCAGGGCCAAGTATCAGGATCCCTATTCTAAATCCAATTTGGAATTGTTGAATCTATGCACCCCTCCTCAGTGCCACATTACTCTCATCAATGCCAAAATAAGGTCGTGGACAAAAAAATCAAGAAAGAGGATCTTGTAGAGACGCTAGATAAAAGCCCACCTTTGCTAGTGGCAGACAATAACAAGGCGGCCGATAACTTTGATGCCTGGATTAGATCAGCCGTGGACCAACTGGCCCCAGTAAGAACTAATTAAGTCCTGAAAAATAGAACATCAGCTCCCTGGTACAACTCAGACCTCAAACCTATTGAAGCTAAGTGTAGATGAGCAGAGAGGGCATGGAGGGCAGATTATAGTGATCAAGGTAAACATACCTATAATCTAGCACTAGCTGAGTATAAGGCAGCTGTCATAAGTTCTAAAACAAACTACTTTACAAATAAAATTGAAGCTGCCAAAAACTCCTCAAGAGAGCTTTTTAAGACCGTCACCGCCTTGTCCAAACTACAACAAGTGAATCAATTTGCACTGGACCAAGCCCTTTGTGATAAAGTGGCTAATTTCTTTCAGGAGAAGGTCAGAATGGTCTACGACGAACTTGCTGGTTAGGTCCGAGCATCAATCGGACCCCCCTTACCACCGTCGAAGGAGCCCATCTCGGACACCACGACTTGTCAGGTGATCAGTTTCTCTTCTTTAACTGTGGGGAAAGTTAATGAGTTGCTATTAGCTACAAAATCTGGGTCCCCGACTGATCCCTGTTCCCCCGCAATAATACAACTGGCCTCTGATAAGATTAGTACCAAACTAACACTGCTTCTGAATAATAATATTAGTTCAGGAACCTATCCTGTCTCTTGGAAGAAAGCCTGTATTAGATCAATTTTAAAGAAACCCTCTCTTGATCCACGAGACGTGAAAAACTATTGACCTATATCCTGCCTGCCATTGGCAGCAAAAATACTAGAGAAATCAATTAATCAAGATCTAATTGGTTGTTTGGACGCCAATTACCTTCTGGATTCAACACAGCATGGCTTTAGACCAAGGCACTCCACAGAGTCCGCTCTAATCATGGCAACGGAGGAAATACGCAAACAGCTGGATGGAGGAGGTAGAGCCGTCCTGATACTACTTGACCTATCAGCTGCGTGTGATACAGTGAATCATCTGGTACTGACGCAAAGGCTGAAGGCAATAGTAATTAAAGAGGTGGCTCTAACCCTTCTCACCTCCTTCCTTACTGAAAGGGAACAGAGAGTGTGTTGGGATAATTTCACATCAGAGAGGTTTTCACTTCCATCTGGAGTCCGACAGGGCTCAGCCTTGTCACCAACTCTTTTTAACATATATGTTACGCCTTTGGCCAAGTTAATGAGGGATCACGGGTTCTCGTTGGTAACTTACGCCGATGACACGCAGATCATCATATCCATTTCCTCAAATGCCGAAACTGTGGCAGGGAGATTCCACAGTTGTCTGAAGCAAATCATGGGGTGGATGCATCAGAGACATCTTAAATTAAACACAGCCAAAATGGAGGTCATGGAGTTTGGGACAGGGCCTCCACTTTGGGATTAATCTTGGTGGCCGGCAGAAGCAGGTCACTGCCCAAAACCCTCGGTAAAGGTTAGGAACCTAGGATTTCTGTTTGACGTCCAACTAAACTTCGCCGGACAGCTCAATCAGTTGACATCATCCTGCTTTGTCCTGTTGAAAATCCTGCATAAAGTCCTACTTTTCATCCCTTTAGACCTCAGGAAAGTGGTTATAGTCGCGCTATTCCTCTCCCGTATCGATTATTGTAATGCACTCCTTCTGGGCATTGACAAATGCCAACTGTTAAAACATGAATCACTGCAAAATGCAGCAGCTCGAGTGCTGCTCAATATTCCTAAATACCAACATATCTCAAGTAGCATTAGGGAGCTTCACTAGCTACTGATCAAGCAGCGCATTGAGTTTAAGGCTTTATGCCTGGTGCATAAAGCACTGTATGGTAGAGGGTCTGGGGACCTACAGAAACTTTTTCAGTGGTATTTACCAAACCCAAAGCTTAGATCTGCCAACAAAGGATTAGTTCAGGTCCCCAGGATCTATAAAGCCAGATGGGGAGAAAGAAGTCTCTCATACCGAGCATAGAAGCTCTGGAATGAACTACCAGCCATCATTAGGTTTAAAAATTTCAGACCCCGGTTCAGGAAAATGCTGAAGATCTGGCTTTTCTCTGCTAGGAAATCAAGCCATTTGCACTAGTCACACATTTGTCAAAGTCCCTGACCCGCTGCAATACCTAAAGCTCTCCCTGATACCTGTATCTTCCTACTTCAACATTATGATTTAAATTTCAAGCTCAGAGCAATATGTAAAAAATTGAGATGCAATGTATTCTTTGATTTCCACAAAAAGGCTTGAATTGTTGCCACTTTCATCGTATGAAAGACCAAGGGGCCGATTACGATTTCGGGAGGAAAGCCTCCTCCCGACAGTCGGAATCTCCTCGACTGCATCGGAGCCCTTCTGACCGACTCTGTCTGTTTACATTCCGAACGCCCAATTACGATGTTTGCGGTCGGAACGTAAACCAGTCGGTCATTCAGAATCGGTTCCAAGCAACTTTTGGAGTATCTGCGTCGGTCGGAACCGCATCATACACCCCTATGGACAGCGTTTCTGCCCACAGGATTACGATGTCGTTTTCCAACAGCCTTTCCGCGTCGGCCTGTCCGACACAGAAAGGCTGTCGGAAAGTGACTTTGGGGGCCCCTGGCATGGCCCTCTTGGCCCCTCGGCCTAAGGTTGATGGCCAAGGGTGTACCTAAGGGACCCCCCTGTAAAACCCTGCACTGTGTCGCAGGCACCATGGGGTGCCTGCCATAGGGTGAAGGCTTTCCTGCAAACACCCCATTTCCCCATAGGAGCCTGTGTTACGGCCGGTTGTTGGGCAGAACACAAGCTCCCATAGGAAACAATGGGAATCCGACTGAACAGTGTTCGGTCACATCGTAATCCATCAGTCGGACCCGCCAACCGCAAGTCGGTCGGTTTCGATTCCGAGACGTGTCGGGCAGAGGCTTGCCCCCGACATCGTAATGAGCCCCCTAGTATTTTCTGGCTTACATAAGGGATAATTTCCTTACCCATAAATGTGTGGATATGTGAGAGTTGTTCAAAGTTAAAGGTAAGAGAGTGGTATGCTACATTAGGAAATGGCCCTACATTTAATTGATGTGAAATGCCATATGATCTACTTTGCTTGCTAAATTACTCGCTTGCATTATTGAATATATCGGAATGTAACTGTCCACTTGGACAGTCAGTAGTTTGCAGACAAGTCATGTTACATTCAAAATGTATCTACATGATCCTAAGAAATAAACATTCACTGTTCTGACATCAAAGCCAGCTATTTCTAAAGTTTAGTCACTCTTAAAGAATGAGTCTTATTTTGTCTGCTTTTGAAAAAACGTACTGCTTCTTACGGACAGGTTTTTGTTATATAATAAATGTGAATAATAAAATTAAGTGATGTGGTGATAATTTTATGCCACGCCAGACAAAAGCAGCGGCATTGCTTTACTGGCCTAGATGCAAATGTTGACAAATTAGCCCACATTTTTCAGTATTATTGAATGGCATACAATTAACATCCACAGCTGATTATTTTACATCGCATGTAGTACACCGCACAACATGAACCCTTTTAAAGACAGCCTTTCTCCTTGACTTCATTGAGGCATTAGCCACTGTTTTACATGCTTCTAATAAGGCAGGGATAGCTACATATTTAAAGCCAGCATGTACAGAATTCCTGAATGCTTTTCAGTACACCCTAGCATCAGTGTCAAGACTTCTTAGATTTTTTTACACCCACAGCATCCACAGTTTTTCTTGACTTAAGTCCAATTCTAATTGTGGGGGAGTCAACTTGATGCTGCTGCTGTTCTTTTGAAAATGGTTTTGACAAAACACAGAGCAGTATCATTATCCTCTGTTGAGCATGGTGGCGCTCAAGTGTGAAATTGCAGGAACTAATTCAACTGTACATGAACTGTGCTGAAAAGACGGCCTTTGCGCTGCTCGGAGCCCCAGTGGTTTGCTTCACAGTACCAGCTGTTAAGGGAAAAGGCTTGCGACAACCAACATATCAAAAGCCTGACGAGTCACAGCATTTCTTGAGAGCTGATGTTTCAAAGGTATTGAATGACTGTGCAAGCTTTCAACCTATAACACCGACTCAGCACCCTAAAACATGAGTGCAATTCAATGAAGATTGGCACCGAGAAGAAAATTGGCTTGTACTCAGTAATTTTGCCGATGGGGTGCTCTTTTAATGGGGTCACGCCTTCCTTATCTTTTTAGGTTGAGCATTCGAGACCTCTTGTATATACTTTAGTATATACTTGTATGTGTATGTACTTTGTGGGCTCTGCAGATCAGCCCTAGGACTTGTCTGCTTCCGCTTAGGGAATTTTTTTTCTGTTCAACTGCCTCTATTTAACTGTCTTAATAGAAAACGACCAGTAGAGGTCAGTAAAATACTAGAATTGCTTTCTGCTTGTTCAACTACCTCTATTTAACTGTCTTGATAGAAAACGACCAGTAGAGTTCATTAAAATACCAGAATTGCTTTCTGCTGAGGGACTTTCTTTTTTTAATTTTTCCGGCAACTGCCTCTATATAACTTTCTTGATAGAAAATGACCAGCAGAGGTCAGTAAAATACCAGAATCACTTTAGCATTCTCTAGATTCCAGTCCATAGAAATTGTCTTCCACGAGCACTCGTAGACAATAATATTTTTTTCAAATCTTGTATTTTCAGTGATATGACCACTGAAGGCCCTTATTTTATATTAAAAACACAGCTTTGGGCTATACCATTTCCCTCTGAAAGGCAATATTTCTCTCCATGTGTTCCCATATCTGGCATGTCACGCAGTTTGGTGCTTACTTTCCCTCCATGTTAAAGAACAGTAGATGTTTCAGCACCCAGGCTAATGTGCTGGATAGCTAAATACATATAAGGTCCCAAAGGCGAGACCAATTGCATTGCAAATGCTTGTTTACTTACTGTGTGCACATAAATTAATGTAGATTATACATTTGTATAGTTCATGATGGAGATTGTCAAGTGATAATTTTGCAGAACATGAGAGTGTCATTTTCAGGCACGCTTTTTGCCATTTGACAAAGTTCATGTGCATTACAGTCCTTAATGCATGTTGACATAGTCCACGTTTGTGCATCCAATAGTGTTGCTTGTATAGTTCACTTCTGGTAAGTGTGCTGGGTCGGAAATCAAGCCTCAGAATTGATGTGAGTTTTCCTACATTGCTTATAGTAGTTGCGGCTGAAAAGGCTTCTGCAGGTGGAGCTAAAAAGTAACAAATGTCAGAAGCTTTCGCTCTTCTTAATGCCTCTATTGAAAGTTTCAACGTGGGAATGCAAATACTGGGTTCTTAACGAATTCCAAATAAACAGGCTCCACTTACTAAATAGAAATACTAATTAAGAAAAGGTATAAAAACTCACCTGTATTTCAGAGGGGCAAATAGGAGGATCATGTGCTGGGAGAGATGCTGTAAAACAAGACCCTAATTTCAAGGGCTTCATGTATGTGGGAGTACTAGGTGACTCAGCAATAAGACAAACACCAATAGCATATTGCAACAAGGCAAACGGGGGGCTTTAGACTAATTGGCTAGAGTTGTGAAAGAACAAGGTGTGAGGTGTATCTCGTGTTTAGTTTTATAATATTTTAATTGCTGAGTTATTCATTATTTTGTTGATAATTCCTACTCATATGATTTTCAAAAGGACATAACTATTAATCATAAAATACCAAGGTTTGTATGTACACTGATTTTGTGGGTTCCTTCTGGGCCACCTTATCTATCACTTGCAAGAGATTCTATGACAAGTTTGTCAGATTGTAAACACTCTTTCCGTACAGTATGTACAAGGTTGAGGATGGGATAAGAAACACTTGTTCATTTCCCTAAACTCTGCAAAGGTCACAGTTTCCTACGGGGCGCCGGAGTTGAATCTACCTTGATGTGACGCATCAAATATTGCTGTTCTCACAACCCTAATTTCATGTATTCTTTGTGTTCTTCAAACAGCATCACAGTTATTACCAGCTCATAAAAGCCATGATCATCATCACTCTACTTCATTTACCCGCCATGATGACCTTATCAGAAGTCACCCTGGTTCGTTCCCTGGTCACTCTACTGCTGCCACGTCTCGCGTAGCTTCACCCGCTGGTTACAGTACAACATCACTAGTCGTCCTGACACCAGCTTTTGATAGTCATTCTTTTGCATCTCCTTTTACTTGTCTCTGCTTCTCAAAGAGCATTATGGTGGTGGCCACTCGCATTTTTTGAAATTTAGGACATAGCTTCATATTACAAAATATACTCTGTGTTACCAGATTTGCATATTAAGGAGTGGAACAGAGATAATTTCAAATTCACACCTCGTGCTTAATTATGTGTCTGGCAAACAAATCCAACGTGAGCATGGATCTCTGAATACTTCTACCAATTTGGCGCCTGTGTTAGGTCGGCGCCACCAACTAGGATCCTGCAGCCTGTGTGCTTGAAATATTTATCACCTAATAGCTATCTCAACTTTTAACTAGTCCTAACTCGTCTTTCAATACACACTTTATGCTTAAACGGCATCAGATAAGACATGGGGCAATACTGCTCGCATTGCACACTTCAAAACCCTCCTTTCCACTGTTAGAGCAATGAGGATGCCATTGCAACCTGTGCAATACAGCTCTTTTCGTACCTAGCATGGTGAGCAGGATGTACAATCATTATCCACATATTGTGTGTTGGCTTTAAACGGTGCATAATATTCGAAGAGCAACCTGAACCCGTAGACCCCTAATTCAATATACTCTAGAAGAAATCACATCCAAGAACTTTAACACAAAACACGCAAAGAAAGTAACCAGCAAATAAAAACACAGGGTGAGCAGCCCTACCACTGTAAAAGAACCCCGCAAAAAAAGACAAAATCTATAAAACTGATTTGCATGCATCTTCACACTGACAAGGGTGAGCGAATGTACATCTTTAAATCCCAGCCTTGAGAGACTGAGCTTGTGTAAGAACCTTAAATATATAGAAGTTTCAATATATTTTGGAGACGAAAAGAAAAATCCTTCAGGGTCACCTCTACTAAGGCTTAATTCGCTAACGGCCACATGCTGGCTTTGAATGCTGTAAATAACAGGTGTTAACACTCTAGTTCAAGTGGCGCTCCATTGACCGACCTCACATGCTTGCAAGGATGAATGTTCGAATGGCACTGCTGGTTGGCTTAAACCTATGACTTGCATCTTGTATTTAGATCTCGGCAGCAATCACCTAAATTGTGTTAACTGCACACAACATGCAGCCCTAGCAGTGGTTTCCTAAATTTCTGCAGTAATTCTGGAATGTGCCCTTTTTAAAACTGCTTGAAACATGTCATATGCCTCCAAATAAGCATGTGGCCTTTTGCAGCATTCCGCACACACATTTCTTCCAACTATGACAGCAGCACTGAAGTTTGGAAGGTCTATAAATCCACAGCAGTACTGAGAATGAAGAATACCTGATGACAACGACACTATCAGAATCACATGCGCCTAGTAACAGACCTCTCTTTTTTCATAAAGAAATAGATCAAATCTAGAAGGAGGGTAATTTAGTAAGTCTCCCCACAGTGGCCAGTCCATCTTCATGCATGCTGGGACAACAGTCCTCTACACGGCTTGGATCAGCCCAGCCAGCCAGGAGATGCAAATCGAAGAAAAACATCACCTGTGTCGTGGAGCTGTCATGTCATCTGTGTTCAGTGAGAGGCTCTGCCTGCTCCATCATATGTTTTCATAGGGTTGCTCATCTTTCCCCAAAACAAACAGGTGTGGCGCACCTTCAATCCAATGGTGTGAGAACTGCTTGTGAAGTCAGTTGTCCAGATTCCGGAACCATGCAAACTATCTTTCTAGCAAATATGGTACTATAATGTTGATTTCTAAAGTTACAGCCAAGGCTTAGACCGCAATTCTAGTTTCCAGTGGGAAATATTGAAGCAAGTGATCTCAGTGGATGCCTTTGGTTTACCCATTACTGGAAATTTTTAAAACAGCATCAGTAGACTCAGAAACAGAGGCCACTAAAGTTTAAGTAACTTTGGGTTTCCATAGTGGTTGTTGGCCAATTACTACATGCATTCCTTTGAACTAAATAATTAACAGTCTAGAGTCCCCACATTGATATCCCTTGCACAAATTTAAATCTCTTGCAGAAGTAAATCTCACAAGTAACTAAAGACCACACAAATCCAAATATTCCAAGTCGACTTAAGTGCAGCCCCATAGAATAAAATTGACCATATGACCAATGTTATATAAAATCTAGCAACTATCGAGAAGGAGCCACAAAAACATTTGGGGTGAAGGTAAAGCAATGATTGAATATAGACGTTATTAAGGAAAGTCGGTTCTACTTGTGACTTGCTTTTGGACCTCTACTTTTTGACCCTGCTGTGCGACCCCCTCATAGATTCACGCCAATTGTAATGTTCTTAATAAAATGGTTTTGAGAGGCACTCTCCATTCTCCACCCTTTAAACTAAGGTCACCTGTTAAGGACAGATTAGGTTAGGGGATCCTGAGTAGATTGTGTGTGACACGTGCACACACATGTGCAGGCTCAATGAGAAAGTTTGTTGTCTGACTCAGTGTGGGATCTGTACACAGGTAGCACCGTGACAGACGAGGCCCAGTCTAAATTGCTAAGATTGAACTGGGTACTGAGAAAAACTGCACCCCTCCCCATTTGTAAAGTTTATAATGTTTTCACTTGTGTACTTTGGGGCTTATTTACAAGCCCCTTGCACCACCGGAGTATCACTTTTTATGACGCTCCGGCGGCGCAGAGTGCAGAACCTTATCTATGAGGCCATGCAAAGCCACTTTGCATGGCTTTTCATGGCCTCGGGGATATGGTGTAAGGCGACGCAGCGCGAGCCACTGCATTGCCTTACACTGCATCAGGGGGCGTTCCATGGGCATTGCAGTAGGCTTTCCCATGCAACACCCATGGGGTTTGACACATTCCCAGATTTACAAGGATTTGTAAATCTGGGAATGCATCAAAATGGTACGTCTCCCCAGGGGAGGCATAACAATGAGAAATATCTTAATTTCTCCTTGTTTGCTCTTTCTATGTGTGCTGCATTCTGCGACACACATAGAAAGAGGAAAAAGCCTCCATGGATTGTTTTTGTGCAGGAAGGTGTGCCTTTCTGCACACAAAACAATCCTGCCAACAATGCAAAGACCCTTGTACCATGGTGCAAGGGTGCCTGTGTTGGCACAAGGCACCAAATTGTGACCCAGTGCAGGCAGAAAGGACAGGAATGCACCGTATCTCGTAAATACAGTGCATTCCTGCCCTTTCAAAATGGTGTAGGGCAGTGCAGCAAAAAGACTTGCGGCACTGCCCTACGCCAATTAATTGTAAATGTGGTCCTTTATGTGTAAATTTTACTTTATCTGAACTTCAGATTGGAGCATGATGCAAGGATCAGAATCACTGCCTTGTATATAAATTGGTGAACCCAGAATCCAGATACAAGGTCATCTGTGACTTATCTGGATACTTTATGACATGGTATATTTCTCTGAGTAAGGGCTTGGCAGAATTCATTCTTTGAGCTGCCTGGTTGCACTACCTCGCAGATCAAAGAGCCCAGTAGACTAGAGGCCCATTCCAGTGGTTTTACAATACCCTTCTGGAGTAAGCAGACTGGGTTGGAGTCTCTATAGCCATCATCCTGCAACTGATTGCTTATAAAGGGGAGTAATGCTTCAAAAAATATCAATGGAAGTGCCCAGACTTCTACCTCTGCTTCCCAGGAGTGGGTCTCTTTAAAGAGTTTTGGGCGGACAGGCAGGCCTGGAAGGGGGAGATTGGCTTGGGGATATGTGTGTCCTTTTTGCTTTGAACTTCCATTTGCAATCTAGAACAATGCAGCACATGTTAGCAAGGCAGTGGACTGCTCCTTTCAATGGCAATAAGGAATGGGGGTGATGTGACATCACTATGTTGGGTGAGAGCCCCACCAATCATAGGAAACCTCACCTCCCTGTAGTGCCTGCACAGACTCAGAAATTGAGAAGGAGCCTGGAAGAACAGAGGCAGGTCAGGCATAGCTAATAAACCTATGTCTAGAGCCTGGGGGTGCACCAACTCTACAGTCCATACCTGCACTCTGTACTTTTGTCAACTCCCTCTTCACACAAGCTTCCTGTCTATCTCCCTGGCCCAGTGAAGAACAGTCTTGCTGATAAGCCTGAAGTATTCGTTTTCCTGGACTTCTCTAGGACTGGTTCTTCTACAGTACCTCACGAGTGGGCACTTCAGACTCTTATTTTTGTGCACTGTTACTGTACAAGTGAAGCAGTGCCCTGGGAGTGCATGTAAAAATAGTGATCTGCCAGGGGGAAACTTGGGGATGCTGCTGAGGAACACCCTAGGTCAGGAGACCAGCAGAGCTGGGCATGAGGGTAAGCCCAAGCACCTGGAACTAAACTGCTCCTACAAAGGAAGGGACTGCAGAGTGAGAGGCTGCAAGAAATCCTCTTGAAAATCTGTGTATAATATTGTGGGTCAGTAGGACCCTGAAGGGTGGCTTTGATTGCTAGAGCTCACCACCAAAACCCCACCAATCCCAATGGAATTTGTCCATTGAGGTCTGGGATATCTTAACCTCAGCTTGTGCTCCGGTGCATCATTTACTTCATCTGCACAGGTACCCTCGGACTGTGGGCACCTGCATTCGATATAAAAACATATACTTGACCATGGATTAAAAAGATATAGGCCTGTCATCAACACCTCTCTGCCTGATATGTTCAAAACATGACCACTGACATTACCTGTCTCTCTGCCACCATCTTTTGACTCCTGTAGCCATGATAAAATTCCCACAACTTGAGCTCTCCAGTCTGAATCCGATCGCCATATTGTTACTCCTCTCAACATTTCAATCACTAGCAATGCCTTCAATAATATACTTGGCCATTTTCGGACTGTCAATATTCAATCTATAATATAACCTACTGCACCCTACTCCTACATCCTTCAATCACATCCACTATCTGTTTCCTCAACATTCGGATTTACACTCTCTGCAAGTGGAAGAAATCATGTGCCCCTTAGATCATAGAAAGCAACTTAAATATCCTCAGAAGTGCCTATTAATCAACAACATTTGCATAGTACCAACACCACTTCACACCTAAGATGGATGCATCAGTTAAGAATTTTTTACCTGGAAATCATTGACTTCAGGTGTGTTAGTCAAATTAATTCAGTGAAGCAAAACAAGACTACAACACCCAGAATGCTTTGGGCTATCTCATCAAAGTCCAAGAGAGGAAAAAGTGTCCATAACGATCTAGAGGGAGGTGGGCACGATATTCATATACAATGTGGATAACATTCTGCTTAAAAATACTTCTCTCTCTAAGTATCCATCTTCCTCTCTCCAGCCATATGTAACCAACTGTCTACTTGGACCTGTCCCTCTCTGCAGGGTCACCCCAGATTTTTCGCCTTCATCTGCCTTTTTTGCTGCACTCATTTTTGTTGGTTTCTAACGCTCTGTACACGCTTTCCCTGCTAATCAGTGTTAAAGTTTTTGTGCTCTCCATTGAAAATATGGTAACATTTACCTACACCTGATTTGAACATTTAATTTACTTGTAAGTCCCTATTATATGGTACAGCATGTACCCAGGGCCTTTTAATTAAATGCTACTAGTGGGATGCAGCCCTCATTGTGCCATCCAGTAAAGTAGCCTTTTAAAACATGTCTCAGGCCTGCCACTGCAGCCTGTAGTGCAGTTTTAAACTGCCATTTCGACCTGACCAGATAAACCTTTTGCCAGGCCTAAACCTTCATTTTGAATACTTTTAAGCCATCTTTAAGGTACGCTCTAAATGCATATGGATACAGAAGAGAAATGGTCCCAGCGGGACACCTTTATAAAGAACAATCATTAATGCAAACACGTATTAAATTGCTTACACCGTAAGGTTCTACTCAATATTATTTATTCATGTTGAACACCCAAAGGAATGTTCAGAATCTAGCAAACATCTGGAAAATATTTACACAAAGTAGTGCCCCGAAAAAGAAAGGAGAAAGGAAAAAATGGTGCACAAAGTGAGGGTTCAATAAGAAAGGTTTGCTGGATTCTGAACATTCCTTTGGGTGTTCAACATGAATAAATAATATTTAATACATGTGTTTGCATTATTAATTGTTCTTTATAAAGGTGTCCCGCTGGGACCATTTCTCTTCTGTATTGATAACTACCCAGGTCCCAGTGGCATTTCTGGGTTATACCCATTGTTTATAACTAAATGCATATGGGGCAGAGTGCATGGTATTTAAAAAGTAGGATACGTGAGTTTATGTTTTACATGTCCTGACAGTGAAAACGTCCTAAAGTCATAGGCCTATACTACCCAAACAGGTGCCGCCCAGGTCCTCTACCCTGGGATGGTACCTGTGAAAGCTCCTAGACAGGAAAAGGTGAACATTCTGAAGTTTGGGCTCCTCGCGACCGCAAGCTGACCTCTTTGTCCCGAAGACTGACCGCCTGCGACAACCACCAACGTGAAACTCCAGCGGGTCTTCGCGCCAACAGCGACCGATCGCAATAAGCGGCAATGCGAGACCTACACTTTGGTCTTAAGCAACAATAGCTTCTGTGTACCTTTAATACGTAGATCAAGCGATGACCGGCTCTTAGCGTTACAGCAATGACCATCTGCAATGCTCAGCCTGCACTTGCCCCAAAAGCCTCCTCCCTGCGGCATCCTCCAAAGGGAATGAAACTCTTTGCGCCAGACTTGAGAAGGTAACTCTTCAGCGGGACTAACCTGATCCCTCTATACGACCCACACTCCATTACAGTCAGCCTGAACTTGTGACTTTCCCCCAGTCTAGTGCTTCCAAATAACTATGAGTGGTGCTTTCTGCTTCTTGGCACTAGTTTCACAAAAAACTCAATTCAATACCTCTAGTTCTACTGAATGTAGTATTGTCATTGCTGTATAGTTTTATTTATTAGAATAAACTCTCTCTTTCTGAACTGGTTTGGAATTTTTCTGTTGTTGTGTTTTCACTTTGTTACTGTTTTGGTGCTACATAACTACTTTACACAGTGCCACACTGATTGCTTTGTGCTACCAGAGTGTTAAGCACAGATTAATTTAGTGGCTTGTGTGGTTCACCATGACAAGGATTGTGGTTGGTGCCTGAAAGGGACTTCCACCCTTCTCAACCAATAACCCAATGTCTTACAACTCTTAGATGAATCTCACACATCTACCAATCCACCATGCTCACCACTCCTGCCTCACTGGAAATGATTGGGAAGGCACTAAATATGTTATGCTACATTTATCACATCTCCTTTTCTGTCTACTGAAGCATGCAAGATGCCATCACACTTACCAATTATTGGTGTGCAACCCTTCCCTCAACTAATGTGATGGAGCCTTTCCTTTATTTTCCTCGACATCACCTTCTCTGCAACATGTTCTTGTTAGAAGGTGGTTCCGACCATCTGAGCCGTCCCGGATTTTTCACTTTTTGAACACCTAATTGTGGAGCTTTTACTGTGGGAGAGCCTCATAAGTTGGAACTCACCCACAGTGAACTCATGATGAAAGAGACTGCATGTGGATTTTACCGGTGTCCCCCTGGTGAGAGTAGGCTGCTGCGCTGCAGCCAGAGTAAGGGGCACCGGGCTGGTTACATGCAGACACGTGTGTACATGCGTGTGCACATGTCTAGGGGCGGCGCAGGGGAGATTCCTGGTGTGTGCAGCCCAGGAGCAGGTACAGATAGAATGGTGTGGCAGGAATTATGCAGAGTTGGGTGGTAACATGGAATAGGCTTTATACTATGGGAAGAAACATGTAAGGGAAAGTCAGTGTGCTTTACTGTTTTCACTGAAGGAACACCCCATTATTCTCCTATGAAGATGGGGATCACATAGGGTAGTTTCACTTCCCTAGGGCCTACAAATTCCAGACACGCTCCAAAGAACACTGTAACTTATGTGAGAAGAAGTATTCTGCTGAGTCCAAAGCCATATCTCTACTGCTTATGGGTCATCCAGAAATGTCATATTCCTCTGACTCAGCTCATAACCAGAGCCTGGCTGGGTGTGACCCTGCCAAGCTGGATTAATGACCTTCCTCCCCAAGCTGTAGCATTCCAAGGGCAAAGGTCTCCTCTCCAAGAGGGAGAGAAGGTGGAGCTGCAGGTTATCCATCAGCAGCTGTCACCTGGTGCCAGGCACCAAGCTGCTCTGGAGAGGGGGCAGCAAGGGGGGAAAGGGGCTTTTCAGAGATCATGTGGCATGAGACCCCTGGACGATGCCATTTTGAACTATCCCACAGGCCTGGGCAGGAAGGAGGGAGCAGGGGCAGAGAGGTGATGTGTTGCTGCCTGATAGGGCAGCAGAGCCTTCCTGCCAGCCCCCTCCAAATTCTTTTAAAAGGTCTTGCACAGGAACAGGAGCTCTCTCTGGGGTGTGCTCTGCTGAGGAAGACTGGTGCTGGCGCCATGGGCAATTGGAAGGAAGAACCCCCTGACTGTCCCAGGACCCTGAATTGCGCCAAAAGGGGAGTCCAGGACCAGTGCGCAGGAGCCTGGGCCTCTGTGCAAGAAGAGGAGGGGTCCAGGAGGAGAGCCAGGTGAAAGGTTGGCGCAGGGAGCCAGTGAAGACAGCTCCCTGCTGAGTTCACCCTCTTGGAGACCAGGAGGGCGAAGGAAAGAGCTCCAGAAGGGTAGAGCTGGTCATCAGGAGCAAGAAGAGGCCAAAATGGTGCAAATCGGCTGCCTGGGAGACGAGGTACGACCCCCAGAAGGTAGGCGACCTTTGACCTCTGCGAGGACCGATGACGAAGCGCGTGGGGCTCCACCGCCAGTCTTAGATATGCCCCCGGGGTGGGTCAGGTCCCGGGGGCTGCCCCCAGAAGAAGAGGAAGTCGGGGAGTGCCGTTGCGCTCGCCGTGAAATTTCACCCAAGGGGGGGTCCCAGGAGCCCACCCTGGCCCCCGAAGCCACCGGAGGAGGGGGAGCGCCATCACGCCCCCCCTCGAAGAGATCTCTGGGGCCCGGGATCCCCAACTCCGGGCCGCGGTGTCTACGGCGAGGAGGAGGGGGCAGTGCCGTCACTCTACCCCCCTGGCCGAGGAAGCCAAGCCGGGGAGTGCCGTTGCGCTCCCCATGAAGATTGCCTTGGGGGCCCGGGATCCCCAACTCCAGCGCCCGGTGTGGTGGCGGAGGAGGAGGGAGTGCTGTCGCACTCCCCCGCAGCAGCGGGAAGGCGGGGGAGTGCATCGCACTCCCCCGAGGACCCGCCGGGCCGGGAACAGCCTCTGTGTCTGCCCGCAGGAGCGGGCAGACCAGAATGAAAGGCCAGCTCCCGCGGCAGCACTTGAGGGTGCTCGCCAGTTGGGGAACCTGCGAGGGCAGCCGGGGTGGGCTCCCCGAACTGTCCTCCAACATACCTGAAGTAAGGGGTTTGGGTGGGACCGGGCCCCCAACGGAGAGCAGAAGCAGCGTGAGGCCGCCCACGAGGGCAGTGCAGTTCTCCCCGAGCAGCGGGGGAGTCGCTGCTCTATTATTCACGGACCTCAGGAAAAGCGCCCCATAATGCCTTGCAGGCCCGGACTGGCCTGCGAGGACAAGCAGCATGTTCTCTGCGCGTGGTGGCCCCAGGAGGATGGGATCACCGCTAAATGCCTTCAAAGGTGCAGGGGGAGCTGCAGGAGCAACGCAGACTCCCCCAGCACGAAGAGGAGAAGTCCCTCCCTAAGTCTCTGGGGGACTTGAAAAAAAACAACCCCTCAAGGGCTTAGCCAGGCGTCAACGCCATCCTGTGGCTGGAACTTTTGTTCTTCAGCTGGGGGTGTGTTTGGGGAAGTGAAGAGGTGCAATTGCACGAGGAGTGCATTTACCTAATGTTATTTCTTTTGAGGGACTGGAAGTCACATGTGTAATGTGAAGTCATAAACAAAGTGGGGTTATGTTGCTGGACATTCCTGCTAGGGTGTCTGGCTGTATAGGCTTAATTCTGTGATTATAACTGTGATGCCTTTTAGGGGCTTATATTGCAATGCATTATAATGGTTATCAGCTATGATAAGTACTGTCATTTTAAGTGATGCCTAAACATGTATTCTTGCTGCTGTGTTAGGTGAAGAACAACCCAGACTGTTAGCCACTAAGATGTAGAGGTGTATACTTTATGGTCAGTACGAGATGCTCAGTCAGGGTTATGTGTCACCATGGCAGGTGTGCCCATTTTAAATGCTTGTTGAGATAATGGGGTGGGTCGCCACTGGGATGGTGCCAGTGGGCAAGGCCCTTGCTCCAGGTTATGGTCAACCTACTGCATTAGGGGGCAAGATGATGTGCATACATGGGAGTGGTGGTACTAGACCCCACCCCCCTGCGGGAGGGGTGGGAATGTTATGCAATGTCACAAAGTAATTCCAACAGCTTATGTATATTTGTAAATTGTTGCATAGTATTGAGTAGTATATGTGTTTAATAAATGTACTTTTCCTTTTATAAAGCAAAGTACAGACTGGACAATCAATTATTTAGTGTTATTTCTGCGTACTGGTAAATGGCGATTACTAGCCCACACCACCTCCCTTGAGTAAGCCTTAGACTGCTCTGCAACGCTACCCTCTGAGAGTCAAGTGCTACAATGGGGTGTTTGGTTCCCAGTGAAGGACAAATGTAGTCAGGTTATTTGTGCAGGCCTAACAGATACTGCCTCGTTTTCCAACAGTCGTACTCATTCAGAAAGATCTAACAACCAACAGGCACTTGATGAGCCTCTGCACCCATCTGCATAACTCAAGCATGGCATAAATAATGTACTACCTTGCATCCTCTGCAACATCACTCTACAACAGTCTGCTTCCCTCTCGACACATTTACAGCCTCTCACTCCACCAGGAATCTCAGTGCTAAATTTGATTCCAGCTTGAAGTTTGCCTCCTTCACTTCCATCACAACTTCTACCAGGCTCACCAATGCTCCCCTTTCACATGTCCAAATCTATGATTACCACCCTGGTCATGAGAAAGCTAGTCGAGAAATCTAGTCTACTGTAAAAGCCTTTTAAGGGGTCGGACACTGTACTCCTTTCTCCCGCAATAAAACCATCCACTTTGCTACCCACACACTGTTCAACATTTCCAGTCAAAAAGAACAAAAAGGGGAGTAAAGAGGTACTGCTTGTCAAAAGCAGTGGAGGTGGATACGTCCTCCTTAAGTCAATAGTTATTAAACCACAGAGATCCACCCTCAGATAGTTTCAAATGCCATGTCCTCCCAGATTGAGTATGTTTCCTACAATGGTGGGAAAAACACACAGTGTTTTTAAATACCCCTCACACACCAAAAGGGCCCTTGGTGTCATGCTTCATCATGGGGGTCTTCCCGCCCCTCTACGGGACGGGGCGTGCTACGACCTACGGTTACGCGGGAGCACTGTTGTCATGAAAAGACTGTGTCGTGTAGGAATGTGAGTGGAAGGGTCAGGGGTGAATAGAAAAGTGAGGTTAAAAAATACCTGGCTCGGCGGTTTAGAAAATAAATTTTTAATATACCTTTGAGCTGGTATTGTTAAAAGAGTGGGGATGGAGGTGTATTTGCCTCAATGAGCTATGCCTCCAAGGTAAACATGTTGCGAAGCCCCCCTGGCTTCTTCTTCAGGACTTAACAGATCCCTTCTACACTCACTTAATATGTGGTGTGTTTTTAACCTAATCCTCTCTAAAAAAGTGTGGGTGAGAGTAAATGAACAGTGCATGCAAATATTTAATGCACATATACGATACCTAAATAGGTATCTGTCATCGTTATCTGGAAGAAAAACGGCATTTATACATATACATTAAAAATTAAAAAGCGGAAAAACACCATCCATCGTGATAAGATAGTGACCTAAAAGGAAATGAAATGAGTGAACATTTACTCCTTATCGTTAATTCACAGTGCAGTTTGATGGTGATGTGTCCCGCTATTAATCAGAGGAAAAGACATTTAATGACAGACTCACACACATGAAACATAAAACACACACTCTATGAACAAGGACCCGGTCTAATTGGTCCATAAGGTATTGTCATGTCTGTCCAAAAGAAACTCGTGGTTATAAGGAGTTATCTGAGGAAAAAGTGTATCTCGGTAGGAAAAAGATAACCTACTTGATTTCAAAAGTAAACGCGACCCATGAGCCTGTAACGGGTGGGAGGGGTGCCTATAGTAGCAACCTAGAGAAAATAGAGAGGTAAATTTGTTTCTGAAGTGATTGTCTCAACCAGAAACAACCACTCGACAGCATGTCTGACCCCGGCTGTGCCGTACTCACTGCTCCTGGGACACTGCCCCGCCGTGTCTGGCCTCCCCGCGGCTCCGCTGGACAATGGAGTACCTGCGGGGAGGATCTTAAATACGACTCCTAATTGTTGCTTCCGCCCTAGATAGAGGGCGTGATAGATAACACCTGTGTAGCCCCTAATTGCTTCGTAGTGTGGAGCGCTGACCTCTGAAATCTCAAGGGAGGTGATTGCGGTGCCCTGCGTGTTGCGCTGCGTAGCTACGTATAGTAGCGTCTCCGTGATGTTGCCGGAAAAGGGGTTTGAAAAGGAATCCGGAAAAGGCTAGAAGAAAGGTTAGCACTAGTCTGCCAAACTACTTGCTATAGTTGTGAAACACATATATACAGATCTATATAAAGAAATCGGCATTAGAACGATATTTTATGAATACATGTGGTGCATATTAATTATTGGATCCTCACATGAGTAGTGATCCTGTAAGATATTCCAAAAAATAGGTATATCGATCAGGTATATTAATAGGGGTCTTTACACAACGATGTTGAGAAATCGGCATTTGAACGATATTTTATGCATACATGTTGTGCACATTAATTATTGAATCCTCACATGAGTGGTGTTCCTGTAAGATATTCAAAATAGGTATATCAATCAGGAACATTAACAGGGGTCTTTACACACCGATGTAGGAAGACAAGGAGGGTTATTCAAATTAAGAAAAAGTCCTACCAATAGGAACTTTCTCTTAACCCCTTGAGTATAAAAAAAGGGGTTAAGAAGGTGAAATAAAACCAGTTATAACTGATAAATAGAAACTGGGGGTTCCCAAAAAAATAGGGTTTTAGGTAAAAAGTAGATGTCAGAGGGCCCCTCCCAAAAAATGGGAGAGCGGTGTGTCCGTACCTCACTAAGTACCAGACAAACTAAATGGTCAAAAAAGGCCGAGGTAGTGTCTATCACGAGCCTTGGTGGATTGGTAGGCACATGGATCCTATTCTGGAAGTGAAGATAAAGTAGGGCACTTCTTACGTGAGCTGATTCCATGGTATTTCATCATTCAGCCCGTCGATGTGTGTTCCAAGACGGAACACCCAACGTTGTTCTTTCTCAAATAAGCCATTCTCACTATTTAGTTGTTCAATCACGGTCCATTTCAAGTCCCCCATTCCGTGCACGTGGGTTAGGTAGTGGGTCGACATCTTAGTTGTGCTCTTTTTGCAACGGATGTTGCTCCTATGCTCCCCAATGCGAACTTTGACAGGTCTCGTGGTCATTCCTATGTATTCCAGGCCACATGGGCAGGTGATCATATAAACAACGTTTTTGCTGTTGCAATTCGTGAAGCCTCTTTGCTCCCATTCGCTTCCATTCCTGAATCTCAAAAACCTACTCTTGCAGGTCAGATGGCAAGTGCTGCAATTGCCACACGGATGATGACCCAATACTGGTGACAATAGTGGGCCTATCAATCTTGTTGGTGCAGGTACCCTTGGTCTGGTATGGACCAGCATGTCTTTCAGGTTCCTCCCCCTTTTATGGGCAAACATAGGTTTAGGGAAGTTCAGTCGACAACTGTTAAGGAGTCTCCAGTGCTTATTAACAATCTTGGCGATCTGATTTGAATGGGTATTGAAAGTGGTGACACAAATGGGGCGTTCCTCCTGTTTGACTGCCACCCTGTCCTCCAACAGTGACTCTCTATTGTTGTTTCTGGCCCTCTTCATAGCTTTATCAACAACCTTTTTGGGATAATTGCGTTTTAGGAGTTTTGTTTGTAGGTCAGATGCCTGACTCCTGTAATCACGTAATTCCGTACAATTCCTCCGTAGGCGGAGAAATTGTCCGTAGGGCAGATTCTCTCTCAGATGGCGGGGATGGAAACTATTATACAGCAGTAGACAGTTCTTTGCTGTCGGCTTGAAGTGTGTTGTAGTTTTCAAAATCCCCTCCTCTGGATAAATGTTGAGATCCAGAAATACCAAGTTGTTTCTTGAGGTGGTATTGGTAAATTTCAGAAAGTTGTTCTGTTCATTCAGCCATGCCACAAAAGCTTCCGTGGATGCAATGTCCCCTTCCCAAATCACCAGTATATCGTCAATATACCGTTTCCAAATCCTTATGTTCCGATAGAAGGGGTTGTTGATGTTCAAAATTTTCTTGGACTCAAGGTGATGCACGTAGAGACCAGCTAAACTGGGAGCAAAAGTGCTCCCCATGCTGGTCCCGTGTTTCTGTAGATAGTAGGTATCCTCGTACATGAAGTAGTTTCTCGTGAGTGCTAGTGAAACGCACTCCATAACCACATTTTGTGGTGTTTGGTATTGCCATTCAGTGGAGAACAATACTTCCTCAATAATGGCCAATGTCTCATCATGGTGTAGGCTTGTATAGAGACTCTCCACATCGAGTCCTATGAGGAGGTTCTTATCAGGGTCAAACTCAATATCTTTGAGTAGTTGTAGTACCGCCTTGGTATCTTTCAGGTAAGTATCTGTTGCTTGGACCATGGGACGGAGAAACGCGTCTGCAAATGTTGACAAAGGTTCCAAAATGGAGTCTAATCCCGAAACAATAGGGCGTCCTGGTGGTTGCCCAAGATTCTTGTGAATCTTGGGTATAGTATAGAAGTATGGTACCCTAGGTGATTTCTTTGTAAGGAATTCCGCCTCTTTTTTAGATATCCAATTATGGACCCCCGCCTCCTCTACCATGGTGGCTTTCTGAATTCTAATGGATTCCGTGGGATCGGCACGGATGATCTCGTAGTTCCTGTGATCATCGAGGAGTTTCCTGCATTCATTATTATAGGCGGTGGCCGTTTGTATAACAATGGCCCCTCCTTTGTCCGCCGGTTTTATGATAATGTCTGCATTGAGTGATAGTTGACGTATCGCTTCTTTCTCTTCCTTTGAGGTATTCTGGAAGGTGGTATTACTTAATACAGACATGTTCTGCATTTCCTCCATCACAGCCTTTTCAAATGCTAGTAATTCCACGGGGAGTGTAGAATCTGGGGGAACAAAGGTCGATTTTACCCGTAGGCCTGTGTCCTTATCATCTCCCTCTGGTTTCTCTTTATCTTTAAAGAAAGCCTTCAATTTCAGTTTGCGGATAAATTCTTTCATCTCCGCACATGTTTTGAATTTATCCATCCGGTTCGTGGGTACAAATCCCAGGCCTCTCTCTAGGACTCGTCCTTGTGTCGATGTTAGTTGGTAATCTGTGAGATTCACCACTAAATTTACCTCTTGCTGGGTGACGGTTGGGCACTCGTCGCGCCGGTCATGCTCCTTGTAGAGACCCGTGGTGTCTCGTCGTCCGCGATGGACCAATGGACGTTGTTGCCTCTCCAGGTCCTGCCTCTCTGTGGGCCCTGGCGTGATCCTAAAAAAGGCGGGCCATAATAGTTGTGGTCATAATCCTGTGGTGGGGGTATCCAGTGATGATATGGGCCCCCCATTGGTGGCGGACCATAAGGGTACGGTGGAAACGTCGATGGTCCTTGGTAATTACCCCATCCTCTCCTTCTTGGGTGATACGGTCGCTGATATTGGTTACCTCCTCCTCGGTTGTTGCGCCGGCCACTCCCTTTGCTAGAGTTGGAGTTGTCAGATCCTGTGTCTGAGGATTCGCCATCGGAACTCTGATCTTGGTTCTTTTGTATATAGTCATCCCGTATATACGGGTATACCCGCTCATGACTGAAGCGTAAGGTATCTTTTTTCAGTTTGTTAAACTTACTCTGCTTCAATGTCATTTCATAATCAGTTATTTCTTGATTCAGTTCCTCCAGGCGTTTCTTTAAAACATTAGGGGGTATATATGTCTTAAGTTGTACCTCCAATTGCTGGATCTCGATTTCAAGCTCTTGGGTGAGTCTAGTGGCTGTTTTGATTATCAGGACCAGCCAATCACGGGTGCAATGCCACGATATCAGCGACCAGTGACGTTTGAACACCTTATCCTGTTGAAAAATGAACGGTTTGTTGCGGACAATTAAACCCTGCGGGGCCGCGTTGGCCCTTAGGTACTCAGTCATTAGTAGGCCATGTAGAGCTGTTTTAATCTGTGTTCTCCTTAGGTTGGCCAACTCGTCCCAGTCTGCGTTGTTAGGGCCAGGATCAGTGCTGCTCAATCCTTCAAATGGGTTGATGGCTGCTAGAATTCTATCCACCTCCTCCTCGGCGAAGGTTAGACCAGTATTCTCCATCATGTCAAGATGTTATTGACAGTAGTGTGTATGGTGTATGGTGAGTGTGTGTGTAAACGATCAGTGGTGTGTCTGTGAAATATCAAAATTCCACTAAACTAATACAACTAATGGTACTCCAAATCGGGGTAACCAACCCGGAATTTCCCGAAAGAGACAGAAAACTCCCACAGCTGCGCGCTGTCTGTTAATCAAAAAGAACAAAAAGGGGAGTAAAGAGGTACTGCTTGTCAAAAGCAGTGGAGGTGGATACGTCCTCCTTAAGTCAATAGTTATTAAACCACAGAGATCCACCCTCAGATAGTTTCAAATGCCATGTCCTCCCAGATTGAGTATGTTTCCTACAATGGTGGGAAAAACACACAGTGTTTTTAAATACCCCTCACACACCAAAAGGGCCCTTGGTGTCATGCTTCATCATGGGGGTCTTCCCGCCCCTCTACGGGACGGGGCGTGCTACGACCTACGGTTACGCGGGAGCACTGTTGTCATGAAAAGACTGTGTCGTGTAGGAATGTGAGTGGAAGGGTCAGGGGTGAATAGAAAAGTGAGGTTAAAAAATACCTGGCTCGGCGGTTTAGAAAATAAATTTTTAATATACCTTTGAGCTGGTATTGTTAAAAGAGTGGGGATGGAGGTGTATTTGCCTCAATGAGCTATGCCTCCAAGGTCAACATGTTTCGAAGCCCCCCTGGCTTCTTCTTCAGGACTTAACAGATCCCTTCTACACTCACTTAATATGTGGTGTGTTTTTAACCTAATCCTCTCTAAAAAAGTGTGGGTGAGAGTAAATGAACAGTGCATGCAAATATTTTATGCACATATACGATACCTAAATAGGTATCTGTCATCGTTATCTGGAAGAAAAACTGCATTTATACATATACATTAAAAATTAAAAAGCGGAAAAACAGCATCCATCGTGATAAGATAGTGACCTAAAAGGAAATTAAATGAGTGAACATTTACTCCTTATCGTTAATTCACAGTGCAGTTTGATGGTGATGTGTCCCGCTATTAATCAGAGGAAAAAGACATTTAATGACAGACTCACACACATGAAACATAAAACACACACTCTATGAACAAGGACCCGGTCTAATTGGTCCATAAGGTATTGTCATGTCTGTCCAAAAGAAACTCGTGGTTATAAGGAGTTATCTGAGGAAAAAGTGTATCTCGGTAGGAAAAAGATAACCTACTTGATTTCAAAAGTAAACGCGACCCATGAGCCTGTAACGGGTGGGAGGGGTGCCTATAGTAGCAACCTAGAGAAAATAGAGAGGTAAATTTGTTTCTGAAGTGATTGTCTCAACCAGAAACAACCACTCGACAGCATGTCTGACCCCCGGCTGTGCCGTACTCACTGCTCCTGGGACACTGCCCCGCCGTGTCTGGCCTCCCCGCGGCTCCGCTGGACAATGGAGTACCTGCGGGGAGGATCTTAAATACGACTCCTAATTGTTGCTTCCGCCCTAGATAGAGGGCGTGAAAGATAACACCTGTGTAGCCCCTAATTGCTTCGTAGTGTGGAGCGCTGACCTCTGAAATCTCAAGGGAGGTGATTGCGGTGCCGTGCGTGTTGCGCTGCGTAGCTACGTATAGTAGCGTCTCCGTGATGTTGCCGGAAAAGGGGTTTGAAAAGGAATCCGGAAAAGGCTAGAAGAAAGGTTAGCACTAGTCTGCCAAACTACTTGCTATAGTTGTGAAACACATATATACAGATCTATATAAAGAAATCGGCATTTGAACGATATTTTATGAATCCATGTGAACGAAGGAATTATATAAAGAAATCGGCATTAGAACGATATTTTATGAATACATGTGGTGCATATTAATTATTGGATCCTCACATGAGTAGTGATCCTGTAAGATATTCCAAAAAATAGGTATATCGATCAGGTATATTAATAGGGGTCTTTACACAACGATGTTGAGAAATCGGCATTTGAACGATATTTTATGCATACATGTTGTGCACATTAATTATTGAATCCTCACATGAGTGGTGTTCCTGTAAGATATTCAAAAATAGGTATATCAATCAGGAACATTAACAGGGGTCTTTACACACCGATGTAGGAAGACAAGGAGGGTTATTCAAATTAAGAAAAAGTCCTACCAATAGGAACTTTCTCTTAACCCCTTGAGTATAAAAAAGGGGTTAAGAAGGTGAAATAAAACCAGTTATAACTGATAAATAGAAACTGGGGTTCCCAAAAAATAGGGTTTTAGGTAAAAAGTAGATGTCAGAGGGCCCCTCCCAAAAAATGGGAGAGCGGTGTGTCCGTACCTCACTAAGTACCAGACAAACTAAATGGTCAAAAAAGGCCGTGGTAGTGTCTATCACGAGCCTTGGTGGATTGGTAGGCACATGGATCCTATTCTGGAAGTGAAGATAAAGTAGGGCACTTCTTACGTGAGCTGATTCCATGGTATTTCATCATTCAGCCCGTCGATGTGTGTTCCAAGACGGAACACCCAACGTTGTTCTTTCTCAAATAAGCCATTCTCACTATTTAGTTGTTCAATCACGGTCCATTTCAATTCCCCCATTCCGTGCACGTGGGTTAGGTAGTGGGTCGACATCTTAGTTGTGCTCTTTTTGCAACGGATGTTGCTCCTATGCTCCCCAATGCGAACTTTGACAGGTCTCGTAGTCATTCCTATGTATTCCAGGCCACATGGGCAGGTGATCATATAAACAACGTTTTTGCTGTTGCAATTCGTGAAGCCTCTTTGCTCCCATTCGCTTCCATTCCTGAATCTCAAAAACCTACTCTTGCAGGTCAGATGGCAAGTGCTGCAATTGCCACACGGATGATGACCCAATACTGGTGACAATAGTGGGCCTATCAATCTTGTTGGTGCAGGTACCCTTGGTCTGGTATGGACCAGCATGTCTTTCAGGTTCCTCCCCCTTTTATGGGCAAACATAGGTTTAGGGAAGTTCAGTTGACAACTGTTAAGGAGTCTCCAGTGCTTATTAACAATCTTGGCGATCTGATTTGAATGGGTATTGAAAGTGGTGACACAAATGGGGCGTTCCTCCTGTTTGACTGCCACCCTGTCCTCCAACAGTGACTCTCTATTGTTGTTTCTGGCCCTCTTCATAGCTTTATCAACAACCTTTTTGGGATAATTGCGTTTTAGGAGTTTTGTTTGTAGGTCAGATGCCTGACTCCTGTAATCACGTAATTCCGTACATTTCCTCCGTAGGCGGAGAAATTGTCCGTAGGGCAGATTCTCTCTCAGATGGCGGGGATGGAAACTATTATACAGCAGTAGACAGTTCTTTGCTGTCGGCTTGAAGTGTGTTGTAGTTTTCAAAATCCCTCCTCTGGATAAATGTTGAGATCCAGAAATACCAAGTTGTTTCTTGAGGTGGTATTGGTAAATTTCAGAAAGTTGTTCTGTTCATTCAGCCATGCCACAAAAGCTTCCGTGGATGCAATGTCCCCTTCCCAAATCACCAGTATATCGTCAATATACCGTTTCCAAATCCTTATGTTCCGATAGAAGGGGTTGTTGATGTTCAAAATTTTCTTGGACTCAAGGTGATGCACGTAGAGACCAGCTAAACTGGGAGCAAAAGTGCTCCCCATGCTGGTCCCGTGTTTCTGTAGATAGTAGGTATCCTCGTACATGAAGTAGTTTCTCGTGAGTGCTAGTGAAACGCACTCCATAACCACATTTCGTGGTGTTTGGTATTGCCATTCAGTGGAGAACAATACTTCCTCAATAATGGCCAATGTCTCATCATGGGGTAGGCTTGTATAGAGACTCTCCACATCGAGTCCTATGAGGAGGTTCTTATCAGGGTCAAACTCAATATCTTTGAGTAGTTGTAGTAGCGCCTTGGTATCTTTCAGGTAAGTATCTGTTGCTTGGACCATGGGACGGAGAAACGCGTCTGCAAATTTTGACAAAGGTTCCAAAATGGAGTCTAATCCCGAAACAATAGGGCGTCCTGGTGGTTGCCCAAGATTCTTGTGAATCTTGGGTATAGTATAGAAGTATGGTACCCTAGGAGATTTCTTTGTAAGGAATTCCGCCTCTTTTTTAGATATCCAATTATGGACCCCCGCCTCCTCTACCATGGTGGCTATCTGAATTCTAATGGATTCCGTGGGATCGGCACGGATGATCTCGTAGTTCCTGTGATCATCGAGGAGTTTCCTGCATTCATTATTATAGGCGGTGGCCGTTTGTATAACAATGGCCCCTCCTTTGTCCGCCGGTTTTATGATAATGTCTGCATTGAGTGATAGTTGACGTATCGCTTCTTTCTCTTCCTTTGAGGTATTCTGGAAGGTGGTATTACTTAATACAGACATGTTCTGCATTTCCTCCATCACAGCCTTTTCAAATGCTAGTAATTCCACGGGGAGTGTAGAATCTGGGGGAACAAAGGTCGATTTTACCCGTAGGCCTGTGTCCTTATCATCTCCCTCTGGTTTCTCTTTATCTTTAAAGAAAGCCTTCAATTTCAGTTTGCGGATAAATTCTTTCATCTCCGCACATGTTTTGAATTTATCCATCCGGTTCGTGGGTACAAATCCCAGGCCTCTCTCTAGGACTCGTCCTTGTGTCGATGTTAGTTGGTAATCTGTGAGATTCAGCACTAAATTTACCTCTTGCTGGTTGACGGTTGGGCACTCGTCGCGCCGGTCATGCTCCTTGTAGAGACCTGTGGTGTCTCGTCGTCCGCGATGGACCAATGGACGTTGTTGCCTCTCCGGTTCCTGCCTCTCTGTGGGCCCTGGCGTGATCCTAAAAAAGGCGGTCCATAATAGTTGTAGTCATAATCCTGTGGTGGGGGTATCCAGTGAAGATATGGGCCCCCCATTGGTGGTGGACCATAAGGGTACGGTGGAAACGTCGATGGTCCTTGGTAATTACCCCATCCTCTCCTTCTTGGGTGATACGGTCGCTGATATTGGTTACCTCCTCCTCGGTTGTTGCGCCAGCCACTCCCTTTGCTGGAGTTGGAGTTGTCAGATCCTGTGTCTGAGGATTCGCCATCGGAACTCTGATCTTGGTTCTTTTGTATATAGCCATCCCGTATATACGGGTATACCCGCTCATGACTGAAGCGTAAGGTATCTTTTTTCAGTTTGTTAAACTTACTCTGCTTCAATGTCATTTCATAATCAGTTATTTCTTGATTCAGTTCCTCCAGGCGTTTCTTTAAAACATTAGGGGGTATATATGTCTTAAGTTGTACCTCCAATTGCTGGATCTCGATTTTAAGCTCTTGGGTGAGTCTAGTGGCTGTTTTGATTATCAGGACCAGCCAATCACGGGTGCAATGCCACGATATCAGCGACCAGTCACGTTTGAACACCTTATCCTGTTGAAAAATGTATGGTTCGTTGCGGACAATTAAACCCTGCGGGGCCGCGTTGGCCCTTAGGTACTCAGTCATTAGTAGGCCATGTAGAGCTGTTTTAATCTGTGTTCTCCTTAGGTTGGCCAACTTGTCCCAGTCTGCGTTGTTAGGGCCAGGATCAGTGCTGCTCAATCCTTCAAATGGGTTGATGGCTGCTAGAATTCTATCCACCTCCTCCTCGGCGAAGGTTAGACCAGTATTCTCCATCATGTCAAGATGTTATTGACAGTAGTGTGTATGGTGTATGGTGAGTGTGTGTGTAAACGATCAGTGGTGTGTCTGTGAAATATCAAAATTCCACTAAACTAATACAACTAATGGTACTCCAAATCGGGGTAACCAACCCGGAATTTCCGAAAGAGACAGAAAACTCCCACAGCTGCGCGCTGTCTGTTAATCAAAAAGAACAAAAGGGGAGTAAAGAGGTACTGCTTGTCAAAAGCAGTGGAGGTGAATACGTCCTCCTTAAGTCAATAGTTATTAAACCACAGAGATCCACCCTCAGATAGTTTCAAATGCCATGTCCTCCCATGAATCAGCTCACGTAAGAAGTGCCCTACTTTATCTTCACTTCCAGAATAGGATCCATGTGCCTACCAATCCACCAAGGCTCGTGATAGACACTACCACGGCCTTTTTTGACCATTTAGTTTGTCTGGTACTTAGTGAGGTACGGACACACCGCTCTCCCATTTTTTGGGAGGGGCCCTCTGACATCTACTTTTTACCTAAAACCCTATTTTTTTGGGAACCCCCAGTTTCTATTTATCAGTTATAACTGGTTTTATTTCACCTTCTTAACCCCTTTTTTTATACTCAAGGGGTTAAGAGAAAGTTCCTATTGGTAGGACTTTTTCTTAATTTGAATAACCCTCCTTGTCTTCCTACATCGGTGTGTAAAGACCCCTGTTAATGTTCCTGATTGATATACCTATTTTTGAATATCTTACAGGAACACCACTCATGTGAGGATTCAATAATTAATGTGCACAACATGTATGCATAAAATATCGTTCAAATGCCGATTTCTCAACATCGTTGTGTAAAGACCCCTATTGATATACCTGATCGATATACCTATTTTTTGGAATATCTTACAGGATCACTACTCATGTGAGGATCCAATAATTAATATGCACCACATGTATTCATAAAATATCGTTCTAATGCCGATTTCTTTATATAATTCCTTCGTTCACATGGATTCATAAAATATCGTTCAAATGCCGATTTCTTTATATAGATCTGTATATATGTGTTTCACAACTATAGGAAGTAGTTTGGCAGACTAGTGCTAACCTTTCTTCTAGCCTTTTCCGGATTCCTTTTCAAACCCCTTTTCCGGCAACATCACGGAGACGCTACTATACGTAGCTACGCAGCGCAATACGCACGGCACCGCAATCACCTCCCTTGAGATTTCAGAGGTCAGCGCTCCACACTACGAAGCAATTAGGGGCTACACAGGTGTTATCTATCACGCCCTCTATCTAGGGCGGAAGCAACAATTAGGAGTCGTATTTAAGATCCTCCCCGCAGGTACTCCATTGTCCAGCGGAGCCGCGGGGAGGCCAGACACGGCGGGGCAGTGTCCCAGGAGCAGTGAGTACGGCACAGCCGGGGGTCAGACATGCTGTCGAGTGGCTGTTTCTGGTTGAGACAATCACTTCAGAAACAAATTTACCTCTCTATTTTCTCTAGGTTGCTACTATAGGCACCCCTCCCACCCGTTACAGGCTCATGGGTCGCGTTTACTTTTGAAATCAAGTAGGTTATCTTTTTCCTACCGAGATACACTTTTTCCTCAGATAACTCCTTATAACCACGAGTTTCTTTTGGACAGACATGACAATACCTTATGGACCAATTAGACCGGGTCCTTGTTCATAGAGTGTGGGTTTTATGTTTCATGTGTGTGAGTCTGTCATTAAATGTCTTTTTCCTCTGATTAATAGCGGGACACATCACCATCAAACTGCACTGTGAATTAACGATAAGGAGTAAATGTTCACTCATTTCATTTCCTTTTAGGTCACTATCTTATCACGATGGATGGTGTTTTTCCGCTTTTAATTTTTAATGTATATGTATAAATGCCGTTTTTCTTCCAGATAACGATGACAGATACCTATTTAGGTATCGTATATGTGCATTAAATATTTGCATGCACTGTTCATTTACTCTCACCCACGCTTTTTAGAGAGGATTAGGTTAAAAACACACCACATATTAAGTGAGTGTAGAAGGGATCTGTTAAGTCCTGAAGAAGAAGCCAGGGGCTTCGAAACATGTTGACCTTGGAGGCATAGCTCATTGAGGCAAATACACCTCCATCCCCACTCTTTTAACAATACCAGCTCAAAGGTATATTAAAAATTTATTTTCTAAACCGCCGAGCCAGGTATTTTTAACCTCACTTTTCTATTCACCCCTGACCCTTCCACTCACATTCCTACACGACACAGTCTTTTCATGACAACAGTGCTCCCGCGTAACCGTAGGTCGTAGCACGCCCCGTCCCGTAGAGGGCGGGAAGACCCCATGATGAAGCATGACACCAAGGGCCCTTTTGGTGTGTGAGGGGTATTTAAAACACTGTGTGTTTTTCCCACCATGGTAGGAAACATACTCAATCTGGGAGGACATGGCATTTGAAACTATCTGAGGGTGGATCTCTGTGGTTTAATAACTATTGACTTAAGGAGGACGTATCCACCTCCACTGCTTTTGACAAGCAGTACCTCTTTACTCCCCTTTTTGTTCTTTTTGATTAACAGACAGCGCGCAGCTGTGGGAGTTTTCTGTCTCTTTCGGGAAATTCCGGGTTGGTTACCCCGATTTGGAGTACCATTAGTTGTATTAGTTTAGTGGAATTTTGATATTTCACAGACACACCACTGATCGTTTACACACACACTCACCATACACCATACACACTACTGTCAATAACATCTTGACATGATGGAGAATACTGGTCTAACCTTCGCCGAGGAGGAGGTGGATAGAATTCTAGCAGCCATCAACCCATTTGAAGGATTGAGCAGCACTGATCCTGGCCCTAACAACGCAGACTGGGACGAGTTGGCCAACCTAAGGAGAACACAGATTAAAACAGCTCTACATGGCCTACTAATGACTGAGTATCTAAGGGCCAACGCGGCCCCGCAGAGGTTTAATTGTCCGCAACGAACCATACATTTTTCAACAGGATAAGGTGTTCAAACGTGACTGGTCGCTGATATCGTGGCATTGCACCCGTGATTGGCTGGTCCTGATAATCAAAACAGCCACTAGACTCACCCAAGAGCTTAAAATCGAGATCCAGCAATTGGAGGTACAACTTAAGACATATATACCCCTAATGTTTTAAAGAAACGCCTGGAGGAACTGAATCAAGAAATAACTGATTATGAAATGACATTGAAGCAGAGTAAGTTTAACAAACTGAAAAAAGATACCTTACGCTTCAGTCATGAGCGGGTATACCCGTATATACGGGATGACTATATACAAAAGAACGAAGATCAGAGTTCCGATGGCGAATCCTCAGACACAGGATCTGACAACTCCAACTCCAGCAAAGGGAGTGGCCGGCGCAACAACCGAGGAGGAGGTAACCAATATCAGCGACCGTATCACCCAAGAAGGAGAGGATGGGGTAATTACCAAGGACCATCGACGTTTCCACCGTACCCTTATGGTCCACCACCAATGGGGGGCCCATATCATCACTGGATACCCCCACCACAGGATTATGACTACAACTATTATAGCCCGCCTTTTTTAGGATCACGCCAGGGCCCACAGAGAGGCAGGAACCGGAGAGGCAACAACGTCCATTGGTCCATCGCGGACGACGAGACACCACGGGTCTCTACAAGGAGCATGACCGGCGCGACGAGTGCCCAACCGTCAACCAGCAAGAGGTAAATTTAGTGGTGAATCTCACAGATTACCAACTAACATCGACACAAGGACGAGTCCTAGAGAGAGGCCTGGGATTTGTACCCACGAACCGGATGGATAAATTCAAAACATGTGCGGAGATGAAAGAATTTATCCGCAAGCTGAAATTGAAGGCTTTCTTTAAAGATAAAGAGAAACCAGAGGGAGATGATAAGGACACAGGCCTACGGGTAAAATCGACCTTTGTTCCCCAGATTCTACACTCCCCGTGGAATTACTAGCATTTGAAAAGGCTGTGATGGAGGAAATGCAGAACATGTCTGTATTAAGTAATACCACCTTCCAGAATACCTCAAAGAAAGAGAAAGAAGCGATACGTCAACTATCACTCAATGCAGACATTATCATAAAACCGGCGGACAAAGGAGGGGCCATTGTTATACAAACGGCCACCGCCTATAATAATGAATGCAGGAAACTCCTCGATGATCACAGGAACTACGAGATCATCCGTGCCGATCCCACGGAATCCATTAGAATTCAGATAGCCACCATGGTAGAGGAGGCAGGGGTCCATAATTGGATATCTAAAAAGAGGCGGAATTCCTTACAAAGAAATCACCTAGGGTACCCTACTTCTATACTATACCCAAGATTCACAAGAATCTTGGGCAACCTACCAGACGCCCTATTGTTTCGGGATTAGACTCCATTTTGGAACCTTTGTCAAAATTTGCAGACGCGTTTCTCCGTCCCATGGTCCAAGCAACAGATACTTACCTGAAAGATACCAAGGCGCTACTACAACTACTCAAAGATATTGAGTTTGACCCTGATAAGAACCTCCTCATAGGACTCGATGTGGAGAGTCTCTATACAAGCCTACCCCCATGTGAGACATTGGCCATTATTGAGGAAGTATTGTTCTCCACTGAATGGCAATACCAAACACCCCGAAATGTGGTTATGGAGTGCGTTTCACTAGCACTCACGAGAAACTACTTCATGTACGAGGATACCTACTATCTACAGAAACACGGGACCAGCATGGGGAGCACTTTTGCTCCCAGTTTAGCTGGTCTCTACGTGCATCACCTTGAGTCCAAGAAAATTTTGAACATCAACAACCCCTTCTATCGGAACATAAGGATTTGGAAACGGTATATTGACGATATACTGGTGATTTGGGAAGGGGACATTGCATCCACGGAAGCTTTTGTGGCATGGCTGAATGAACAGAACAACTTTCTGAAATTTACCAATACCACCTCAAGAAACAACTTGGTATTTCTGGATCTCAACATTTATCCAGAGGAGGGGATTTTGAAAACTACAACACACTTCAAGCCGACAGCAAAGAACTGTCTACTGCTGTATAATAGTTTCCATCCCCGCCATCTGAGAGAGAATCTGCCCTACGGACAATTTCTCCGCCTACGGAGGAATTGTACGGAATTACGTGATTACAGGAGTCAGGCATCTGACCTACAAACAAAACTCCTAAAACGCAATTATCCCAAAAAGGTTGTTGATAAAGCTATGAAGAGGGCCAGAAACAACAATAGAGAGTCACTGTTGGAGGACAGGGTGGCAGTCAAACAGGAGGAACGCCCCATTTGTGTCACCACTTTCAATACCCATTCAAATCAGATCGCCAAGATTGTTAATAAGCACTGGAGACTCCTTAACAGTTGTCGACTGAACTTCCCTAAACCTATGTTTGCCCATAAAAGGGGAGGAACCTGAAAGACATGCTGGTCCATACCAGACCAAGGGTACCTGCACCAACAAGATTGATAGGCCCACTATTGTCACCAGTATTGGGTCATCATCCGTGTGGCAATTGCAGCACTTGCCATCTGACCTGCAAGAGTAGGTTTTTGAGATTCAGGAATGGAAGCGAATGGGAGCAAAGAGGCTTCACGAATTGCAACAGCAAAAACGTTGTTTATATGATCACCTGCCCATGTGGCCTGGAATACATAGGAATTTATTTATTTATTTGTGCAATTTATAAAGCGCGCAAATACCCGGGGGTGTCTCGGCGCTGCGGAATCGAAGGAAGCAGCTGAGTTGGAAGACTACTGGTTGAAGAGCCAGGTTTTCACTTGTTTCCTAAATATCAGGAGGGTGGGACTGGTTTTAATGTGGAGGGGAGAGTGTTCCACAGTCTGGCCGTGGCAACTGTGAAACGTCTATCTCCCCAGGATATTTTCTTTGTGCGAGGGGTAATCAATAGGTGGGCTGAAGCGGAACGCAGGGATCTAAGTGGGTTGTATGGATTAAGTTCATTTTGTAAAAACTTAGGTCCCATCTTGTTAATTGCTTTATAAGCAATGCACAATGCCTTAAATTTAGTTCGACTTCTGATGGGCAGCCAGTGAAGCTGCCGTATAACTCTAGAGATTGATTTAAACTTGGAGGAGCCGGACAGAATTCTGGCAGCTGAGTTCTGAACTAATTGCAGTTTATTAAGGACTTTCTCCTGGGCATTTAAAAAAGTCCATTGCAATAGTCAACCTTTGACATCACTAATGCGCACATAAGGGTCTTACCGGCACTAGGGGGAGGAATGGTAGAAGTTTCCTTATCATTTTTAGGGTGTAGAAAGATGAGGGAGACGACCGCGTTTGCCTGATGGATGAAAGACAACTTGTCGTCAAACATTACACCCAAGTTCCTGACCTTGGTGACAGGTACAGGAGGGGGTCCCAGATCCATTGGCCACCAGGTGGGGGACCAACCTGGGGCTAGGTTGCCAAAGATCATTACTTCCGTTTTGTCGGAGTTAAGCTTTAAGCAATTGCTTGCCATCCAGGAGCTGATGGCTAGCATTCCCTCTTGGAAACTGGCAGCAACTGTTTCTCCATCGTTATGTACTGCCAGGACCAATTGAGTGTCATCGGCGTAAGATGTTAATCTCATCCCGTGTGCTTTGATGACCCTGGCCAAGTCCGACACATAGATGTTAAATAAGGTCGGACTTAGAGGAGGATCCTTGGGGCACACCACATGGAGGAGTAAATACAGGGGAATAGAAATCGCCAAGTTTAACTGAGTGAGAGCGGTTGGAGAGAAAGGAGGTTAAAAGGGCTTTAGCCAGATGATGAATACCGATGGTGGAGACACGGTTGATCAAGATGGCGTGATCGACCGTGTCAAAGGCAGCTGACAAATCCAGTAGTATCAGGACTGCCGCGCCGCCCTGGTCCATAATCATCCTGATTTCATCAGAAGCTTTAATAAGGGCCGTCTCGGTTCCATGGCTCTTCCTAAATCCGAATTGAGTGTCATCAAGAAGATTATTGTGGTTCGATAAAATGTGACAATTGAATGTTCATAATTTTTCAAAATTTTTGATGGAAATGGAAGGCATGCGATAGGTCTGTAATTTTTAGATTCTGCGGGATCAAGATTGGATTTCTTCAGTAGGGGTTTAATAATAGCCTTTTTCCAAACTGAGGGGAAGGAGCCTGTACGGAAAACTGAATTGCAGATGTTAGTGAGAGTGGGGGCTATCAAATCCGGGATAAGTTTTAGGATGGAAGGGGGACATGGGTCAAGGGGGGATCCAGATTTAATGGAGAGGATTAGCTCTGTTAACTGCTCTGTTGAGACCTGACTGAATTCAGAGAACACAGTGGCCGAAGCGTTACTGAGGATTTTGCAGTTAAAATGATCCGAATTTGCCTGGATTGAAAAATTTAAATAAATTTCATTGACCTTGTCTTCAAAAAAAATTGGCAAGGGAATTGCAAAGAGTTTGAGAAGCATTTATAGATGAGCTAGTTGGTGGACTAGATAGTTTGGTTACCACCTGAAATAGCTGTTTGGTGGAGTCTTGGGCAGATTCTATTTGCGACAGGTAAAATTTGCTTTTCTCTGAGATGATGAGGTGTTTATATTTAGCTATTGCGTCCTTGTAGCTGTTCTTATCATTGTTATCATAGTACCTACGCCAACGTCTTTCTAAGTTCCTACAGTGTTGCTTCTCGAGTCTAAGCGTCTCTGAGAACCAGGGGCGGAGGGAGCACTTCGGTTGGTAGAAACATTTTTCAGAGGTACCAGAGTTGCGAAGGCATTCTGTAGCCAAAGTAAATAATTATTAGAGGCGAGATCGGGGTCTGGTGTGAATTCATATTGAGTGGAAGAGAGGTTGGTTTCTAGAAGATGGGTGTCAATGTTCCTCCACGCTCGAAATTGTTTGGGAGAGCAGGGGATGGAGTGCGGGAGGTTAGTTTTGCTAGTGTGGATAGTAAACATGACTGCAGAATGGTCTGTCCAGGTCAGGGGAATAACAGTAGAGAGGAGATGTGGCAGTTATTAGTAAAGAGACCATCAAGTGTGTGACCTGCTAGATGGGTAGGTCCAGTCACTAACTGTTGTAGGCCAGCTGCCTGTAAGTCGGACGTAAGGGAGATTGAGTCCTTATCATCGAGGGATTCCAAATAAAAATTGAAGTCTCCCAGTATGGTGTAATCGGTAGCTCCTGCCACTGGTTCTATCAGGCTACCCAGAGCTGTTAAAAAGCAGCACGGGGGCCAGGTGGGCGATAAAGGAGGGTACCTTTAAACGATTGGGTGTTTGAAAGCATAATGGAGAAGGTCAGTGCTTCACAGGCAGGTGAATCAATTGTCTCTATTTTGACTGAATATTTGTCCTGGTAAATGATCACTAAACCTCCTCCTTTTTTGATAGGTCTATCCTGTCTAAGTGCGTAATAACCGTTGGGAGTGGCGATGCAGAAGTCGGGTCGGGTCGGGTCGGGAATGACTACGAGACCTGTCAAAGTTCGCATTGGGGAGCATAGGAGCAACATCCGTTGCAAAAAGAGCACAACTAAGATGTCGACCCACTACCTAACCCACGTGCACGGAATGGGGGACTTGAAATGGACCGTGATTGAACAACTAAATAGTGAGAATGGCTTATTTGAGAAAGAACAACGTTGGGTGTTCCGTCTTGGAACACACATCGACGGGCTGAATGATGAAATACCATGGAATCAGCTCACGTAAGAAGTGCCCTACTTTATCTTCACTTCCAGAATAGGATCCATGTGCCTACCAATCCACCAAGGCTCGTGATAGACACTACCACGGCCTTTTTGACCATTTAGTTTGTCTGGTACTTAGTGAGGTACGGACACACCGCTCTCCCATTTTTGGGAGGGGCCCTCTGACATCTACTTTTACCTAAAACCCTATTTTTTGGGAACCCCAGTTTCTATTTATCAGTTATAACTGGTTTTATTTCACCTTCTTAACCCCTTTTTTTATACTCAAGGGGTTAAGAGAAAGTTCCTATTGGTAGGACTTTTTCTTAATTTGAATAACCCTCCTTGTCTTCCTACATCGGTGTGTAAAGACCCCTGTTAATGTTCCTGATTGATATACCTATTTTTGAATATCTTACAGGAACACCACTCATGTGAGGATTCAATAATTAATGTGCACAACATGTATGCATAAAATATCGTTCAAATGCCGATTTCTCAACATCGTTGTGTAAAGACCCCTATTAATATACCTGATCGATATACCTATTTTTTGGAATATCTTACAGGATCACTACTCATGTGAGGATCCAATAATTAATATGCACCACAAGTATTCATAAAATATCGTTCTAATGCCGATTTCTTTATATAATTCCTTCGTTCACATGGATTCATAAAATATCGTTCAAATGCCGATTTCTTTATATAGATCTGTATATATGTGTTTCACAACTATAGCAAGTAGTTTGGCAGACTAGTGCTAACCTTTCTTCTAGCCTTTTCCGGATTCCTTTTCAAACCCCTTTTCCGGCAACATCACGGAGACGCTACTATACGTAGCTACGCAGCGCAACACGCACGGCACCGCAATCACCTCCCTTGAGATTTCAGAGGTCAGCGCTCCACACTACGAAGCAATTAGGGGCTACACAGGTGTTATCTATCACGCCCTCTATCTAGGGCGGAAGCAACAATTAGGAGTCGTATTTAAGATCCTCCCCGCAGGTACTCCATTGTCCAGCGGAGCCGCGGGGAGGCCAGACACGGCGGGGCAGTGTCCCAGGAGCAGTGAGTACAGCACAGCCGGGGGTCAGACATGCTGTCGAGTGGTTGTTTCTGGTTGAGACAATCACTTCAGAAACAAATTTACCTCTCTATTTTCTCTAGGTTGCTACTATAGGCACCCCTCCCACCCGTTACAGGCTCATGGGTCGCGTTTACTTTTGAAATCAAGTAGGTTATCTTTTTCTTACCGAGATACACTTTTTCCTCAGATAACTCCTTATAACCACGAGTTTCTTTTGGACAGACATGACAATACCTTATGGACCAATTAGACCGGGTCCTTGTTCATAGAGTGTGTGTTTTATGTTTCATGTGTGTGAGTCTGTCATTAAATGTCTTTTTCCTCTGATTAATAGCGGGACACATCACCATCAAACTGCACTGTGAATTAACGATAAGGAGTAAATGTTCACTCATTTCATTTCCTTTTAGGTCACTATCTTATCACGATGGATGGTGTTTTTCCGCTTTTTAATTTTTAATGTATATGTATAAATGCCGTTTTTCTTCCAGATAACGATGACAGATACCTATTTAGGTATCGTATATGTGCATTAAATATTTGCATGCACTGTTCATTTACTCTCACCCACACTTTTTTAGAGAGGATTAGGTTAAAAACACACCACATATTAAGTGAGTGTAGAAGGGATCTGTTAAGTCCTGAAGAAGAAGCCAGGGGGCTTCGAAACATGTTGACCTTGGAGGCATAGCTCATTGAGGCAAATACACCTCCATCCCCACTCTTTTAACAATACCAGCTCAAAGGTATATTAAAAATTTATTTTCTAAACCGCCGAGCCAGGTATTTTTTAACCTCACTTTTCTATTCACCCCTGACCCTTCCACTCACATTCCTACACGACACAGTCTTTTCATGACAACAGTGCTCCCACGTAACCGTAGGTCGTAGCACGCCCCGTCCCGTAGAGGGGCGGCAAGACCCCATGATGAAGCATGACACCAAGGGCCCTTTTGGTGTGTGAGGGGTATTTAAAAACACTGTGTGTTTTTCCCACCATTGTAGGAAACATACTCAATCTGGGAGGACATGGCATTTGAAACTATCTGAGGGTGGATCTCTGTGGTTTAATAACTATTGACTTAAGGAGGACGTATCCACCTCCACTGCTTTTGACAAGCAGTACCTCTTTACTCCCCTTTTTGTTCTTTTTGATTAACAGACAGAGCGCAGCTGTGGGAGTTTTCTGTCTCTTTGGGGAAATTCCGGGTTGGTTACCCCGATTTGGAGTACCATTAGTTGTATTAGTTTAGTGGAATTTTGATATTTCACAGACACACCACTGATCGTTTACACACACACTCACCATACACCATACACTACTGTCAATAACATCTTGACATGATGGAGAATATTGGTCTAACCTTCGCCGAGGAGGAGGTGGATAGAATTCTAGCAGCCATCAACCCATTTGAAGGATTGAGCAGCACTGATCCTGGCCCTAACAACGCAGACTGGGACGAGTTGGCCAACCTAAGGAGAACACAGATTAAAACAGCTCTACATGGCCTACTAATGACTGAGTACCTAAGGGCCAACGCGGCCCCGCAGGGTTTAATTGTCCACAACGAACCATACATTTTTCAACAGGATAAGGTGTTCAAACGTGACTGGTCGCTGATATCGTGGCATTGCACCCGTGATTGGCTGGTCCTGATAATCAAAACAGCCACTAGACTCACCCAAGAGCTTAAAATCGAGATCCAGCAATTGGAGGTACAACTTAAGACATATATACCCCCTAATGTTTTAAAGAAACGCATGGAGGAACTGAATCAAGAAATAACTGATTATGAAATGACATTGAAGCAGAGTAAGTTTAACAAACTGAAAAAGATACCTTACGCTTCAGTCATGAGCGGGTATACCCGTATATACGGGATGACTATATACAAAAGAACCAAGATCAGAGTTCCGATGGCGAATCCTCAGACACAGGATCTGACAACTCCAACTCCAGCAAAGGGAGTGGCCGGCGCAACAACCGAGGAGGAGGTAACCAATATCAGCGACCGTATCACCCAAGAAGGAGAGGATGGGGTAATTACCAAGGACCATCGACGTTTCCACCGTACCCTTATGGTCCACCACCAATGGGGGCCCATATCATCACTGGATACCCCCACCACAGGATTATGACTACAACTATTATAGCCACCGCCTTTTTAGGATCACGCCAGGGCCCACAGAGAGGCAGGAACCGGAGAGGCAACAACGTCCATTGGTCCATCGCGGACGACGAGACACCACGGGTCTCTACAAGGAGCATGACCGGCGCGACGAGTGCCCAACCGTCAACCAGCAAGAGGTAAATTTAGTGGTGAATCTCACAGATTACCAACTAACATCGACACAAGGACGAGTCCTAGAGAGAGGCCTGGGATTTGTACCCACGAACCGGATGGATAAATTCAAAACATGTGCGGAGATGAAAGAATTTATCCGCAAACTGAAATTGAAGGCTTTCTTTAAAGATAAAGAGAAACCAGAGGGAGATGATAAGGACACAGGCCTACGGGTAAAATCGACCTTTGTTCCCCCAGATTCTACACTCCCCGTGGAATTACTAGCATTTGAAAAGGCTGTGATGGAGGAAATGCAGAACATGTCTGTATTAAGTAATACCACCTTCCAGAATACCTCAAAGGAAGAGAAAGAAGCGATACGTCAACTATCACTCAATGCAGACATTATCATAAAACCGGCGGACAAAGGAGGGGCCATTGTTATACAAACGGCCACCGCCTATAATAATGAATGCAGGAAACTCCTCGATGATCACAGGAACTACGAGATCATCCGTGCCGATCCCACGGAATCCATTAGAATTCAGATAGCCACCATGGTAGAGGAGGCGGGGGTCCATAATTGGATATCTAAAAAGAGGCGGAATTCCTTACAAAGAAATCACCTAGGGTACCATACTTCTATACTATACCCAAGATTCACAAGAATCTTGGGCAACCATCAGGACGCCCTATTGTTTTGGGATTAGACTCCATTTTGGAACCTTTGTCAAAATTTGCAGACGCGTTTCTCCGTCCCATGGTCCAAGCAACAGATACTTACCTGAAAGATACCAAGGGGGTACTACAACTACTCAAAGATATTGAGTTTGACCCTGATAAGAACCTCCTCATAGGACTCGATGTGGAGAGTCTCTATACAAGCCTAGCCCATGATGAGACATTGGCCATTATTGAGGAAGTATTGTTCTCCACTGAATGGCAATACCAAACACCACGAAATGTGGTTATGGAGTGCGTTTCACTAGCACTCACGAGAAACTACTTCATGTACGAGGATACCTACTATCTACAGAAACACGGGACCAGCATGGGGAGCACTTTTGCTCCCAGTTTAGCTGTCTCTACGTGCATCACCTTGAGTCCAAGAAAATTTTGAACATCAACAACCCCTTCTATCGGAACATAAGGATTTGGAAACGGTATATTGACGATATACTGGTGATTTGGGAAGGGGACATTGCATCCACGGAAGCTTTTGTGGCATGGCTGAATGAACAGAACAACTTTCTGAAATTTACCAATACCACCTCAAGAAACAACTTGGTATTTCTGGATCTCAACATTTATCCAGAGGAGGGATTTTGAAAACTACAACACACTTCAAGCCGACAGCAAAGAACTGTCTACTGCTGTATAATAGTTTCCATCCCCGCCATCTGAGAGAGAATCTGCCCTACGGACAATTTCTCCGCCTACGGAGGAATTGTACGGAATACGTGATTACAGGAGTCAGGCATCTGACCTACAAACAAAACTCCTAAAACGCAATTATCCCAAAAAGGTTGTTGATAAAGCTATGAAGAGGGCCAGAAACAACAATAGAGAGTCACTGTTGGAGGACAGGGTGGCAGTCAAACAGGAGGAACGCCCCATTTGTGTCACCACTTTCAATACCCATTCAAATCAGATCGTCAAGATTGTTAATAAGCACTGGAGACTCCTTAACAGTTGTCGACTGAACTTCCCTAAACCTATGTTTGCCCATAAAAGGGGGAGGAACCTGAAAGACATGCTGGTCCATACCAGACCAAGGGTACCTGCACCAACAAGATTGATAGGCCCACTATTGTCACCAGTATTGGGTCATCATCCATGTGCCAATTGCAGCACTTGCCATCTGACCTGCAAGAGTAGGTTTTTGAGATTCAGGAATGGAAGCGAATGGGAGCAAAGAGGCTTCACGAATTGCAACAGCAAAAACGTTGTTTATATGATCACCTGCCCATGTGGCCTGGAATACATAGGAATGACTACGAGACCTGTCAAAGTTCGCATTGGGGAGCATAGGAGCAACATCCGTTGCAAAAAGAGCACAACTAAGATGTCGACCCACTACCTAACCCACGTGCACGGAATGGGGGACTTGAAATGGACCGTGATTGAACAACTAAATAGTGAGAATGGCTTATTTGAGAAAGAACAACGTTGGATGTTCCGTCTTGGAACACACATCGACGGGCTGAATGATGAAATACCATGGAATCAGCTCATGTAAGAAGTGCCCTACTTTATCTTCACTTCCAGAATAGGATCCATGTGCCTACCAATCCACCAAGGCTCGTGATAGACACTACCACAGCCTTTTTTGACCATTTAGTTTGTCTGGTACTTAGTGAGGTACGGACACACCGCTCTCCCATTTTTTGTGAGGGGCCCTCTGACATCTACTTTTTACCTAAAACCCTATTTTTTTGGGAACCCCCAGTTTCTATTTATCAGTTATAACTGGTTTTATTTCACCTTCTTAACCCCTTTTTTTACACTCAAGGGGCTAAGAGAAAGTTCCTATTGGTAGGACTTTTTCTTAATTTGAATAACCCTCCTTGTCTTCCTACATCGGTGTGTAAAGACCCCTGTTAATGTTCCTGATTGATATACCTATTTTTGAATATCTTACAGGAACACCACTCATGTGAGGATTCAATAATTAATGTGCACAACATGTATGCATAAAATATCGTTCAAATGCCGATTTCTCAACATCGTTGTGTAAAGACCCCTATTAATATACCTGATCGATATACCTATTTTTGGAATATCTTACAGGATCACTACTCATGTGAGGATCCAATAATTAATATGCACCACATGTATTCATAAAATATCGTTCTAATGCCGATTTCTTTATATAATTCCTTCGTTCACATGGATTCATAAAATATCGTTCAAATACCGATTTCTTTATATAGATCTGTATATATGTGTTTCACAACTATAGCAAGTAGTTTGGCAGACTAGTGCTAACCTTTCTTCTAGCCTTTTCCGGATTCCTTTTCAAACCCCTTTTCCGGCAACATCACGGAGACGCTACTATACGTAGCTACGCAGCGCAACACGCACGGCACCGCAATCACCTCCCTTGAGATTTCAGAGGTCAGCGCTCCACACTACGAAGCAATTAGGGGCTACACAGGTGTTATCTATCACGCCCTCTATCTAGGGCGGAAGCAACAATTAGGAGTCGTATTTAAGATCCTCCCCGCAGGTACTCCATGGTCCAGCGGAGCCGCGGGGAGGCCAGACACGGCGGGGCAGTGTCCCAGGAGCAGTGAGTACGGCACAGCCGGGGTCAGACATGCTGTCGAGTGGTTGTTTCTGGTTGAGACAATCACTTCAGAAACAAATTTACCTCTCTATTTTCTCTAGGTTGCTACTATAGGCACCCCTCCCACCGTTACAGGCTCATGGGTCGCGTTTACTTTTGAAATCAAGTAGGTTATCTTTTTCCTACCGAGATACACTTTTTCCTCAGATAACTCCTTATAACCACAAGTTTCTTTTGGACAGACATGACAATACCTTATGGACCAATTAGACCGGGTCCTTGTTCATAGAGTGTGTGTTTTATGTTTCATGTGTGTGAGTCTGTCATTAAATGTCTTTTTCCTCTGATTAATAGCGGGACACATCACCATCAAACTGCACTGTGAATTAACGATAAGGAGTAAATGTTCACTCATTTCATTTCCTTTTAGGTCACTATCTTATCACGATGGATGGTGTTTTTCCGCTTTTAATTTTTAATGTATATGTATAAATGCCGTTTTCTTCCAGATAACGATGACAGATACCTATTTAGGTATCGTATATGTGCATTAAATATTTGCATGCACTGTTCATTTACTCTCACCCACACTTTTTTAGAGAGGATTAGGTTAAAAACACACCACATATTAAGTGAGTGTAGAAGGGATCTGTTAAGTCCTGAAGAAGAAGCCAGGGGGCTTCAAACATGTTGACCTTGGAGGCATAGCTCATTGAGGCAAATACACCTCCATCCCCACTCTTTTAACAATACCAGCTCAAAGGTATATTAAAAATTTATTTTCTAAACCGCCGAGCCAGGTATTTTTAACCTCACTTTTCTATTCACCCCTGACCCTTCCACTCACATTCCTACACGACACAGTCTTTTCATGACAACAGTGCTCCCGCGTAACCGTAGGTCGTAGCACGCCCCGTCCCGTAGAGGGGCGGGAAGACCCCCATGATGAAGCATGACACCAAGGGCCCTTTTGGTGTGTGAGGGGTATTTAAAAACACTGTGTGTTTTTCCCACCATTGTAGGAAACATACTCAATCTGGGAGGACATGGCATTTGAAACTATCTGAGGGTGGATCTCTGTGGTTTAATAACTTACAACATTTCCAGTCACCAGACCATATCTCCCACTCATCACCCGGCAACCTGGCTATCAGCCTCACAAAGGGCATTCTTTAAAACTCTCACCCTTTCTTTCAGGGATGTACATGGAACCTCACACACTAATCTCTCCCAGAACCCTTCTTGCTGCCTCTTAACTCAAATGATGCGCTCCACAAACCCAAAGCACTTTTCCATCCTCTAACCGCACTGTATTATATATACGTTTGGGAAACTTGAAGTATTATTGAGTAACCTGAATTATTAGCTCCTCCCCACAGCAAATTATGAACTAAATCCTCTTCTCATGCATTCGGCTGCCCTTAACCTCAAGGACCTGCCTGGCTGATCCATCCCTTCAATCTCACTCCCACCTCCCAGCTGTTAGACTTCTTCGAACTACATATTGATTTGTATACACCACGATATATGATCATTATAATTAATGTGCCATCATTGCATTGATCACTGACTATTAATCATCTTCTCCACCAATTCACGCAACCATACCACCACCAATGGTATATTATGCAGTCTTGATATAATGTATGGGGTATGGGATGGATATACTTCATTGCTAAAAACAAGCAAATACAAAATGGCAGACCAGAAGCATCAAGCACTAAAGGAAAACGCAAATTACTGCCACTGTACATCTCATGGGGCACATGCATCAAGGTAACCATTTGCGATTACCAAATAGCGAATTTTAAGGATTCGCTATTTGGTAATCGCAAATGCCTATGCATGAAGGATTCGCAAATAATTTTGGGAATCCTTAATATTCCCTAATAGCGATTCGCAATTTGCTAATCGCTACTAGGGAATGCATTCCCATTCATTCCTATGGGCCAGGCCCATAGGAATAAATGGGAATGCATTCCCTAATAGCGATTCGCAATTTGCTAATCGCTACTAGGGAATGCAAGTCCAAGGGTGCCTGGGGGCCTAGGGCCCCCCTGAAGCACCCCCCAAAAAAGATATGTTTGCACATGTGTAACACACACATGCCCTAAGGGCATGAGTGCACAACAAAGCGCATTGAAAAATGCATTTTTTGTGCGTTTTTCCTTGCATGCACAAATTAACATCAACTTGAAGTTGATGGTAATTACGTTTCCTAAACGCACAGTCGCATTTAGGAAATGCTCCATGCATCTCAATTTAGGGAATCGCAAATTTCGGTTCCCTAAATGCATTTGCAATTTAGGTAATCACAAAAAAATTGCGATTACCAGTATTGCGAATGCTAAAAGGTACAAGCTTTGGAAAAGGCATTTTTCCAGTCGCAAATGGGCCGATTCGGTCAAATGCTTGATGCATGTGCCCCTTAATTTCCAAAATGTGATGTTCTCAAAATGAGGTGACACATACGGGTTGATATACTTTTTGAGGTTTTGTGCTACACAAATCTCATCACACTCTAAAATGCTGCAAGAGTCCTGTGTGCATCATCTAAGATGTGTTCTAACCCTTATTCAATCAATTTAACTTTATTCGGCCTGGAGCCAGATCTGTCCCCTATTGAGGGTTAGAGGGAAAACCCGAAGACTGGTCTTGGGTGAATGCAAGTTCCTGGTTGTAACTGTGATGAGGCAGTTGTCAAATCTGAGGTTGCAGTGATGAATTGTGCCCTGCTCCCCCTGGGAGTTCCCCTCTTACCGTCCCCATGTGCCCTGGCCCCGATTTATTGGGAAATATGGATGGGTGGGTTGCTGTTTGCAGAAGTACTCTAGTGTGATTACCTGCTGCTTGCTTTTTTTGAATATTACCTTTTATTGTTTAATTGAGATACATTGCACTGTTGATTTTAGGTGATTGAGTAACAATCATTGTTAATGCCTTGCTGTTACTCTGAAGATTGATAATCCTCTGCGATGCGAACTTCAACTGTATTATTAAATTGTGCCTTGATTTTTCCACTGAGTACAATAAAAACAGGCTTAAAAAACAAAAAACTTGATTTGGTCATATTAAAATAGACCACAAAAGTACAGTACAATCATAAGCAACAAAGCACCAGGCTAAGGCTGACTTGCAGGATTCTTATACTTATTCTAAAACACTACAACTGTCTTTGGAGAGTGTTCAGCTCGCTGAGCCATACAGAACTAGTACATCCTGCTCTGTGCAGCGGAATAAAATAATAGCTGAGTGCCAGAATTATAATACCAATGAGAACATGGCACCCTCACCTGATGATGCCCATTGATAATACCATTATTTACTGCAGTATTTCAGAATCGGGCACAACCCCTCTCAATGTTATTACAACGGATGAGGTATAGCGACTATGCTACCGACCTGCGTTCTAATTCCATCCTTGGCACTTAACCAAAAAACACTGTCTGATCTTGGGCGAAATATTATCTCCCAGTTTCTTTAACAGTGGATAGGTCAAACACACAAGGGTACAGTGTACAGCACCAATTGCATGATCTTATCACACCTTGGTTTATAAAATAGAGCCTCGTTATATTCTACACACCACCAGACCTATATAGAGGAACTGCACTCCAGAATCAAGGACAAAACAGAAACAGTGGATTCTGGGAACACCACATTCTGGATTCAATGATTCCAGCAAACGCGCAGAATAATATAAAATCAGAGTCACTTGAAACGTGATCGCCAAAGACAGATAAGCCTCAATGATGTTCAAAAATCACAGGCACGTTTTGCCCATTTGGCCTTCAAGATACAGGGCTTGAATTAGGATACTTATAAACAAGCAATTATGTTGATTGGGGGAAAGAGCGAGGAGACAGAGTCATGCCCCTGTCCGATTTTGTTTCTTCTTATGCAGCTCAACAATGTATTTCTGGTCGGCTTACATTCACCAAGAGCGCAGTTAAGACCAGAACTCAGTGGGCGGGGGTCGATGAGGGTGCGGGGGTGATTCACGTCACGTCGGCACGGGGATTATCACCCGTGTAGGAGAATTCTGTAGACGCTTAAAGGAACGACATAGGAAGAAGTGTCCTTAATGCAAAGCATGAATGAACTGGATGGAACGATAGAGAGATGCCCTATATACGGAGCTACTCTCTAATTGGTTGGCATAATGTCCCAGTGTAGCCGCGAGGAAACTGAATGACATACTCTAAATATCCGAAGTGCACAAACGGGGCTTTGGCTGAAAGGCTGCTATTAGAGAAGACGTTCAGAGGCTGCGGGAGTGTAGCTACCACTGGTGCAGCAGGTACAGTGGCACCGGGACCAAAGCCCTAAGGGCCCTACTGAACCCCGATAATTGCTGTGTTTTACTCCTCCGACAGCAGATAAAAGGGCCAGTTTCCTTTCATGCACCAGGGCCCATGGCATCCTTGCTGAGTGGGCGGGACTTATAACATGGAAAGCTCCAGAGCCGCGAGGACGTTGTAGCACTCTGTGCTAAAGTTCATTTGAATGAAGGCACCTCTCAAGCGCGCGGCTACTCGAGAGTGCCCCGGTGCTGAGGCAAAGGAAGGGAAGGAATACACAGAGTTATAGGCACATCTAGGGAGCACAGACACTATTGAAATGGTTTGCTGGCGCTGAGTTGGTTTGCTATTAAAAATGGTTTAATGCAGAGAGTGCCTGTGCCAAATGGGCTACCTTGGGGTGCAAATGAAGTGATAACGCAATAACTAAACGTCATAATAGTGAAAGTATTAAATAGAAATAAACTGAATGGAGCAACGTAGGACTGCCCTTACTAGAGAGTTTGTGCACGGGCTGCATGAGAGTATTAAACTCTCCTTACTACAGAGGTTGGGCGCTGACCGCGAGGCACATTGTAGAAATGGACCCTGGGCAGCGACATGGAAGGGAGCGAATACCACAGAGCAAAACTGTCTTTAGAGCCGAGATAAAAGTCGGGGCTGAATGGAGGATTGCAGAATTGTAGCGCGTACAGAAAGAGAATATTTCTCGGTGCACATGGGCTTAATAGGCTGTTAGAACCGCGCCTCGACATGACTGGGTGCACATGAGCGCTGTTTAAAAATAGCGCCAATGGCATCGTTATGGCTGGACTGTCCATAAATAAAGATATCACACGGACTGACTGGAGCTCCGTTGCGTGCCCTTGCTGCCGAGGCAGGGCGTTCAGTAAAGGGTATCCGCAAGCTTTGACTGCTGATAGAGGATACGGGCTGCCAGGGACAGGGGAGCGCTGTCATTAGAGTGTGAAGGTAGAACTGTCCTTTAATCTTTGACAGGCGTGAGGATAATTGAGATGTGTAGAACTGCCCTTGGAGCAGATATAAAACGGGCTGAAAGGAATAATACAATGTACGGGGGTAATGGAATGGGTAGAATAATCCATACTGTCCTTGATGCAGACATAGTGCAGGGACAGAATGGGATAATTACTAAATGCAGTGTGCGTGGACGAGCATCCCTAGGCAGTGGGCACCCAGAGAGGTTGTTTGAAGAGTGGCAAAACAGCGACCCATGCGCGCCTTACCTGGGCAGAGCCTCTTCTGTGCGCTTCGGCACGCCTTCCCCGCAGACTCCTCTCCGTGCTGCCCTCCAGCGCGGGTACTTTGCGCGAGGGCATGCACAGCTGGCTGAGTTCGGATCCGGGAGGGAAGGCGCTCGGTCCGGAGCCCCGGGCAGTCAGAGAGAGATCCAGGACACTGCGCTGCTGCTTCCCCTGCTCTGGCGCGTGCTCTCTGAGCGCGCGCCGAGGCAGGCAATGCGGGTCACGTGCTCTGATGAAAGCGCGAGGCGCCCCCTTGGAAGCCTGCTAGTAGTAGACACCACTATCAACGAGACAATCATTCGGGCAATTGAGACCCGATGGCATGTCTTGAAACACTTTTAAAGGGCTATTTTCGCAATGTTTAAGATGATGTTTAACATACTGGAAAATGTAAAACTCTGCGTGCCCCAAGCTGCGCGCAAATGCTAAAAAATAGAGGGCCTAATTAGCACAGACACTGCGCAGTGAAGTAAAAGGAAAAGGCATCGCAGCCCTTTCGTACTGTTCACTTTTATGGATGTTAGCATAATTTACAACACAAGCTCAGATATAAATGTTGCTATTGATACACGTTGTGACTGTAAATACATATATTTATGCAATGTATGTATTATTATCAAAACCACACATTCATGTTTAGGTACTTGTTTCCTGCTGCAAAGCCGGGAAGCGTTTCACACAAAGCATGAGTACATTCATAGTATGATGCATGCACGCAGAAATGTTCACCGTAGGATATGATAGAGCGAGCAGAGGTACCTGAATGCTCTAAAATGAAAGACAAAATAATGAATGCAGAGATTGAGTGAAAAAATTACGCGTTATTAGGCTATTATCAATTTTATATCAGAAACTCTTACGTTGATATCAAGGATTAAATGAAGTGAATGGCAATGAATTACCACGCATTAAAAAATGGCATAGTGCACGAGGTTTGTGTTGATATGTTTATGAGGGCTCTGAAGTGACCTCCTGACTTCACAAAAGCTATAAAAAACGAATTGTGTACAGAAATACAAAAATAATTCTTTTAATTTCATTTACTTCTCATACTTTACATCAATTCTTTCCACATATATAGGAGTAATTGAGCGTAAAAAGCGTTGGTAAAGCCATTAGGCCTCACCTTTCAATGGCATCACCTTACTTTTGTCTTTACCAATGTTTTTTCCGATGCTGTTTGACATCAGCAAAAAGAAAGAAATCCTTGTTTGCTGATTCAGAAAAATATCAGCATAAGAAAAATGACTGCCCCAATGGGATAGCATATACATGCATATGCGTCACCAACCATTTTTTAAAATCAACTTTAAATGTAACATTCCCAGATGGTGGAGGCCAATTTTGGAGCTTCCAAGCCCACCAAAAAATATATATTTTTTTTAAAAGTGGGTTAGTAAATCAGTGCTACCAAGCGGCAGGAGTAACGGGGCAGCAACAAAAAAAATAGGGATCTTGAAATAAAAAAACAAATTGGGAAAAAAGTCAAAGGGATAGGGGTGTGGGTAGCAAAGGATGAACTAATGGGGTAAAGGTGGAGTGCAACGCAGACAGCATGGAGAGGACAGGAATTTGAGGGGCGACTAGCACATTAGGGAAAGAGCAAGAAAACAAATGCACGCCAATTAAGTGCTGAAAGAAAAAGAAAGAAAAGTAGTTCCCTGGATGTAAACAGTGGAAACACCAAAGCCATCCTGTCATGTCCTTTAGGATAGTCCCATCATGTACATACCAATTACATACATTTTGTCCCATCCACACGATATAACGGTTCTACACAGGTGACCTTTTACCTAGTAGCTTACTTCTGTCTCTTCGACACCAGGCTCTCGGTACCCTATCTTAATACCTGTACCTGACGTACATAAACATGTCCTCAGGCACAGCAGATTTATTCTGTATAAGGGTCACCACTTTTTTTCATCCATGGCCAACAGCCATCTGTGCATGAGTGTTTTTGTTTAGAAAAGGATTAGCAAAGGATTAGTGAATGTTTTCAAAACGTTTCGATTCCAGAAGAAAACCTGGAGTGACCACTTTAGTATAAAAGACCCTCACTCCTCCTTACAAAACAGAGGAGAATTTCTTCCAGGCTGGACCGAGACTCTGCAGGCTGATCCTTCGACAGGCATAGACCTGACATCACTTGTGGGGTGCCATCCTCGACGCAGAGACAGGGCCCTTCATTCTAAACCACCAGGTGAGGGGTTAGCACTTCCCCGGGGGATTCTTGACTCCATTAGGATATATCCTAGCACTTACATACACATGCTTCACCTACATATCTAGGCTAGGTACATTTAGGTAGGGTACGCATCATAGGAATACGCCAATGCTATTGTTTTATATCATCTGCTTTTATTAATCTTATTAGCACTATGGTAGAAATGTATCTGCTATTTACGATATTGGTGTTAGCGATAATATTTGTCTGGTCCTGTCTGCTGATTGTCGCAGCTCATATGTTTCACACTAGACTGACGCTTGACCAATAAATACTTACTGAAACCATTCCAATCGTCATTCTCTGTGTATTCTGAGAAAAGTAAGCACAAGTGACTGAGCGAAAGATACTGTATTGTTTTCCACAATACCTGAGGAATCAGGGTTGTCATGTTCAGTGGTTGCCAGAAACTACCTACATCACTGTAGAATACAGGGGGTGGTAGTGGCACTGAAGAGCTAGCTGGTCTAACGGCTGACTCATCCTGTGGGGGTGTCCAGAGTCCGTCTGCACACCAAGCCCTCAGTTTAGGTTATCCAAAACACGCAGGTCCTGGGGGGTCGTAGGAACTACACGTCATGGCGCCGCCAATGTTGGTTTGGTTCTTATATTAACAGTAGTTCAGTCGTGCTTTCTCAGACAGCCCTACTCACACTTTCCATAGACGTCTGAAGTGGGAAGGAATATCCGCCTCAGCTGAGCAGGTACACCTGCTGAAAGTTTAGACAAGCTTGTGATCCAGGGCAACCCCTAATTCATCAACCAGGGACCAAGGAAATCTTGTCACACATAAATTGCTTACCAAACAACGGGGCCCATCACACATTACCCATAAATGATCCCTGAAGACGGGCGCTGGATTTAGGGGGTTTAATTTGTCAGTTTTATTAAGTACAATACTACACTTCACATTTATAACATTTATATATAATTCTAACTATTCGTAATCTCAACTGTCTTCTTCCTTTGGTCGATGGACCATTAGTTGAAGAGTTGATGGTGACTATGATTAACTAAACAGTTTCATATTTTAACTAAATAACCACAGAGTCATTTCTTCAGTTAATGATTTTATCTTATTAAATGCTCATAATTCAGATTGTCAGTGCACACACAAGATTACATATAAGACAACAAATTATCAAGCAATGTAATCAAAATGAATCATTTGCATCGACATCAAAGCGAGCATAGGAATGGGGGAAGAGAAGGTACAGCATAAATACTTGCAGAAATATATTGCAAAATTAAAGCAATCAAGGAGGGTGATACCCACCAAAGAATCAGGAAAACCACTTCCTTGGCCGAGGTTGTGGCAAGAGGTCCCCAGAGATAGGCTCAGAGGACAAAGTTAACAGGACAGATATAGCTAAGTTTGCCATAGACTAACAACTAAAATTAATCTCCCAATCAATCTACCTTGATCTAGTTCTCCTCGGATGCAGTCTCCTCCCAAGCACTCCCGCAACGTTCTCGTACCTAAAGTGTTCTCTGGCTTAGTGCTGGTCTGCTCTCTCTGTCTTGGTGCGCTTCTCTCTCAATATTCTATGCGTTCTGATCTTCTCTCTGATCTGCCACACCGGACTGCACTGCTATCCCGGACTGCACTGCCTTGCCACACCCCAATTGGGATATCAATTATACCCTCATGACTAACTTACTATCTTACAATGTTGCAGTATCAGTAGAAACTCAGTCTGTGATTGGTCGCCTCATCCAGTTCTCCTCACAAATCTATCCTATACCGGTTTTAACAAAGGAAGGATTTAAGACCAATACATCCGTATACCACTAACATTCATAGTTATACATTTTGCAACAATTGTACATTATGATATCCGCTTCACATTCAAATTGCACGTAGTGATGGCTGTTCCCACAGTCGCTGTCGCGTCTTGGCACATAAACAATAGGACACAGGTCAACATGGCCTTCACACGGATTACATCAGCTGGTACACTCTGCAGTCTGCAAGGAGGCAACCCATCTTGGCGCATGCGTTCTCCGTACCGACCAAGACAACCACATGCTGGTTCAAACAAGAGGCCATTTTCATGCAGGCCCAATCTCGTACTAAACTAAAATAAACACAAAAGAATATTAATTCATGAAATAAAACCCATTATGGTTACCTCCCACCATACTAATACCCTGTGTTAATTAATTCCTAGCGAAAGCTATTAATTTAAAGCAACTCTTTCGTTATTTGTGCACAACATGCAAAATGTGCAATGTACAACATAGCATAAACATGCATTAGTACGGTTTTTCAAAGCGCAAACAGTTAATACGTACTCATGCCAACATGGTTTAGTTTATTATGTAAAATGCGTTTGCCCCTTGTGTAAATGTATGCATTCAGGGTTGGTTAGTCCATGCAGTCAATACATTATTATGGGGTTACTTAATTTCATGAGGATGTATTTCTACAAACCTCACTCCATCAATCCCCCATTTGATGGTTTACCATCATAAAAATCCCTACACACGCGGTTTACCAAGTTATATAGCTGTTATTTTGTCTTCTGGCCCTTGCTCCTTACATATTACATACAATTTTTCTTTATAATTTTCCAATTCTATCTCATCTATCTCCCTTTTTCTTTCTTTACGTTCCTTACTTAATTTCCTTTCTTTCTTTTCTTTGTGTCTTTTCTTCATACAAACATAAGTCATTCGTATTATGAATATCATGACAGCTACAGAAACTATTGATACTATTATTTTTCCTACTAAGGAACTACCTATAGAAGAAAACCAATTGCTTATAGTAGAGAAACTCTTACTTAGGGGCCGATTCCGATTCGGGCCGAAAAACATACCGACCGACTCGGTACGGGAATTTAGTCCGACCGACTCTGACCGGCGCCGTACGACCCGGGTAGTACGATGAAATGCATGTGAAATCCGACTGACTCGGACGGAATACAAAACGACCGACCGAGCCGGACGCAAACAAGCCATCCGGCCGGGAAATCACGCGAAACGAACCGACCGACCGACACGCACCCGGATTGAACCCTAACGAAACGTACCCGCGAACTCCGACCCGCGTAGTACGAGGCTGTGCGTGCAAAACACGACCGAATCGCCCGGAGCACAAGCCGTACGACCGACACGTATACAAAACCAAGCCGAGGCAACCCAATACTCCGCGACCGACTCGTACGCCGCATATGAAACCTAGCTGCCACACAGCGGGAACGAGTCGGACAAGATCGCACCAGACAACTGAAGCGTCCTACTCGGACACAAGAACGACTCCTACATGCACCAAAAACACCAAGGACATTTTTTTTAAAAAAAAAGGGACAAACAAGCAACCACAAAGCCAATAAATGCAGGGAGGAAAAAAAAATGGAACAAGGACACACCTCCAACTCCACCTACATAAAGGCCACAAATCCCTACCATGATCCTTTGCAAATTCCACTGACCTGCCATCACAGAACACCATCACCCAGCAACCACAGACACACTCACAGCTCATACATCACACAAGCCACACACCATTACCACACCTACAAATAGCACCCTCACACACACCCAGCTAAACCTACACTCACACCCCCCCACTTGCACACACACACACATCAATCACCACCACCACCCATCACCATGCCCCCAAAGAAGAACCATAAGTTCCTAGATAGTGAATTGGAAGTCCTGGTAGACGAGATCCTGAGGGTAGAGCCACAGTTGTTTGGTACATTGGTACAACAGACCCCGATGTCGCAGAAAACCAAGATGTGGGCGAGTACTGTCGACAGGGTGAACGCACAATCACCATGTTTGCGCACAAAGGAAGACATCCAGAACAGGTGGTATGATGTGCGCAGGAGGGTCCGGGACCTACTCAAAAGGACTACCTCCTCAGCCAGCACACCAGCAGTGGCCCTCCTGCAAAACCAGTATACCTCAGGCCCTGGGAGGAGAAGGTGCGGGCCATCCTACCACCAGTGAGCGTATACGGACTAACAGACATCCCAGAGCCTGGTGAGTACACAACTAATATACACAATATGGTGTGACAACACACACACATCACAGTCAAGGGGATAGGCAAACCATGCACCCTTAGCAAATACACAGCAACCAAAAGATATTCATCCCAAGATGTGAATGCTAGTCAGACAAACACAATACCTGCCATCTCATAGTGATATGTAACTGTGTCATGACATGTACAAACCTAACAACAAATACAGCAAGGCAGTGGCACAAATAGAACCAACAAACACTCCCAGATATTTACCCACCACTAGAACACCACCTCACAGGGAAGCTCACTGAAAGGAAGGAATTCTGTGTATGCTGGTGAAGTCAGTGTAGCCAATAGCATGATGGGAGTGGTAGTCACAGATATTGGTCACACCCACAATTGGCCCATCAACACCACTCTGAACCATGCTCACATCACAGGGAGTGGAAAACAACTGACAAGATGGCTGACACTGGGTACTGCTGTGGGGAGCACAAGGCCCTGATGGGAACTGGGCACCAACAAACAACAGGACCACACTGTCAGCCATCTTGCCATTGCTGTCACACTCACACACAGTGAAGTCCAATCAAAAGGAAGGAAGTATGGGCATGCTGGGAAGGGGGTGTAGGCAATAGCATGATGGGAGTTGTAGGCACAGATATTGGTCAGCCTCACAATTGGCCCATCAACACCACTCTCAACCATGCTCACATCACAGGGAGTGGAAAACAACTGACAAGATGGCTGACACTGGGTACTGCTGGGGGGAGCACAAGGCCCTGCTGGGAACTGTGCAACAACCAACAGCAGGACACCACTGAATGACATCCTGAAAGACAACTTGCACTCCCTGCAATGGAAGCACGTTCCATGGTGGGATATCTGGCTGGGTGGGAAGGAGGACACACAGCACTGACCATAGTTACAAGCACCTCCCCTCACACACCCCCTCAACACTAACTCCACATAACCCACCTGGGAGAATGCAATGCCTCACATCCTAACTGAATATCCCACAAAGAACCACCACCCTGGGTTATGCTGTGTGAAGCACAGGGACACTCTTGGGACTTGTAGCCAAACAACTGCCAGGACAACACTCCCAGCCATCCTGTCAGCACAGGCACCCCACCCCACAGGGAAGCAGAGTCAAAAGGAAGGAAGGATGGGCATGCTGGGAAGGGGGGTGGAGGCAATAGCATGATGGGAGTTTTAGGCACAGATATTGGTCAGCCTCACAATTGGCCCATCAACACCACCCTGAACCATGCTCACATCACAGGGAGTGGAAAAGGACTCACAAGATGGCTGACACTGGGTACTGCTGGGGGAGCACAAGGCCCTGCTGGGAACTGTGCAACAACCAACAGCAGGACACCACTGACTGACATCCTGAAAGACAACTTGCACTCCCTGCAATGGAAGCACGCTTCATGGTGGGATAACTGGGCTGGTGGGAGAAGGAGGCCCGGATGGCAAGCAAATACCACCAATGCTGTCATGCACACACCTCAACATTCACATTGACATGCCACAGGTTGGCAGGACAATGTGCTACACCAATATCACTCTCTGACTGTCACAATTTAGGAGAATGCAATGTCCAGGCCCACATCCAGAGGTACAGTCACAACTGTCAGGTGTTTGAACAATTGATGCCAGTAGAAACATAACATACAATCTGTGTCTCTCCCCAAAACAGGTGATGATGGGGACACAGCAGCAGACGAGGAGGAGTCCCTGTCCCAGGCTCCGGGGAACACTGAGCTCACTGGTGTGGATCAGCCTCTGCACTCCTCGGATGGCGAAGAACCAGCTGGACCCTCCGGTGTGAGTCATCATGCAGCACCAGCAGGACCAACATCTGCATCCCCTGCACCCACCCCTCCAACAACTGCCAACACACAGGCCACCCCTGCCAACACGGACAGAGCAAGGACCACAGATGACAACAGCGCAGGGACCCAGACCCAAACTGGAGCTGGTGACAACGAGCCCAGGAACAACACCCAAGTGGGCCCACGGTCACCTGTGCGTGCCACCGCAGGTCCTGCACGTGTCGCCAGGGGTGGTGGGAGGGGTGGTAGACATAGGTCGCTCTTTGCAGAGGGGTCTGGACTGCATGATGACCCACAACTGGCACGCATTGCGGATGTGTACCAGACTAGCACCGGAGAGGTCAGCCAGGTAGTGGGGATCCTCAAGACATACAACAGCAGCAGGCTGCCCATCATGCCCGCTTGGACTCCCACATGTCCCGTGTCGAGACACACATGTCACATGTCGAGACACACATGTCACATGTCGAGACACACATGTCTGGCATGGAGTCCAAGTGGGACACATTGGAACAACTGACAGCGGTGCATAGGGACATACTGACATGCCTCCGCCAGATCAGCACCAACATGGCCTCACCTCCCTGTGTGCCCACAACATCTGCTGCTGAAACAACTGCAAATGCCACAGGGAGGGAGGAGGACTCTGGCAGAGAGTCCCCTGCACCGCCGCAGCCTGCACCTGAGGGTCCCCCCCAAGAAGAGGGGCCGTCCGAGGAGGCCAAACTGAGAGGCCGATGGCCATCTACATCCCCCAGGAAGCCAACACCTGTTCTGGAACTTTTCCTCTGTGTGCAAACTGCACGCCCTGTCGAAGCCAACCCAACTCTCCACATGACATGGGGAGCTATAGTTGGCCAAATTCATCAGATGACTGTGGACTTTACTCTGGACATTTCAGCTACCAAGACTTCCGAATCACATGGGAACTTTGGATTCCAATTTCTATGTACAGCACCCACCATCCTATGCACCATCCTCACACCTGTATGTAAATAAACTCACAAATACACCATATCTGCCTCTGTTGTGATTCCAACGTGCTCTCTGTCATGGAGATGGTGATCAGAAAAATGACACTGTGCATGCTAACTGCTACAGCAAGTCCAACACCGTCATGTCAGTCATGGCGACGTGACACATATGAGGGAGACACACCACTGGGGCCACACAACACATACAAACCAGGGCCATCAGACTCCTCACCTATACTGATGTTGCAACTAAATACAGTGGAATGCACAGACACGCCACCTATTCACAGTCTGTGTCAACTAGACTACAGGTGCAGTAAGCAAATGTCAGTCAGATGTGTGACTACAGACAACGCACATCCCAAAGTGAAGCACAGGTTTATTACACATTTGCAACATGTTGTTTCCACTACAAATGCTAGCTAATCCAACCTGGCTGTGGCCACAAAGTCAAAAAGTGCAGAGGATAGAAAGTCCAGGGGTGTGTGGCACATCACCTGTAGGGAAACGACTGCTTCCACCTTGGAAGTTGAATCATGGATTCGTGGGATCCAAGTTGATCAAACAACTCCGGCAGCACCCTGTGAAGGACAGACATGACACACAGTCAAAACCACTGAAGAACAGCACAGAACGGCAATACTCATGTCTAATACATGTCACGAGATAACTACACAAAACCAAGTTAGCATGTCAACACTGTTGGGCAGTACAGACCACCTGCAAGGACACATCGCTGCACGCATCCAGTCAAGTAGCACATGGCCACACTCAAATAGCACCAGAGCACCACACACACATATCATGCAAACTTAAATCATTGACATTACAACCCTCTGGAGACTCACATTCAGCTGAAGAAGTTGGTGATGAGCTGTGTGCGGACATCACCATCATCATCATCATCATCTTCACTCGCATCGTGACCCAGGCCAGGATCTTCCACAGGTGGCGGACGTTGGTCATCGTCATCCAGGATGAGAGGCAACTCCTTCCGCACTGCCAGGTTGTGTAGCATGCAGCAGACGATGACAATCTTGCACACCTTTGCTGGGGCATATGGGAGGGCCCCTCCTGTCTTGTCCAGGCAGCGGAAGCGGCTCTTCAGGAGACCAAAGGTCCGCTCAATCACCCTCCTCATCCGACCATGTGCCTCATTGTAGCGCATCTGGGCTGGTGTCACAGGGTTCCTGAGGGGTGTCAGCAACCACGGCATGTTGGGGTATCCCGAGTCACCTACAGACAGACAATTGCACATTAGCCGATTTGAAAATGTGTGCGGAAAACAACATAGCAGAACACACACAATGGTACAAAGTCAGTACACACCAACAAGCCAGGCACGCTGGTTCGGCATCTGTGACATCATCCTCGGGATGCGACTACTCCTCATCACGTAGGCATCGTGTGCCGAACCGGGGAAACGGGCACACACATGTGTGATGGTCATATCTGCAAGACATACCACCAGAGCATTGATCGAATGGTAATGTTTACGGTTCCGGTATGCCTGCTCATGTGCCTGTGGTGGTATCAAAGCCACATGTGTCCCATCAATGGAGCCAATTACATGTGGCATCCTCCCCAGGGCATAGAAGTCACTCTTGACGTCAGTGAGTCGTTGACGTGTTGGGAAATAGATGTACTGGTTCAGGTATCTCAACATTGCCCCCAAAACATCGCGTAGCACACGGCTGAACATAGTCTGTGACATCCCACCGGCAGTCGCCACAGTGTGTTGAAAGGTACCGGTGGCAAAAAAGTGTAGGGCTGCCATCACCTTCCCCTTGGGGGTCAGCGCTGTAGGATACGGACGGCCAGGCTGCAAATGTGGGTCCAACCGCACTGCCAAATCCTCAATCAGCTGCCTGGTGAAGCGGTACCGTCGGATGCTGTCACGTTCCACCATCGTTGCCAGGTCTGGGAATGGTCGATGGTCAGCAGGAGCCCTGCAGTGCATAGGTGAAGAAAGCAAGATTGTCAGTCACCCCACCTATGTGCCGTTCACCATACTCAATTTCACATGATACATTATTAACAAACACAAGTACTTGATGTGTGTGTCGGTCTGGTTGGACATATATGGCACCTACATGGACATCATCTAACATCTCTGTTCAACAAGTGTTGACAACAGGTTCCAGGGTGTGCTATGGGAAACTATTAGGCTGTGTCACAGTACCCATTTACTGCTCTCACGTACCACACACATACCACAGTGACATGTCTGGACAGATGCTCCACAGGCATCACAGCTCATTGACAGGTAGATTCCCGGGACCCTGACTTGCCACATGGACACTGGCATGACATGGCGTATCATGTACACGTCAGAAAAACAAACATGACACCCACAGGTAGTGGCCCCTGTAGCCTCTGCAGGACAGACATGGACGTCTGTGACACACACACACAACATCAAAGTTCATGAGCAAACCACGTGGATGTGGAGACTGTCTCCCATTGTGCACATGGAGTCAGAGACATGTGAAACACAACATGCACACAGACTGCGGAGGGACATCACTATTGTGGCAATGGGCCACCCTGTGACGTACATGCCTTCCCACATGTGAGCCTGGGGGTATGTGACATGTCATACACATACACAACCTGGAAATGTGACCATGACACATGCTCCAAAATGAACAGTTGCACACCACAGTGGTCAGGTGCACAACACACAAAGGACCCTGTCCCCATGAACACGTGCACAGCCTGGGTGTGTCTGCCCCCAAGTGCCACCCCAAAAACCCACATGTTCACCCACATACACAGATAAGGTTATGCTGCCACACATGCCTTAGATACAGTGTGGACTGGGTTTGGTGTTGTAGGTGTGCCCCTGAGTCCCTGGAAAGTATATGTGGCTGGCATAGGTTCACCAGTGACCAGCATGGTGACATATGCGTGTGACCTGTCCAGGGACGCGTTGTAGAGCAATGGACCGATCGGTGTGACCGGCCGGCCCATTGCATATGATGTGAGCGGGAACGGGTTGTATCCCGGGTACGCGTTGTACAGCAATGGACCGATCGGTGTGCCCGGCCGGCCCATTGCGTATGATGTGAGCGGGTACGCGTTGTATCCCGGGTACGCGTTGTACATCAATGGACCGATCGGTATGCCAGGTCGGCCCATTGCATATGATGTGAGCGGGTACGCGTTGTATCCCGGGTACGCGTTGAACAGCAATGGACCGATCTGTGTGCCCGGCCGGTCCATTGCATATGATGTGAGCGGGTACGCGTTGTATCCCGGGTACGCGTTGTGTGTCCGGCCGGCCCATTGCATATGATGTGTGCGGGTACGCGTTGTATCCCGAAATACGCGTTGTACAGCAGTGGACAGAATGGTGCACACACATTGGCTGGGGCCTGGCATGGCAACGGACGCGTTTTCGAAGCTCCAACGAGCCTGATGCAGTGAATTCAGTTGGCCAGCCACAACAATGTTGCAAAATCATGGGTGTCATGAAGTTGAAGATTTGAAGGATGCTGTGGGCGTGTATTAGTGCTGCTATTCCATGGATTGGTCAGATTCAGAAGATGCAAACGACTTGGACCTATCACTTTGGACACATGGGACAGTATCTGCCTCTGCAGCACACATATAATGCTGGCTGTTCCCCTGAGAGCTCACTTGCCTGCACTACATGCTCCAGGACGACATCTGCCACCAACACTGCTGCTGTTTATGCATCCTCTGGCTCCTGCAATGGCACGTACTGTGGAGAGAGCCCCAGCCTTCAGCCTTGAGGAGAACCAGGCCCTGCTGGACAGCCTCCTTTCACAGTACAGCAAGCTGTATGGGAAACCAGGGGAGCAGGTGAGTGTGCTGTCCACTGCCTCACTAATTGTGCATGTTGTCTGACTAGCAGGACTTTCAGTGTGCACACCACTGGCTAGCATGCCCACTGAGTAGTTGTCACACCCCAAAGTGTGTAGTTACATGCACTGAACTGGTACAGTGCAGTAACAGTGCATTACAACTAGGTTTACTTCCCATGAAATGATACCATGTAGTGACTGCTGGCAAACTGTTCATAGCCATTGTTGGACTGCCTGAGTACATCATATGCCCCTGTGATTGAGACATGTATATCCAACTGTGTGATGCACGTATATGTTGCATGTGTAGTAATGCCCTTTTCACTTTGTCATCCTCACAGGTTGATGCCCACCAGAAGCAGGAAATTTGGCAGACCATCGCCCGGAAAGTAAGATCCGTGGGGGTCTACAGGCGCAGGATCCGCAACTGCCAGAAGAGGTGGCAGGACCTTCGTGGCTGGACCCGGAGGATCGCAAGGGTCCAGCTGAAGCTGTCGCCTCCTCGCAGGAGGGGCGGACACCGGACCCTGACCCCCACATGCTCCGGATCCTGGCGGTGGTCTTCCCTGACCTGGATGGGCAGCTGAAGGACAGACAGCAGCAAGGAGGGGGTGAGTCCATGACTGCATTGTGCACTTTGTCTGACATGCTATGTGCCCTCCTCTGGCCTGGTTAAACTTCCACAGTACATCAGTCATGTGGTCCAGGACCCATGTCCCTCATTTGTGACATGCCCACTTCTCCTCTGATACGCATATGTGTGGCCCTTATAGTCGGGAAATTGTGTCATTTGGGGACTGTGTCATTGCATTTTGCTTTGCTCAAGGTGGGGGACAGCATTTGTTCCCGTGACTATGTTGTGCGATTAATGGGTGGCTCAATTGCTTACACAATGCCTAAGTTCTGACATGTAATCTGGGTGTAACTTTGATATGTGGTCCACTTGCTGCTCTGACTCACCACATGTCCCTGGGGAATTTGGCACACACCCATGCTGCTGGTGGGAACAATGTTTGGGCCTCAGGAGTATGTGTATCCAGTGTGTCACACATGCTTAGCCACCTGCCTACTGTCCAGGACTCATCCCTCTTACAGGTGGAGCTGGACAGTCATGCCTACTCCAGGGCATGCAATACACTCTGTACTCCCACTCCCGTGTATCATCTGGCATGTTGTGATCAGTGAAATGTACCCTCAGGTGTCTGCCTCTGTCTCATTGTGCTGTGTCTTCGTTGTCAGGACTACTGGTATGTTTATCGGTTAGGGCTCAGCATGCCATCTGAGATGTGACCATGATAGACGATACTTCTGTGACTTATAGGTGTCTGATCACTTGACTGTGCACACAGGTGTTTGCAACTGTGACTTTCAGGCAGCTGTATTGTCATTCACAGCACACTGTGAGGTGCTCATGTTCAGAGAGTTGTGTTTCATGTCCCCCATATGTCCAGTTGGTATGACGTGGACAAATAGTAGTACAGATGATGTGGTATTTGGAGGATGGACGTGCACTTGTCAGTCACATAACTTGCATTCCCCATGCCCTCGGATTGTGACACAGTGCAGACTGTTGTTGGCTGGCTGCCATGGCCATGTGACTTGAGACAGTAATGTATGACTTTGCACGCATTCCTGTGTCATGGCATTAAACTTCCTGAGACTGATCCTGCAGGCGAGTGACATGTGCAACATGCACCCCATTGTGGCATTGACTATCCGGACATGGGTGCATCAGGGTGTCTGGTGCTGGTATGCATCACATGCATTTCTATTTAGACTCTGGCCATCCCTTTATCCGGACACCTGCACTGACTCAGTGGCAAGAGATGTGATGTGTGCATGTTCACATACTTCACCGTGTTCCCTGCAATGTCCAACAACTGTGTAGGTGGTGCATGTGTCCGCACTGGGGTCTTACCATCAGACAGGCACCAGACAGATGGGTGCAAGGGCAGGAGGGGTGTGAGTCCCATGTTTGACCATCAGACTGACAATTGGCTTCCCGAATCTGTGTGGGGACTTTAGGCAATGTTCAACTAAGGATGCCAGGACTTGCTCTGTAATGTGCTGTACTTACTGTGGTGTGTGCGGTCAGTGCAGGTGACTGATGTTTGTCTGTTTCCCTAATTGTTTGCAGATACATCCACGGCCACAGGAGGGGACAGCTCCACGGACCAGGAGGAGCAGCGGAGCCAGACTGGGTCAGCATCGGACGAGTGGTCAGAGGGACCCAGTGGCACGGAGGGCGAGGGGAGCCACACTGAGGAGTCCTCAGCACCATCCACCTCAGCTGAGGACCACAGCAGCTCGGAGGATGACTCCCTTGTGGAGGCGGGTCTCAGCAGCCACCAAAGGCCAGCTAGTCTGTCTGGCCCCACCACCACCACCACCACCACCACCACCACCACCACCACCGCCCTCCCATTGGCTCCCATTCCTGAGGTCCGTGGAGGCTCCCGTACTCGGGAGCGTGTCTCCTTCATGCTAGGCACCGCACCCCCTGCCCCTGTGTCCCCTGCTGCCCTGAGTGAGGAGTCTGTGTACCTCCTTCGGCAGCTCCATGTAGGGCAGACAGCAATGCTGAGTGTCCTCCATGCACACACCACTCTGTTGACACAGCTGGTGTCGTTCATGGAGGGCATCTCGACGGGTATGTCTGCCCTACAGAGTAGCAATAAGTCCATGGACTCCTTCCTGATGGCAGCAGTGTCCCTCCTCCAACAGTCCCTCACCCCTCCCACCTCTGCCCCATCCACACTTCCTGCCCGCCTACCTGTCCAAAGCACATGCACACCTGCACAGTCACCCAAACACACAGACACGAGCAGCACAGACACACCCAAGAGAAAGGCAAGACGTGCACACAAGCATCCTCAGGGGACTGATACCACAGACACAGGGGATGGGGAACACACACACAGGCAACCACAGTCACTCCGCAATCCTCAAGATCCTCTCCCTCCAAGACCCCTTCCCTTGCCTCACCTGCAACCCCACCTGATCAGCAGCTCTTCCTCAGTGACCTCGGCCTCTTCCCCTCCAATCCCGCTGATCCAGCATACCGGGGGAAGAGGAAGTCCACCCACACAGAGGGGAGTGCCCCTCGCCCCCGGACACCCTCCCCCAGGCGCAGGCAGAGTGAGCCCCCACCCGCAAGTCCCCCGGTCCCGGAAGAGCAAGACCCCGCCACCGCCCTGCAAGTCAACCACCCAGTCTCTCACCTCCATCCCCCAGGCCACCACTCCACAGGTTCCACCGCCACACCCTGCCCCAGGTTCCCCCACACACCGATACCGCATCCCCAAACTGCTTAGGCCCTCCCCCCCTGCCACTTGCTCTTCCACACCCAAACCAGACGCTCTGCCTGTTTGTGCCACTGGTGTGGAGACCGTGTCCCCCCTCTGTCCTGCCCAGCTCTTCTGCCCCCCTTCCACTACCTTGGAGTCATGCACTGCGGTGGAGTCCACAACCACCCCGTCTGACTCGGGCACTGCATTGGGGACCCAGTCCACTCCATCTGACCAGCCCACTGCAGTGGTTGCAGCACCAACACATCTGACTTGAGCCCTGCGGTGGTGCCAGCCCCCCCTGAGTCAGACACCTCCACTGCAGTTGCCGGTGACACTCCTGCACCCACCTCCCCTTCACTGCCTCCTTCTGGCATCCCCTGATCCTGTCCCTGCGGTGCCTGGCCTGCCACTCGTATGCCCCTCCAAGGGGGATGTCCCCTGCCCCTACCTGTGCAGGCAAGCAATTGTTGACAAGTTGTCACACATCACCCTGTTGGGACTGTATATTTGGACTGGCCATTGGCCTTAGTTTATTTTGGACTTTTGATTTGAGTTGCACACTTGCTGAATAAAGCCTATTTTTGTTTACTTGTGGTTAATCTTTGGAGGTACATGATGTAGATGTGTAGAATCATGCATTTGCTGTTGTAATAGTGTTCAGTTCAGGTAAATGAAGTTTTGCTGTGATGGGCTCCATGTGGTCCATAGGATATGTGTCCTAATCTAGTCTGGATCTATAGCATCCTTTGCTGCAGTCTGAGGGTGTAATGTTCAGCATTTGACACAGGGATGTACGTTTAGCATTTGTAGATTACCATCTTTGTCCTACACTGATGCACATCTGGTGGGCTTACCACTGTCCAATGTTCCTAGTACCCTGACTGTGTGCCCATCTCCAATGACATACAGTTTAGCACATCAAATTTGGAGGACTCATCTGTGTACACAGTGCAAGTTGCCTGACACGTGTCTTGGGTGTATGCAGATGACTGACGTGACACTCCCGTGCCCAGGCTGATATGAGCAGAGCCTTCAGTGTGTTGTAGTTGTTGACTCACTGACCGAGTGTTCTGCTGACATGTTTGAGTCGTGCACAGACAAGGTTTGGCACAGCTGACCTTCCACAGGAGTGGAGTGCCCTCATGGCAGTGCGTGATTCCGTGATATAGGCTGTGCCCGTGTTGTGTGTTGTGTAGGCATGTCTGTGCGTGTTCCCTTCTCCTACACAGGCTGTGTCCCTACGGATGTTCCTGTTTGTGATGCTTGCTGAGTTGTTCTGTGTTCATCCAGCATCTTGGACCTTGTTTCTCCGGGATGTGGGTGCATGGCAAACTAATGTTCATGAGGTTGTCATCCCTAGTTGTCTTTGTTGTCAGGGCTGGGGATGTGGGCAAACGCAGATGGGACACAGTCAGGATTCCTCTTGGCACTTGTTGGTTACACGAGTAATGTGATTTTCTGTTTGTGTATGCTTTCAGTGATTGTGACAAGTTGTGTGTGTGACTGCTGCCACTCCTCAGGGTCAGAGCTGCAATGTTGGGAGTTGCCTATGTGTGTCCTTTGTGGGTCAGCTTGGCTTCTTCATTGGTGTGTGACTATGTCCAGGATCCCATTGTTTGGGTGGATTTCACGTCATGCCCATGTACGGCATACTGTGCAGTGTGTCAGACATTCACAAGTATTGTTGACTGGCCATGTGTGATGTGTTTCTGCACCTTATTTCCCCCACCAACCCTGGGATTGTCATGGGTGCATGTGCAATGTCAGCAGTCCATGTGAGCTTCACTGCTGCACATTGTTGGAGTTCAAGGTGTGTGGCGTTGAGTGTGTGCAAATGTGAGTTGTTGCACGGCTGGGGCACTACCTCCATATTTTCCTTGGCTGGCAGGCCATGCTGAGTGCTTTGTGCTTGTATAGGTGTGATGGTAGTTTGTTGCTCAGGACACATGGCTGTGGTTCACTGTGTGGATGACATCTACCTTTGTCATCACAGTGTGATTGTCATGCAGGCTAGTGTCACCACAATGTGGGGTCCCTGGGGGGAGTGCTGTGGTGGTTCTGTCTCTTGCTGTGTTTGTTGCTGTTCCTACAAGCTTGTATGATATGTGTAATTTGGGCTCCCTCTCATCTCACAATGCCTGTTTGCCCACATAGGGGAATCCAATCCATGAGTTACTTTTGTATGTGACTGTGTTGACATCTGTGTATTAGTGAATCTGGCCTCCTCATGTGTTGTGTGTTTGCCTGGGGACACTGGCACACTACCCCCTCACCTGTTGTGTATGATATGCAGTGTGAGTCTGCCTGTTTGTGTTTGTGCATTTGCACCACTGCATTGGCATATCTTTAGTTTGCCATTGGCTGTATGTTGTTTGTTGGCTTTCCCCTGCTGGCCCTGGGACTGCTAGGTCATCAGTCAGCACATTGATCATGGTTAGTATGTCCCATTGCTGCCATGGTATGGTATTTGTTCACCTGACATCTACAGTCTCCACAGGATATCTACATTTGTGTGTCCATTGGTGCAGATATGTGGGTCTGCATTATGATGCTCACTTCTGTCATTGTGTTATTTGTGAATGTAGACAATGTGGGCCCCCATGGCTGATGTTTGTGTGCACATGGCCAGAACGATGTGTCATTGGCACTGCACTGCTTGCCTCACACAATCTATGTTGCTATGGGACACAAGCACTACAATGCCACTGTAGTGTTTGGTGTTGTGTGGCCAGGAATAATCCCTGCAGTTTTGTTTTTGCAGCTTTTACCAGGACTACACTTACCTTTTGGGCACTGTGGTGATGGGGCTTGGGCCCCATTGCCACACTGTTCAAAATGTGCTTCAGCTATGGAGCACACACTTACCTTTTGGGCACTGTGGTGATGGGGTTTTCGGCCACATTGCCACAGTGGTCATGGTCTGCTTGCATTGTGTAGGCCACACACACAATTATGTGTGACACATGTGTTAGGGGGTAACATTGAATGTTCAATGTCATGTTCAGTGTTGTATGCATTTGACACAGACCACACACGCTTGTCATGGTGTTGGGGGTGGGATGTAATTTACAGACAGTCCTTATGTGGGAGTATGCTAGTTGTGTCATGCATTACCCGTCCTATGAGTAGGGGTGGTTGTGGTGACAGGCATCCAGCCCCCTATGGGTGGGGATGGCAGTAGTGACAGGCATCCAGCCCACCCTGAGTAGGGGTGGTGTTAGTGGTAGGCATCCATCCCCCCATGAGTGGGGATGGTAGTAGTGGTAGGAATCCAGCCCCCCATGAGTGGGGATGGTAGTAGTGGTAGGCATCCAGCCCCCCATGAGTGGGGATGGGAGTAGTGGTAGGCATCCAGCCCCCCATGAGTGGGGATGGTAGTGGTAGTAGGCATCCAGCCCCCCATGAGTGTGGATGGCAGTAGTGGCAGGCATCCATCCCCCTATGGGTGGGGATGGCAGTAGTGACAGCCATCCAGCCCCCTATGGGTGGGGATGGTAGTAGTGGCAGGCATCCATCCCCCTATGGGTGGGGATGGCAGTAGTGACAGGCATCCAGCCCACCCTGAGTGGGGGTGGTGTTAGTGGTAGGCATCCAGCCCCCCATGAGTGGGGATGGCAGTAGTGACAGGCATCCAGCCCCCCATGAGTGGGGATGGTAGTAGTGGTAGGCATCCAGCCCCCCATGAGTGTGGATGGTAGTAGTGGTAGGCATCCAGCCCCCCATGAGTGGGGATGGTAGTAGTGGTAGGCATCCAGACCCCCATGAGTGGGGATGGTAGTAGTGGTAGGCATCCAGCCCCCCATGAGTGGTGATGGTAGTAGTGGTAGGCATCCAGCCCCCCATGAGTGGGGATGGCAGTAGTGGCAGGCATCCATCCCCCTATGGGTGGGGATGGCAGTAGTGACAGGCATCCAACCCACCCTGAGTGGGGGTGGTGTTAGTGGTAGGCATCCAGCCCCCCATGAGTGGGGATGGCAGTAGTGACGGGCATCCAGCCCCCCATGAGTGGGGATGGTAGTAGTGGTAGGCATCCAGCCCCCCATGAGTGGGGATGGCAGTAGTGACAGGCATCCAGCCCCCCCATGAGTGGGGATGGTAGTAGTGGTAGGCATCCAAACCCCCATGAGTGGGGATGGTAGTAGTGGTAGGCATCCAGCCCCCCATGAGTGGGGATGGTAGTAGTGGTAGGCATCCAGACCCCCATGAGTGGGGATGGTAGTAGTGGTAGGCATCCAGGTAGGCATCCAGCCCCCATGAGTGGGGATGGTAGTAGTGGTAGGCATCCAGCCCCCCATGAGTGGGGATGGCAGTAGTGGCAGGCATCCATCCCCCTATGGGTGGGGATGGCAGTAGTGACAGGCATCCAGCCCACCCTGAGTGGGGGTGGTGTTAGTGGTAGGCATCCAGCCCCCCATGAGTGGGGGTGGCAGTAGTGACAGGCATCCAGCCCCCCATGAGTGGGGATGGTAGTAGTGGTAGGCATCCAGCCCCCCATGAGTGGGGATGGTAGTAGTGGTAGGCATCCAGACCCCCATGAGTGGGGATGGCAGTAGTGACAGCCATCCAGCCCCCTATGGGTGGGGATGGTAGTAGTGACAGCCATCCAGCCCCCTATGGGTGGGGATGGCAGTAGTGACAGGCATCCAGCCCCGATGAGTGGGGATGGTAGTAGTGGTAGGCATCCAGCCCCCCATGAGTGGGGATGGCAGTAGTGGCAGGCATCCATCCCCATATGGGTGGGGATGGCAGTAGTGACAGGCATCCATCCCACCCTGAGTGGGGGTGGTGTTAGTGGTAGGCATCCAGCCCCCCATGAGTGGGGATGGCAGTAGTGACAGGCATCCAGCCCCCCATGAGTGGGGATGGTAGTAGTGGTAGGCATCCAGCCCCCCATGAGTGGGGATGGTAGTAGTGGTAGGCATCCAGCCCCCCATGAGTGGGGATGGTAGTGTTGGCAGGCATCCATCCCCCTATGGGTGGGGATGGTAGTAGTGACAGCCATCCAGCCCCCTATGGGTGGGGATGGCAGTAGTGACAGGCACCAGCCCCTCATGAGTGGGGATGGTAGTAGTGGTAGGCATCCAGTCCCCCATGAGTGGGGATGGTAGTAGTGGTAGGCATCCAGCCCACCATGAGTGGGGATGGTAGTAGTGGTAGGCATCCAGCCCCCCATGAGTTGGGATGGTAGTAGTGGTAGACATCCAGCCCCCCATGAGTGGGGATGGCAGTAGTGGCAGGCATCCATCCCCCTATGGGTGTGTATGGCATTGGTGATGGCCATCCCGCCCCTATGGTTCTGCTGTTGCTAGTGTACGTCATTTGTGCATCCCTATGTGTGTGTGACATATTTCGGGTACGTGTCATTTGTTTGTGTTGTGGGTGTTTGACTTACCGTCTGCGCCGTACGTGTCCGTACCGGTCCCGGTAATAGATGTAGAGTATTGGTAGGACCTGCACGATGGGATTCATGGTTGGGTCGTCTCGTTCGGGTTTCTCGTGGCTTCGACTTGTACTCGTCGCTGGCTTGTTCGTCTCGTCGCCGTGGATCGTCTTGTGGCGCGAATCGGAGCTTATGTGCAGCTCTCCCGGATGCTCAAACGTGCCGGACGTAGCGACGAGTTCGGCGCGTACGGAAGACGCATCGTACTAGTCCGGCCGGAAGGTGCTGTGTATTTGGTTCCGTGCGACTCGATTCGGCGTTTACGGATCCGGCTCGGGCGGGGAACAGGAGCTGGAATGGGTAAGTACGGCTCGCTCGGAATCTGGGCTGTTTTTTTTAAAATTTCTTTATTGATTGTATTCTTCGGAATGTACAGGTCATGTTCATATGCAATACATTTTGTCCACATAACAGCTGACACCAAGAGCCCACCAGGTGTGAACGCAGGGTTATATCCATGTACGCTCCTCGAGAGTTGTATACCACTCTAAACTAGGATGTGTTGCGCAATAAACCTATTTTAACTAAGAAACCCCCCCAAACTCCCTCCTCCCCTAACACCCTCAACCCCCCCTCCCCGCCCTCTTGCCGGTACTATGCACCTTAGGTCTCTTTAACTTAAGCTCCGTCTGGGGTCTCCATCTAGCTCCCCCTCCTGACTGTGGGCCTCCGCCCCCGTGGGATGTGTCCCCTCATGCGATACCTGTGTGGATTGCAGGGCCTGCCCCTCTATCTCCTGTACCATCACCCCCAGGCCAGCAGTACCTCCGGCAGTTTGTCATCTCGTCTGGTGGCGCGTATATGCCCCTCCCTCCGCCAGTGCCCATTCTCGGAGATCTGTTCGCCAGCTTGCTATCTGTGGCCGCTGTTGCGCCAGCCAGTGTATTGCTATCCGCCGCCTAGCTACTACGAGTCCCAGCATCAGGAACCGTCTACTTGTCTTTCGTTTAGGGTCTTGGGGAATTAAGCCGAGGAGACATGAGCTCGCCTCCATGGCAATCTCCCAACCAGTTATTCTACATAGGTCCTCTAGGACCTCCGTCCAATACATCTGAATTAGGGGGCAGGACCATACCATATGCGGAAAGTCTGCCCGAACATGACGACACCTGGGGCACGCCTGATCCCTAGAGCTGTCAATGACATGGAGTCGCCTAGGTGAAAGGTAGGCCATGTGTATTATATTATACTGTATTTGTTTGAATCTGTTAGAGACCGATACCTTGCGTACGCTCTCATGGATTTTCTCCCAGTCCCGGGGCGTGAGTTCCTGCAGGACACACCTGCTGCCATTTTCTTCTACTTTTAAGGGTTTAAGCCTTTTATCCTCCCTCAGCGCCCTATATAGATGGGTGACGAATCTCCGTCCTCCCGCCATTGCTATCATCGTAACCAAGACATGGGTGGGTTCCGGGGCCCTGGGGAATGAGGGCCATAGCTGCTGTGCCGTGGCCGCGATCTTGGCGAATTGCAGGAATTGCCCGGGTCCCAAGTCAAAGGTAGCCACCGCTTCCTGATAGGTAATGAACCTGTTTTCCGGGTATAGGTCGGATAACATAAGGCATCCCCCGTCCTTCCATCTGTCAGTCGACATAACCCGTTCCATTTGAGCAAAGGGCGGCAGAAGCCAGAGATCGGCCTCTGGGGCGAACGGCCACACATGGACAAGTCTCCTAATCACACGATTCCAGATAGTCGTTAATAGTCGAATCAATGGTGAGCACAGCTCCCGGGATCCACCCGTCCGCCAAAGGAGTGTCCCCAGCTGACGTCCTCCATACGTGTCCGCCAGCAGGGTCCTCTCCCAGGAAGGATCAGCGTCCAGCCATGCCACAGCGTGCTGCAATTGCGATGCAAAGTAGTAAAGTTCTAAGTCTGGAATTTCTAGACCTCCCTTGCCCCATTGGCGTTTCATGACCTCCAGACTGACCCGGCACCGTTTCCCGGTCCATAGCAGCCGAATAAGCAGTGCGTCTATGTCCCTGAATACCCGATGGGGGAGTTCAAAGAAGGATCCCTGCATTGTAAAGAGGCATCTAGGCAGAACCACCATTTTTATCAAGGCAATCTTCCCCATCAGTGAAAGCTTGAGCGTGTTCCAGAAGGTAATACTTCCCCGAAGACCCCTAATAATCCGCCCCATGTTATGGTGATAGAAGACATCTTTGTCCCTGGCTATCCATATCCCGAGGTACCGGAGTGTAGCCGGTACCCAGGGAAGCCCCATCATAGGGGGCTGGGCGTCTCCCCGTCGTCTGGCGGCCCGATCGCGTACAGTTGTGATTTCAATTTATTAATGTGGAGTCCGGAGACTCCCGCAAATTGTTCCAGAACCGCAAATAGCATTGACATAGACTGGGTCGGTCGGCGCAGGTATACCAGAGCATCATCAGCATACAATGACACAATATGCTCCGCTCCCCCACTCGGATGCCCTGCCCCCGAAGCACCCCACGGAGACGACAAGCCAGTGGCTCCATTGCCAGAGCAAACAACAAGGGGAGAGCGGGCATCCCTGCCGTGTCCCCCTTTCTATTGTGATTATATCAGACACGTATCTACCCGTACGGACCCTTGCCAGCGGATGGGCATATAGTAATTTTACCCAATTCACGAAGCCCTCCCCCAACCCCATTTTTAGAAGCACCTGCCATAAGTATTCCCAACAAATTGAGTCGAACGCTTGTTCGATATCAAGGAATACCAGGGTAGCCTGATGGGCCCCCCCCCCCCACTGATTGCATAACATGAGCGAGACGACGGATATTCCTCAACGCATTCCTGCCAGGTATAAAACCGGACTGGTCGTCATGAACCAGCTGCCTAAGATACGGGAGGAGCCTGCCCGCCAGTACGTGGCTAAGAATTTTAAGATCCACGTTCAGCATTGAGATTGGCCGATATGAACCGGGGAGCATGGGGTCCTTCCCTGGCTTGGGAATCATAACGATCAGTGCTTCGCGCATGGAATCTGGGAGCAAGCCCGTCTCGCCTGCTTCCACCATGATTTCCAGGAGTTTAGGGACAAAGACCCCTCCGTATTCCTTATAAAGCTCAGCCGCCAGGCCGTCCATTCCCGGGGACTTCGCGGTCTTCAAGTGGGCGTTTGCCGTTCTAATCTCCTCGTCTCTAAAGGGGGCCCCTAGAGATTCCTGACTCTCTGGGTCCAAACATGGTAGCTCTAGCTCGCCAAGGTAGGTCTCCACCATCTGGGGCGCCACAGGGGGCCTGGGCTCCGAGTATATCTTTTGTAGATGGGTGGCAAACGCTTTATTGATCTCGTGCTGTGTGTAGACTAAGTGGCCCTGTTCCGTTTTAATCGATAAAATCGGGAGAAGCTGCGTCTCCATTCTAATCAAGCGTGCCAACAGGCGTCCCGCTTTATCCCCTCCGTGTACCAGCGACGTCTACTCGTGGTTCTATTGTATTTGCCCAGCGAGTCCCAGATGTCCCCAATCCTCCGGCGCAGAGCCGCCCACTCGGCCGGTCCCCCTTCAGCAGTGGGAAGCTCTCTTTCTAGAACCGCCAGGCTCTCCTCTTGTTGGCGCAGATCTCGTTCCAGCACTCTCCTGACCCCCACCTCTGTAGACATACACACCCCCCGCATCACCACCTTCATCGCATCCCACTCAAGCGCCCTGGTGGCAGTCGTACCCCAATTCAGATCGAAGTAGTCGTCCAGCCCTTTCGTTATCGCAGCTTTGTATGTTGGGTCTGTCAGGGCGTCGGTGTTCAGTCTCCACAGCGGTACTTTAGATCGCGGCCGGCCTATAGTGTACGATATCATCAGGGGGGAGTGGTCGGACAAATAACGGGCCAGATATCGTGTCTCCTCCACCCGGGGAACCGATTGGGCCTGGAGAAAAAAGTAATCAAGTCTACTGTACGTGTTGGCAGCAGGCGTGTGGCACGAATACACTCGCCCCTGTGGGTTGCGGTGGCGCCAAACATCTAATAAGTGGTAACTATGAAGCATCTGACGCATGGCCTCCCTCGTTTTTGGTTTAGTATCTAGTCTGGGGGGGTGTCTGTCCAGCTCTCCGTCTAGGGCACAGTTAAAGTCTCCTGCGATAATTAGCTCTACCTCGGGGTCTAGATCCACCTGACCCAGGACCCGTCCCAGAAACTCCCCATCATCACTATTTGGGGCATATATGTTTACCAAACTTATATGTCGTCCATCTAATGTCCCCGTCAGCACCACGAATCTGCCATCAGGATCTATTCTAGTGTTCCCTGCCTTGAAAGGGACTCCAGGCGCTATCCATATAAGTGCTCCTCTAGCGAACCCTGAATATGAAGTTGCAAAAAATTGGCCCCTCCATCTTCGTTGAACATATTTAAGGCAGTCTCCCCAGAGGTGCGTCTCCTGAAGAAAGGCTATACTTATCCCATATCTTCGTAGATAGGTCGCCACCCTCACCCGTTTGACCATGTTATTAAGCCCCCTGACATTCCAGGTTATGAATTTATATTTTTGATTATCACCCGCCATGAGTGTAGTATCCGGTGGCATGACGGCCCACGTCTTTTTAGGGAGGATCCCGTCTGCTATATCGTGTAACCCGGTGCGCTGGAACCCCATAAACCAAACATTGATATGACAGAGCATAGTACCGGCATAAAACTGTAAAACGAAACAATATACACTCCCAACCCCTCCACCCCCTCCCTCAGGCAGTAGCACTGCATTCTCACAACCCAACTGTGGTCTGAGGACTCAGGACTCCGCCCCATCGTTGCCACCCTCCCCTTATCTCACCCCCCCCAACCCAGATCAACTATCACTTTTCAAGAAAGGAAAGAAACTTGCTCGAGAAAAGTAACCCTCCCACTCATAGATATAGAGCCAAACTGTCTGGCACTGTGCGTCCCCACCCGACCAATAGTCTAGCGAGGCCGCCTCAGCGCACCACAGTCGGAACGTCTAAAAACGGTAGAGTGGCGGAATGGTGTCCATCTCTCCCAAAACTCTTCCGCCTCAGTCCACTGTCCCCGGGGCCTCTCCAGTAGGAGCACCATGGCCAAGTTAAGACCCATCCGGGCCCAATCTCGTACTTACAGTTCCGGTGCCCAGTTACCCCCAAAATTCAGTTTGTGGGCTGGCCTGCAAAGGTTTCAGGGCTCCATGTCTGCTGGGCTGACGGCACCCCCCTGCTCCGACTGCGTCTCCTGCACCAGACACAGTGGCGAGAACTGATTCTGTGTCGGGATCGCCTCCCTCTCCGTTTGGAGGGTGCCGTCCGGCCCTACCATGATGCGACCTCCGTCCTGTAGGTCCCGGCGCCTGGGTCGCTGTTCTCCGGTAGAACGCTGCCGGTTCCGTTGCCGTCCACTCCTCCGTCTCTGTTCCTGCCAGCCGTGATTGGGGCCCTGCCTCGCCAGGCCCAGCGAGTCCATCCAATCAGCCACCTCTTGCGGAGTACCAAAGAAGTGGACCCTGTCCTCATATTGTACGCGGAGTCGGGCCGGGAACATTAGGCTGTATTTGATATTGAGGTCCCGCAATCGTCGCTTGACGCCTAGGAAGTCATTTCGAAGGTCCTGCACCTTTTTGGTATAGTCAGGGTAGATGTGGATGGCCTGATTTTCAAACTTGGGTGGGCCATTAGTGCGGACAAATTGGAGGATCATGTCCCGGTCTCTGAAATTGAACAAGCGCGCGATCAGCGCCCGAGGTGGGGCTCCTGGTTTAGGTGGAGGTCCGAGGGTGCGGTGAGCCCGCTCCACCGCGAACATCTTAGAGAGCCTGAGGGCCGGGAGCGCAGAACCAATCCAGTCTTCCAGAAACAGGTCCGCCGCCGGCCCCTCTGATTTTTCTGGAAAGCCCAGAAAGCGGAGGTTGTTCCTCCTTGATCGCCCCTCCGCGTCATCTGCTCTGTCTTCTAGCCGTGCTGTGTGTTCCTGGAGCGCAAAAACAGTCGCACGCAATTGTTGGACCTCGGTCTGCAGCGTGCTCAAGTCCCCCTCTGTCGTGGTGACTCTGTCTGCCACTTTCCGTAAATCCAGGCGCAGATGGTTTATGTCCATGGCCATTCCGTCCATTTTGGACTCCAGCGCCGTCCGTGATTCCCTTATGGCCTCTAGAATGTCAGACGTGTCACGGGCCGTCTGCTCCTGGTCAGGCCTAATACGGTCAGCGGAGGTCGGGCACGGTATGGTGTACTGTACGATTTTGTTGGACTGGGTGCCCCTAAGAGGTCTGTCTCTCCCCATGGCCGGTATGCAGGGTTATCACTAGGGTCTCCTCCCTTACTGGCCAGGGATGCCCAAGGTGGCACGATGTTCACCCCCCGGGATAGTCGCACCTTCGTCTTGCGTCTTCTCTGGATCAGGACGCTCCGTCACAAGGGGACGCCGGCTACTCTCCCGTCCCGGGCCCCACACCAGATCTTCAGGCCGGTATGTCAGGTCCACGGTCGGCCCCCAAAGCAATTGGCCCAGCCGTCAGGGCCCGTGTCCCCACACTCGTGGCCGAGCGGCCTCTCAAAGGATGGATGGGCGGGCTCACCTCCAGAGCAGACGGCCCAGTCCTAGCCTTTCAGTGTTGCCAGGCAGTCTACCTGTTCCTTCGCCGTCTATCTCCGCCTGCGCCGATTAGGAGCTGGGGGTCTCAAGAACCCACAATCTGGGGACGCCACCGGCGACCCGCCACCATCTGGGCCAAGGCCGCTATTTTGATAATTAGCCCCGCAACAGGACTGAGGCCATCCCACTTTGATCGTCTCTCCAGCCCGCCGATGGCCGCCGGGCACCGCCGACACCACGTCGTCCTCAGGGTCGTCCTCAGGGCCGCGGTCGGATGCGTGCCTATTAGGAGCCCGGGAGGGCCGGGCACGGCACTCGCTCAGCCCCGGGCTCGCGTAGACTACGCAGCTGGGCCACAGGCTTCCTCACAGTCCGATTATGCACACCGGCCCTCTCACCTCCGGTATCAACTCGGTCTCTCCGGGCACCAGCCGCTCACTCCCAAGGGGTCCCGGGCACAGTTCCCCGCCGCCTCGGCGGTCCGGTGCAGCTCCCCGCGGCCGTCTAGTCCACCGGGCCTACCGGGGTCGCCATCTTGGGGAGACGGCGTCCTTGATGTCTCCGGGGGTGCAAAGTCGGCTCCTCTGGCTGCAGGCCGCCTCCTCACAGCCCAACCAGGAGTCGCAGGGGCAGGGGGCGCCCCGGTGTCGGAAATTGGGGAAGGGATCACGATTCCGCCAGGATCGCCGCAGGATTTCGTTCGGTGGGGCAGGAGCTACACAGAAGCTCGACTAGTCGGCCATGATGTCAGGCCACCCCCCCCCGGAATCTGGGCTGTTATGCGCATCGTACTTGTTCGTTCGGTAGAGTGTTCGAGTCGGTCGGAAAACACGCGTTCGGCTTGTATATTTTCCGGACGAATTCTGTTAGGTGCGCTTCCGGCCGAGATCGGAATCGACCCCACTGTCTCTCCCAGACACCATCAACCTCTAGTTGGGCAACTTTCTTATGCAAATCAGTGATATTCTGAATATATCCTTCCAAATTCTTACTTTTATCTGGAATGTAAGTGCAACAATGTTGAACTTTCAGCATTCCACAAACTCCACCCTCTTTTGCCAATAATATATCAAGGGCAAGTCGATTTTGCATAACCATAGATCTCATGGCAATCATTTCAGTATCAATCATCAGGAATCCTCCAGCAGTATCCGTTGATAAACGATCAACCACTGTGGACAATTGTCGAATTCTGTATGCATTCAGTGTAACCCCAACTCCAGGTATCAATGCTCCAAATATATCGCCTACAATTTCTGAAAAACGTTCTCTTTTTATACGTTTTAGTCCTTGCTTTACTTCATCGATTCCATTTGTACTTTTGTCTACATGGTAGACTTTTGGAAAGACAATCCCAAGATAACAAGTTCCATACCAGTGATCTGGCAGCCGATAATAGGCTTTCCTCCCACAGGCATAATATATTCCTGGCAAGACAGGGTCAGTTCCTCCCTTTAATCCCCAACCCCCAATAATTTTATAGGTATCTTCACATTCACTGGAACCGATGAAATAATTGTTGTAGTTAGTCTTTTCCCTACGTAAGCATAATTTTCCCTTCTGCGACCAATACAGCATACAGCATAAGTCTCGTCTTTGTCATGGTTGCCTTCTCTGAAAACCCAAGGTGGTGTTTTCAATTTCTCTTCAACAGCTTTTCTCTGAAACTTAGCCCTTCTTTCTTCCACCATCTCCAAAAAGATTTTCTCTTCCTTCTTCAATTTACATGTTAGATTATTTTTATTAGCGTATTCTATATCTAAAGGCTTGGTTGTCAGGAAAAAATCACCCATGACATTTGCATGTGCTATCTTATTCAACTCAGGTATTACAGGTACTTTAGAAAAGATTGTATCTACATTGGAATAATAATAATCTAGTTTACCTGTTCTATACAAAGACACTACAGGTCACACCATAAGTCAAAGGAAGGTGATGGTAGGTCACACCTTCTGAAACAGACAATGGTAACTGTATACACACATAACAGTCACTCACATCCATTATTTCCACATATTCGTAGAGTAATTTAGTGAAAACATTCCGGGAAAAATTAGTAACTGATCTATCATGATGCAAACTACTAGCATCTATTTGGTTTAAGTGAGAAATAGGAATTTGCTTAATGTCAGTGTCTACCCTTGGACCTGTCAAATTGTTAGGACGAGGTGTATCTTCTTTAATCAGATGTAAAGGTATTATAATTGTTAATATTATCCAGAATACTATCAATATACAAAATGGACACAAACAAGCTTTATAACACCTACGCATAAAACTACATCTAGGTCTTGTTACTTGTGTATCTGCCATAGTAATATTAATCCTTATAAAGTTCTAAATGTATTTTCTAAATCTATATCAAATATATTCTATGAAAAATAAAAAAATAAAATGTAGTGTGATCCCACACTTCAAAAGCTTTCTTCTTTACCCCTTCTTTTATTTTAACTAATCCAAATTTCCAGGACGTCTTCAGAAAATGTTCTTCAGTTGTTAACGCGACACCTAAATTTGTTTACAGTCTCTTAAGGTGGATTTAGATCACTCTTTTCTTCTTGCTCGTTGTCAGTGCTATTTCTTTCTTTGTTTAAATCTTCTTCTTCAATTTCCTCCAACACTATGTAAATCCAGTCAGGTGACTTGAACTTTTTGTTTGGTTTTCTCACTCTCTTTGGTCGCAGCACTGATTCGTCATCCGACTCTCCTTGTTCTATTTCACCTGGAACTTCATTTATCTGTTCTGGCCTGCTCTCGGGTCTTCCTTTCACCACCCTGTATTTCAGTCTTTTAACTCCGCTTGGCCAATGGTCGTCTTTCTTTGCCCTTTTTGGTTGAACTTCTTCTTTGTTCAATTCGTACCTTCGTTTCTTTGCACCTACTTTGAGTTTGCTCTCTTCTTCTTTGTCTTTTTCTTCTTCTGTATTTCTTTCACCTATTTCTTTTCTATCCTATCCTTCTCCATCGAAGAGTTGTCTTTCTTCTTGTTCAACAGCAGTTTCTTCAGTCCCAGTAGCTGGTACCCACTTTACTTGACTTGTGCTAAGCAATTCCTCATCAAGTTGCTCTTCAGAGTCCTTTGGTTTATGTTCACCAGCTTCAGAGTCTATTGCTCTAGCCTCACCAATTTCTTGTACTTCAGCCTCTGATTCAGAGCTCGGACTTGAGATCTCCAGATGCCGCTCTACTCGTGGTTTAAGTGGATTTGGGACTCGCTGAGTGTGGCTGGAATGGATCCAATTTGGTAAGCCAGCCAGCACACTTTACTGCTGTAGTCGTCACCAATATGACCTGATATGGTCCTTCCCAGCGGGGATCTAGGCAAGTTTTTCTTCTATGCCATTTCACGTGAACCCACTCACGAGGACTCAGGTCATGCGCTTGAGTCTGCTGTGTTGTGGTCGCGTCTGCTCCAACCTGATGAAACATAGAACGTACTACATCAGCCAATCCTTTGCAATAGTCAAGGATGAGATCAACAGATATATTTATCAATTTGTTGGCAGGTATAAATGCTTGTCTCATTGCTCTTCCCATCAAGATCTCATGTGGACTCAATCCTGTCTTTTTGTCAGGAATGCTTCTGAGACTCATCAAAACTAGGGGTAAAGCGTCAGGCCAATTCAGTGCTGTGGATTTACACACTTTCCCTAACCTGTTCTTGATTGTGCCATTTATCTGCTCTACTATTCCAGAAGCCTCTGGACGATAAGCACAATGACGTTTTGGTTGAATGCTCAATGCCTCACAAATCAGTTTGATTGTTTCACTAGTAAAGTGTGTTCCTCCATCTGTTTCCATAGTGACTGGAAAACCATATCTAGGAATGTATTCCCTCAACAAAAGTTTTGCCACCGTCAAGCTGTCATTCCTCCTTGTGGGATAAGCTTCTACCCAACGGGAAACCAAATACACAATTACTAACACATATTTGAGCTTGTTACATGGAGGCAACTCGATAAAATCGAGTTGTAGTCTGGTAAAAGGACCTCATGCCCTCCCTATTGTTCCCAGATGAACTATTGTCTTTCTTCCTGAGTTTTGCTGTTGGCACGTCAAGCATCTCTGACAAAGACTCTCTGCAATAGTCCTGAACTTGGTATTAAACCACGTTTGTTTGAATGATCTGACCATGGCATCTCGGCCAATATGTGTCATTCCATGATACATCCTTGCCATATGAGAAAGTAAACTATCTGGCATGACTGGTCTCCCATCAATGTATACCCATACATCATCATCTTCTCGTCTCCTACATCCTACCTTTTCCCATTCCTGTCTCTCTTCATCACCTGCCTCTTCCTGCAATTGTCTCACTTCATCCCATGTTTCAATGGTGTTAGTAAACATAAGTTGACAAACCGTATGTTCTTTTGTTTTCCCCCGATTTATGAAAGTCTCATTCTTTGCACAATATTGTGCTACTTGGTCAGCAAATCTGTTGCCTTGAGTCACATAATCATCTCCTGACTTATGTGCAGCACATTTGACCACTGCAATTCGTTTTGGCAATTGTAATGCTTCCAGCAATTCCTTTGCAAATTGACTATTCCTGATGGGGGACCCCGAAGAGGTCAGGAATCCCCTCTGCATCCATAATTCTCCAAAATCATGCACAATGCCAAAGCCATATTGACTATCAGTGATTATAGTCACTTTCTGACTTTTTCCCAATTTACAGGCTTGAATTAGAGCTATTAATGCAGCGACTTGTGCAGATTTTACCCCTTTTAGACAGGATGCTTCCAGGATTGCTGCTACAGTACAGACAGCATAGGCAGAACTCAACACACCTGTTTCAGTTCGTAAACAAGAACCATCAACATACATCACACAATCAGATTCCTCAAGAGGAACATCTTTAATAACAGGACGGGGCTTGGTACAAAATTCAATCACATCCAAACAATCATGTTCGGCTTCATTCTTTACTTCTTCATCCCAAACATCTGGCAATAGAGTAGAAGGATTCACATTTGTACATCTCACTATTGTCACATTTTCTGCACCCAGAATCACTCTCTCATACCTAGTCAGCCGACTATAAGTGAGGTGCTGAGTCCGTGTTCTTGTTAAAAGGATCTCAACTGAATGTGGCACATACACTCTCACAGGATAACCCATTACGATTCCTTCACTCTGTTCCAGACTCACACAAGTAGCAGCTACTGCTTTCAAACATCCGGGTAATGCGGCAGCCACTGAATCTAAAGTAGCTGAAAAATATGCCACAGGTCGTCTTGCCATTCCATGCCTCTGAGTTAAAACTGCAAGTGCACACCCATTTCTTTCACTGCAATACAATGCAAAATCTTTTGAATAATCAGGCATTCCCAATGCCGGTGCCTGACACAGACTGTCTTTCAATTTAACAAAGCCTCCATGCTCTCTTCATCCAATTTAACTGGGTCCTTCACATCATTCCTCGTCAACCTCTGTAGAGGTTTTGCCATCAGTGAAAATCCACTGATCCACTGTCTACAATATCCAACCACTCCCAAAAATATTCGCACTTCTCTTTGTGTTGTTGGCAGTTTCATGTCCTTAATCACTCAAATACGCTCTGATGTTACCTTTCTGACTCCCTTCTCAATCTTGTGACCTAAGTATTGGACTTCTCGCTGACAGAATTGTAACTTCGCAGGGGACACTTTATGTCCACCTTCTGCTAAATGGTTCAGTAAAGCAACTGTGTCTGCAACACAGGCTTCTCGAGTCTTTGATGCCACCAGTAGGTCATCAATGTACTGAACCAGAACAGACTCTTCAGACATTCTCAAATCTTCCAGACACTTTTTCAAGATCTGGTTAAAAATTGAAGGACTCTCAGTATAGCCTTGAGGAACTCGGCACCATGACAAAACACGGTCTCCAAACCGGAAAGCAAATAAATACTGGCTATCCGGATGCAGGGGAATCGAAAAAAATGCATAACACAAATCAATCACGGTATACCACTCCGCATCATGTGGGATTTGGTAGAGAATCACTGCTGGGTTTGGCACAACTGGACAACAAGGCACAACAATTTTGTTCACCTTTCTCAAATCTTGCACTATTCTATAGGTTCCATTTGGCTTTTTCAATCCCATAATAGGTGAATTACAAGGACTACTCATTATTTCTTTTAAAATTCCTTGTTCAATCATTTGATCAATTACAGGAGTTATTCCTGCTATTACTTCTGGCTTCATTTTATACTGTGGTGTATTTGGATAGTCAACACCATCTTTCACTGTAATTGTAATCGGATCCACTTTCTTCATTAACCCAATCTCCTGTCCTGTGAAATCCCACACCTCTGAATTCACTACCTTCATCAATTCTTCAGGCACACTTTTGTCTGTAAGAAGCGAAAATAACTCATTCACTTCTGTTCCTTGCTTTGCTAGCACCATTGTAAAGGCGACATCCTCATCAGGTGTCTGGAATGCAATACCATCCGGCGTGCAGTAAATTGTGCAATTCATTTTGCACAACAAATCTCTTCCTAACAAATTCACTGGACTCGAGTCACACACTACGAACCGATGCATGTCTTTAAAGGGACCAATATGCACTTCAATTGGTTTAGTAACTGGAGTATTAATCTGTTTATTTGAGACTCCTACTACTTGGATAGTTTCTCCCGAGAGGGGTAGGTTTGGAATTTCTGCTGCTCTCACAGTAGAACTGGTAGCACCAGTGTCCACAAGAAAGGTGATATCATTACCTTCCACTTTTCCATCAACAAATGGACCTGAATGATCTACCTCTAGAGTAGCGCCAAGCACGCACTCTTCCTCCCCCTCAGGCACCGTATTTGATTCGACTCAACATTACTTCCATCACATTGCATCCAAAATTGGGGAATCACATTTGTAGTATTTTTACCAACCTGGTCTCCTCCGTGGAACCCTGTATCCGCACTGTATCTTTGAGCAATTACATTGTGTGGCAACGGTGGTTGCGGGACCTGATATTGGGTAGTAACTACCTGCTGCTGCAGTGGCTGTTGCACACCTACCTCACTCTGCACCTGTGGGGTTAAAATTTGATTTCCTCCATTAGTCCTCTGCACTGATCTACACTCATTCTTCCAGTGTCCATACTTTCCGCACCTATGACAAGGAAATGTCTTTTTCGCCTCTTCCCTGCTCATTTGTCCTCTACCTCTACCTCCACTGGGTTTTTGAGCATTCTGACTAACTCCTCCCATTTGGTTTATAGACTGAGAATTCAACTGAGTTTCTCTTTGCTCTGCTACTTTTACTTGCGCCCACATCATTTTTTCTTTCAATTTGCGATGGCGAGACTCAATGTCGTCGCTGCAGTATTTCGCATACCTCAGAATCTCATCGATCGTTTTGGTCTGCCAACACAACATGTGCTGCTGTATCATCTGACTAATCTCAGGTCTTAATCCATACACAAACCTATACACAAAATGACCCATATCTTTGTCTCCAATATTCTCAAAATCCCTATACTGCTTAAAAACTTGTAATAACCTCTCATAATATGCATGCACAGAATCTTTCGGCTCTTGGGTTGTTCTATCAATTTTTACCCAATCAGTTTCCTTAGGGGAAATTTTGCTTTTCAAGAAAGTAATCATCTGATGGTACTTTTTCATCACCTCATCAGAAGGTGCTCCTGTTTTGGAATCCCTAGGATATTTATCTTTTGGCCAATCAACTGTAATCTTACATTCAGTCCATAAATCTGCAGGGACAACAATTTCAAATAATCCATCTAAATCTTTTAACAATACTTTCGAGACTTTCACGAACCTCTCAACTTGTTTGTACCATTCCACTGGCTTTTCTCTCAACCTTGGGAACTCATTGGTAAAAGACAATATATCCTGTCTAGACCACGGAACATGCACATAACTTCCTCCTTGAACTTCTCTCATGGGACATTCAAGAGCTACATTTTCAACTTCTCTTACTGGATGTAAATGTATTTCTTTAACAGCCATTTCTTCTTTCTTCCTCATCCATCTACCCTTCCATCTTTCCACGTCTCCCCATTTTCTCAAAATAACTATTAACTCTTTTATCTGCAATCGTCTACCAGACGTATTCATATTTTCTATATCCTTTTCAGTAAAGTCCACTCTATATGTCTTCTGCAACACCTTTGATCTTCCCATGTCTATTCCCAACTCCTCTGCAGCTTCCACTAACCTTTCATGTAGATTTTTCGCTTTCCAAGTAATACTCTTACACAGATACATCAATTCACCATCCTGATTAGTCTTCAGCCTGTCTGGACTTATAGTCCCAATGATCATTTCTTCCAGATCTACTCTCAACTTACATTCATCTATAGGCTGTGGCTGTGTTTTTCTCCTTTGTAACCCTTTCACCCAATCATCTAATTCTTCAGTTGTTGGACCTATTGAAACTTCACTTCTGGGGATTTCTTCCAACTCTATTCTTTTGGGCTGTAACTGCATTATCTCTCTAGGTGTTTCAATTATTGTTAGATTAGTCGGAGGTGTTGACCTAGTAACTATAGTGGGCTGTTCACTTTGGACACTTACGGCGTTAATTCTACTACTAGCTGATGTTATAGCAAAATTTTATAGGACAGTCAAGGAAGGTTCATGGATAAGTCTATTTTCGAATACAGGTATTGCTGGACCTATAGTTACTGGTACAGTTATTGCATCTATTTTCATATTCATCTGATTCAATTTTTCAACTAATTCTTTGGTTTTATTGCCAATTTTGCTTCTCCTTCCTGCTCTATATCGCTTACGGTTGGAACTGGTGTCGTTTGAGGTGTCAGTGGGGTTTCCATTGATGGGGCATTTGGTGTCACCATCGCTGAATTTTCCTGATAAGGGGGTGGTCTTTTAACTAATATATCATCCAGCAACTCGTCATCAGATTCATTCGGGTTATATCCATAAGCAAATTGCTCTAAATGTCTCCTTTTCTCCTTACATTTGCTTCCTGCAGTCTCTCCTACCATTAAAACTGGATATAATCCTTCAGTTATCTCTCCATTTCTCCATCTCTTCATCCTGTCTTCATGCTTTTCCTCATGAAATCTTCCAAACATAAATCTATTAACTCTACCACCTCTATGTCTTTCCCTTTCATTCATTTCATCTTCCCATTCTACTAATGCTTCAAACTGTGTTGGTCTAGGTCTTGGATCTAATGCCATCATCTTTTCTCTCAAATTACGCAATACTGCCAAATTAAAAGAACCATGCTCTGGAAAAGCTAGCACACCATCATTCTTCGTATAGCCTACCCAATTTTCTAGCCAAATACATGTGTGATAACCATATTTTAACATCATATAAGACGCTGGTGTCTTTGGAGGAGGGATAGGAACTCCTTCTCTCGTTATTACTGGTTTATCCTTTTTAAAGAATCTTTTAATTTTGACAAACAAAGTCAATTTCTCCTGTTTTGGTTGTTCGAAATACATTTTTGTTACTTGTCAACAGCTTTACTCGATCCAAATCTTTGTCAACGCAATCCACTATAATTCACCCATCAAACTCCTTTGCTTCCCTAAACACCTGACCAATGTCAGCTCGACACACTCTAACTCTTCCAATCGGAGCTTTCTACGTCTCCACTATCCTGCCCAATACCAGCGCGGCTCACACCAACCAGCCAATCTGAGCTTACTCTGTCTTCACAGTCTGACCAATGCCAGCGCTGCTTTTTGTGACGTCAGCCTCTCCTCCTTCTGCTGACCCACCCTTTACAAAAATTATCAGCACTTTTCTAAGTCCTTTTTCTTTACAATAACTTATTAGTCACAACATAAAACAATACCACACTGTCTGTTTACTAAATAAAGAGATAGTTTTTCACTCTCAAGAATGTTCCTTTCAATACGGGCAAGTATAACAATTCCGCTATCCTTCCCTTCATCCAAGCTAGGAGAGGACCTGTTACTTCTTTAGGGATAAGGCCAAATTTTCACAAGAGGACCCTTTGTTGAAAAGGAGGTCTCGCTACTCTTCTGGGGATAAGGCCAAAGTTTCACAGGCGGACCCTTCGCTATCTCACTCTTTTTCTACATACACGCTAAATAGTCCCTAAAATAACACTTAAGTGTTACCACTAATTTAAACAGACAATGCACCTATTCCCATGTGATTTCACTTCTCACACTTTTCTTCAGCCTTATTTCAGGCTAACTTTTACTTTGCCGGCTTCCCAGATACCCTTCTGTACCTGTGTTCCAAAGACTACATAGAAACGCGATACTAACTCACTTTACATAGAATGTTAAACATTTAATCAATAATCAATAATCAATAAATCACCAAACTAATCAATAATAACCATCCTCTGCTACCAGAGAAACTGATCCAGCGCAACCCCTAATACAAGTACAATACTACACTTCACATTTATAACATTTATATATAATTCTAACTATTCGTAATCTCAACTGTCTTCTTCCTTTGGTCGATGGACCATTAGTTGAAGAGTTGATGGTGACTATGATTAACTAAACAGTTTAATATTTTAACTAAATAACCACAGAGTCATTTCTTCAGTTAATGATTTTATCTTATTAAATGCTCATAATTCAGATTGTCAGTGCACACACAAGATTACATATAAGACAACAAATTATCAAGCAATGTAATCAAAATGAATCATTTGCATCGACATCAAAGCGTGCATAGGAATGGGGGAAGAGAAGGTGCAGCATAAATACTTGCAGAAATATATTGCAAAATTAAAGCAATTAAGGAGGGTGATACCCACCAAAGAATCAGGAAAACCACTTCCTTGGCCGAGGTTGTGGCAAGAGGTCCCCAGAGATAGGCTCAGAGGACAAAGTTAACAGGACAGATATAGCTAAGTTTGCCGTAGACTAAAAACCAAAATTAATCTCCCAATCAATCTACCTTGATCTAGTTCTCCTCGGACGCAGTCTCCTCCCAAGCACTCCCGCAACGTTCTCGTACCTAAAGTGTTCTCTGGCTTAGTGCTGGTCTGCTCGCTCTGTCTTGGTGCGCTTCTCTCTCAATATTCTGTGCGTTCTGATCGTCTCTTCTCTCTGATCTGCCACACCGGACTGCACTGCTATCCCGGACTGCACTGCCTTGCCACACCCCAATTGGGATATCAATTATACCCTCATGACTAACTTACTATCTTACAATGTTGTAGTATCAGTAGAAACTCGGTCTGTGATTGGTTGTCATAAATCATACTAGGGTCGCCTCATCCAGTTCTCCTCACAAATCCATCCTATACCGGTTTTAACAAAGGAAGGATTTAAGACCAATACATTCAGTATACCACTAACATTCATAGTTATACATTTTGCAACAATTGTACATTATGATATCTGCTTCACATTCAAATTGCACGTAGTGATGGCTGTTCCCACAGTCGCTGTCACGTCTTGGCACATAAACAATAGGACATAGGTCAACATGGCCTTCACACGGATTACATCAGCTGGTACACTCTGCAGGCTGCAAGCAGGCAACCCATCTTGGCGCATGCGTTCTCCGTACCGACCAAGACAACCACATGCTGGTTCAAACAAGAGGTCATTTTCATGCAGGCCCAATCTCGTACTAAGTAAAATAAACACAAAAGAATATTAATTCATGAAATAAAACCCATTATGGTTACCTCCCACATACTAATACCCTGTGTTAATTAATTCCTAGCGAAAGCTATTAATTTAAAGCAACTCTTTCGTTATTTGTGCACAACATGCAAAATGTGCAATGTACAACATAGCATAAACATGCATTAGTACGGTTTTTCAAAGCGCAAACAGTTAATACGTACTCATGCCAACATGGTTTAGTTTATTATGTAAAATGCGTTTGCCCCATGTGTAAATGTATGCATTCAGGGTTGGTTAGTCCATGCAGTCAATACATTATTATGGGGTTACTTAATTTCATGAGGATGTATTTTTACAAACCTCACTCCATCACTTGTAAGGATTAAAAGTTCCCATATTGTGGCAAAACCCTACCTCTTAAACCTTTACATTCTTCTCCCTTCAAAATGACTGAATCTGCAAGTAACAGTGGAAGCGCGGAGGGAGACGAACTTTCTAATGCTCTTTACATTACAGAAAACTGCAGACAGGCAGTAACTCTTAAATTGTTAGAACATGGAGTACCTGCAACAGGTGGTCATGTTACTTTCATGATTGAGGCACACGAGGTGTTCGGATCAGAGGTGTTCTATTCCTGGGTGAAATTCCCACCTGCAGATACCCAGACAAATCTATTCTACGAATACATTGAAGTGGACTCACCGGAAGAATACATCCCATACGAGAACATTGAAGTCCAATTAACTTACCGGCAACATAGAAACTGGTTTAAAGGCGCCCTAAATCACACAACTTCCGTCGTAAGACTAGGTCCGCTCACCATAGGAGAAGCGACATGGCCGGTCTTAGCGACTTACACACCACATCCTGAGATAGACACGCTCCCAGTAGGGGAGGTGCGTGCACTTTGTAGAGAAGTAGTCAGGCTATACAGACACATTGTCCAGTTTGTCATGCGAACACTCACATTACAACCTGCGAGATCTGCTCCACCTGGAACAGTCCAGACCGAACACACACCAACAATTAGTCCAAAGACACTAAAAGCAATCATGGGTGCATTCCCATCAAAGAGGGATCAAGTGCCATTCTGGATTGCTCAAAAAATAGCACAGTTGGAAGCAGTATTTCCCCATACGGGTCCGCAGGAAAAACACAGAATGTGAACAAATTGCTTGCCAATGGGAATAGTTCCCTCACTTGAGGATTGTACCACATGGGGAACAATTTTTGCTGCAGTCTACATTAGAATACACGGTACCCCGACCATATCAGTTATTCCTGAAGTATTGAAACAGATACAAAATGAGTACGGGGCAGGACCTGCCCTAGACTTGGGTATGAAACTGATGGGTAATTTTGACCAAGTCTTAGCAATTATGCTGAGCAACATCAAGGGGGAAGAAGCAGCGGTGGCTATACGCCAACGCTTAAGGGAAACAGCTCCTACAAATCAGGAGCGTGCATTACCGAAAATTATCGAGGAAACCTATGCTTCACTGGGTAGAGATAGTTTGGGAGCCAAACCAGGGAAACCACAAGTGGTGAGTAATTCTGATAAGGATAACTCAAAGCAAGCACCCATTTCTTCTAAAAAGAAATGGGAAAACAATCAAAATCAATCCAAAAATAACAATAAAAGAAACACTTCACGATCAAGGGGTGGGTTTCCCAAACAGGAGTCCTCGGAAAAGAGATATTACCTTAGGAATCGTGATAACATTAGGAAACCTGAAAGGTATCAGGACACTGATACACGTTCCTTTAGTTCCTTTCAGGGTTCATTAAAAAACTCGGAGAGGGAAGGGCGGTCAGAACAAAAGACTGAAGATCGACCATAGGGAAAAAGGGAAACACATCGCAATTCAGATTTCATTATCAAACAGGAAGAGCAGCCTAAAGCAAAGACTCAATTCAAAAAGAAGAAAGTAGCCAGCTTAAAAATTAGAAATGGCCAGGTTACTGAGGACTCAGCTTCTGAAGGGGGAATGGGCTCTGACGATGCTAGATAGCGTGGCAGAAGTAACAATAGCTCGCCAGAACCTGAAGGAATTTCTGGTGACAGCAGTATTGAATGAATACATCACAGTGGAAACACCTGATACAAGAGTCAGTGTCCCACACCGTCTACATGAAATTAATCTCCAAATAGAAGGGGACATCTCAAGAAAAATTAAAGGTCTCTTTTGTGAAAATGTGACATTTGGATACGACATCCTGTTAGCAGAAAAAGATTGGCCGCCTGAATTTGTAATGGATTGCCCAAAAGGTGAAAGCTTCATTTTGCCTGCCTTTTCCGACCTTGTTCCTGGTTCCTTAAAATACTCATACGAGCAGGAGTGGGCGCAGGCGCTAGCTCCGGCAGTATACTGCAACCATGTAGGGTGAGACGTGGAGTACAAACAGCATGAAATCCCATTAATAACTACTCCAACTCCACAGAGACAGTACCCTATTAAAAAGGAGGCGAAGAAACAGGTCAATGAAATCTTAGACCAACTTGAATACCAAGGTGTGATTGAAACTTGCACCTCACCAATGAACAACCCTTTGTTTCCCGTCATGAAACCTGACAACACATGTCGTTTGGTTTTAGACTACAGACATTTGAACACATGCACAAAAACATTTGCAGTTCAGAACGCACATAGTGCCGCATTAATGAATAACATTGTGTGGAAAAAATACAAAACAACACTAGATATCTCGAATGGATTCTTCTGCCAAAATATAGCTTCTGAAAGCAGATATTTGACAGGATTTTCTGCCCTCGGCACTCAGCATCAATTTTGTCGTCTGCCCCAAGGCTATAAGAACAGCACCGGGTTGTTCTCGGCAAGAGTGTCAGAGCTATTACAAACTTGCAATGAAGAGGCAGTGTCCTATGTAGATGATAATTATCTGACGGACGATGAATTACTTGAACACTTGTGCAGGGTGAACAACATAATTGGTGGTTTTGCCAATTTGGGCTACAAATTTAACTTTAAAAAATTGAAAATTGCCAATCTCAGCGGCCTATTTTTGGGATATGAGCTGTCAAGTGAAGGGAAAAGCCTGGCCGCAATTGTTTTTAGAAAAATGCGCGCTAATGCAGCCTCCAAAGACTCTGAAGGGTTTACAATCCATTTTAGGATTTCTAAATTTCAGCAGAACATACATTCAAAACTATGCAGAAAGAGTCAAACCTTTCTACGACCTAATCAGACCAGATTTCACAGCGAACAAGTGGACTCAAAAAAATACAGACACTCTACGTTCAGTTCAAGCTGACATGATAGCTTCAAAACACTTGGCAGACACGAGTAAACGTCCGCAACCTGGTAATACTGGTCGTCCCCGGGTTATCAGGGTATACCTACATTACGTTCAATGAAGGTGAGACAGTTCAAATCGCATACAAATCTCATTTGTATACGAATGCTGAAAATTGATTTGCAGCTACAGAAAAAATACTGACGGCAGTACAGACTGCTGTATAGAGAGAAAGAGCACTAGCACAGGGGAAACGCATCATCATTGTAACTCCGATACCAACTTTAGAAGCAGTAACCAAAGCCAGCATTCCAAATGCAAAGGCATTGCATCCACGATGGAAACAATGGGCTAATTCGCTCGCTGCAACAGATGTAGAATATAGATACGATGCTACACTGAGAACACAAGCATTTCTGCAGTACGAACAAGAATACTCTCTCCTGAATGAAATCTTGCCTCTAGATCAGTATGAATACATCATTTACACTGACGGTTCTGCTGAAAGCTAAAAGCATGCCTGCCACGGGCTCAGGTTATTCACACCTTGAGTCATCAGTGTGTTGGCATACACGTTGAAGGGAATTCACTGGCTGATAAAGCCGCCAAGGCGACAGTGCGAACTGCTGCCATTGCCGCAATCACTCGTTCACACAAGAGAATAGACAGAGATATACTAGTAGCTATAAATGCCACAAAGAACGGCTCTGCCGTCCTGCCAAATGGCTTTCCACTCAAGTACTCCTACAAGTTAGATGCGCTGAACACACTGTATGCTCTAATTCCAGGAGTGGGGGATAGAGTAATACCAAACAAAGATCGCAGATTAGGTTTAACTCTAGCTGCACGCGAGGGTCCGGGCTCTGCACACGCAGGAGTTACTGCAACAATTTCATTATTGAAGCAGCGTTATTGGTGGTCAGGGCTGACAAAACAAACAAAGGACTATGTCCTGAAGTGCGATATTTGCCAGCAGATGAAGGGTTCCACCATTCACAGACCACTACAAATACCATTACTGATTTCAGACAGACCTCTCGCATGTGTCTATTTGGACCACTGCGGTCCCTTAAATTCAGATGGGGCTTACAAGTACATCTCGGTGGCAGTGGGTTCATGCTCTAGATTTCTATAGGTTTGGCCCCAGCGATCGGCTGACGCTCGAACTGGTATAAAGGATTTGCGAGTCTTCATCAGGACATACGCAATGGCACGTTACATTCTGACCGTGGCCTCGCGTTTAGCTCTCGGGCTTACAAGAAAGCCATGGAAAGTATGGGCGTGGCCTTGCGGTACTCCTCCCCCTACCATCCCGAGGGAAATTCGGTGGTGGAGAGGAAAAACCGGGACCTAAAGCAATCCTTAACAGCTAGGGTATTAGGTGCGGGTGGTAGTTGGGTCAATCACCCATACGGAGTCCAGAGGGCACTCAATATGCCAAGAAAATCCTTGGGAGGCTGTACCCCTTATGAAATCCTGTTTGGGACAAGAATGTGGGTACCTGATCTCGATTGTGCCAGCACAGTGGCAGATGCAAAACCATTCGAACTGAATGACCGTTTAGCTGTTTTATAGGAACTCAATGAATTCCGGGTGTTACAAAGCAACGTGCAAGTCAAACGCACCACCACTGGGAAAGTGAAACCAGTTCCGGCAAGACCTGCCTGGGTCTCGCAGATTGGGGACCTGGTCAGGGAAAAGATTGTGGACAGAAGACAGTTTGGGCCATCTTACAGAGCACCTGTACCTGTCCTGGTGGTTGTGGGAACAAGAACAGTACTTCTTTTGCCTCTTGCCGGCAAAAAAGAAAAAAGATTCATCTCCATTGATCTGATCAAACTGCATGATGCGGCCGATTCTCAACAGTAGGCCGCGTGGGGTCCTGAGTAGCCACAGATCTCCTCTTGCTACTATACAGGAAGTTCAGATGGAAAGACCAATAACTTTTCAAGACTCCACTAGACAAAGTGAAGGAGTACAAAATAATGGAGCACAAATCATTCCAGTTGAAATTAAAAAACATCAAGAAGAAACAACAATGCAAGTTGCAATTTGGCCCAACAATGATGTCTACATTAATGTGCCTTCAAACAACATATCTGCCAGTTCTACAAAACCTACAGAGCTACAAAAGATAGATCGAACTGCGTCTGGCTACTTCATCAACTTTGATGATTTCTCCTCAGATCCAAGTGAACCTGATCAAACACCACCCATTTCAAAGAAAGAGAAAGTTCTACAATTCTATCTTTTGCTCAAAAAGACTTACTTAGTGTCACCTTGGTTGCATATTTGGTTTGCAATAGGGTTAGTACACCTGTTAATTTGGATTGGCACAGTGACTGTCTTTTTTCTGCTTCTGAACGGACATCATCTCCCAGAACGCTCTGCAGTACAATCTGTGAACTTGGTCCTGAAACCAGTAGGAGTGGGTGTCATGTCCTTTAGGATAGTCCCATCATGTACATACCAATTACGTACATTTTGTCCCATCCACACGACATAACGGTTCTACACAGGTGACCTTTTACCTAGTAGCTTACTTCTGTCTCTTCGACACCAGGATCTCGGTACCCTATCTTAATCCCTCTACCTGACGTACATAAACATGCCCTCAGGCACAGCAGATTTTTTCTGTAGAAGGGTCACCACTTTTTTCATCCATGGCCAACAGCCATCTGTGCATGAGTGTTTTTGTTTAGAAAAGGATTAGCAAAGGATTAGTGAATGTTTTCAAAACATATCGATTCCAGAAGAAAACTTGGAGTGACAACTTTAGTATAAAAGACCCTCACTGCCCCTTACAAAATAGAGGAGAATTCCTTCCAGGCTTTACCGAGACTCTGCAGGCTGATCCTTCGACAGGCATAGACCTGACATCCCTTGCAGGGTGCCATCCTCGACGCAGAGACTTCATTCTAAACCACCAGGTGAGGGGTTAGCACTTCCCCGGGGGATTCTTGGCTCCATTAGGATATATCCTAGCACTTACATACACATGCTTCACCTACATATCTAGGCTAGGTACATTAAGGTAGGGTGCGCATCATAGGAGTACGCCAATGCTATTGTTTTATATAATCTGCTTTTATTCATCTTATTAGCACTATGGTAGAAATGTATCTGCTATTTACGATATTGGTGCTAGCGATAACATTTGTCTGATCCTGTCTGTTGATTGTTGCATCTAATATGCTTCACACTAGACTGACGCTTGACCAATAAATACTTACTGAAACCATTCCAATCGTCATTCTATGTGTATCCTGAGAAAAGTAAGCACAAGTGACTGAGCGAAAGATACCGTATTGTTTTCCACGATACTAAGGAATCAGGGTTGTCATGTTCAGTGGTTGCCAGAAACTACCTACACCACTGTAGCATACAGGGGGGTGGTAGTGCCAACAAAGAGCTAGCTGGTCTAATGGCTGACTCCTCCTGTGGGGTGTCCAGAGTCCATCTGCACACCAAGCCCTCAGTTTAGGTCATCCAAAACGCGCAGGTCCTGGGGGGTCCTAGGAACTACACGACAATCCATTCAAGAAGATGGAACAGAAGCTATGCTATGCTCCAAGGGAGGGACAAGACAAGAAGAACAAAAAAGAAGGAAAGAATGAAGGAAGGAAAACAGAAAGGAAAGAAAGAAGATGGAAAGAAAGAAAGAAAGATGGTTCACAGTACAAAATATTGGATAATAAAACCCAAATTCTACCCCACCTAAGTTTAAATATAACTGTTACAAGTGTGCTGCAAATTAAACATGATAAAGGTTTTTCTTCCTGGGCAAAGTTTAATAATGGACCATTGGTGAAACCAGGAACACAGGAACACAATATGGTATACTGTGAAATAGCAGCAGTTCACTTCAAAAGGAATTTACAACAGCTTTAGAAGAAGACAGGAACTGAAAATGCCGGAATATGCCATATGCTCTATTCAAATGCATCCTATCACCACATCAGGCAACACTGGCAGTAAAGGGAACTACATTGTGTGCGGATTTCCACCTTGTGAAAGAGAAAAAATGCAGCCACCCAAACTGACATTAACCTTGGACTTAAGTAGACTGACCCACTGCCCCATGCTGTATGCCGTCGTGACTGGAAGCAAAATGCAATTGGCACAACAGACCAGATGGATGAACAGAGGTGGTTTAAAGCCCCTTTAAGTAAGTACATTATACATATTATTTTAGTAAAATCAAAAGGTCTTGAATAATGCCAGACCTAAAAAGGAAATCGGTCAAATAAGCAGCAAGTTAATAAGACTGAGAAGAAAGCCAGCCAATGGTAAGTAACAGGCTAATCCAAAGCCCACTGTACTTATTGGTATAATACACAATAGGTCTTTGACAAAAGACAACTGAAAGCTGTTAATCTGCTAGTTTCCATTAACCAAATAAAGAGTAATTGGTGGGTAGTTCCCTCTGTGTTTAAGAAATCTAAATACACCATCCTGGCACCATCCCATGCCTTTCCTGGTCAGTTCCTTCCTTGGTTAAGAAATTCAAAGACAACACTGTCTAGTGTAATCTCTCTGAGATTCTGACATGGAAATTAAAAGCATGTTCTGAGGGCACATATCTAGAATATGCATGGCTAGGAAAACATAAACGCAAGCAGCCTTGGTGGTGGACCACAAGAATCCACTTGACATGGTTCTCAATAAAGGGGCACCTCACAGTCTCTTGGACTTGAGCTAGGGGCAAGAGCACCTCTTCTACAAACAGTGGTGGGGTAACATTCACTCTCAACTTGTGCCCTCTGGATGTATCCTATAAAACTGCCATAATTATTGACCAAGCACTCTTAAGAGAAGTATCTTAATATTCTTCTTTTATTGTTCAAATTTGAGCTATCTTTGACTCTCTTTTACCATAGCTTGGATTATACAAAAAAAGCATCTTGTGAGGAGCACACTTTTTCACTCTAGTCTCCAAAATTGCTCTCATTTCTGAAAGGCAGCCCCTAATAGATTAGTCTGAGAAACCTCATCTCACATGCTAAAGCCCTTTAAATCTATATAAATCTTCCTATGTTTGCAAGGTTGAGCACTCTGGGATCTTTCGTTTTTGCAACCCTGCTTAGAACCAGAACCCACACAGCAAAAATGAGCACAAAAAACCCACCTGTTCTTCTCTGCTCTGCCCACTGATATGTGCCAGATGTTCTCTTGTCCTACCAATCACTTCCCATAGCTCTGTAGAGCTCGGAAGAAGCTGGATGGCTGTACTGAATGTGATAGAATACCAAATATAAATAAAATATAATCTGCCTACCATTACGGCCCAGTCTTACAAACACTTTGCATCAGGTTTTAAGTACTTTTTTTAACACAAACCCAAAGTGTAGTGGTGGGATTTACAATCCAATGAAAATCGCAATTTGCACTGGATTGTAATCTAAAGTAACACAAAGCTGTGCAGCGCACTGCCTTGCATTACTTTGCACCAAGGGAGCTTTCCATATGTGGTGCATGGGCATTACCATTTAACCACCCATGAGTTTTGATGTAAAGCCCTAACTATAAAGAACTGTAGACAGGGATTTGAGATTAAATTCGGCACCTCCTTGAGGTAGGTGTAATGAGATGAAATATTTTCATTTGTCCTTGTTTTTCCCTCTTTGCATATGTGCTGCATTCTACAGAACACATACAAAGTGGGCAATGCCTTAAAGGATAGTTTTTTAGAGAGGAAGGGACGCCTTCTTGTGCAAAAACAATGCTTACCACACTGCAGACATTCTTGCACTATGGCACTTAGTAGATATGAAGCTGTTCTGCTCTCTCTCATTCATGCATCACAGCACAGCAACTTTGCCTGATTTTTTGGAGAAAATCTGGGCCCTGAGGCAAAAATCCTCAGGATTAGACACATTGACCCTACAATCCAAGGGCAATGTAACAAGCTAGAAACATCTCCGGAACAACTAATACTCTTCAAAATATTTCAGTGGCTTTTTTTAAAAAGCATTAGGGCCTTTGACCATTTTTCCACATTATCCTTAGACTCAATTTCTGCAAGGACTTGAAGTCTCACTCATTGGGTGAGAAACTTTCCTACCCTTACAGGACATTCTTGGTTCCATTGACGGCTTTAAAGCATCAAACTTGAGAATTGTCACAGTTTTTTTTATTTTTTATTGTCAGCTGCCATTCTTATGAGCTCTCGAAACTTGTGATCTCTGCTTCAGAAGGGAAGCAATACATTTCTGTAGAATGAAGAATCGTCATATTATTAGGCCAAAAAAAAAACACCACATGGAATTCAATGTGCGGGCAGAGTTTGCCGGGCACCGATTCACATTGTCATGTGCAACGCAGAGTGCTTCCTCACATTGCAAATCGCGCACGAACGGCACAATGCGGTTCTCATGTACGTCCTTGCGTTGGCAATCATGCACAAACAGAACCACGTCGTTCGCATGGATGCCGCCATCTTGTTTTTCAACTCTCTGTTAAGGTGCTGGGCCTAATTTTCAATCCCTCTTTATTTTCTTTAATCCTCCACCTATCAAACTTATCTACCCCTAATTTTTATTTATTATATTAGTGCGTGTCTTTGTGTTTGTGTATTTAATTTTTTTTTGTAATTATTTGGGTGTTTTTTTGCGACTTTTTGTATTTTGTTAATTTTCCCCTTATTTCCGTATTTCTTCTTTCCTGTCCTTCCTTTTCCTTCTTTTTTCATCTTTCTTTATCCCACCCAGCACCACAGCAGTGGGTCGTCTACCTTGCAGGCGGCGCCTCCGGCGTGGTGTGCAGCCCCGGCAATCTTTAGCGAAGAGGTGACAGCACAAATTTCTTTTTGTGCAGCACCAACTCCCCTCTTTGCTGGCAGCAGTCCCGGCAGTGGATACCCCCCTGGGGGAGCGTTGGCTACGCCAATGGAGGATGCACTGGTTCATGCAGCGCACCAGCCAGATTCGGCACACCGTCCAGCAGCTCACGCACCAATGGGTGGGTATCTTAGACTGGGAACAGGACCTGCTTGACCTGGTAGGCGTTGAGATTCCAGGGCTATTGAGTATTCATTATTTGTTGTGTTTGTGTTCTACAATGCTAAAAAAAAAAAACTAATAGCATGCCGCTCACACTCAGAGGTAAGTTATGTTTAGTTTACGCTGGAATATTATTATTATGTGATCCAGTTTCTAGTTTCTGCTAGGCAGGTGCTTAGCGCTACCTAATCGCACTCTTCATTGGCCCTTAATTTGGCTGATTAATTAAGAAGTGATTGCAGACTGTCCTCCTGTCATCATAGTGAATCAGTGATAGCAGTGAGGTAGCTTTCTCTCTGTGACTTTGTTTATGTAGCTCGTACAGTTCCAAGCATTTTCACAGCGATATGTAGTATACATCTATGCATTGCAAAAAAGGGAGACTGAGTTGGTCCATCCAGGGGGTTGAAAAATTAGAATAGAATCAAAGATCATTCACTGTAATACATTATTTCCAAATATAGCTTTTGTTAAGGAAATTTGGAATAGGGATTTTAGGATTAGTATGGGCAACTCAACAATAGTAGATAGACTCATAACTAGTACTATAGGTGATCTGTTTTAGAGAAGTACAATTATGTGACTGTGTTTGCCTGTCATAATAATTTTGTGGAGATTAACTGAATCATTAATCTATTTTTTTCATCTTCTTCATTTCTTACATCAGCACCCAAGGGCAAGAAGAGGAACGCTGTAGAGGGTCTGGAAGTAGCGGGTCAGCAGGAGGCACCGACCACCAGCGCCGCTGCCAAGGGCTCTGCTAACCCCAGTAAGTCCTATTATTTATTAATATTATTTCCATAATTTTGGGTTGTATGATTGTTGGGGGCTTAGGGTAGAATCTTGGGGTATTAGAACGTTGGTGCTGGGTTCCAGGATGGGAGGTGCTGCCTGGAGGATGGTATTACTGGTGAGAAATAAAGTTGCTCTGACACCCTTACCTGCTATCTTCGTTCCACCTGGTGACGAGGACGGGCTACGAACCAACTTGTGCAAAGCACAATGGTGTCAATTTTGATTTAATTCCTGTTATCCCTGCATTATCTTTTTTTTCCTTATATTACATGGTTTTCTTTTTTTGGTAGCTGACTTTTTCCTGTCTCTAGTTTCTGGTTCACTTATCTTATGCTTTGTTGGTAATCTTTCCCTCTCTCCTATATATCATATGGTACTGTAAGAGTAAGACTAAGAATAACACATTTTTGGTACTCTACTGTTTACCGTGAAGATTGCAGGCCCAAGTATTATAAATAATATTCACCATGTATGTTTGTTGAGAAGGCTTTTTTATTCCTGCTCATGCTCTAACAGTTGAATTAATGAGAGAGTGGCCTTGGCCATGGACTACCCCCCAGCCCCCAATGTTTTGGGCTGTGTCATTCATTTATACAGTATACCAGCAGTTTTCCATGACAGTGCAGCATGGCTGGAAAAAAAGTATGAGGTCCCACTCCCATTGCATTTGCCAACCAACATCATATGTCTTTCATTGACCATGATTCCACCCCTGGTCTGTCTAACGTTGTGAACAAACCAAATGCCTGGAGTGATATTTTTGTATGAAAATACTGCAGTGCTAACCGAAATGTACTGATGTCTTGCGGTTGTATTTTTCTGATTGAAAAAATGAAGGGGTGGCGTATTTGGCATCAAAAATATGTATGATGTTTTATTCTAGCCACGTAGACCACCAGTAATGGCAGCTCGAGTGCGCTGCAGGAGAAGAGTCAGTTGGAGGGGGAGAAGCGGCGGCAGGAACGGGCACTGGTAAGTCACATAATTGTTTATTGACAATTACTATTATACTCACTAGCTAGTACCAGGGCGTCAACTCGTGACTGTGACCCCCCCCAGCTTTACCAGCTACACGGGTGGTTGAGTTATTATGGCCTCTTCTATCTGCAACTCACCAAAAGCTCACATAATGAGCGCTGATGGCTTGAGAGAAACGTGAAAGAACAAAAACTTAAAAGATGAGTGAAAGGGTGGGTGAAAGGGTGCATGGGTGGGTAAAGGGATGGATGGATGAATGGATGGTTGGAAGAAAGGGTGGATATCGAATGGATGGATTGGAAATTTTGGTGAAAGACTGGATGAGAGAAAGTAAAGCATAATTATGGTGGCTATCAGATGAATAATAATGAAAGGATGAATTAATATTTGGCTTGTGTGGATGAATAAGCAAGGCAGCTCTTCTCATGGAGAGGGGCATGCTGCTCACCTACTTTGCTTACTTTGTTTAAGTAGTCTTATCAATGCTATGGTTCAAAGTGGGGGTATTTTTTTTAATTTTTGTTCTACTCCCTTGACTCACTGTATTTGTTCAGTGAGCCAGATGTATCCCACCCATCATTCATCACCCCCCACCCCACAATGGCATTATGCCACCTATGACCAAAGTGCAGTATGGTTCAGTTTGTGACTGCAGTGTTGGCAGTGCAATGTTCGTCTGCTTCAGTTAATGCGGCATTTATAAAGTTTTCAATGCATTGCAAACCGAACACACAAGGTGTGTTTCCCTTCGCCCACTCTTTCACCTCTTAGTACATCACTCCTTTATTTTTTCCTAAGTTCATTCATCCCTGCCTACCAAAAATTCAAAAATCCATTCTTGGTATGTGCCACATTTGATTTTATAAACATGTGAAGAAAAGTGATTCCAGAATATAAATATTTAATGGTTTCCCATAACAGATTTATTTTACACCTGTTCAGATTTTTCCCTTTCGACTATGTCGACTACTACAGTGACTGAATAAGCCAAAGATGACAAATCGATGATCAGTGTAGTAACCCCTCTATTCTACATCAAAAGCTCTACCCTACCTGCCGCATCCCTCTACCGTACCCTGCAGTAGAGTAACTAAAGTTTCCTTTCCTTACTTACTGCCCTGTAAAGGAATTTCTTGGAAATAATATGCGGTGGTGGGCGAGGCCAAAGAGTAAAGTGGGAGTAAATGCATGATTTTATGTCAAGTTCGGCGTATGGCATTCACTGTGATGAACGTGCCAAATACAATCTATATAGCCCATTCCTTTCCCTGTAGTGCAGTGCATCATTCATTTTCCCCAATGTTACTTATGGCAGACAGGATAATATTCGCATTTCATACGTGAGGTGTGTGACGTAGCATATTATCTTTTATTCATCTGCCTCTTTGGAGTCAGGGTAGAAAGAGAAATGCATTTGGAGAAGAGCAGGGCCATTGGATTTAAAAATAGATAATTGTCAACTACAGCTGCCCCAGCTGCAGACAGCAGGAAAGTACTCGACAAGCTGGATAGCAATGAGCATGGCTCCATTATTTTAGCACAACACACAACTTGTACTCCATAGTGCATAATGCCATGCTCATTAATGGGTGGTAATTTATTTTTCCACTCAAAGTGTCTGTTTATAGTTGAAAAAGCCTTTAGAAGAAAAAAATCAAATTATAGTTTTTTTAATCTGATGTTATTTTGCCTTAAAACTTTTCTGCCACACAGTCAGTGCTTTTTATGCAAGGCATGTGTTAGTAAAACATAACATCGGCCTTGTGACTCTCCTAATCATAATCACATCAAATTCCAATGGCTTTAGGGAACCAGCAATGTACTGCTACTGTGCCACCCACTAATTTCAAACAATTGTTTGCACACAGCATTATTTACACTTTGTCTTTTTTCTTTTTGTTTACCTCAATATAGTTACTCCTGCTGGTCCACCTGAAGCACCCAACACCAACAGGCAGGAGATAGCGGCCCGTCTGAGGCGGCAGAGGCTGGACCACATTCTACAGGAATACCAGCATCTGGGCCCAGTGCAGCCAGTCCCCCTCAGCCTCCAGCCTCCCGGCCATCCTATCGCCGGTGCTGCAACCAGCTGACATCAACTGGTACCGCCACCGCCCACACTGACAACAGCAAGCCGTTGCTGTGGAGCATCCTGCAGTGGCTCGCCACAATGGAGCAGAGCCTGGACCAGCTCCTGACCCAAATACAGAATGCCCCCTTTAACCCTTTTTATTTTATTTTTTATTTCAGTGGGAGGGACTTGTTGTGGGTGGAGAGGGTGGGAAGGGAGTTGGGACAGAGTTTTATTCTTTGGACATTTCAGATTTTGGGACATTGGGGCTTGGGTCAGTTAGTTTGGGGAGAGGGTGGGCATGTTGTGTGGGTAGAGAGGGTGATTTTGTTTATAAAAAAAGAAAGGGAAAACTATATTTTATCAAAATTTATGCCTGAAGTAGTTTATTTTACTTTTTCTTTTACTTAGCACTGCGGCCTTCAGTTTTTACTTAGCCTGTTAACTGTAGGAGTGCACCGCTTAGTTATAGAGTTATACCTCTCTAACTATCTCTGACTATTTGAGGGATGCTGCCATGACCTATATTGTCTACAACAACCTAGATAAACAATTACTTGTAGTAGCAGTTAGTTGCTTACTTTCTAACTTAACTAGTTGCCTTCACTCCATAGTTGTCTTGCCTGAATATAAATGAAGCAATAACAGGGAAGGCATCACAACTTTGCAAGCGAGGTCCAACTTCCACCCAGGTGAGCTCCAACTGTAGGATTAATCGGAAGGATTATCCATTCAAGGAACTAAATGGAAATAAAAACACTGAGTTAGTGGGTTATATCAACGCTTTAGAAAGAATTGACACCAGACTACTACATGATGTCATAACAAGAATTCCTGATATTGATAAAATAATAACAAAAAATAGCAGTAGTAGTAACTTGAGGAATGGGGAGCTACTAGTAACTTACAAAATCCTCAAGTCATAATAAATGGACTCAAATTCTGGAGTGGACAAGTTTAGGTTAGGCGTTTACAGTTACGCAACACAAGGCCTGAATGATGATGCTGACTAGTGACGACTGATGTTCTTCGTTCTATATCTAAAATATGGATAACTTTTATGCACAAGAGGGTACATAGGGCCAGTGTGGGCTATTGCTTAGAAGATCCTGCAGTAAGCTGGTGTTTCTTTCACCAAGACCGCCCCCCCAACAAGTGTGTGATCCATTGATGGTGTAAATGAAGTCAAACCTCAATAAATCACACAGCCCAGGAAAGAGGGTTAGGGGTTTGATGAATGGATGGGAAAGGGGATTAGGGAAAATGTTTGTAAAGACAAACACTACAAAAGGACAACATTCATCTGGGCAAGGATCAGCGCATCATTCATCATCAATCTGTTGTGGAAGGAAACTAAGGAATGAGTATCACACAGTACAGTTTAATGCATTGCAAACATGTCCTTCTGCCCCCGAGACCAAGTTATCAGATATCTAAATGTTCTGTCACCTAGGTTGGGAGTGAACCCACCCACCCAGTTCTCCAACTAACTTAACGTAACTACAGTGACTATTCTGGTCTCTGAAGAACTAGAAAAAAGGAGAGGACCCTGCAAGTAAATCTGGCTAAGTATGAAAGAGTCAATCAACATCAGGGAAAAAATAATAGCCCATCACTCAGGCCTCAAACATTGCAAATCAATCATCTCAAACAAGTTCCCAAATTACAGTTCAACACCTTCCCTCACTGTCTGCCACCACATGAATCATTAATCACCATCACTCATACAATCACTCACTCACCATTACAATAGTATGGTTACATCTTCCAATCCAAGCAAAGGTAGTTTATGTATTAGGTATTCATCTTTGAAGCAGGCAACACATTGGAATTTGGTATTGACACTCTTGTAAATCAAAGATCTTTTGGGGCAGACCTGCTAGTGCTAAGTGATGTAAATAAGGATAGGTAATAGGCTCGTGAGGGCGCAGGCATTGTCTCCAATCTCATGAAGGAATTGTGGAGGCTTCTTCAATGCGCACTGGTCCAACTGCAATCCGTCAATATATGTGACTAAAACATTGTGGGGCAGCATACATCTGACACAAAAATAATACTGTTCCACTATTTCTTTTTGTTTTGCAAAGATAGTAGTTCAATGAGAAATAATTTAAAAGTAGTCTGGGAAGTAGAGTTTGTCCTCAAACTCAGGTGGTTCACCCAGAAGTTGGTCAGCTAACACACTTGAGTCTAACTAGTCATCCTCCTCCTGTGCTGTTTCAGGAACAGTATAATTGTGTGGTAGTAAATGTTGGTTCATTTTGAACATAGTCATACTCTCCATGTGAGAGACTGGTCCTTCTCACTGTAATAACTACACCATCTGCACTGAACACACATTCAGCAGACAGACTGGCTACGGGACAAGCCAGATACTTTAGTGCCAGCCTGCTGAGCTCTGGCCATTGGTGCATCTTCCCATACCAATTCCTCAATAGGTTTTGATCCACATAGCCCTTTTGGATCATCCAGATACTCCAGGGACATCCTGTGGATGGTCATTGGTGCTGCCACTTGCTCCACCTCTTTTGTCATCGCCTACGCACTGGACTTAAGCCCTGCCAATTTAAACCAATACAATGCAGAGGCTGGGTCTGGTCCTTTTGTTGCTGTTGCTGTTTCTGCTGGTGTACTGGTTGATGTTGTTGTTGGTTGTGTGAGACAAGACTGCCCTCACTGGAAGTTGAAGGCGGCACCCCAGAACTGCGGGGTGGGACTCTAAGTTCCTGAACATTCTTCTTCCTGGTCTCCGGCTTGCTTGACAATCCTCCTTTCAGGAAAAGGAATGAAAGTGGGCAGAATTTCTTTGTACCGTGGATCAAGTAGTGTGGCACAGATGTACTCTTTGACGCGATGATGTCATGTTGTAGCCTTGTGTTACAAGCCAAGCGAAGGATTAAGCTCTCAACCAAGGAATGAGCTTCTGTGTTTTCATTCACACCTGCAGGGGTGAATCTTTCAGATTACTTCTTTACCTGGTCCTGTAGCAGATTCAACTACGGGATCGCTTGGCCCATCGTACTGTCCTCCTTGCTAACTTCTCGTGTGAAAACCTCAAAAGGGACTAGCATCTATGTCAGACATTTGACTAGGCCCCATTTGTCCTCATCCATGGTCATAGCTTTTCCAACTGCATCCCCTCCTCTTTAAATGACATAGTCATTGATCTGTTTGTACTGCTCAAACAGATGTTGCAACATGTAATAGGTCAAGTTCCAATGAGTTGGCATCTCCTGTATCAGGGCTTTAACTGGTGCTCTATTATTATGCTGAATGATCCGCAGCGGCTTCCGGGCTCTAAAAGAATGACTGAAGTGGGTGCAGATTCTTCTGCAGGTGGTCAGTATGTTTCTGACTGTGTCTTCTTTTTTGAGAAACTCTTGCACCCAAGGTTGATGCAATGGGCCAAACACAGGACCCTGAAATAGCCTCCGTCTGACATTGGCCTTGACTATGTTAATGCCATGGTAACAAATCCAATTCTGAGACCTCTGAGTCACAGCCATTCGTACATCTTGCTGTTAAATTCATCCAAGATGTTTACAGCTGTATGTGATTTCTCCATGGCAAACATGGCCACTATTGCATGCCACCGAAAGCTCTTAAAACTTTCTTCAGGGCCAAGACCTGCAGATATCTTTTGCTTTACCCCCGCAAAAAAGATCCAGTGTGCAGTGATGTCACCTGACTTGTAGCTGATGTTCCCAGGCTCTCCTCACCACCACGACCATGTTCAGCACTTTATTTAAGGTGCTCCTCCCACTTGATTGTGTGGGGTTTTTTCATATGGGTCATTTGGCCTCCAGTACTATAATGTGTACCAGGCTTACATCGACGAACATGCTTGTTGCAAATGCTGCATACTGCAATGTGTTCCCCCTCTTTGCTATCCATAAAAAAGTCCCAAACTGGGGAGAAGTATGTTTTTACTGTACCACTGCCAATGCCTGAAGAAGGAATGGAGGTAGGTGGGCCTGTTGTTGATTGCCTCTCTACAGTGAATACTTCTCCTGAGGTAGCAGTTGGTGCAGGTCTCAGCTGGGGCTTTGCAAATATGTGAGCTGGTGGTGTTACCTGTGCCTCTCTTCTCCCAGACCTGAAATTTATGTGTTAGAGGGGGTCCCCCATTCTAGCTTTGGGTTACCTGTGCCACCGCCTTCAGAGCAGGTTGAATAGCAATGTCAGACTCCTCTGTGTCTTCTTCCTCAATAACTGCCTCATCTTCATCCTCCTCATCCTCCACGCCCATAAGTCTTTCAGGAACTTTTCTTTTCCCTTGCCTCTGCTTTTGTCTCCTGGACTCTGCCGGGGTCTATTTCATGTTCCTGTCATCATCATCAGAAGGGGTGCTTGGAGAAGATGGTGGAGTAGGGCCCGTCCTTTTCCTTGCTGGCGATCTGGGAGCCAATGATTCTAAAAGCGGAGTTCTTCGTCGGAAGGAAACTCACCTCCTGTGCTGCTCCAACATCAGTATAATGTACTCTTGCTGACTGTGGCTGCTGTCCACTTTGCTCTGTTTCCTGAAACGATTGTGTACAACTTTGGGAAAGGTACAAATCCAATTCAACGTCACTACTCATTGACATGATTGCAGTGGCTGCCTCACTGACAGATATGGTCCTGGGTTTAGTTTGGGGTGGTGCTGTTGATGCAGGAGTGCTGTTCTCAGCTTCCTCCCTGGAGGCCGGTGCGGTCCAAAACGTGGTGGTCCAAAAAAGATTTGGAGCGACATGCCACTGGTGGGAAGCTGCTTCTTTTCACTGACCACATTCTTGGAAGCATCCTTCTTTGGGGCCATCTTAAAGCTCTCAGTAGGCAGTTGCACCCAGCTGCACAAGTGGAAGATATTGGAGGACTGATGTGTGACTGCACAGGCTATCTGTTTGGCAGTACTGCAGGTGATGCCTCTTCTCTTGTGCACATAAAAGCAAACAAGCAAGAAAAACATTTATTGTGAAATGTGGCATTGTTTGCAGTGTGAATTAATACAGACAAAGGTCATATTAGTATGGTTGTTTTGTTAACTTAGGTAACCACTTAAAAGTCAAACCATACCATAATTCCCCATCAAATAACACACAATATACAGAATGATGGCGCTCTTTCCTTTATGTCCATGTATTCTAAAGAAGATACCTGTGGCAAATCAGGGACCTGAATAGGTAAATGGAATAGTAATCTTTAAAAAAAAATAAAGGATAGTGTGTACGTATGGCAGGCAATGTGGTCCAGGGGGAATGGAATAATCATCATCATTATACAAATGAATGATGCTAATGTCAACCGAATGCTGTTGCAAGGCTGTGCACCAATGGTGGATGGATGGATGATGGATCAACCGGGGTAAACAGGAAAAAATCATTTACAATTACAAAAAGAATTTTTTTTTTTTACTTATTAAAAAAAAGTAAAATAAAAAAAGAACACAAATTAAAACTAAAAAATTCAAATTAAATAAAAAAAATGAAATTAAAATGTTTTAAACAAATTATAATTAAAAAATAAAATTAAAAAATTACATTGGGAAATAAAATTTAAAAAATTACATTAAAAAATGAAATAAAAAATTACAATAAGTGAAATTATCCTCAAGCATATTATTAAACTGATATCTAATTTTTCCATTCAAGCCTATGGCAAGGGCACACTGGCTGAATGCACAAAATGGCTGCCTGCCAATGCCACATGGTCAACAACAACACAGAGCAAGAAGGCATTGGGAACAAAGAAGACATGCAGCCCATGGCAAAAGCACACTGGCTGCCTACACAAAATGGTCGCCAGCCATATGGTCACAACAACAACAACCAGCAAGGAGGCATGACCACAATAAAGAAGACATGCAGGCCTATGGCAAAAGCACACTGGCTGCCTACATAAAATGGCCGCCAGCCACATGGTCACAACAACAAGCAGTAGGCCTGAAAAACAAAAATCACATGCAGGCCTATGGCAAAAGCACACTGGATGGCTACCCAAAATGGCCACCAGCCAAATGGTCACAACAACCAGCAAGGAGGCATGGCTACAACAAAGAAGACATGCAAACTATGACAAGAGCACACTGGCTGCCTACACAAAATGGTTACCACCCACATGGTCACAACAACAAGCAGTAGGCCTGGAAAACAAAGAACAAATGCAGGCCTATGGCAACAGCACACTGGCTGGCTACACAAAATGGCTGCCAGCCACATGGTCAAACAAGAACAAGCAAAAGGCCTAGAATATAAAGAACATATACAAGCCTATGGACACTGACTACACAAAAAAATGGCCCCTTGCCACATGGCATGGGGAACAAAGACTAACAGTGGCCTATGACAAACACACTCACACACTGGCCAGACAAAGAAAGGAAGCATGGTAGTTGGTAACACAGGAGAAAACAGCATTAATTCAGCAATGCCAAAAACGAAATCTAGCTGGGCTAAAATGTTTTACAACACACATCCCCCAAAAGCATTAAATATATTAGCCCACCCATCCACTGCTTGCAGAACAAAATGCGAAATACCCCAAAAAAACACATTTTGTAATTTATTCCAATGCCATCCATGGCCTATATGATATTTCAATTAAACAGACACCACAGAAACAGTTGTTTCATGCACCCATGTCTAGTACTTGGCCTACTGGCGGGAAGGCCCATTGGCAGATTAGGCCACATACTGAATGAAATGAATATTGCAAATTTATTAGACAACATGGAGAAAATGCACTAAACTGTGCAACATTTTTCCTTTCCAAAACAAAAAAAGCCACACGCAAAAAAATAACTAGGCCCTTACTGAAATTGCAGGCCAGGCACCACAATAAATATTAAAAATCGAATAAAAGTACAAATAAGTCCTGGTGCATGCCTCCAATCAAACAAACACCATCCTTATACAACAGTGTTTGAAATAATTGTGAAATCATAAATACAAAGTCCTTAAATCTAATGGTATATATGCAGCAGACAAGGAGAGTGATCCTTCCAGCTCCAAATCCCAATGAAAAGTGACCAGAAGATGTACAAAGCAATGGGAGGAGCCTGCTGGACAGGAACAGGAAGTTGGACTCTCTGGGGCACTTTCTTCCTGTTGGAAAAAAAGTATTAAAAAAATGCATCTCACACAAAAAAAACAACTTCAACGGCCCGTTGGAGGACAAAATCCACTCGAAAAGCCTCTCAGCTGCTTCACGAGCACAAAAGCTGCTGGAGTGGTGCATTTGTGGTCAGCACTACATTGGCGCCGTCGTGGCCAGAAACTGTGCAAGCGAGCACAAATTATCACGCAAGCTCGCGGCCGGGCAGAGATTATCATGGCGCTTGCTCAAATCTTGAGTGTGCAAATGAAAAAAAAACCTCAGGAACTCCACGCTCCTCCGCGTACCGCGGAGTGCCCAAATTCCGCAAATTTGGAAAGAGGAACAGAGTTTACTGCCCAGGCCTACATATAATATGACATTACTCTCATCTAACCTCTATTTTGGAAGGGACCTGCTCTTATTTTACTCCAGTTTTTAAGGCATAGAATTTATTTACCAACACTCATTCTGTCTAATACTCCTGCAAGGAAATCTCAGTGTTGATCAGCATTTTTATGTTAAGAAACCACCCGTAGAGCTTTATTACCAAGGAATGTTTTCTGTCATCTCACCATGAAAGCGAAAGGATTATTTTATAACAAGCTTTATTCTCTTTCTTTTCCAATGCAACATTTTAGATTTCCTACTTGCTTCAGTTTCATCAATCCTTCACTGAAAATTCCCACACTATATATAAACCCTATAAACTTTGTAGGAAACTCTGGAGAATCTTTCTTTTTACAACCTAAAAGGCCACTGCCAATTAATCACTTGTTAGAAAATGTGAGGAAAAGAACCCAGCTGTTTTGCACATATCCAACAAGGGGGCAAAGGCCAACTGAAAACACTAAAAAAAAGTGTAGTATTTGTGAAGTGAACATTTTATATCCCTTAAAATGTAGAAAACAATAATAGTGTATTAAAAGTGGTTGAAAATACTTTTGTGGCTACAATAGGATTATTCATTATGATTTATAAAGAATTAAAACAAGTGGAATTCAAAATAGCCCTTCCCCTTTATAGGCAGGAATTGGTATAAAAACAATTTAAATTAATAGTTAAACCATTAAAACCAATATGTCCTCATAGGGAAACGGCCAGCAATGCATTTAAATCTCTACAGAAGCATGATGTATCTGCTAGAATCCCTGCCTCACAGAAGAACGGTCTGTGTGTGTGTTTTACTGCCGGGAAAAATTTAACTGGTTTTCCAACACCTCCTGCATAGTTAAAGACGTTATTCTCTTTCAACTACAAATGAGTAATACTATCCTTGGGTTTCCATCAATTTGGCGATAGTGCCCAGACCGTATGGTAATAGTGGCAAATTTCTGTCTAGTTAATTTATGAGCTACATCTTTGGGATTTTGATGACTGCTGTACTTTCTTTTTTTCTTCTTCTCTCTGTTAGTTCTATAGTACTTAAATACAACCAGCTGTGTAGAGAAGTCTACAAACAAATGTATGGCAGTATAAATATTAGTCAGAGCACACCATATGCACCGATAAACATGTTCATCTAGATAGATTCTTGGATCCTGACATTTCTTATATTTGGCATCCGATATCATCACTAACTCCCATTCTGTTCTTCTCATGGTGCTTGATGTTTGTTATTTTGTTGTGGCAACTTGATTTCAGTGAGGTTTCTATTCCTCTCCTTGTTTTATTTGGAGTCTCATCAGCTAGCATGCGTTCTTGAACTATGCCACATTTGTTGTGCTTTGTTCCTGTACCAAAAATATTTGCAGCAGGTATAGAGGGGCAGCGGGTGCACGGGGGTAGGGGGTGCGGCCACAGGCTGCATAAAAAAAAAATAAGAATAAATAAAACTTACCTTGCCGCCGCCGCCTGTCCCGCGTCTTCTTTCCTGCTCGCCTGTGTCTGACTCCAGGTCAGAACAGGAAGCAGACAGCTAGGCTCCCACCCCTAAGCCAATCACAATGCTCCAATGGAACATTCTGATTGGTCTGAGCGCTGTGACAAGGCGCTCAGCCAGGGGCTGGAGGGGTGGGCATGTTCTCCATGCATGCTAACAAAGAACAAGGGAGTGCGCATGACTGTTTTGGGTGGCCCAAGAGGGCCGACCAAACAGTCATTGCGCACTCAGGAGTGGGCAAACCACTCCTCCCCTGCCCTGTTCTGTAAGCAGAGCAGCACCGCCCACCCGCCCGCCGGCAAAAAAAAAACAAAAAATGGTAATAACTAAAAGTTATTACCAATTTATGTTTTTGCTTCTCGCACTGCGAGAAAGCAGTGGCGCGACCCTCCTCTGCCATTGCAGAGAAGCTGCCACTGCAGGTATATCCAAGTTTTTTTTTGCGACTTGTCTGAATGGTACACAAGAGTGACATAGGGCCAAAATTACTTCCCCAACAACTAGCTTTTCATATTTTTTTTATATAATCCTTGGATTTTCTCATCTTGCTTCACTTCTAGATGGGCACTGTAAAGTTGTTGTCAGCGTCTGCATTATTAGAGTCACTGGCAGTTATATTAGTGAAGACAGAAGTACAGTGCTTCATTTGCAAAAGACTGACAGCTGGTGCCCAAAGCTCTGCTCAGAAGCCTGTGGCCAGTGCTATTAAATATTGGTACACCAAATGCATAGTCTGGAATGCACCTCATTCCTCTTTAATCTACTGCAAGACACATCCTGCCCCTTGATCTCTTTCTTGCAAGTTCCTGCTTTCTTCCTTTGTGATGGTTTTTCCATCTTTCACTTCCTTCATCTTTCCCCTATGTTTCTTTTTCCCCATTGGTCCCCAAAAATGAGAATTGGTGGGCACCAATGGCACAAATTAAGCACAGTAGGGATCGTGCTGGGGGCCAAGTGCAGTGTTTCAGCTGTTGCTGGAGTCCAAGCCTCTTTAATGCCAAGGTGTGTCAATTGGTGTTGGGTAGTGCTGGGGTGTGATGTTGCAAGAGGTGTTAGTACCTCCTTCCATTAATTGTTATAAACGTGGCTATTGTGTTCCTGTTGGTGATATCTAAATTTCTCTTTCTGTTTGCCTCGTCTCTCAACACAATGTATGCTGGTGCATTCTTAGAAAAAACATTTTCATCCAGCAATTGTCATCACCTGGAGATTACCCTTATGAAGTAGTATTCAGGTGGCCTCTGTGTATTGATTTTGAAAAGTCACAGGTGCTAGCCCTAGCTAGGCTCTGTCTAAGTTGCAAGATGTTCTCCTTTATTCTGAGCCACTACATTCAAGCTGTTTAAGTGAAGGACAGTTATAATGAATGATGGTTGGATCAATGTTTTATTTTGCACTTTCAATGAAGTAATAAGCATATTGGAACCTATTCGCAAAAGGTAATCAGGAATTTACTCTTACACATTTCTGCTTTGCTTGGAGTAAATTATTGACAGCCATGGACTTCTATACAGCATCCACAGCTCCCCTGGGAATCTGATAGTCACAGGTTTCCAGGTAGGTTTGTGAAATTCCTTTGTGAATGCCATGTTGGTCACGTGTTACTTTGTACCCATGTGCAAATATACTTTGGGGCCGATTCCGATCTTGGTCGGAGGCGCACCAAATACCATTCGGTCGGGAAAAAAGCCATGCGAATGCCTGTTTCCCGACCGATCACGTCACATCATACCGAACGAGTAAGTACGATGCGCACAACAGCACAGAATCCGGCCGAGTCGTACTCACCCAATCCAGGTCCTGTTCTCCGACCGAGGCGAATCCGGAAATGCAGAATCGAGTCGCACGGAAGGGAAAATGCAGCCCCGTCCGGCCGAACAAGTACAATGCGCTTTCCGTACGCGCCCGAACCCGTCGCTACGCACGGCACGTCAAGGCATCCGGGAGAGGCGCACATAAGCTCCGATTCGGCGCCACAACACGATCCACGGCTACGAGGCGAACACGCCAGCGGCGGAGGACGACGCGAAGCGGCGAGAAAGACGAGCGACACGAACCAACCATGAATCCCTTCGTCCCGATCCTACCAATATTCTACATTTACTACCGGAACAGGCACGGACGCGTACGGCGCAGAAGGTAAGTCAGACACCAATCACAAAACACATACAACACGTACACGACACATCACACACACACAGAGGGATGCAGAATTTACTTACACCAGCAACAGCAGCACCATAGGGGCGGGATGCCCATCACCAATGCCACATATGCACACAGGGGCCTGAATGCGCACCACCACCACCACCCCTACCCAGGGGGCCGGATGCCAACCACTACTACCACCCTTAGCCAGGGGGTGCCAGATGCCCACCACCACTACCACCCTTACCCAGGGGGGCTGGATGCCTACCACTACTACCACCCTTAGCCAGGGGGTGCCAGATGCCCACCACCACCACCACCCTTACCAAGGGGGGCCGGATGCCCACCACCACTACCACCCTTACCCAGGGGGGCTGGATGCCTACCACTACTATCACCCTAAGCCAGGGGCTGGATGCCTACCACTACTACCACCCTTAGCCATGGGGGTGCCAGATGCCCACCTACTACCACCCTTAGCCAGGGGCTGGATGCCTACCACAACTACCACCCTTACCCAGGGGAGGCTGGATGCCTGTTACTACTACCACCCCTACCCAGGGGGGGCCGGATGCCCACCACCACTACCACCCTTACCCAGGGGGGGCTGGATGCCTACCACTACCACCACCCTTAGCCAGGGGTGCCAGATGCCCACCACCACTACCACCCTTGCCAGGGGTGCTGGATGCCTCCCACAACTACCACCCTTACCCAGGGGGCTGGATGCCTACCACAACTACCACCCTTACCCAGGGGGGCTGGATGCCTACCACTACTACCACCCTTAGCCAGGGGGTGCCAGATGCCCACCACCACTACCACCCTTACCCAGGGGGCTGGATGCCTACCACTACTACCACCCTTAGCCATGGGGGTGCCAGATGCCCACCACTACTACCACCCTTAGCCAGGGGGCTGGATGCCTACCACAACTACCACCCCTTACCCAGGGGGCTGGATGCCTGTCACTACTACCACCTACCCAGGGGGCCGGATGCCAACCACTACTACCACCCTTAGCCAGGGGGTGCCAGATGCCCACCACCACTACCACCCTTACCCAGGGGGGCTGGATGCCTACCACTACTACCACCCTTAGCCAGGGGGTGCCAGATGCCCACCACCACTACCACCCTTACCCAGGGGTGCTGGATGCCTACCACAACTACCACCCTTACCCAGGGGCTGGATGCCTACCACAACTACCACCCTTGCCCAGAGGGGCTGGATGCCTACCACTACTACCACCCTTAGCCAGGGGGTGCCAGATGCCCACCACCACTACCACCCTTACCCATGGGGGCTGGATGCCTACCACTACTACCACCCTTAGCCATGGGGTGCCAGATGCCTACCACTACTACCACCCTTACCCAGGGGGTGGATGCCTACCACTACTACCACCCTTAGCCATGGGGGTGCCAGATGCCCACCACTACTACCACCTTTACCCAGGGGGCTGGATGCCTACCACTACTACCACCCTTAGCCAGGGGGCTGGATGCCTACCACTACTACCACCCTTGCCCAGGGGGGCTGGATGCCTACCACTACTATCACCCTAAGCCAGGGGGCTGGATGCCTACCACTACTACCACCCTTAGCCATGGGGGTGCCAGATGCCCACCACTACTACCACCCTTAGCCAGGGGGCTGGATGCCTACCACAACTAACACCCTTACCCAGGGGGCTGGATGCCTGTCACTACTACCACCTCTACCCATGGGGAGCTGGATGCCTACCACCAACACCACCCCACTCATAGGATGGACAATGCATGACACAACCAGCACACCATAACCTAGGGAATGCAAGAAAAAGACATCCCCCAACACCATGACAAGCGTGTGTAGACTGTGTCAAATGCCTACAACACTGAACATGACTTTGAACATACAATGTGACCCCCTATCACATGTGCCACACATATATGTGTGTGGCCCCCACAATGCAAGCAGGCCATGACCATTGTGGCAATGGGGTCCAAACCCCATCATCACAGTGACCAAAATGTAAGTGTGGGGTCCATAGCTGAAGCACATTTTTGAACAGTGTGGCAATGGGGTCCAAACCCCCATCATCACAGTGACCAAAATGTAAGTGTGGGGTCCATAGCTGAAGCACATTTTGAACATTGTGGCAATGGGGTCCAAACCCCCATCATCACAGTGACCAAAAGGTAAGTGTGGGGTCCATAGCTGAAGCACATTTTGAACAGTGTGGCAATGGGGTCCAAACCCCCATCATCACAGTGACCAAAAGGTAAGTGTGGGGTCCATAGCTGAAGCACATTTTGAACAGTGTGGCAATGGGGTCCAAACCCCCATCATCACAGTGACCAAAATGTAAGTGTGGGGTCCATATCTGAAGCACATTATGAACATTGTGGCAATGGGGTCCAAACCCCCATCATCACAGTGACCAAAATGTAAGTGTGGGGTCCATAGCTGAAGCACATTTTGAACATTGTGGCAATGGGGTCCAAACCCCCATCATCACAGTGACCAAAAGGTAAGTGTGGGGTCCATAGCTGAATCACATTCTGAACATTGTGGCAATGGGGTCCAAACCCCCATCATCACAGTGACCAAAATGTAAGTGTGGGGTCCATAGCTGAAGCACATTTTGAACATTGTGGCAATGGGGTCCAAACCCCCATCATCACAGTGACCAAAAGGTAAGTGTGGGGTCCATAGCTGAATCACATTTTGAACATTGTGGCAATGGGGTCCAAACCCCCATCATCACAGTGACCAAAAGGTAAGTGTTGACAAAGAAAAAGCTGCAACTGCCAAACTGCATGGATGATTCCTGGTCACAGAACATAAAACACATCAGTGGCAAAGTAGTGCATGTGTCCCATTGCAACATAGATTGGGGGAGGCAAATACCTCAGTGCAAATAAGACATACCTTTGGCCATGTGCAGACAAACAACACCCATGGGGGCTGACACTGTCAACATTCATCAATGACACAATGACAGAAGTGACCATCAGAATGCAGACCCACATATTTGCACCAATGGGCACACAAATGCAGATACCCTGTGGAGACTGTAGATGTGAGGTGAACAGATACCATACCATGGCAGCAATGGGACACACAAACCATGATCATTGTGCTGACTGATGACCTAGGAGTCCCAGGGACAGCAGGGGAAACCCACCAAACTACATACAGCCAATGGCACACCCAAGATATGCCAATGCAGTGGTGCAGATGCACAAACACAAACAGGCAGACCCACACTGCACATCAAACACAACAGGTGAGGGGGGGGTGCCAGTGTCCCCAGGCAACCACACAACACATGAGGAGGCCTGAATACCAATCATACAGATGTGCATACAGTGCCACACAAAGGTAACTCATGGATCCAAATCCCCTATGTGGGCAATCAGGCATTGTCAGATGAGAGGGAGCACAAATCACACATGTCACACAGGCACGTAGGAACAGCAACTGACACAGCAAGACACAGACACAGACACACCACAGCACTACCCCCAGGGCCCCCACAATGTGGTGACCCTGGGCTGCATTACAATCCCACTGTGATGACAAAGCTAAATGTCGTTCACACTGTGAACCACAGTCATGTGTCCTGAGCAACAAACTACCATCACACCTACACAAGCACAAATCAATCAGCACGGCCAGTAAGCCAAGGCCAACATGGAGGCAGGGGTCTAGCCGGGCAACAACTCTCATCTGCACACACTCAACACCACACACCTCGACCTCCAACAATGTGCAGCAGTGAAGCACACATGCACTGGTGACATTGCACATGCACCCATGACAATTCCAGGGTGGTGGGTGGGAACCAAGGTGCAGAAACACATCACACATGGCCACTCAACAAGACTCCTGAATGTCTGACACACTGCACACTACGCTGTACATGGACATGACGGCAATACCACACCAACCAATGGGATCCCAGCCACAGTCACACACCAATGAAGAAGCCAAGGTCACCCACAAAGAACACACATAGACAACAACCAACATTGCAACCCGGACCCTGAGGAGTGCCAGCAGTCACACACACAGCGTGTCACAATCACTGAAAGATAACACAAACTGGAAATCACATGACAGGTGCAAACAACAAGTGCCATGGGGAAACCTGACTGTGACCCATCTGCGTCTGCACACAAACTCAGCCCTGACAGCAAACACACCTATGGGTGACACCCTGATGACCAGTAATGTGCCATGCACCCACATCACAGAGAACCCAGGGAGAAGACTTTGGGGGAACATAGGTCAACTCAGCAAGCATCACAAACAGGTACAACACTAGGGATCACAGCATGCACAGCAAAACGGAAGTGAACACACAGACATGCTCATACAACACACACCTTGGGCGCAGGCAATGTCACAGGAGTACACACTGCCATGAGGGGACTCCACTCCTGTGTGAGGAAAGCTGTGCCATATGTTGCCTCAGTAGGGCCCCATCATGTCAGCTGAGCACTTGGTCACACAATCAACAATTAGCACCAAATGAAGGCTCCTGTCACATCAGCCTGGTCATGGAAGTGCCAACGAAATCATCAGCACAGATCCAACACACTTGTATAGCAATGTTGCACTGACAACACAGATGAGTCCTTCCCCATTGATGCCCAAACCTGCATGTCCAGTGGAGATGGCCACACGGTCAGGGAAGTAGACGAATTGAACAATGGCAGGCACAACAGATGTGCAGGGGTGGAAGCCACAGATGTGAAATTGCTAATGTAAGTAGGAAATCCCATTGCCAAATATTGAACACATGACGCCCTCAGATGCTGCTAAGGATGACATGGATACACCACAGGATAGGACACATTCCCCCTGGACCACGTGTTCCTGCACAGTAACACTTCATTATAATGAGACCAAATATCACCATCACTGCAGCAAGGGCATGGTTAGCATCATCAACAACATGTACATCAGAAGCAAAAGCACTAGAGAACAGAAAGTTGCTTTATTCAGCATATGTGTGTTTGAAAAGTGAAAGTCCAGAAAAAACACAAAGGCCAATGGCCAGTCCATTGTCAAAGTCCAAACAGGGTGATAGTGGCAGATGTCACCCTACGCATGCCTGCACTGCACAAAACCAGGGACAATCCACTAGGAGGGGCAACCGGGGGGGCAGGCCAGGTACCGCAGGGACAGGATCAGGGCTCACCAGGAGGAGGCAGGGAAGGGGTGGTGGGTGCTGGAGAGCCACTGACAACTGCAGTGGAGGTGTCTGACATGGTGTGTGCCGGCACAACTGGGGGGCATGACTCAGATGTTGTGGGTGCCGGCACGACTGCAGTGGACCCTGCAGATGGAGTGGACAGGTCCGCCACTGCAGTGCCCAAGTCAGACAGGGTGGTAGTGGACTCCACTGCAGTGCCTACCACCAGGGGAGGAGAATGGGGAACAGGCAAGGTGGGCTGGACAGAGGGGAGGACACCCTCACCACATCAGTGGCACAGACAAGCGCAGCGGGGGTGTGGTGCCAGGAGAGCAAGTGGCAGGGGAGAAGGCTGGATCCTCTTGGGGATGGTATATCTGTGGGTGGGGGAACCTGGGGCAGGGTGTGGTGGGGGCACCTGTGGAGTGGGGGCCTGAGGGATGGAGGAAGGAGACCTGGTGCCTGAGCTGCAGGGCAGCGGCGGGGTCTTGCTCTTACGACTCCGGGGGACTTGCGGGTGGGGGCCTCAGTCTGACTGCGCCTGGGGGAGGGTGTCCGGGGGCGAGGGCACTCTGCTCCATGTGGGTGGGCTTCCTCTTCCCCTGAATGCTGTATCAGCTGGATCGGAGGGGAAGAGGCTGAGGTCACTGAGGCAGAGCCGCTGGGTCTTTGGGGTTGCAGGTGAGGCAAGGGAGGGTGCTTTGGAGGAGAGGCAACTGAGGACTGCGCAGTGCTCGTGGATGCGTGTGTGTGTTCCAGGGCCCCATCCCCTGTGAGTCTGGTTTCAGTCCCCTGACTGTGCGTGCGTGTGCGTTTTGTTTGTGGCGTGTGTGTCTGTGTGCTGGACGTGTGTGTGCTGGTGTGTGCCTGTGCCGGTGTGTGTGTGCTTGGGACGGGTAAGGTGCTGGGGAGTGTGGATGGAGCAGAGGCAGGAGGGGTGAGGGACTGTCTGAGGAGGGACACTGCTGCCGTCAGGGAGGAGTCCATGGACCTATTGCCCCTCTGTAGGTCAGACATGCCCAATGAGATGCCCTCCATGAACGACACCAGCTGAGTCAACAGAGCGGTGTGTGCATGGAGGACACTCAGCATGGCTGTCTGTCCTACATGGAGCTGGCGAAGGAGGTACACAGACTCCTCACTCAGGGCAGCAGGGGACACAGGGGCAGGGGGTGCGGTGCCTGGCCCAAAGGAGACACGCTCCCGAACATGGGAGCCTCCACGGACCTGGGGAATGGGAGCCGATGGGAGGGCGGTGGTGGTGGTGCTGGTGGTGACGGGGACAGCAACACTAGCTGGGGTGTGGTGGCTGCTGACACCCGCCTCCATAAGGGAGTCATCCTCCGAGCCGCTGTGGTCCTCAGCTGAGGTGGATGCTGCTGAGGACTCCTCGGTGTGGCTCCCCTCGCCCTCCGTGCCACTGGGTCCCTCCGACCACTCCTCGGCTGCTGACCCAGTCTGGCTCTCCGGCTCCTCCTGGTCCGTGGAGCTGTCCCCTTCCGTGGCCATGGATGTATCTGCAAACAATGGGGAAACAGACAGACATCAGTCACCTGCACCAAACGCACACACCACTGTGAGCACAGCACATTACAGAGCAAGCCCTGGCATCATTAGTTGAACATTGCTAAAAGTGCCCTAACTGAACAGCAGAAGCCAATTGTCAGTCTGATGCCAACCATGGCACTCACATCCCACATGGCCTTGCACCCATCTGTCTGGTGTCTGTTGGATAGCAACACCCCAGTGTGGACACATGCACCACCTTCACAGTAGTTGGACAGTGCAGAGGACACGGTGTAGCATGTGGACATGCACACATCACAACTCTTGCCACTGAGTCTGTACAGGTTTCCGGATGAAAGGGATGCCCAGAGTCAAATAGGAAATGCATGTGATGCATACCAGCGACAGACACCATGATGCACCCATGTCCTGATAGCCATCGCCACAATGGTGTGCATGTAGCACATGTCACTCCCCTGCAGGATCACCAATAAGTAGACACATGCCATGGCGGAGGCATGACTGCTAAGTCATACATCACTGTCTCAGTGATGTATGACTTGGCAGCCAGACAACAACACTCTGCACTGTGTCACAATAGTAGGTCATGGGGAATGCAAGTCCTGGAGCTGCACAAGTGCACATGTACATCCCCACACAACACATCATCTTAACCCTCATCTGTCCAGGTCATACCGATTGGACATATGGGAGACCTGTGACACTACCCTCTGAACCCGAGTCCCTCACAATCTGCTGTGAATGGGAAACAGCTGCCTGAACTTCACATTCGCATACCCCAGTCTGCACGGGCAGCTGATCAAACACCTATGTGACACACAAGTATCGTCTCCTATGGTCACATCTCCAGTGGCATGCTGAGACCCTACCGAGAAACACCCCAGCAGTCCTGGCAACAAATCCACAGCACACTGACACAGAGGCAGACACCTGAGGGGTCAAATCACTGCGCACAATGTGTCAGCTGATACACGGAAGTGGGAGTACAGGTGTATTGGATGGGCTGGAGTAGGCATGACTGTCCTGCCCCACATGAATGAGGGATGAGCCCTGGACAGTGGATAGCTGGCTATGTATGTGTGACACACGTAATCTGCACACTCCTGGGGCCCAAACATTGTTCCCACCCGCTGCATGGGTGTGTGCCAGATACCCCAGGCACATGTGGTGGCTCAGCTCAGCAAGTGGACCGCATATCAAAGCAACACGCAGATTACATGTCCGAACACAGGCGTTGTGTGAACAATGGACCCACCCATGATGCCCACAACAGAGTTAGGGAAACAGATGCTGTCCCCCACCTTGAGTGAAGCAAACTGCAAGGACACAGTCCCAAGTGACACAATTCCCTGAATGTAAGGGCCACACCTGGGTATCAGATGAGGAGTGGGCAGTGCACAATAGAGGGACATGGCTCCTGGACAACATGACTGCTGTACTGTGGCAGTTTAACCAGGCCAGAGGAGGGCACATAGCATGTAATACAGAGTTCACAGTGCAGTCTTTGACTCACCCCCTCCTTGCTGCTGTCTGGCCTTCAGCTGCCCATCCAGGTCTGGAAACACCACCGCCAGGATCTGGAGCATGTGGGGGTCAGGGTCCGTGTTCCGCCCCTCCTGCGAGGAGGCGACAGCTTCAGCTGGACCCGTGTAATCCTCCGGGTCCAGCCCCGAAGGTCCTGCCACCTCTTCTGGCAGTTGCGGATCCAGCGCTTGTAGACCCCCACGGACCGGACAGCCCGGACGATGTCCTTCCAGATCTCCTGCTTCCGATGGGCATTAACCTGTGAGGATGACAAAGTGAAAAGGCCATTACTACACATGGAACATATCCGTGCATGACACAGTTGTATATACATGTCTCAATCACAGGGGCACATGATGTACACAGGCAGTGCAACGCTGCCCATGGACAGTTTGCCAGAAGTCACTACATGGTATCATTGCATGGGAAGTAAAACCTTGTTCAAATGCACTGACACTGCACCATACCTGTCCAGTGCATGTCACTACACACTATGGGGGTGACAACTACTCAGTGAGCCTGCTAGCCAGTGGCGTGCAGACTTTCAGCCTTGCTAGTCAGACAAAATGCACATTCAGAAAGGCAGTGCACAGAACACTCACCTGCTCCCCTGGTGTCCCATACAGCTTGCTGTACTGTGGAAGTAGGCTGTGCAGCAGGGCCTGGTTCTCCTCAAGGCTGAAGGCTGGGGCTCTCTCCACAGTACGTGCCATTGCAAGGTCCAGAGGGGGCAGAGACAGCAGCAGTGCAGTGGCAGATGTAGTCCTGGAGCATGTAGTGCAGGCAAGTGAGCTCTCAGGGGAACAGCCAGCAATATATATGTGCTGGAGAGGCAGATACTGTCCCATGTGTCCAAAGTGATAGGTCCAAGTCGTTTGCATCTTCTGAATCTGGCCAATCCATGGAATAGCAGCACCAATACATGCCCACAGCATCCTTCAAATCTTCAACTTCATGACATACATGATTTTGCAACATTGTTGTGGGTGACCAACTGAATTTCCAGCAACCGACTCGTTCGAATTTCGAAAACACGTCCGTTGCCAGGCTAGGCCATTGTCAATGGGTGCGCACCGATCGGTCCATTGCTGTTCAACGCGTACAGGGGTACAACGCGTACCCGCACACATTGAATGCAATGGGCCGGCCGGGGGCACCGATCGGTCCATTGCGGTACAACGCGTACAGGGGTACAACGCGTACCCGCACACATTGAATGCAATGGGCCGGCCGGTGGCACCGATCGGTCCATTGCGGTACAACGCGTACAGGGGTACAACGCGTACCCGCACACATTGAATGCAATGGGCCGGCCGGGGCACCGATCGGTCCATTGCGGTACTAACGCGTACAGGAGTACAACGCGTGCCCGCACACATTGAATGCAATGGGCCGGCCGGGTGCACCGATCGGTCCATTGCTGTTCAACGCGTACAGGGGTACAACGCGTACCCGCACACATTGAATGCAATGGGCCGGCCGGGGCACCGATCGGTCCATTGCGGTACTAACGCGTACAGGGGTACAACGCGTACCCGCACACATTGAATGCAATGGGCCGGCAGCACCGATCGGTCCATTGCTGTTCAACAGCGTACAGAGGTACAACGCGTGCCCGCACACATTGAATGCAATGGGCCGGCCGGGGCACCGATCGGTCCATTGCTGTTCAACGCGTACAGGGGTACAACGCGTACCCGCACACATTGAATGCAATGGGCCGGCCAGGTGCACCGATCGGTCCATTGCTGTTCAACGCATCCCTGTACAAGTGACTGGCATATGTCACCATGCCTGTCTCAGATGAACATATGCCAGCCACAGATAGCTCCCAGGGAGTGAGGGGCACACCTACAACACGACAGCCTGTCCAAACTGTATCATAAGGCATGTAAGGCTGCATTTCCTATTGTGTGTATGTTGGTGTACATGTTGTCCTGTGGGTGTCACCTCGGGGCAGCCACCCCCAGGCTGTGCACGTGTTCATGGGGACAGGATCCTGGGTGTTACGTGTACATGAACACTGTGATGTGCAACTGTTCATATCTGTGCATGTGCCATGGTCACATTTCACGGTGATGTATGTGTATGTCATGTCACATACCCCGTGAGTCCCATGTGGGATGGTATGTTTGAGCCAGGGTGTCCCAGTGGCACAATAGTGATGGTCCTCCACAGTCTGTGTGCATGTAGTGTTTACAATGTCTCTGATTTCATGTGCACAATGGGAGACAGTCTCCACATCCACGTTGTGTGTGCATGGACTTTGATGTTGTGCGTGTGTGTGTCACAGACATCCATGTCTGTCCTGCAGTGGCAAGTGGGACCACTACCTGTGGGGGTCATGGTTGTTTTGCTGTGGTGTATACATGATACTCCATGTAATGCGAGTGTCCATGTGGCAATACAGGGTCCCTGGGAATGTACCTGTTGTTGAGCTGTGATGCCTGGGGCACATCTGTCCTCACATGTCACTGTGGGGGGTGATTGTGACATGGCAGCAGGAGATGGGAACTGTGCCACGGCCTCATGATATCCAATGGGCCAACCTGGGACTTATTGATGCCACTTGTTGAACCGTGATGACAGATGTTGGCCATGTATGTACCATACATGTCCTTACGGAACTGCACACTTCATGTAGTTGTGCCTCATAATGATGTATGATGTGATATTGAGTGTGTTCAATGCCGCATATGTGGGGTGACTGACAATCTTGCTTTCTTCTCCTCTGCACTGCAGGGCTCCTGCTGTCCATCGACCATTCCCAGACCTGGCAACGATGGTGGAACGGGACAGCATCCGACGGTACCGCTTCACCAGGCAGCTGATTGAGGATTTGGCAGTGCAGTTGGCCCCACATTTGCAGCCTGGCCGGCCGTATCCTACAGCGCTGACCCCCAAGGTGAAGGTGATGGCAGCCCTACACTTCTTTGCCACCGGTACCTTCCAACATACTGTGGCGACTGCTGGTGGGATGTCACAGACCATGTTGAGCCGTGTGCTCCGCGATGTTTTGGAGGCAATGTTGGTATACCTGAACCGGTACATCTATTTCCCTAGACTGCAACGACTCACTGACGTGAAGAGTGACTTCTATGCCCTGGGGAGGATGCCGCATGTCATTGGCTCCATTGATGGGACACATGTGGCTTTGGTACCACCACAGGCCCAGGAGCAGGCCTACCGTAACCGCAAGCACTACCACTCGGTCAATGCACTGGTGGTGTGTCTTGCAGATATGACCATCACACACGTGTGTGCCCGTTTCCCTGGTTCAGCACACGATGCCTTTGTGATGAGGAGTAGTCGCATCCCCAGGATGATGGCACAGATGCAGAACCAGCGTGCCTGGCTTGTCGGTGTGTACTGACTTTGTGCCATTGTGTGTGATCTGATCTGTAGTATTCCGCCCACTTTTCCAAGTCAGCTTATGTGCACTTGTCTGTCCGTAGGTGACTCGGGATACCCCAACATGCCGTGGTTGCTGACACCCCTCAGGAACCCTGTGACACCAGCCCAGATGCGCTACAATGAGGCACATGGTCGGACCAGGAGAGTGATTGAGCTGACATTTGGTCTCCTGAAGAGCCGCTTCCGCTGCCTCGACAAGACAGGAGGGTCCCTCCCATATGCCCCAGCGAAGGTGTGCAAGATTATCATCGTCTGCTGCATGCTACACAACCTGGCAGTGCGGAAGGAGTTGCCTCTCATCCAGGATGACAATGACCAACATCAGCCACCTGTGGAGGATCCTGGCCTGGACCACGATGCCAGTGATGATGATGATGACGAGGGTGATGTCCGCACACAGCTCATCACCAACTTCTTTAGCTGAATGTGAGCATCCTGAGGTGTCATGTCAATGATGTGAGTTGGCATGATATGTGTAGGTGGTGCTCTGGTGCTGTTGGAGTGTGTCCATGGGCTACTTGACTGGATGTGTGTAGCGATGTGTGCTTACAGGTGGTCTGTACTCCCCAACAGTGTTGACATGCTAACTTGGTTCTGGGTGGGTATCTTGTAACATGTATTGTGCATGAGTTTTGCTGTTCTGTCCTGTTCTCCATTGCTTTTGACTGTGTGTCATTTCTGTCCTTCACAGGGTACTTTCAGATTCGTTTGGTCAACTGTGTCCACCGACGACGTGATTGTACTTCCAGGGTGGTAGCTGTTGTGTCCCTACAGGTGATGTGCGCCACACCCATGGACTTCCTTCCTTCTACAGTTGTTGACTGTGTGCCCGCTGCCAGGTGGGATTACCTTGCATCTGTAGTGGTTACGACATGTTGTGATGTGCGTTGTCTGTGGTCACACATTTGACTGCCATTTGCTTACTGCACCTGTGGGCTACTTGACTACAACTGGGAATAGGTGTGGTGTCTGTGCATTGCACCGTCTTTCCTGGCAACATCAGTGTAGGCAATGAGTCAGATGGCCTAGGTGTGTATGTGTTGTGTAGCCCTGGTGGTGTGTCTCCCTCATATGTGTCACGTTGCCTTTACTCACATGCCTGTGTTGTACTTGCAGTTGCAGTTCGCATACACAGTGTAATTTTGCAGTTCATCATCCCCATGACAGCACCCACGTTGGAATCACAACAGAGGCAAGTATGGTGTATTAGTGTGTTTATTGTGATACATTTGTGTGAATAGTGCATAGGATGGTTAGTGCTGTACATGTATATTGCAATCAGAAGTTCCTAGGTGAATTGAAAGTCCTGGTAGACAAAATCCCCAGTATCGGGGCCACAGTTGTCTGAGACATTGGTCCAACTTGTACTCCGCATGTCATGTGTGGGAGTTGTGTTGCCGTCAACAGGGTGAACAGTTTGTGCACAAAGGTGAACATCCAGAACAGGTTCAGGCTTCCTGGGGGTTGAACTTGGCCATCGGCCTCTCACTTGCCCCTCCTCGGACGACCCCTCTTCTTTGGGAGGGGCCCCTCAAGTACAGGCTGCTGCGGTGCAGGGGACTCTCCGCCAGAGTCATCCTCCCTCCCTGTGGCAGTTGCAGTTTGTTCAGCACCAGATGTTGTTGGCACACAGGGAGGTGTGGACTGGTTGCTGTTCATCTGGCGGAGGCATTGTAATATGTCCCTGTGCACCGCCGTCATCTCTTGCAGTGCGTCCCACTTGGACTCCACGCGGGACATGTGTGAGTCCAAGCGGGCATGATGGGCAGCCTGCTGCTGTTTCATGTCTCTGAGGAGCCCCACTACCTGGCTGAGATCTCCGGTGCTGGACTGGTACGCATCGGCTATGCGTACCAGTTGTGGGTCATCATGCACACCAGCAACCTCTGCAAGCAGCGACCTCTGTCTCCCACCCCTCCCACCACCCCTGCCGACATGTGCAGTGCGTGCAGTGGCACGCACAGATGACCCTGGTCCCCCTTGGGGGTTGGTGGTGGTGGTGGTGTCCATGGCCCCACGTTGGACCAGGGTCCCTGTGCTGGTGGTGCTCCTTGTTCTGTCCATGTCGGCAGGGATGGTATTTGTGGTGACAGTCGTTGGAGGGGTGGGTGCAGGGGGTGCAGCTGGTGGTCCTGCTGGTGCTGCAGCTGGTGGTCCTGCTGGTGCTGCATGTTGACTTGCACCGGAGGTGCCAGGTTGGTCTTCTTCGTCCGAGGAGGGCAGAGGCTGTACGACACCAGTGAGCTCCGTATCCTCTTGAGCCTGGGACTGGGACTCCTCAGCGTCTGCTGCTGTGTCCCCATCATCACCTGTTTTTGGGAGAAACACACAATGTATGTAATGTTTCTGCAGGCATCAATGGTTGACACACCTGACAGTTGTGACTGTGCCTCTGGGTGCGGGCCTGTACATTGCATTGTCCTAAGTTGTCACAGTCAGGGGTTGATATTGGTGTAGCACATTGTCCTGCATTATTTGGGCATTTCTATGTATTTGTTGGGGTGTGAACATGGTCTGCATTGGTTGTATTTGGTTGACAGCCGGCCCTCCTTCCCACCCAGCCAGTCAGTTATCCCACCATGGACTGTGCTTCCGATCTGGGCCTCAAGGGCCGTACGGGACTGCGTGATGGCCTCCAGAAGCATCGCCGTGTCCGAGGAGACGCCCCCAGCGGCCTCCCTCCCGGCCGGGGCGGCCGTGGTGTACTGGTCCATGGTAGGTTGTTTAGGCGCCGCTGTGCTAGGGTTGTTCTTCCCCATGATGGTGTGCGGGGCCACTCTCCGGCAGACCAGGACACAGTAAAACGCAGGGTCCAGGAGCGGGGTGGGAAGGACAGGCACCGCAGCATGGCCGGTAGGGCAGCTCCGGCTATACCGCTATGCAGGCCCGGCCCCCGTACGGACCGCAAGATTTCCCAGCGAGGAGTAGGCCCACCCCACAGCCACCGCCAGGGGACCTCTTCAGCCGCCGCAGGGGAGGGGCGGCACCACGATGGCAGTGCAGTCGTCTTCCGGGGTCGGCCCGGGTCTACCCCGACGGCCCTCAGCACCGGCAGGTCTCGTGGGTCCGGTTCCCTCGCAGACCCCGACCAGGCTCCAGGTACCACCAGGGGCCCACAGCCCGCACCGACGTAGGCCTCACTGCTTCCCGGGGCCCGTCCCCCGTCCCGGGGGGCTCCTCGGTCTCGAAGAGGGCCAGGCAGCCGACTTCACCCCAGAGAGGGCTCCGCGGCGGCGACACAGGACCCACCTCTCGCCAGAATCCACTGCCCGTGGCCCCCGGCGGGGACCAGTGGTGTCCAGGCCCCGGCACAGGCCCGCCTCCTCAATGCGTGGCGCGGCCCGTTGGGTCCCGGGTGGGCCGGGGGGGCGAGGGTCCCACTGCTGCCACTCACTCTGCCTCAGGAGCAGGCCCGCTCCAGTGATGCGCGCCCTCCAGGCCTTCTCGTCCGGCCAGCACTCCGCAGCCTAGGCCTCGCCAGCCGACCACTACAGCCAGTACAGTGGGGGGAGGGGCGCCATGACGACCACACGGCAGCCCCGGCCACAGAATGGACACCCGCCGGCCCCAAGCGGGCCGCCCGCACCGGGCAACGGCCCCTCCGGCTCGCCTCGTCAGGGGACCCGGCCTCCGAGTCCAATCGGCGTCCCCACGCTCACAGGCGCCGCGTCACCCGCCCGCCGGCGGGGACCGGCCCAGCGGCCAAAGCGGGCCCCCGCAGATCTCAGGGGCTCACCGCTAGATGCCCGGCGCGGCCCCCTCCAAGGCGCGCCACAGAGTTGGTCGGATGGGACCAGGATATATGACGGATGATGGCGCTGGCAAGGGCGGACGGCGGAGCTCTAGCGAGACGCGTCCGCCATGTTCGGCTTCCAAGCCACGCCCCCGCCCTCCTGCTCTTTGAGGCTCGCGCCCACCACACCTGCCTTTCTCAGAACGAACGTTGCTTTCTGAGAATAAGGCCATCCCGTCCGGAGCTGTCCAGGTGCTGAAACGTGATCAGCCTCCAAGCAGCGCCTTCGACAGAATGCAGGGTGTCAAAGTAGCTGCTTTGTATATATACGTATGCATGGAGTGTTTGTGTTTATGTTCAGTGTTTACAGATGTTGTTAAGCCAATTTAGCAGATTATGTTAGTAAGGTTCATGGAGCTACAGAGGTCGATTGAGCAAAGATGGTGCCAGGATTGAAGATTTAAGAGCGAAACAAACATCTGAAAAATGAAAACGTATGTCTAAGGAGTCGAGGAAAGAAACTGGACAAAGTGCCCGTCCAGTAGTACTAGCAGAGACATGACCACAGGTGCAGGGAACCAGCGATTATGCGGCAAACACACACCAACAAATAGCTGTTTGTATGCATCTAAATCAAACATGCACTTACGCAAACTGCCAAACGTGGCCAATATCATGACCATCTCCACGAATAACAAAATTACAAAAAACAACGAGCTACAAAGGCTATACCAATATACGCATGAATACAAATAAAAACTCTACCCTGACACATCATACTGAACAACCTCATACATAGAGCGGATCACATTCTCAAAAAGAGAAAGCCCCTACAAATGCCTGGAGAAAAAACACAGCTGACAAATCCATGCAGCAAAAAGACAATACATGTAGTAGGTGACAACAAAAGTACGGATCTCACATGAATCTCAGGCATACGGGGTCGAGATCATAATTACCAAATACAACACGGACATTTTTCACGAAGATTTTGAAGTAAAATATAATTTACCTTAAACACGAAACATAAAGTAACTAAGCAAAATAGAGAAAGGGGTTAGAGCTCCCATGGGGCTGCACACAAGCCCACCCGAAACAAGATATAAGGCACAGATTTTGCTGACCAGCAAATAGCACATCCAACCATTTACCAAAGATCAAGCCACAATAGCACAACAATCAAGGAATCCCTCAAACAATGGTCCACAAACAACACGAGACGTTTGCAGGTATTGTTAATTTCTGTGCACCTAATTTCTAGCATATATATGTCTATACTCATCCCATTGCTTGAAATTCGATGATTATCACAATACACCTTGACACAAACAGAATGCATTCATGAAGTTGCATGCTATCACAACAATTACCACCCATCTGGAGAAAAGCAAGGCGCCATGCCATGGACTGGAGAGCGCAGCTTGCCCAAATCAAAGGAATACAGCCACAAAGGGTATCACTGTTCAAACAGAACAACGGGACAATGAATGTTTTAAATACATTTTTTAAGTTTTGAGAAGTTAACAAACTTTGCAGCTTCATATTGTTGTGAAGTTCGGTAGTTTTGCAAAGTTTAGCTCATATGAGACATTTCCGGCAAAGACATATGTACAGGAGATAATTCATGCAAATATGTTTTAATTTGATCACAGGTTTTGCTGTTATTGTCTTCCATAAAACCAACCTTTTCACTTGATAATCATTAAATATTCCTCCAGTTTTGTAAAGTTGTCGAAGTTTAAAAAAACATCTCAGGGAGAGGATGTGGCCCAACAGCTAGAGAGTTCAACCTCAAAACTGGGGAACAGGGTTCTAATCTCAGCAGGGACGCTCAACATCCTGTGATTCTGGGAAAATCACTTAATCTCCCAGTGCCTAACAAAATTAATGTGTCCATCTGTAACGCAACTGCTGCTCATGTAAAGCGCTCTGATACCTCTGATACCTTCGGGTCGAGTTTGCGCTATATAAAACTACAAAAAAATCACAATTTGCCTAAAGACAACTTCGCACATTTCTTGGAGGGTACCAATAAAGGGAATAATAGCATTTATTAAATGCTACTATGCATGTGTACCTATGAGTTAGGCCAAACTAACATTTGAGGCCCCAAATCAAAAAGCCCTTTGCACACCTGTCATATGTCCCGTGCAGGTCCATTGCCGTTTCCCCTATGTTAGCATGAGCATGCTGCATTCTTTACTTTTTCTTTGCACATGTTACTACACACACGTATTTTGCTTTGTGCCGCTCTGTACTTTCACACAGAACTTACTGTAATTTATGTGTTCTGTATTTTCCTGGGATTTAGTCTGAACACCGTTGACAAGGTCAAACAACAATGCCCCTTGTTATTCTGTTTTGGTAAGGCTCTAGCACATAGACAAAACATACACATGCAGCTGTTGTTTGTGAACACATACTCTTTGTCATATAGGTGTATACAGACAGGCAAATACACAGATGAGATCGCAACTACACCTGAGATGTAGAACCTTCATCTGTGCATGCTAAGGGACGGGGTCTGCTGCAAACACCTAGAGATCTTTTGATATATATTCACTTTGCTTCTGTAGAAGGGGAGGCTGTTAGCTTACCCTGTCTTATACAATGACAGCTCATTTTATGATTTATGGATTACTTACTATGCTGGCCATATTTGTGTTAGGCATCTTCTTACTTATTGTGGCACGTATACTGCATACTAGAGCACAATAGTTAAAATAAATATTTTAAACTTTTCTCGTGTCTCTGTCAAATCTTTTTGTGGACAAGTAAGAGTGTGAGAGCGAAAGGGTGTGTTCTGTTACCACAATTCATGAGAGGATCGGGAGTGTTGTGTTTTGGGTACCTAATTCCTTGTTCCTCTGTGAGTGAGTAGGAGGGCAAGTGAGACACTATAGCTAGTCGGTCCCGGGCTCATGGGTACTAACGTGGTAGGATAACTCAGTCCCTGCCTATTAAGGGTCTATGGTCCCGAGCATAGTTCATTGAGTTCGCAGAATCCCTGCTCCACACCTAATTTTGATGCCAGTGTAGAAATAGCTTGTTTTGCAACTGAAAGTTCATGTACTGTACTCACAAAAAGATTTTATATTCACTATGAGATTACTCATGGTGCCATAATGTATTTGCCTCTTCATAGTGTGTGTGTAGAAATTGTTATAATCAAAGATGTAGTATTGTAAGTTACAAAAGAAGTAGGTTTATTAGGTTCAGATCAAGTTACAGGTAAATCAGGTAAAGCCCCACCAGGAGCAGCATCCTGCTGCTCAGCCCTTCTCACTCCAACTGACCACTCATCCAAGCACAAATACTCTTTTAACATTCCATCCATCCTACATAGTAGCCAAGACAAGTCACAACAGAAATGTTCTCAAATGGCAAAGACTGGGCATCCCAGGGCTGGAATGTCTTGGAAATCTGGACGTTGTAGGCACTCCAAAACTTTCACAAGGCACCATCCCACACTGGACACAGTTAGAGATTTTCTACTGTCAAGGAAACAAGTAAATTTTTATCAATGGAGGATATAAGAATTAGTGATGTTTCAGCATGGGGAAAATATTTTTTCCTGTAGAGAGTGGAATTTCACTTTTGCATTACATATATGCATGTATAGATGCACACTTTGGGGTCGATTCCGATTCGGGCCGGAAAAAGCACCGACCGACTCGGAGCCGGAATTAATTCCGACCGACACGTACCTGTGGCGCCCGACACGCCAAGTACGATGCAAAGCGTGCAAAATCCGACCGACACGTACTGAACCCAAGCCGAACGACCGAGCCGCACGGAAAACAGCAATCCGGCCGAAAAACGCGTGCAATCCGAACCGACCGACACGCACCCGGAACAAATCCAACCGAAACGTACCCGCGAACTCCAAACCACAAAGTACGATGCAAGGCGCGAAAACCACGACCGAGTCGTACGGAGGACAAGCCGTACGACAGACACGCATACAAAACTGCGAGCCGAAGTAACACAAAACACCGCGACCGACGCGTACGCAGCATAGAAAACTGCACAAACACAGCGTGAACGAAGCGGAGAAGACCGTACGGGACAACTGCAGGGTCCGACTCGGTCACAAGAACGTTTCCAACATGCACAGAAAGTACTAAGGAAAAATACACAAAAAAGGCCAAACAAGCAATTACAAAGCCAATAAATACTGGGGTGGGGGGGGTGGGGACAGAGAACAAAGACACACCCACAACTCCACCCATATAAAGGACACAAATCCCAACCATGATCCTTTGCAAATGCTATTCTGCTGCCAGCACTCAACAGACAGCAACCACACACCCACAGCTCATCCCTCACACAAGCCACACACCATCAGCACACCAACAAATAGCTACCTCACATACACCCAGCAAAACACACACTCACACACCCTCACCTGCACACCAACACACACATCACTCACCATCACCACCCATCACCATGCCCCCAAAGAAGAATCACAAGTTCCTAGATTGTGAATTGGAAGTCCTGGTAGACGAGATCCTCAGGGTAGAGCCACAGCTGTTTGTTACACTGGTCCAACAGACACCCATCTCCCAGAAAACCAAGATGTGGGAGAGGATCATCAACAGGGTGAACGCACAATCACCATGTCTGCGCACAAAGACTGATATCCAGAACAGGTGGTATGACGTGCGCAGGAGGGTACGGGAGCTGCTCAAGAAGGACTACCTCCTGAGCCAATACACCGGCAGTGGCCCTCCTGCCAAGCCAGTATACCTCAGGCCCTGGGAGGAGAAGGTGCGGGCCATCCTTCCGCCAGTGAGTGTCTATGGACTAGAGAACATCCCAGAGCCTGGTATCGTTCCTCCGTCAGGACCTCCGGAAGGCAGTTGACCGAATCACGGAGGTCGAGACGAGGGTCTCCACGGTGGAAAATACTGTGTCTGCCCTCCAGAAAAAGGTCGACAAACTGGCCATGGTCTCCAAGGAGCTTGCAGCGAGGGCCGAGGATGCAGAGGGGAGGGCCCGCCGGAACAATATCCGCCTGGTGGGCTTTCGGGAGGGCTGCGAGGGGTCCTCGATGGTCACTTTCCTGTCAACCTGGCTCAGGGCGCTGCTACCCGCAGAAGATATCTCGCCCTGTTTCCTGATCGAAAGAGCACACCGCGCCCTGACGAAGCGGCCGCCGCCGGGCGAGCGCCCGCGTCCGGTCATTGCCCGCCTCCTCAATTACGCGGACCGCGATGCCATACTGCGCTTTGCCCGCATGCACAAGGAGAGAATGGTCTATGAATCCCGCCCCATTATGGTTTTCCCGGACTACACCCGGATCGTCCAGCAGCAGCGACAGTCCTTTGTGGCGGCGAAGCGACGCTTACGCGACCTGAACCTTTCCTACGCTCTTATGTTTCCAGCCCGCATGAAAGTACTCTTCCAATCCAAATCCTACTTCTTCGACACCCCTGAGGAGGTCTTTGCATGGACAGACGAGCACCGGCACCTCAAACCACACACCCCGCCACCCCCGGATTCAGACTCCTCTCAGAGCTCACGAATGAGTGGCCGCCAGGGTGGGGACACATCGCACCGGCGACATCGCTCCCGATCCAACTGGCGTTCCCAGAACAAATCTGACGCAGCAGAGTGAGGTACTGTGGGGTTGTTAATACCTTGGATGCTCTATTCTTCACTGGGCCGACTGCGGCGTCACACCATGACCTCAGACACTATATCGGTGGGACACAGTCCGCTAAGGCTGGCTAGGATGGATCAAACTCGCCTCTTTGTTCTCAGTTTATGGGTAGGGGTGGGAGGGAGGAATCCTTTGGAGGGTCCGCTGTGGTCTTCCCGTTGGAGGGCCTGGTCGAGATTCTGCCGCGACAGATACTCCGAGTTTCAGGAAGTATGGGGGGGTGGGGGGTGGTGGGAGGGGGGGGTTGGGCAAGTTGTTTGGTTGATATGTTGTATGTTGTCTGCACCGCACTGCCCCTCATACGTAGGTAGGCATCCGCGTCTCGTTCCACCCATGGCTTATGGCTCACGCAGCTAGGACCGCTCCACATGGGGACCTCAATGTGGTGTCCTGGAATGTTCGGGCCTGTTGAATAGGGTCAAGCGGGGGGCAGTGCTGACCCAAGCCAAGCGGTATTCCGCTGATGTTCTGCTTCTACAGGAGACCCACCTGCTCGGCAACAAGGCTCCGTGCCTGTCCAGGTTCGGCTACAATGTAGTGTACCACTCGGGGTTCTCCAGGGGCGCCCGGGAACGGCCGTACTCATGCACCGTAGGGTTCCCTTTCAGGTTACGAGACAGTGGCTAGACCCGGAGGCCGGTTTACAGTCATCTCTGGTACCATGGCGGGAGAGCAGATCACACTAGGTAGCATATACGCCCCACCCCCTTAGTCAGACGTTTGTGGACAGACTGACGCAGCTCTGGGGAGAATTTCCTGACGGTTTGATTATACTTGGGGGAGACTGGAATGACATTATGGCCCCTCTGGACAGATGGAGGGCGCGGCCCCGACCGTTCCCCCTCCAGAACTAAACTCAATACCCTTGCGCACACCCTGGGCTGGACGGACTCCTGGCGGGCCCTTCATCCTTCCGAGGCGGGATACACATATATGTCGTCAGTACACCCTACACTCTCCCGTTTGGACTATTTGTTCCTCCCACGTAGCTATACACATAGGGTTGTGACCGCTTCCATCCTCCCGCGTGGCCTGTCGGACCACTCGCCCACTCAACTCACGCTCAGTCTACATACTAGTCACCCCTCCTATCGCTGGCACATGTCGCCGTGGCTCCTTCGGGACCCCGAGTATCGGGAGGTACTTCACCGCGCTACGGAGGATTACTTTGTCGCCAACGTCGGGTCCGTTTCCTCCAAGGTATCATTGTGGGAAGCCTTCAAGCCCACGATTCGTGGGATAGATATCAGTTACCGTACGGGAGAAAAGAAACGTCGCCTGGCGCAGGTGAGGGACCTGGAAGAGCGACAACGCGCTCTCCAGGACGCGGTGGTGGAGGGTTCTGACGGGGGTGCCCACCGCAATCTGCTTCAGGTTCAACAGCAGCTGCATCAGTTGCTTACGAACACGGCCAAGGATGCCTGGCTGGCGACTCGATATAGGATATATCAGTGGGGCGACAAGTCCAGCCAGATGCTCCATAGACTTTGCCAAGCTAGGTCCTCGCCGACACAAGTCCCGGTACTCCGTTCCTCTGCAGGTGCCTTGTACTCCTCCCCGGGGGCAGTTGTTCAGACGTTCGCGGAGTTCTATACCGCGCTCTACAGTGCCCGCGAGGAACTCGCCGATTCGCCCATAGATGCCTTCCTCGCAGATATCCCCCCGAAGCGCCTGTCCGACGAACAGCGAGACGACCTCGACAAACCTATCTCGCTAGATGAACTACAAGCCGCTCTTACCAATCTGCACCCGGGTCGTGCACCAGGCCCTAACGGGTTCCCCAGCGACTTCCTGCGTTCCCACGTGGGGACCGCTGGGCCCCATCTCCTAGGCGCATTACATCAGGCGCTCGAGCAAGAGATCTTACCCCCGGACTGGCGCCACGCCGAAATCGTTGTTTTTCTTAAGCCGGGCCGACCGCCGGAAGACCCATATCTTTGCTAAATTTTGAGCCGAAATTGCTGGGGAAGGTGTTGGTTGATCGCCTCCGTACCTGTATCCTCGACCTTGTCCACCTGGACCAGTACGGCTTCATGCCACACCGCTCCACGAGGCATAACATACGACGCGTACATAACGCCATCGCCGGGGCCCATCGTCTGGGACGCCCAGCGGCGGTCCTACTGGCCGACATTGATAAGGCCTTCGATTCTCTAGGCTGGACATATCTTTTCAAATTACTGGCGGCGGTCAACCTAGGGCCTCGCTTCCGAGCATACGTCAAACTTTTATACACGGACCTCACGGCTTCTGTTCGGGTGGCCGGGTTTCGCTCAGACCCCTTCCGTATCCAGCGGTGTACGAGACAGGGATGCCCTCTTTCCCCGCTTCTGTTCGCCTTGGCAATTGAACCCTTGGCAGCTTGGGTGCGCCGGGACGCGGTATACAGGGGCCTGGTTTGGTCCCCAGACTACTCAGATAAAATAGCACTCTATGCGGATGACGCATTATTCTTTTTTTCAGACCCCTGGGTTACCGGACCGAGGGTGCTGCAAATCCTGCGGGTGTTCGGCGAAACTACAGGGCTCCATGCTAACCCGTCCAAATCGACGCTCTTCCCGATTTGTGGTGATCAAGGGAGCATGGACTGGGCATCGCAGCTGATCAAGGCACAAGTCGGATTCAAATATCTTGGGGTCCACGTTACCAGAGACCCCGCCGCGGCGTGATCGCTTAATATTGCCCCGTTGCTTCCTAAGGTCCGGGAGGAGACAACGGTTTGGTCCCATCTCCCCCTGTCCTTGTACGGCCGGTCTGCTATTTTTAAAATGGTGTCTCTGCCCCGCTTGCTTTACAAATTACAGAATTACCCATACCCCATCCCGCCGTCCTGGTTTCGCCAGGTGAACGCTCTTCTGAACGGTTTTCTGTGGGTTGGCGGGGCGGTTCGGTGGCCTTGGCGACATGTGTTCAATCTACCTACTGTGGGGGCATCGCTGCGGCGGATGTGCGGTCCTATTACTGGGCGTCCCAGTTGCTGGTCATCAATGACTGGTGGTACAGCCGGCAAGACGACCCGGCTTACATGATAGAACGACTCTTCTTGGAGGTATATCCGCTACTGGATCTCCTATATAGTAGCTCGGCGCTGGAGGCCCTCCCGCCGGCCAGTCGTACAGTGATTCAGATATGGAGACGCGTTTTGAGGTCCATGGGGTGGTGGGGCACACTGACATGTGCGACGCCCCTCTGGCAGGGCACGTACCTCCGACCGGTCTCGGCTCTGCCCGGTTTCCGTCATTGGGACACCATAGGGATCTCGACATTGGGGGATGTGATGCGCGGACCTGCACTTAAAACCTTTCTAATGCTACAGGAAGAGTTTGATCTGCATAAGTCCCAATTTCATAAATATCTCCAGCTTCGTCATGCCTTGTCTCCCCTGATTAAAACCCTTACGACGTTGCCAGAATTCCATCCACTAGAGGGTAGACTACTGATGGGGGATCTCGGGGGACATAAAATCCGTCAGCTCTATCAGACATTGACCACACACGCCAAGACTGAATCTGGACCGGACGAGGGCGGCATGGGAAGCGGATGTACCGGCCCTCTCTGATGACGACTGGACTGAGGCCCTGGCCAGCCCCAGGGGCTCCGCGGTGTCCACTAGATCCCGAATGATCCAGTTTAAGTATCTTCACCGGGTGTACTACACCCGCCTCCGTCTGTGGAGGATGGGGGTCATTCCATCCCCCACCTGCCTCAGATGTCAGTCGGAAGATGGCTCCTTCCTGCACACGGTCTGGGGCTGCACAACGCTGCGGCATTTCTGGTCGGGTGTGTTGTCCTGCCTGGGGCTTGTCCTGGGGTGGGAGCTCCCAGCCGATCCCCGCCTAGTCTTTCTCCGCAGCACAGACGATATAGGGGGAACATATATAAAAGACACCTGCTCTTCCTGGGACTCACCTTGGCCAAACGCGACATAGCCCAACAGTGGAAGTCCTCTTCTCCCCCTGGGGTGGCGGCCTGGAAGTCCGCGCTAGATAAATGTATGTCCGCTGAGGTGGCAGTGTTTCAGGCTCGAGGTTGCCCACAGAAACATGGGAAGATTTGGGCTGCATGGGCTAAATACCGTGGCATTGACCTTTCTATCTTTCCCACGTCCACGAATCAGGACCTTATAGACAGGCTTACCATATAACGACTCCCAATCTCCATTGAAGCCTAGCTGGTGCGGAATTATGCCTATATGTTTTAACACTTGTATAATCTTTCTAGTGGGGAGTGTGGTGCGGGGGTGGGGGGAGGAGGAAGGTGGGGGGGTTTGGTTTAACTGTTTTATATATCCTCAAGTGACACCCTCTTCAGCGTCTCAAATATCATTGATCCATGCTTTATTTAAATATTGTCTGTTGGGGGCTCACCCTGTTGGATGTAAAATTGCAATAAAATATATTGTCAAAAAAAAAAAGAGCAGGAGGGCACCAGTCAAATGACATGTCAGATGAAGTACAGCGAACCCCTGACTGTTTAACCCTCAGGAAGCAACCGATTCAAGCCACGGGGAACTATACCAGGGTATAATTTTTTTAAGGAGTTGTACATTGCCCGAAAGTGGAAAATCACAAGGTGCAAATAAACAAGCCCCTAGCAGTGTTGCAAGACACATGTTTATAAAACATCTTCACGTTTTAGGATGCATAGTTCTTTTTAAACAACTTAGGGCCAGATGTAGGTGGCCAAATAGCGAGCGCTAACGCTGAAATTCGCAGCGTTTGCGATCGCTATTTGGCTGCGAGCAATGTAGGTGAGTTTAAACCTACTAGCAAAATAAGGAATCGCAAAATTGCGATTCCTTATTTTGCTCTTGCATTTAAGGAATCGCAATTTGCGATTCCTTAAATGCAATGTAAGTAGCACAAAAGAAAGTGCACTTTAGCCTTGAGGAATCGCTAATTACCACCAACTTCAAGTTGGTGGTAATTAGCGATTTCCTTTAAAAAGCACTTTTGCTTTTTTAAAGTGCTATGTGGCACACATTCATGCCTTTAGGGCATGTATGTGCGCCACATGTGCACACATGCACATTTCAGGGGTGCAACAAGGTGTCCTTTTGACACCCTGGCACCCTTGAAATAGCTCCCGCTATTTGCGATTCTTTAATAGCGAATCGCAAATAGTGAATATCTTCCCATTCATTCCTATGGGCCTCCTAGCCCATAGGAATGAATGGGTAGGTATTCCTTATTAACGAATCTCAATTTGCGATTCGTTATTAAGGAATCGCTAATATTTTAGCGATTCCTACCTACATTCAATTTTGCGAGTCCTTAATAGCGAATCTGTAAAATTCGCTATTAAGGACTCGCAAATTTGATTTTACCTACATCTGGCCCTTAATTGTATGGCTCAACAACTTAAATCACTTGCGGATTCCACTAAAATTGATAAGCTATTGGCTTCGCTATGGGTTTTAAATGACCACCTGGCTGATACTGCTGATAAGTCATTCGTTCATTTGCATGGCAATGTGGAATTGTACACAAGCATACACAAGCAGGAAAACTCCCCTCTGCCCTCTCTAGGGAGAGGTTGAGTGTTTTTCACCCAGAGCTGGCAGGCATCATCTTGTCCCAGTCCAATGATGGATGTATTTGTAAGAGGTCATGAAGAGACTCACAGGCTCCACCAAAAGGAAAGTATAATTAAAGACTACTTTCCACACTGGGGGATGCAGTGGCAGACTTTCTCATTCTCACTCCCACGTGCCCTATTGGTTTACAGTTACTAACAATCACTCTCCCACTCGAGCAAGAACATCTCAACCCTCTGTGAGTGTTAGTTTGTCCCAGAAATGGCCTACAAACACTCTGGGCACTAAAACGGTAAAGAGTGACCCTTAACAAGTGAAGAGAGTAAATGTGTGATTCATTTCCCCTCAAATCCGTGTCAGGTGAAGCTGGCACCAGTGATCTTCATCCCCCACTCCGTAGTGAGGAAGTATGCATTCCCCCTTGTGCCCTGTAATTAGCCCACGGGGATGGTAGCCCTTGGTGGTGACTCAATTCAAGTTGCCACCTTATTGCGCACCAATGAGCTGAGGATTGGGGTCCAGCAGCCTCCCCTCGATCTCCTGCACCTCTGTACCTGGTGAAGACAAGTTCTTTTCCACAATGTCCTCGGGAAATTGTAATTGGCTTGACACGGCCTAGTGCATGGATATCCATTTCTTGGTTTCCTCAGAGGGCCCTGACTTTCCTGTCAGGCAGAGAGCCATCGAGTAACAAGTTGAGCTCCTCTTTCAGAGCAATTGTAACGAAGGTCCCTGCCACCCCTGGCATGCATGGCACAGGTCCCACTGCGCTGTGGCAAGAGCTGGGGGGGGGGTGATCTCCCAACATATACACGCAGTCAGCCAGTCATAGAGCCATCAAGCATGCAGAAACTCATTACCTAGTTTTTTTTAATGTCACTCTTCTTCCAAGGGGAATGAACATATGCAGTCTCCGAGGGTTCTAAATATCTGGCTTTGTTATGTTTTGTAATGTACCCTAATATAGGCCTGGGTAGTCACCTAACCTTTCACCTACATTTGCCTGCCATTGTACTACATAACAGGTTTTTGGTGTTGACCTTTTACCTAGTTAAGGTGCTGCATAAATGTTGTGTGGTTTTCCCAGAAAACTAGCCTTATTTATTATGCATGAGGATTCTCAAAATCACAGCAGGATTACCATCTCCTGCATAAAAACTATGTATAAGGGTCATCCCTTTCATCATCCTTGGCCAACATGACACAGCAAGGTAGAACCCCTGAGGGTGTGTATGTATGTATGTATGTATGTATGTGTACCGCCCAGAATGCGACCTGCGCCAGAAACTCTGCCCTTTCTACAAGGTATACGTATTCACGAACGCTGCTTTTACATCTCAATTCAGGTAAATGTGTGTCTCACAATTTAAAGTGTGATTTAACATCATCCACCTTCTTAGGCTGCAGTACCTGTGGATGGGAGGGTACTAGTACACACAGCTCTCCTTTGCTCATGAATACGGAGGAATCAGGACAAATCAAGACAAAAGCCACTAACCCACTGTCTGATAATAAAGGGAATTCTGCAAATACTCAGACCTTAACCCTCACCAATAAGAATGCTTCTCCCATCAGGTGTATTTTACTTAACACTAGGTCAATGGTGAAACACAAACTTGATTTGGAGTGCATGATACATGTAGAGAACCCGGATTTGGTATTTCTGACAGAAACTTGGGCAAACGAACACAGCGATCCAGACTGGCATATGGCAATACCAGTCGGTTATGTCGTTTCCAATTCGGATAGAATGGGGGCAAAGGGTGGCGGAATTGCGATTATTCATCGTCTGCAGTACTTGGTTAGGTTTAACTCTGAATCTAATCTAGACGCCGAAGCAATGTCCTTTATTATTAAATTTAACAACATAGAAGTACTTTCTGGGCTGCTGATTTACAGACCCCTGGCCCATCATCATTTGTATCCTCTCTCCAGTCTTTTCTGGAATCATGTTTAGACTATGACTCATACACCATATTGGGCGATTTCAATTTTCATCTGGAAGAAAATAACAATCCAGATTCTTTTAATTTACTAGATAAACTATCAAGCTTTGGACTCAAACAAATTGTCTGTGAACCTACACATCGTGCAGGACATATATTGGACGGTATTTTTACCAATAACTCTTCTATCCAAGTTAAATCCGTTTGTCCTTTACCCTGGTCTGATCATTTTGCTGTGCATTTTAACATCACTCCAGCTAATCTGAAAGGGGGTCGCAGAAATAGATCCACGACCGTTAACCGGTTAACTGCTTCGAGCGTTCCGCGCCAGTGCGGAACGTTCTATTAAGCGGGCGGGGCCGCGTCGGCCAACGGGACGTGCGCAGCACTACCGAGGTAGTGCTCGCGACGGCCGTTGGCCGACAGAAGCACTTAACGGGTTAAACATCGGGCCTGGAAATCAGTAAGCATAAATGATTTAAAGGCAGCATTAAGTGAAAGCCCTTTAATCTCTACTGATTCCAATCAAGCGGCCACAGTTTTTCACAACTGGCTTAACAGAGCTGCCAATATTGTTGCTCCGGAAGTGTCAAAACGCTCTCGACGCAGCAAGGTCTCATCCCCCTGGTACTCTGCAGACCTTAAAATAGCTAAAATCAAATGCAGGCAAAAAGAGCGTTTATGGAGACTTCATTACTGCAGCTCACTTAGGAAAGACTATTGTGCTGCGTTAGAAGAATATAAAACTGCAATTATACAGGCCAAAACGGCCTATTACACTTCTAAAATTCAAGAAGCAACTAATTCACCTAAAGAATTGTTTCAAACTGTTTCATCTCTATTAAAGTGCCCACGGGATGTTACTTTTACTCCTGACCAAAAGTTTGTAAACAAGATGGCCGATTATTTTCAAAACAAGGTACAAACTGTCTATAATCTTCTCTTAAAAGCTGATAAAGTTACAGCGAATAATGTCTCGGCCCAGCTGGAGAGCATGTCTCTTCACTGTGATCTATCGCACTTCACACTGTTGGGAGCTGAGACAGTGGCTGATCTGCTGTTAAAAACTAAGTCGGGCTCTCCTTTAGATCCCTGTCCCCCGCACATACTACATCAGGTTTCTAAGGATATAAGCATTCCACTATCCCATATACTCAATCAAAGTATTTTATCAGGAGTATTTCCAACGATTTGGAAAAAAGCATGCATTCGCCCTCTCCTAAAGAAACCTAAGCTGGATCCCCTGGACGAGAAAAACTATCGTCCCATTTCATGTCTACCTCTACCTGCTAAAATCCTTGAGAAAGCCATGAATGTAGAACTAACTTCGTATCTAGAGAACAACAGCATTCTAGATACCACCCAACATGGCTTTAGATCAGCACACTCTACTGAGACTGCATTGATTATGGCAGTGGAGGAAATTCGTAAGGTGACGGATGGAGGAGGAGGGGCTGTACTGGTCCTGTTGGACTTGACAGCCGCCTTTGATACCGTGAACCATGCGGTATTAATACGAAGGTTACAGGACGTAGGTATCAAAGGCAAAGCTCTTGCCCTCCTTTCCTCCTTCCTATCGTCCAGGGAACAAGTGATTTTTTGGGATGGTTATCAGTCCAAGGAATTCACACTCCCCGGGGGAGTCCCACAGGGCTCTGCCCTATCCCCTACTCTTTTTAATATATATGTGGCTCCTTTGGCAAGACTAATAAAAAGTTACAGCTTTAAGCTGGTGTCTTACGCTGATGACACGCAGCTTATAGTGACGGTAACACAACCCGTGGATGCTATGGCTACCCAATTTAGTAACTGCATCTCAATCAATCAATCAATCATGTCACTTATAAAGCGCACTACATACCCGCGAGGGTCTCAAGGCGCTGGGGGAAGAGGGGGGTGGTGCTGCTACTGATCGAAGAGCCAGGTCTTGAGGAGTCTTCTGAAGGCCAGTAGGTCTTGGGTCTGTCGGAGGTTGGTGGGGAGGGTGTTCCAGGTCTTGGCGGCGAGGTGGGAGAAGGATCTGCCGCCGGTGGTCGTTTTCCGGATGCGGGGGACGAGGGCGAGGCTGGTCGAGCGGAGCTGGCGGGTGGGGGTGTAGAAGCTGAGTCGTCTGTTGAGGTAGGCTGGTCCGGAGTTGTGGAGTGCTTTGTGTGCGTGGGTGAGGAGCTTGAAGGTTATCCTCTTGTTGACAGGGAGCCAGTGCAGGTCTCTCAGGTGGGGTGTGATGTGGCTGCGTCGGGGATGTCGAGGATAAGACGTGCAGAGGTGTTCTGGATGCGTTGCAGCCGTCCCCAGGAGCTTAGCCGTCGTTCCTGCGTAGAGGGCGTTTCGGTAGTCCAGCCTGCTGGTGACGAGGGCCTGGGTGACTATTTTTCTTGTTTCGGTGGGGATCCACTTGAAGATCCTGCGGAGCATTCGGAGGATGTTGAAGCAGGATGAGGAAACGGCATTGACCTGCTTAGTCATGGAGAGGGTGGGGTCGAGGATGACCCCTAGGTTGCGTACGTGGTCGGTGGGTGGCGGGGCTGTTCCCAGTGATGTTGGCCACCAGGAGTCGTCCCAGGCTGAAGGGTTGGAACCAAGGATGAGGACCTCCGTCTTGTCCGAGTTCAGCTTCAGGCGGCTGGTCCTCATCCATTCGGCGACGGCCTTCATTCCTTCGTGGAGGTGTGCTTTGGCGGTGTGAGGGTCTTTGGTGAGGGAGAGGATCAGCTGGGTGTCGTCGGTGTAGGAGATGATGTTGAGGTTGTGCTGTCGGGCGACGTGGGCGAGGGGGTGCCATGTAGATGTTGAACAGCGTTGGGCTGAGGGAGGAGCCTTGGGGTACGCCGCAGATGATCTTGGTGGCCTTGGATCGGAAGGGGCGAGGCGGACGCTTTGTGTTCTGCCGGAAAGGAAGGATGTGGTCCAGTCCAGGGCCTTCTCTTGGATCCCGGCGTCGTGAAGGCGTGTTCGTAGTGTGTGGTGGCAGACCGTGTCGAAGGCGGCTGATAGGTCCAGGAGGATGAGGGCTGCTGTTTCTCTGTTGTCTAGCAGGGTCCTGATGTCATCGGTGGCGGCGATGAGGGCGGTTTCGGTGCTGTGGTTGCTGCGGAAGCCGGACTGGGAAGGGTCCAGGATGTTGTTCTCCTCGAGGTAGCGGGTCAGTTGTTTGTTGACGATTTTCTCGGTGACCTTCGCGGGGAACGGGAGCAGAGAGATGGGTCGGAAGTTCTTGAGGTCTCGGCTCTAATGACCTGGATGAACGTCAACTTTTTAAAACTTAATGTTGATAAAACCGAGGTGATTGAGTTTGGCCAGAAAATCTCGGTATGGAACCAATTCCGGTGGCCACATGTAGTAGGTTCTTGTCCGACCCCTGTCCAAAAAGTTAGGAATTTAGGGATTTTGGTAGATAATGATCTTTCCTGGGCTCCTCAGATCAACCAAGTCTCATCAGCTTGCTTCTTTATGCTTAAAGGTCTGAGGAAGATTCTTCCTTTTATACCGCTCTCCCTAAGGAAAACTGTGGTAGTAGCCACGATTCTATCTAGAATTGATTATTGCAACGCTCTCTATTTAGGAGCAAATGCTGCGCAATTCTCTAAATTGCAGTCAATTCAGAACGTGGCTACAAGAGTATTGCTCAATCTACCTAAACACCATCCTACATCCACCAGTATAAAACAACTTCACTGGCTCACAGTACGGCGAAGGGTAGACTTTAAGTCTCTATGCATGGTGCATAAAGCCTTGTTTGGTGGAGGATCCAAGGATGTGCAAACCTTGTTTTCGCGATATGCTCCAACAAGAGCCTTAAGATCAGCATCACTTGAGCTCTTACAACTCCCAAAGATAAAGAGAGCAAGGTGTGGAGGAAAACGTTTCTCTTTTTTGGCATCCAAACTCTGGAATGCCCTGCCCACAAACCTGAGGTCCTTGCCTAACAGATCGCTCTTCAGGAGGAAAGTCAAAACATGGCTCTTCTCCCAACCATGAATATTCTCGGCCATGGGCATTACATATCACTCAGCGCCAAGACGCCTCGGCATTAGTGCGCTCTATAAATATCCTTCAGTCAGTCAGTCATATATCATATCTTTGCTTGTGCAGGCAGAGGAGAAAGACTTCCATGCTGACACACTGACGCGAGATGTTGAGGTTCCTGCACGCAGACACTCCAGCTTGCAGTGGTCTGACATCCCTCACGGGGTGTCCATCTCGAGACCAAGACGGGGTCCCACAGTCTCTCACTTCAGGTAATGGGGTTGGCTTCAGCCTAGGGGGATTCTTGGCTCTACACCTACATACATGCTAGGTTCACTTAGGTACATCTAGTTAGGGTTGCATCGTAGGAGTACGCATTACTATTGTCATGTATTTTCATACCTGCCTGTATTCATTGTTTTAGCACTATGGTAGGGATCTACCATTCATTTACTCTATTGGTGCTTATAATCATTTATATCTGTTTCTCTCTGATGGTTGTTTTCACCACACCTATTTTACACTAGAATGCCTCTGAGGGCTACAAATTCAACTTTAAAAAATCGAAAATAGCCCACCTCAATGTCCTATTTTTGGGATACGAGTTATCAAATGAAGGAAAAAGGCTAGCGGCTAACTTTTTAGAAAAGTGTGTGCTGCTCCAACCTCCAAAGACTCTGAAAAATTTACAATCCATATTAAGATTCCTACATTTTGGCAGAACATACATTTTGGATTATGCAGAAAAAGTAAAACCTTTCTATGATTTAATCAGACCTGATTTTTCAATTAGACATTGGACACAGGAACACACAGATATACTTTGTTCCTTACAAGCTGACATGTTAGCTTCCAAACATCTACATACACGTGTAAATACAACAAATCTGGTGATCTGTGTAATCGCGGGTCAATCAGGGTACACTTACCTAACCTTCAATGAAGGCAAAACAGTACCCATAGTATACAAATCGCACTTGTATACAAACGCTGAAATGCGCTTTGCTCCTACAGAAAAGTTTCTGTCAGCAGTACAGACTGTTGTAGTGAGAGAAAGCAAAAGACACATAGTTGGTGGACGGAATGCAGAACAAATCAAAACATTCACCCCAGTCAAGAGATCTGGGTTAAATCCATCATTCTTTTGCTCAGCATGCACCCCAGTTTCGACCTGCCCATATGCAAATCATTCTTGACCCTGTGCCCCATGGGAACAGTCCGGCCCGAACTGCCAAGCCAGGTCCTCCCTGGACCGGAAACAAGCATCCTAGGACCGGTTTTGGGGTTTCACCCCTCATCAGCCAGGATAGCTTGAATCCAGTGGCACAGTGAGCCCGGGACCCACGTCTGGGCAACCCGGAGCACTTAGGGCGAGAAAGCAAAAGACACACAGTTGATGGACGGAATGCAGAACAAATCAAAACATTCACCCCCAGTCAAGAGATCTGGGTTAAATCCATCATTCTTTTGCCCACCATGCCACCCCAGTTTAGACCTGGCCATATGCAAATCAGTCTTGACCCTGTGCCTCATGGGAAGAGTCTAGCCCGAACTGCCAAGCCAGGTTCTCCCTGGACCGGAAACAAGCATCCTAGGACCGGTTTCGGGGTTTCACCCATCATCAGCCAGAATAGCTTGAATCAAGTGGCACAGTGATCCCGGGACCCACGTCTAGGCATACCCCGTGCACTTAGGGCGAATAAAGAAAGACACACAGTTGATGGATGGAATGCAGAACAAATCAAAACATTCACCCCCAGTCAAGAGATCTGGGTTAAATCTATCATTCTTTTGCTAACCATGCCACCCCAGTTTAGACCTGGCCATATGCAAATCAGTCTTGACCCTGTGCCTCAAGGGAATAGTGTCAAACAGGAGTATAAATTCCCTTTGCTAACTAAAATAAAAATAATTTTTCAACCATTCATCTCAATTATACCACAAACCATTCATCTCAATTATATGAAGAACCGATGAGCCTATATTTGCAATGCAACAAGACAGCCACTAAATGTTAATGGAATGTCACCTATATTTATTTAAAAACATTAAGACCATTAAGAATTATACTTCATACAAAATTCATAAATCAACATATTGTTAAAAGACATAAATCATTATTCAATTTCATATTTTACATAGACATGTTGATTGATACAGGGGGAGCTGCAAAAACTTAATTTTTGCATCAAATGTTAAAACAAGTATTATATCACATATGAATCATACGTACATCATATCCAAGTATAAAAACAGTTAAAAAAGTGTTTTCCTCTAACCAAAGATAAAGCAGGAGAAGAGAGAAACAAACAACAAGTACAACAGTACACGTATTAGTGGTTTGTGGACTAATCCAGATCAAAAACCTCAAAAGTCAGATATGTATGTAGTCCAAGTGTTATTATCACGATGACTGGCCGGTACACTGGATTTAGTTTACCCCAAGCGTCGACATGTTTCGGTGGTGCTTACAGAATAATGGCCACCTTTGTCAAGACAGATATAGTATGTCTCTCCCTCATGGGAACAGTCCAGCCTGAACTGCCAAGTAGTGAGAGAAAGAGCACTGGCTCAGGTAAAATGAATAATTGTCGTAACTCCAGTACCGGCCTTAGAGGCTGTTACAAAAGCTAGCGTTCCAAACACAAAAGCGCTACATCCGCAATGGATACAATGGGCTAATTCTCTCACTGCAACAAATGTAGACTACAAATTTGATTCTACACTAAAAACACAAGCATTCCTGCAATGCGAACAAGAATATCCTCTCCCGAATTAAATAATGCCTCTGGATCAGTATGAATACATTATTTACACTGACGGTCCTGCTTGGCCTGCCATAGGTAGTAATCAACAATACAGCACAGCTTGTGGGATTGTAAAAGGATCTATGCAGGACGGCAAGTTCCATCCTAGCAGTACAACGACACAGTCTCTAGGAGGCTGCACGGCACAGCTGGCAGAATTAAAAGCCCTATTACTGGCACTAATACAAACTGGTCTGGAATTCCCCACACTTACTGTGTCCAGTCTTACAATGAATATCTTCACTACTGAGGTCAGAATGGGTTTAAAGACTCAAAAGGTTGCACAATAAAGCACAAAATGCTTTGGGAACAAGTGGCAGAGTTGCAAAAAGACTTGCCGAGAGCTCACGTGATACACACGCTGAGTCATTAACGTGATGGCGTTAACGTTGAAGGAAATTCATTCGCTGGTGAAGACGCCAAGGCAACAGTGCGAACTGCTGCCATAGCTGCAATCACTTGTTCTAGCAAGAGAATAGACGGAAGCACAATGATAGCTGTCATTGCTTCACGCAAAAACAGCACAGCCTTGCCAAAAGGCTTTCTACTCAAGTACTCCTACAAGTTAGATGCAAAAAATATTCCGTATGCTCAAATTCCAGGAGTGGGGGATAGAGTTATACCAAACATGGATCGCAGATTAGGTTTAATTCTATCTGCACACGAGGGTCTGGGTTCTGCACACGCAGGGATTACCGCAACGGTTTCTCTACTGAAACAACGCTATTGGTGGCCAGGTTTAACAAAACAGACAAAGGATTTGTCCTTAAGTGCGACATCTGTCAGCAGATGAAGGGTTCCACCATAGCACGTCCAGCGCCAACACCACTACTAATATCAGACAGACCTCTTGTGTGTGTCTTTATGGACCACTGCGGCCCCTTACAATCTGATGGGGCTTACAAGTACATCTTGTTGGCAGTGGATTCATGCTCTTGATTCCTGTGAGTTTGGCCTCAGCACTCTAACTGTTATAAAAGATTTGCGAGTCTTCATAGGGACGTACGCAGTTGACACATTACACTCTGACCGTAGCCCTGTGTTGTGTACTATGGGCTTATAAGGAAGCCATGGGAAATTTGGGTGTTGCATTGCGGTACTCCTCTCTGTACCATCCAGAGGGAAATTCGGTCGTGGAGAGGAAAAACTAGGACTTAAAGCAATCTTTAACAGCAAGGGTATTAGGTTTGAGTGGTAGTTGGGTCAATCACCTATATGGGGTCCAGAGGGCACTAAATAATATGCCAAAAAGTTCCCTAGTGGGTGTCACCCCTTACGAAGTCCTATTTGGGACAAGAATGTGGGTACCTGATCTCGATTATGAAAGCACAGTGGCGGATGAAAAACCGTTTGATATCAATAAACGTTTGGCTGTTTTACAGGATCTTAATGAATTTGGGCACTACAAAGCAATGTGCAAGTAAAACGCACTGCCACTGGGGAAGTGAAATCAGTAACGGCAAGACCTGCCTGGATCCCAAAAGTCGGGGATCTGGTCAGAGAAAAGATTGTGGACAAGAATGAATTTGGGCCATCATACAGAAAGCCAGTACCTGTCCTGGCTGTCGAAGGAACAAAAACAGTCCTTCTTCCGCCTCTTGCCGGCAAGAAAGAGAAGAGATTCATCTCAATTGATCTGATCAAACCACACTAGGTGGCCGATCCTGAATAGCAGCCGCGTGGGCTCCTGGGTAGCCGCTGCTCTCCTCTCGCTACCATACAGGAAGTTCAGACAGAAAGACTTATAACATTCGAAGAGTCTACAATTCGAAGTAATGGAGTTTCCAACAATGAAAAGGAACTCGTTTCTATTGAAATTGAACATCAAAATTCAAACGAAACACAGATATCAATTCAGCCTAACACCGACATCTACATCAATACACCTCTACAGGAGACGTCTGCCAGTTCATCAAAACCTGCTGAGCTACCAAAGATAGATAGAACTGCAACTGACTACTTCATCGATTTTGACATGTTTTCTCTGGATCTAAGTGAACCTGAGTCACCACCAGCTCCAGTTTCACGCAAAGAACAACTTCATGATTTCTAAATTTTCCTGAAAAAGACATACCTAGTCTCACCATGGCTACAGCTCTGGATAATAACTGGAATACTGTTCCTACTATTTTGGATAGGTTTAGTGACCGTCTTTTTCTTACTCACGAATGGACACTATCTTCCAGAACGCTCCGCAGCATCACATGTGAACTTGGTACTGAAACCTCATACGTCATCTCATCGTGAACAAAGAGACCTGTCCTGTGTGAGCATTACAGCAGTTCCAGTTCCTGGTGGAATAGTTTGGGAAAAAGATTAATATGATGTATTTGAACTGAACTTTTGAAAATACCACATGTATTCAAAATGTCGTTAAATGATATCATTACCTCCAGTACATACTCTGACGATTGGGATTTTGAAACTATTAATAATATGTTGTCTGATTTAGAATTCTCTACAGCGTTTACAAAAAATGAAATGTTTTATGACTCTTCGGATTTAAATGCAATGTACTGTTATGAACACTATGGTCATCATTTTTTGCATAAAACGAGTGCACCACGTAATGTTTTCGCATACCACCGAAAGGTAGTTGACAAACATTTGCACAAAAGTTTGCTTATTTTTCTGGATTCAATAAATCTGATCCACGCTCATACTTTTATAAGCTTGCACCTACATCTGCAAAGAAAAGTATGCTCACTAACACAAAACAGATATGCATCCTTTATTGCCCAACTGTCTGAACAGGGTTTCGGCTTATGGAAAGACTCTATAGACATTAAATCAGTCTGGGGGACCAAAGAATGGCTGGTTCAGGGAACCGAGGCACTATTTAGAGCATGCCTCATACCACAACAAATGATTTTCCTGAATGACACTGTGCAACAAACTTCCTGTCTTGGGTTAGCCAAGATTAAGGACTTGAACACACCTCGTATTCCCTCGCTTTCACACTTGGAGGGATGGCAAAACTATAGAGAAGATGGTGAGGGTACACTAGATGACATCATGCATGGTGCTTCATACAATTCAACAGACCCCAATTGGAAGGGATGGTTAGTTTGGCCTATCGACACAAATATGTGTCAGTCAAGATTTAGGGGTACAGCCAAAGGGTTTAGTATCCATAGGCCTGACTTACGCTATGTACAACAAGAACATCCGGGGATGGTGACATCATACAGTGTTGGGAAGTTATGCCTAGATTGGCTGAGAAACAACACTCAGACGACATGGATCTAAGGGATTTCTTGCTAGGTCCCCAAAAGCCACGTCAGAAATGCTTCTTACATGCTGTTTATAATGAAATTTGGAAATTCTCTCAACAGGAAGCTGCAGAGAGATTGTGTGAAATTGACAGAATTAACTTAGAAAAGGCTTTGGCTGTGGTTGACAATGGTATGACCACACAGACATCCAGAATGTATTCACTGGGCAACATTGTATCTTCTGCTATAGATATAATGGAACAATATCTGTCCATCTTACAACACAGACAATCACAGTTACGTTCTATTGTGCTATTAAGCTGGATGCTACAATCACTGCGCTCTGGTTATGTGCCCTGGTGATATATCAACAGTATGTCTCTGTTCTCTACATATAATTTGACTGAAAAGCAGACAACAATGGCTGAAAGGGATGTGAAATATACAATGCTGCACATTGAAAAATTAGACCAATTACCTTTCACCGTGGCAGAGTCACCGTCCACAGAATGGTTAATTCATAGCCATATAACATTACCGGTAACAACTTTCCAGTTTCAATATTGCCTAGAACACCACCAGGTAGGCAGGTATGAAGCAATGGGTAGGGAATTCATCCATGAATCTTGGGAATTACTGTATAGATTTAGATGCAGGAATGGGGACACTGAAGTGTTTCTCAGCGGTACAGACTGCGAGAATTCTTTGAGTGGGTCTCTCATTTGCCAGGATATTATGCTTCATGGGGCCTGCAATGGTTAAGTTGCAAACTTGTCCTGTCATTTGAAAAGGTCCCCAGCTGCCATGATTAATCCAGTGTTCAGGCTGCACTGGAATGGGAGTTACTTAATGCTGAATGATCAAGGTTGTTGTGGTATACTTTCAGGCATTGCATATCTTGTCACTGTAAGTTCCACGGTTAATTGTAGTATGCAAGTATTGTTTCCACCAACCCACACAGTCAGGGAGGCGCTGTTATGGCCTTTGTTGAATGTTTCCTTTATACGGTTTGATACTCTGAGCCGAATGAAAGCCATGCTTTTACAGAAAGATGTGCCCTTAACCTCAGCCCGAGAGACTTTTGATCTCCAGGTTGCAAGGTCCTCTGCTGAGATACAGGCACTGGTACGGACTAACTGCCCTTTCCATTTTGGGGAAATTGTACAGCGTATCTTTAACGTGTCTGATACGAAGGGTATAGTACACCTATTAAAGACCATACGTTCTGGACTGTTAAGCACCTTTCAGACAGTCTTCGGAGTGATTCCAGCTTTCATACACTCCGTATTCGGAAGCATTTTTGGAGGGCTTCCGCTAATCCTGCTACTGGTAGTGGGTATCCTGATTTTAATTTTTCTGCTACGCAATGAACGACCCAGTCACCAAGCAAATGGACAAACCGCTCTTGGAGCGACGTTACCGTGATCGCATGGTACTCCATCTTGGCACACCTCGAGTTCGGGAGCTAAGTGAGTCTTGGTTCCTATCTTTCGACCAGTCTGAATTGACTGTGTTCTGCCTGTTCTCCGCTGCTTGTTCTGCAGACAAGAATGCATGTTGGACCTCTATCTAACACTTCAATCGGTTGCGCCACCGGACGTGGGTGCATTGCTGGACCTGTTAACGGCCCACGTACTGCAGTGCCCCCAGCGTATTCCAATGTTGATGTCAGCATTCTTGTAGCCACCATGGGATGCTTCAGCTCCTGTTGGGATGGATACCGGCTCCTCTACAGGCACACAGGCTTTGGATGTTTCATCTGCTTCCTCAGGCTGTGGGAACTGAAGAAGATCATCTTTGCTCGATTGATCTGATCTGTGAGGTGTTACAGGGACCGTCATCTGCGATGTCAAGCTGCAGTGATGTTGCGTCTCCCACACAGGACACATAAACATTTGTCTCTCCATGTGCTGGGAAGAATTCTGCCTTTTTCCAAAACAAACCCAAATTGGAATTCTAAACAACATTTTTTTTCTCTACTATTACAATGGCACCATGGCTTTCAAAAGGCTATCATCTACTCAAGCCATATACACGAACATATTTTAAAGGACTTTTAGAGTTTTTTGCAATTTTTTATAACATTTTTTAGAAATTTTACTATGAACATTTATTAGAATGTGTTAGGACTGAAAGGACATTCCTTTTTAGTATATATAGTATTTTGTCCGGTCGGATGCGGAGTGAGTGTTATGTTTTGTAATGTACCCCAATATAGGCCTGGGTAGTCACCTAACCTTTCACCTACATTTCCCTGCCATCGTACTACATAACAGGTTTTTGGTATTGACCTTTTACCTAGTTAAGGTGCTGCATAAATGTTGTATGGTTTTCCCAGAAAACTAGCCTCATTTATTATGCATGAGGATTCTCAGAATCACAGCCGGATTACCATCTTCTGCATAAAAACTATGTATAAGGGTCATCCCTTTCGTCATCCTCGGCCAACATGACACAGCAAGATAGAACGCCTGAGGGTACCTTTTGGGTATATATATACTATATCTTTACTGGGGCAGGCAGAGGAGAAAGACTTCCATGCTGACACACTGACGTGAGATGCTGCGGTTCCTGCATACAGACACTCCAGCTCGCAGTGGTCTGACATCGCTCGCGGGGTGTCCACCTCGAGACCAAGACGTGGTCCCATAGTCTCTCACTTCAGGTAATGGGGTTGGCTTCAGCCGAGGGGAATTCTTGGCTCTACACCTACATACATGCTAGGTACACTTAGGTACATCTAGTTAGGGTTGCATCGTAGGAGTACGCATTACTATTGTCATGTATTTTTATACCTGCCTGTATTCATTGTTTTAGCACTATGGTAGGAACCTACCATCCATTTACTCTATTGGTGCTTATAATCATTAATATCGGTTTCTGTCTGATGGTTGTTTCAGCACACCTATTTTACACTAGAATGACGCTGGTTCAATAAATACTTATTGAAAAACTTCCCCACGTTTATTCTGTGTATCTCTCGGAGACAAAGTGAGCACGAGTGACTGAGCGAAAAGTACTGTATTGTTTCCACGATCCCTGATGGGACAGGGTTGTCATGTTCGATAATTGCCAAGAACTATCCTGTTCGTGGTAAGAGGAGTTTATAGTGGCACTGTGAGTTAGCTGGTATACAGGCGAACATCCCGGTGGGGGTGTCTGGAATCAGTCTGGACGCCAATCCCACAGTTTATGTTTTCTAAACGTTTAGATCCTATATAGGTGTATAGGAACTGGTGCTCGTCCTACAAGGTCGTCAAGCACTAACATATACATACGTAGAGGTAGCCTTGCCCTATATTGGTTTTGCCAACCCGGCAGTTTCGCTGCTTTTACCGCTTACAGAATGGAAAATCCATCTGTTCGTATAAGTAAACCAGTGCTTGGAAAAATAGCTCAAAGCTCAACGTTCCTTAATGCAAAACCAAGAGCGATTTCAGTTCAGAAAGGCAGCATGCACTTCAGTCGATAAAAGTCTGTCACTGTCGCAGCTGCTGCGGAGCATGGATTCTGGCACGTAAGATCACTTCAGAGGCTTTTTTGGAGACCTAAACATGTAATAGAAAGCAACATGCAAGACTTCACATGAATCCGTGACAACAGTTTTGAAGGGGGAGGAGGGTCTTAAATGTATTAAATCATCTACTTACATAATTAAGAGGTAGAAATAAAGAACTGCCAGGTTGGCACAGGCTAAAAGGAAAGAAACATACCTTTAATATCAAGGGAAATAAAACAGACTCAAGGCCGGAAAGAAATTATTTAGCAAAAAGAAAGAAATATTGGTACCCAAGTGGGAATGGCATAGGGTTGAGAACAGGGGAGAGTTAGCACAGAGTAATCTACACCCACATTATCAGATCGTAATAGAACACCGTGATCAATTTTTAGTATAATACAGGAAACATATATTAGCAAATTGGTCTGAAGATGGATCACAATAGAACTAAAGACTAGTAGTATGAAGAGGGATTACATAATTTTGACTTGGTGCTGTTTCTAAAAAGACATATCGATACAAAGGGGATGATGGACGGAACGTTTGAGCCAATCAAACACTCACCCCCAGTCAACTGATCTGGGTTTAATCCATCATCATTCTTTAGCTCACTCCACCACCCCAGTTCAGACATGGCCATATGCAAATCAGTCTGACCCTGTGCCTCATGGGAACAGTCCAGCCCGAACTGCCAAGCCATGTCTTCCCTGGACCGGAAACAAGCATCCTAGGACCGGTTTCTGGCATTCCAGCCGTCATCAGCCAGGCTTGCCTGAATCCAGTGGCAAAGTGAGCAAGGGACCCACGTCTGGGCATACCCCGCCAACTTAGGGCGAACAAAGCGATACAAAAGGGGATGACGGACGCAGCGTTTGAGCCAATCAAACACTCACCCCCAGTCAACTGATCTGGGTTTAATCCATCATCATTCTTTAGCTCACTCCACCACCCCAGTTCAGACATGGCCATATGCAAATCAGTCTGACCCTGTGCCTCATGGGAACAGTCCAGCCCGAACTGCCAAGCCATGTCTTCCCTGGACCGGAAACAAGCATCCTAGGACCGGTTTCTGGCATTCCAGCCGTCATCAGCCAGGCTTGCCTGAATCCAGTGGCAAAGTGAGCAAGGGACCCACGTCTGGGCATACCCCCGCCAACTTAGGGCGAACAAAGCGATACAAAAGGGGATGATGGACGGAGCGTTTGAGCCAATCAAACACTCACCCCCAGTCAACTGATCTGGGTTTAATCCATCATCATTCTTTAGCTCACTCCACCACCCCAGTTCAGACATGGCCATATGCAAATCAGTCTGACCCTGTGCCTCATGGGAACAGTCCAGCCCGAACTGCCAAGCCATGTCTTCCCTGGACCGGAAACAAGCATCCTAGGACCGGTTTCTGGCATTCCAGCCGTCATCAGCCAGGCTTGCCTGAATCCAGTGGCAAAGTGAGCAAGGGACCCACGTCTGGGCATACCCCCGCCAACTTAGGGCGAACAAAGCGATACAAAAGGGGATGATGGACGGAACGTTTGAGCCAATCAAACACTCACCCCCAGTCAACTGATCTGGGTTTAATCCATCATCATTCTTTAGCTCACTCCACCACCCCAGTTCAGACATGGCCCGAACTGCCAAGCCATGTCTTCCCTGGACCGGAAACAAGTGGCAAAGTGAGCAAGGGACCCACGTCTGGGCATACCCCCGCCAACTTAGGGCGATGACGGCTGGAATGCCAGAAACCGGTCCTAGGATGCTTGTTCGCTTTGTTCGCCCTAAGTTGGCGGGGGTATGCCCAGATGTGGGTCCCTTGCTCACTTTGCCACTGGATTCAAGCAAGCCTGGCTGATGACGGCTGGAATGCCAGAAACCGGTCCTAGGATGCTTGTTTCCGGTCCAGGGAAGACATGGCTTGGCAGTTCGGGCTGGACTGTTCCCATGAGGCACAGGGTCAGACTGATTTGCATATGGCCATGTCTGAACTGGGGTGGTGGAGTGAGCTAAAGAATGATGATGGAATAAACCCAGATCAGTTGACTGGGGGTGAGTGTTTGATTGGCTCAAACGTTCCGTCCATCATCCCCTTTTGTATCGCTCTAAAAAGACATATGAAAAGGAATAAGTTTACATGCTTTACTGATGGATTATGTCAAGAGTTAATAAAGGCCTTTGTGCTTGCAACTTATTTCAATATTCTTAAGTCAGGTTGTGTGAGTTCTCAGAGACCTTATGTTTTTTTACAGCATGGCTGCTCTCACTATGACATTTGCTAAGATGAAGTAGCCATATTCTTCCTCTTTCAAAACACGTCTTACAAAGGTTGAATTTTGATTTTTTAAATCTTCTGGTAGAACATTCTTATATAATTGCGACAGAGGTGGCAAATCAAAGACAGTTAAATTTGCAAGATGTTTTGTGTTCTTTGGACTCTACCATGTAATAATAACGAAGAACGAGCACCACAACATGTGCAGTAAATTCTTCATTTCCTTTTCAGTGTATTATACAGCATAGAACACCCCCAACATGTCAAGGATTCTGGGCTTGGCCTTTGCTACTCTATATTATCATGGAAGAGAGGAGTTACTTTATGAATCGAGGAGACAACCAAGAAATGCCTCCTGCCATTGAGCAGGAGCATGCATTTTCTTCAATGGTTTTTGACAGTGCATGTTTTTTAATGCTAAGCAATATAACACATTGCACTGTGGGTCTCTACACAAGAGTATGAACTGTTCTTACAGTGTCTACATCATGCACTAAAATCATATCACTCTCAGCATTTCTTTAGATTGAAATGAGCACTTCTGCCTTTCTGCAGCCCCATGAATGTTCATGTCACGCGGAATCAAAGGCAGGGCCGGACTGGCCATAGCGGGCACCGGGCGTTTTCCCGGTAGGCCGCTAGGGCGGGGGCCGGTTTTGGGCCCCTGGGGGCCGTTTTTGTTACCGGGGGTCGGCAATATCGGCCCCCGGTAACAAAATCGGCCGAAACCGGCCCTTGCAAACTGCTCAGCTGCACCCCCCTGACCCCAGGGGGGGCCAGCTGAGCAGTCTGCCAGGGCCGGTTTCTGTTCCCAGTCCGGCCCTGATCAAAGGTGTCACCCTGACAGCAGAGAGAGAGATGGGGCTCACAGCGCCAACTCTGACACATTTATTTGTATTTATTAATAGGAGAGACACAACAATGTATGGATAGGCCCTGGAAAATATTAAGACATGTACTCCAGAATCAAATCCTGTATAAATAGACATTTCATTATGCATTAGCATACGCCAGTCACCAAGACCACCACAGGAAGGATCTCTAAACCGTGCACACTTCTTTTCAACACAGGCTCTCGTCGTATATGAAACACAACAGGGGCAGAAGTGCGCTCAGGGATGCTTAGATAACAGCGATGGTCGTGTTATGGTGATAATCACAAGCACCTCAGTGCTGACGTAACAGCGTGTATTAGTACCCAAACCACTAGCATTAATTTGATCAATCTCAGAAGAATGAAAGCCCGAGGTAGCCTCGTGGGCCTGGCCTTCGGACTAAATTAAATACGTCAGAGAATCCTTGTTCTCACTCAATGTCCTCTAGTAGACCAGAGGGACTGACACCCTACTCAGTATCTCACTCATAAACATGGTCGCGGCGTTTGCCTAATGTAATGCACAGTCTGTGAGATTAAGCTTCATATGCTGTTGGTTATGTACCTAAAAAGCTACATTTACTCACGTGTTAAGTCTCATCTTCTTGCTATAATATTATGTAGGGCTTGTTAAATGTGAGCTAGTTAGTGCCACCTCAAATAGATTTGTGCAGACCAGTGGCACTAAATTCTGCAACAGAGGGGACACATATTAATGTTTTGATCATTTACTCGTCGACCCATTACTCGAATCCTACTTCCTTGTACCAGCCCTGCATCAAGGGTACTGTCCAAACCCTCTACCCACCTAAAACAAAAACAATGTAAGCCCCACTCTCCTTTCCAGGTGTGTCTATAAAAGATCACCTCTAACCAAACATTTCCTGAGTCAACTACCAAAGCAGCGCAGGGACAGCAATGAAAGCCAGACATACAGCAGAGAGAGTGGGAGCAATCTGGGAAGAGGCAGTAGAATCAGACACAAGAACAGTCGCATGATATTCGCGATGATTGTTCTGATGTACATTCATGGAACTGTTTTGAAAGGTAATAACTGACGATTTCTTTACGAATCCTTAAACCTAACTCAAATATGTGTACACGTGAAGCGGAGCTCGGTCAATGGAATTTGCCTTAGATGAAGAAGAGGCGGTACCGAAGCGCACAGCAAAGTCTTGTCAAGTTTGCAGAGGAGATGGTGCGTGTAAATGAAGATTCAACAAAGAGTTTCTTTCTCCAAGGAATCCGTGACCGTTTATTTTCATTCCAACACACATATGTCCATCCAAACAGGCAGTAGTTGAATCTTAATTTACATGTAGCATCTCCTCTACAAACTTGACAAGTCTTTGCTGGCGCCCATTGGTACCTATTCTACTTCTTCTAGCTACCGGACTGAGGATCTGCCTGGGGTGGGAAACGCACCCGAGGAGGCAGGGGTTGGTATCAAGCAAGCACTACCCTCGGGACACTCTGCTGCGGATTGTCTCTCACTGTGACCACACTTTGGATGTGCGGACTATATGGCATAGCCATCAATTCTGCTCTGTAATCTGTCTTAAATATTAGGGACCTGACTTTGGGCCCTGCTGTAAGTGTGAGATGGCAAAATGTATTTGCACCTGGTTTTCCATTTAGTGCATGGTACTGGATTCAGTCGTGGATTTCGCACGCACTATCTCCACAGGGCCCTAGCTGAAAAAAATGCATGGGCAAAAAAGGGGAGGAAAGCAGAAATAAAAGTGTGTGATATCAGTTATGGCAACGCGCTGAACCATTTCACAATTTTGCTCTACTCAGCGTGTTAGCATCGGATTGGGAGCGTTGTAATCCTTATCAGACTTTGGTGCTCGCCACTGGACCTATATCCCTTTATGTTAGTACGTGGAAATACAGAAGCCAAGATAAATGCATTTCTGGTAAGAACAACATACAAGGATCTCAATTTAAAGGTTTACTCAAATAAGTAAAATACAGACATGCATAAGCTAGCCATTCAATATGAGGTAATCAATAAGACTAGAAATCTTTAAAGAATATCTCAAATAACTCAGTAAAGGTCTAATGAAAATCCAGCATAGATTAGTCTTCTAAGAATGGGGAAAGGGTCTCCTCCTACTATGGAGAAACAATGCTCTTATATAGTGTTTTAGATAAAATCTTCATAAGATGACCACATCAGTACATGGTTCACAGGCTCTTAACCAATAGAAAATAAGCAAAGAAGCAACAGTTGCAACAGAATACATTTGAGGATTTTTTCACGATTCTCCCACATGGAGTTTTTATGTACACTCAAAAGAAAGGGGAGACAAGAGGAATATCCCTGCAAGGCTTGTCCTCCTGTTCTTAAGTACCTTAGAATAAACAAGATCCCTTCTGTACTCGGTGTGCTAACCCTCCACGAAAAATGAGAGAAAACTCTTAGTTTACTTATAACCCTCACCCACCAGGGTTGCCCCTTGGTGGCATGCTTCATCACAGGGTTCCTCTCGTTCCGCTGCGGAACAAGGTGTGCTGCAACCTGCGAGCTACGCGGGAGCACTGAACATTATGCTCTTTGTGATGGAGAAGATATGGAGTGGGAGGGGCCTTATGCGCTGGAGATGTTAAAAATACCTGCCTGGTAGGAAAACGATATCTTTTAATCTGTCCTCCGGGCGGTATGGTTAAAAAACAGGGAAAGTATAGGTAGTAATGGATTTTAAACAATCTCCTCCCACAGTTAAACAGGCTGTTTTTGCAGGTCAATCAATGTGGTAATTGAGTTCAACTCTATTGTGACACACAGTATGCAGCTCAATGCACTACTTTAATTGAAAATAAAATATGTCACCTTTTAGAAAATATTGCCATTGTAAAATCAACTACTACTGAAAAATGCGCAGACATACCTGCGTTTTACAGCGCATGCAGTGTTATTATAAGAATCTGTGTGCAGATTAATTAGCAATGCTCCCGAACCTTCCGCCAAACATTGGAATAATCAGAAAGCAGATTAATTTCTGCTGCATTTAATATTTTCTTCCAATTAATAGCTGCCTTCGGTACAGCTGTGCCCTATTTAATTTCAGATCCTAGGATTGTAAAACAATGGCAAATCTTCTTAGCATAGGTGAGCTCACAGGTCGTGTAATAAAAAGAGGCCGGAAGAGTTAAGATTATTTCTCAGGAAACACTTTATTGAGTATTGCTGGCCTTTTGCCTGCAGAATGTAATGAGCTTCCGGCTCACTGTAGGCGGATTTATCTTGTACTGGCCGCTTTTTTGGGAAGGATGATCTTCAATAACATTTTGAATGTTCGTTTTATTTTCCCCGTGGAGATGTTTTTCAGTGGACATTTCAAGTGCTGAATTGAGACACTGTAAAGAATATCAAGAATGTATTTACATATAAGACTGTGGCGGCCCCTGCACCAGCCACCAGCCAACCCACGAGCATCTGCAGGTGCTCCTTTCTGGGACAGGACCTTGGAGATAGGTCGGCACCAGCCCCCAGCCAACCCCACGAGCATCTGCAGGTGCTACTTTCTGGGACAGGACCTTGAAGATAGGTCGGCACCAGCCCCCAGCCAACCCCGCGAGCATCTGCAGGTGCTCCTTTCTGGGACAGGACCTTGGAGATAGGTCGGCACCAGCCCCCAGCCAACCCACGAGCATCTGCAGGTGCTCCTTTCTGGGACAGGACCTTGGAGATAGGTCGGCACCAGCCCCCAGCCAACCCCACGAGCATCTGCAGGTGCTCCTTTCTGGGACAGGACCTTCGAGATAGGTCGGCACCAGCCCCCAGCCAACCCACGAGCATCTGCAGGTGCTCCTTTCTGGGACAGGACCTTGGAGATAGGTCGGCACCAGCCCCCAGCCAACCCACGAGCATCTGCAGGTGCTCCTTTCTGGGACAGGACCTTGGAGATAGGTCGGCACCAGTCCCCAGCCAACCCACGAGCATCTGCAGGTGCTCCTTTCTGGGACAGGACCTTGGAGATAGGTCGGCACCAGCCCCCAGCCAACCCACGAGCATCTGCAGGTGCTCCTTTCTGGGACAGGACCTTGGAGTTATGTCTGCACCATTCTGATTTCCTCTCGTGCTCCATGCTCGTGGAGCATGCAATCTGGGTCTTGACCATTCTGGTGAACTTTTGTGCTCACCATTAGGATTAGATCTTAGTAACTCTGACTTCCTATAATCGTCTATACTGGGTTTCATGAATTTTAATCTTATTTTCATTGTATGATTATTTAAAATCTTCGCAATCAAAACCAGGCTCTTACGATTTCCAAAAAATAAAAAAGAAAGAAGAAAATAGCTGCATATGTTATAATAGACCTTCGTTTCAGGTTCCTTATGTTGCCAGCCTGGGGCACTAGACCCTAATTACGGGAGGTGGGGGGCTAACACTTCAAATGCTGGCGGCGGAGCCGAATTCAATGTCAGATAAAACATTTCTTGTGGGTCATCCTGTCATTGTAGTAGTATAATGCATGGGGGTAATTTTTTGGGCTATACATGACAGCTCAATTTAAAGCACACTGGGCCTCTAACATTAATGTATTCATGATAGTATTTAACAACTTTTACAGGAAGTTTAGGACTCTTCTTCAAGGAATTCTAGCAGAACAAATGGTAAATGTTGTATTTAGCTGTCCTTGTTGTAAACAGAGTGCAATGTGTTTACCTACTCTCACATGACATTTATCATTATAATTCTAGTTTTGTCAACAATTAGTGGCATATAATGCACTGTAAAACACCTTAGGCCAACTGCATTGTCCTCAACACATTAGCCCTTCAAAATACTTTTAGAAGATTTTTGGTTTTCTTCATCCTCCCACCTCGATAACTAAAGAAGAGGTGGAGACTGCAGTTACGTGGAATAGGCACATTTTCATTTTTTTTTCAAAGGACAGAAGACTGGAGTCCCTGGAACTTGGGAGCCAGGGAGTTCCAGTGCGTTGATGCCAGAAAGGAGAAGCATCAGCATCCTATAAGTACCTGCCTAATGTAAGGAAGATGCAGGCATTTGGCTACTGCAAAGCATAGGATTCTGGATAAGAATATAAGGAGTGATACAATGGAGAAGAAGCAGAGGACCTATTTTATGGAGAGCGCCACGCTCTAGGCACTACACTTTGAACTTACATCGTTTCACATTCAAAAGTCAATAGACAGTAGAACAGTGAGAAGAGATGGTGGGAGGTTTCGAACATAGCTAAAATTGGGGGAAGGGGGCTGTTCATGACCTCTCAGATAGAAAAAAGGTAAGCCACACGAGGTAAGTACCTTCAGTGCTACATTGTTCCAAATGATTGATATTTTAATAAACATGTTTATAAAGTTTCGAAATAATCACGTTATTATAGTGCATATGAGTATCACCCAAAGCACATACATTGTTATTTTAAAATTTACTCTTCATGTGACACAGTCTATCCTTTCATAAGTGCAGCCAAAATAGATGTATACCTCAATAAACAATACAAACAAACTGTGTTGGTGATAGTTTTAAATTGTTTTTAGTGGGTGATCACAACTACGCAATACCATAGGATACTGATTTGGACCCCGAGTAAACTGGGTCTCTCACTGGTGGTAAGTCTACTAAACTAAGCGTTGTTTCTGCTCTTCTGGCGAGAGGTGTGTGTCCATCCCTTGATTTTCTTCTGCCTCCTATACAGTCTATATTTAATTGTTAACCACACACCAGTACAATGAGAAATGCAGTTAGGAGGACTTGTCATTTCTCTACAATTATGATCAAATCTGCACACCTGCCCATTCTTCCCTCAGTTGGCTCTGGACATCCAGCCCATTCTGCTCACCCTCAGAGTACAGCCTATTCTTTCACCTACTACTTTTGCTATTGTTTTAGTCATATGTTTCCAGTAGTCTATTAGATTCGAGTACTCCTACACAGTATGAACAAATCTTTCTTTAGACCCTCATGTCTGGGAGATTAATCATTAGTCTCCATATTGTACTGAGCTTCCTTGGGGTGAGATAGTTTTGATGAAGAAAGTGAAATTGTATTAATTTGAAGAGGACAATGATGACACTGCTGGTAAGTGTTCAGCATCTAGGAGGGAGGTCATCGAGTAGAACAATCTCTTAAAGTTCAAGGACGTTTGCCTGCCCAAAATGAAGCCATTTTGATCATGAGCAAAGACAGAGAGCAAGGGCAGCTATCTATTTGTTAGCACCTTCCCCAGGATTTTATAGTGTATATTCATCATAGAGAGTGGTCGCTTCAAAGTTCTATCAAAACTATTGCAGGCAGATTTCAGAATCACTACTAGAATCTCTGTCATTTGTGGAAGTATGAGTAAAGTTTGTGCCGGTTATAGATGTCCAAGAGCTGAGAAGTCAGCAGTCTTTTGTACGTTGAGTAAAATTTGTTTGGCAGGCTATTTGACCCTGGGTTCTGACCCCTAGTTATCACTTCTCTAGCTTGCCTAGTTTCAGCCTGGGCCAGTGGTGCCTCCAGAGCAAGTCTTTGATCTTCTGATGAAATGGGGAGAACCTGATGCCCTTAGATCTTCAGTAAATGTGCCCTATATCTCACATAGTAGTGCATCCAAGCAGGTGTAGCAATTAACAAAAATGTCATTGATATTGGTCTGTGCATAGTGCACACTCTGGGTTATCTCCTCACAGCACAGCCACTGGAATTTGGGGCACCTCCGAGGTCAGGAAGCTTGTTAACAACCTGACTGATCGATCACCCTCTCAAAGTCACTTGGCTATGAGTTCCTTATAAGCAAATTAGTTCAATCTATGTTTGATCATCTTGTATCTTTCCCTACTTGCTAGTAATCTATTGTTGCTCTTAATGTCAACCCGAGAATCCCTCAGAGAAGTATGCATGGCAGTCTCTGCTTTGCATACTTCCCTCTCTAGCAGCACTGGAGCTCCAATTACTATCCTGATACACACTCCCCAAATCATTAACCATAACACTTATGATTCAGCCAGCACACTCCCGGATGTACCTCAATTTTCCCTACAATAGTCCACATTGACATCCCTCACAGCCCCCCAAAAAGCTGCATCTCACAGCACTAGCACCTGAGGTTTTAATGGGGGATTTCTAACAGGCAATATATTCCAGCCCAGGCTAACTAAGAGCAGCCAGTGGGCCTTATTATTTTGCATTTGTGCTGAGCTTCAGCCATGAGTCCCATATTCAGGGCAGTTTCCAAGTCATCTGTGTTGCCACTAATCGCCATTTGCTGTCTCCTAAGCCACTGGTGACAATCAAGCCCAACAATTAATGGAGTGCCTCAACTGCTGCAGCAACCCTCTCAGCTTGTGCAGAGTAGCAGATAGTCTGTCAACCTTTTGTGTTTTTCTCCTTAGTTGAGGTCTAATTTTCAATATGTCCGGGGATGACCAATAGGGCTCCTAGAGTTTGTCAGAGCTTCAGCCCATTTCAATACTGCTGATGTATCAGTGAAGATGTGAGATGTCCCATTGTACAAGACTTTCAGGCCCGCTTGGAATGATAACATTCACCTGAGGTGTAATTCCAGGAGTTGTTCCTTAACTTTCAGATACGCTCTCCTCTGTTCTCTGTCACAGAAAAATCAGTACTTTTGCATCATCAATTGTGTATGGGCCATCCAGGTCAGTCTGGAGCTTTTATGGTGCGTTGACACAAAGAACCAGGCTATCTAGAATGACTAAACTGTGTGACTCTGGGCAATTGCTTTTCTTCACTGTGACTCCTTTTCCATGATCATTATATTTGAGACCACCATGAAATAATTGTTCAGGATGCAAACTGTGAAAAACCCTTTCTTGTATATTGTTTAGTGTACCAGAATGTTGCTCGATCTATAACATTAAAGGCATTATATAGGAGTCTCAAAACACCTGCCTAGGCATTCTTGCCTACCACAACTTGTCAACTGGAAGCTAAACTTTTGTCACAGCATGGGCATGGTCTGTTTTATACCACAGCTATGATTACAGTTACCCCTTCACCCTGTGAAAAATGCTGCACATCATGCCGGCAGTCTCACCCATAGTGCATTGCATGGCCACTTCAAGGAGCAGAACCTGAAGAAAATTGCCTTATCTGCCCACTTGCAGGCAGTGCTAGGGTCATCTCGCCTAGCACACTACAGGATTATGCCTCTTTGGCTATAGTATAAAAGCTTACTTATTATAGGCCTGGCTGGCCCTCCGGACGCCAGTAGTGATACTGTGTGCCTATTCAACTGAAAAGAACTTGGTCGGGCAATAGGTTGCAAGTGTTGTACTTAGCAGGCCTGGGTGGAGCTTGCGGAGTTGTACTCTGCGAAATTTCACAGAGTTACTGGAAAACTCATTGAAATTCCGCTGAGTTCCGTGCCCTGGCAGAGTAACTTGCATCAATTGAGACCTTCCTTGTTTGGTCTCTCTTGGTGCATCCGTGCGATGCGTGCAACCCCCGTGTAGTAAGGCCTCCAGTCCTGACCGTACCTGAGCCTCCTCCTTCACTTGATGGGTGGGTATTGGCGGCACCAGCTATCCACGGCGGTGCAGCCCGGCCGCAAGTCTGTCCTAGCCGACACTGCCTTCCTGTTGGCTGCACTCCGCTTAGAAGCCTGAGCCCCCGCTGCTCGCGCTCAGAAGGAATTCTATGTGGGAGTTGCCATCAGCTAGTTTAGTGCCGCAGCCAATCCCAACTCAAAGGACAGCAAGAACTGCAGTGCGCATGTCATATTGCGTGAAGGCATGCTTGACCTTTCATGGGAATTCATCAGGACAGGCATGCCTTCACGCAATACGGCATGTGCACTGCAGTTCTTGCTGTCCTTTGAGTTGGGGCTAGCTGCTGCACTAAGCTGGCTGAGGGTGGCTCCCCGCATTGAATTCCTTCCGAGCAGCGGAGGCTCAGGCTTCTAAGTGGAGTGCAGCCAGCAGAAAGGAAGACAGTGGCGGCTAGAACAGACTGGGGGATGGGCTGCACCGCCTTGGAGAGCCACCATTTGGAAGTTAAGTCCTAGACTCCTCCTAAGTGGCACCAGGAAAGTCGCTCCACTGCGAGTGCGGAGTTTTTGAAATCACACTCCAACGGAGTGCGGAGTTCTAAAACTCCGCAAACTCCACTGGTGGAGCAGAGTTAACCGCCCACCTTGAGTACTTAGTAACCCTGACAAAAAATGTTCATGTTAAAGGTCCTAGTTCGTTCGGTGAGACCCCCAATCTGAATTTTGGTCCTCATAGTTTTTCCTACTGCATCTTCGGCCCTGTATTTAAGGAATGAGATTCTGTCTTGTATGTTCTCAAAGTGCTTCCAGAGGACTCATATCTCACTGTCAGTTTTGCCTCGGCTTCTGATACTAAAACTGCCAGTTTCTCCTGATCCGAGTTATGTTACATCAAGCACTAGAGTGTCAATCTTTGCTACCAGTGATGCATGAGTGTACTGTATAGTGAGCAATATAGGTTCAATATTTCAGCAGTGTCCGCAGTTGCAGTTCACCCCTTGCTTCCATGCCCTAATCTTCAACTGTCAGCTCTTTCCAGCTTATTTCCTTCTCTCACTGGTTTTGTCAATCTTCCATGCATGTCTTTCCTTCCTCTTTCTTGATGCAGGGGTGTGGAATTTAATAAAATATCTACTTGTCCATGGGGCAGGTTGCATCATAAATCTACTTGTCCTGTAACAAAATCCACTTGTCCCTTTGGTGCCATGTAGTGCGACGACAAATTATGGAAACAATCTCATTATATAAGAGCTCTGAAATAGCCTCTCTGATTATGCCAGGGCTCATACCATAGTAGTGTTTGAATACTTCCAATCCTCTAATGTTGCCACGTTTCCGCAGATCTACATACTGGGGCTGAAGGTAGTGGTAAGCAATAGTTCCAGAGTTAGAATGCCCGTTTGAGTCTGTGCAAACCTACTAACTTGCATGTTTTAAGGGTTTTCAGCAACTCTTCTCTAATCTTTTCCCATACTGAGAAATGTTGGAAATTTACTCCTGACAATGGCAGACGTAAACCTTCTTCCAGAGTTGGGAAAAAAGTAGTTGGAGGGAAAGTAAACTTGCAAACACTCACATTTTCGCATGAGCAAATCTACGCATGCATATTTTCTGAAGCTAAAATGCAGTTCACAAATATTTTCTAGGAGTACTATGTCTTGTCTTACTTCTGTAAATTCTTGGGAATTCACGAAAGCCGTATAGCTGCACCTAATGCAAGAACATATACCATGGGTGCACTTTTGAGACTTTCTTCAATAATTGGGCCGCTAATTTGGTCTGGGGTTGACCGTGACCTCTTGAGTTTATTAAAATTCTGTCTCTCTCTCTCTCTCTTTCTTTCTGTATCGGCTGGCTTCACTGTGAGTGACAACATTCTGCTCTTTCACAAGGAGCATATCGGCACACAAAGTAGTTTTGTTCAGTGCCAGTAACTACTGTGGCAGTGTGTGCTTTTTGAGACCAAAAACATTTTTTGCTTTTGCCAGTGTTTGTTATAATGGTGAGGGCCCGGCAGCTCCCACATCAATAAGGTTTTACAAAAACCATGCCAAAACAAGTCACACATTGACAAAACTAAAAACCTGACCACTTTCAGCCATACTGGCTTTGCCAATGCTTGCTTATTTTTGTTTCCCATAATCTTATTGAAACTGGTTACACTGATTTTCCATTATGAATATTTTTGGGAAATATTAGCATGCATCAACACATGTCACTAAATGATTCTGCAAAGAAATGTTACCTGAAATTCTACAGTAGTTTAGCTAAATGTTTTTTTCCTGTTTTCATTTTTTACGACCATTTTATTTTGAAAGCTAAGGATCATCAATCTTGCTTTCAAGCTTCTGCAAATATTTGCATCAAATCATAGAGTGTTCTGGGAGCATTATACATAGCCTCATATCACTAAACTTTGAAAACGTGTGTACACATTGTTATACTGGAACCACTGTCAGTAGTGCAGCCAGAGCTTACAACATTTACTTAGAGCGCTCACCCTAATAATAAAGGCTTTCAATTAATGAACCATAAATACAAGTTTGAACAGCATTAACATATGGACAAAAATATTACCTAAAATGCCGACAGTGCACTTCCCTGATCCATAATGTGGTACTACAAACTTGCAACCAAAGGGTTTGAGCTGCAGGGGGTTGGGCCTACTTGTCCCAAGGACAAAATACAGATGAAAACTTGTTTCCCTTGACCCCAAACAATATGTCCTGGGCGTCGGGCTACAGGAAGTCCACATCCCTGTTGCTGCCCATTACTTTTTGTTGCCACTCACCTTTACCCCTCCCTCTCTCTACCCCTATAACTTGTTACTTTCTCTCAGTGGCTCTGCCACACTTGCATCCATTTTTCCCTCCATGCTGTAACTTCCCATAGTGTTGCCACCTGGTCAGTTTGTTACCAAAATGGCGGATATTTTTAAGTAAAGGCTGGTAAAAATCTATTCGAACTGAACAAAAGCTCATAGTTATTCTTGTTTGAACTACAAGGTTTAAGCAGTTAATACAAGCATATAAACAGGGCCACTGGAATTATGCAACTGTATGGCTGTGGAATTTTTAGCATAGTTGTAGATTTGCTGCATTTACCACATAATCTATCATTTGTCTCATAATCTGCAGATGTTAACAGAAAAAAAATTGTTTTAGCTCAAACGGTTCAAAAGTTACTAAAATGCAGCAACCCATGTGGCAGTGCAGTGGAAGGCCCTTTGCAAATGGTGACTTGTCACCTTTCTGTTGCTTATTTCTGTATTTGGGTGTTAAACTGGTACTAATGGGTGCAACTAATGCTTAGACAGTGTTAACAAGTGTAAAATTGACAAATTAATAAAGTAATACTATCAATAAATGTGTCGCATTATGCTGCATCATTTGCCTTTTCTTGTCACATAAGTGACTCAACCCTGCTGCATAATAAGGCTCTCTCCTGCCGCAGAATTCCAGTGGCCCTGCATATATTGCATCAAAATAATTTCCAAGCAATATACATAATTCCTAAATGTTTATTAAAGCTAACAGCGTCTCACTCTTTGCTGTTCAACATTTGTCTGAAAAAAATTCTTATGATCTGACTTGATCACTTTGATACTGAGTTGTTCAATGCAAAAATAGCTGGCTTCACATTCACTCTGCTCCAGATGACGTCTTATTCTTGTCCATAATTCCGAGTTCGTATTGTGAACTCCTCAGGACTACTATACTTTCTATAACACTCACTGCACTGTGTTAATTTTAAACTCTACTGTCATTTTACTTTGGTGGCATTATAAAATAAAATGAAATTGTTGGAGCATAAAAGTTAACAGAGTCATGATTGAAATTTCAAAAAGGCTTCCAGAGAATTTTTCCATAAGTTGCTTTTTACATACCAGCCTCGTCACCATTTGTATCTAAAAAAGTGGCAACCCTATATACATCTATCACATGTCCACTTTAAATTCACCTCTCCCCTACATTCTCTGTAAAAGCCTATGATATGGGTGTATTCTTTTTCGTTTGCATGATACCCTGTTGTTCATTCCGGGACTGGGATGGCTGGCTGTACTTCACACCTATAAACCCTTTGACAGTGGCAGGCTTGTCACTGTTGTCATGCAGAGAGAGTGATTAAGCAATGAAAGGGCCACGCAGGGGAGGCTGCTGAAACAAAGAAAGAGGTAAAAAAGATAAACAGCTTACTGTGAACGCCAGGGTTTTAGGATGGACAGAGTAATACCCAGGATGAACATTTATTACTGCCTGGCAGACTCAGCCCATCCCACGGCATCTGACGGGAAGGGGACGTGGGGGGGCTGAAGCCCTCTCAGCCCAATGGTTGTTGCGCGCCTGTCGCCAGCTCATGCTACGTTAAACCCATGGGGATATATGTACAAGAATTGCCGCTAACTAACGTTAGCATTAGTTGGCGGCAATTTTCCTACCACCCTGTACCGCTGAAAACTATCTCCATGGTACCGACATATTTACAATATGTCGCTACATGGCGATAGTTTCTCATTGCGGCGGTATTTGTCGACGTTAACATCTGCGTTATGGCAATAAAAATCTTGCCGCAAACGTGAAAAAGGTGGCGGCCGGCCAGTCAGCTGCCAGAAACTGCACGCTAATCAGTGTGACGCCACTTTCTTCACGTTTCGCGGGAAATTCAACTACAAAACGCCCACGAAGTACCCAAAACACCAAAAAAAAAAATAGCCGAAAAAACCATGGAGGAAGCTGGACCCAGTAATGAAGGAGAGAACAACCCCCTTAACACCTCAAACAGCCAGGAGGACCAGCCAGAGACCCTGGGGAAGAGGAAGAGCCAGGTTCAGCCACCAGGAAAATGAGATCCTGATTGCGGAGGTGACAGACAAACAACACCAGCTGTTTGTCAACTCCACTGTGTCATTGGGGACCAAACATGCAATATGGCAGTCCATCGTAGCCAAGGTGAATGCTGTCGCAGAGGTCAAGACGACAGGGACCGACCGCAAAAAGCGCTAGCATGATGCTAAGCGCAAGACTGAGCAGAAACTGTCCAACAATCGCCAGGCAGCACTGCAGTCCGGAGGTGGGAGTCCAGCGCCACAGGAGGAGCTGGATGCCTTGGAGGAACAGATGTCCGCAGTCATCTGCGAGGAGTTGGTGGTTGGAGTCCAAGGACAGGATAGTGCTGAACATGACCAGCTACATCAGCAACAGGGTAAGTAACAACCAGGGACTGGGGGTGGATGGGACCAATGTCACTCATGCCCAAATAAATATTCCTCAGTGCACACCCACACTGACTGCAGATCTTGTCCCAGATACTATTGTCCCTGGGGGTATAGCCACATATCACCTTAGTCATTGAATATATTGAAAGACACATATTGGCGGTGTCACAGACTTGGAAATCTGCACAGAAAAGGAATCCAAAATATCGCACCACAAATATTTACATCAGACTACAAAATAAGGGCAACATGAACAAGCAAAGGAGCATATTGACTGGAGAGGTGGCAGAGTGTCACATTGGCCTCCTTGCCTCAACACCACACACATACAAATTGGCTACACAGGGCTGCATCTCATTGACAACAATATGATGATGCCCTGTGAACGAGAATAATCATTGGCAAAAGTGAGCAGGCCACCGCCGATGGCAGCACACATGCACCATTGTGCACGGGTGTCTGAGTTGAGTTGAAGATTGTATATATGCATGAAGGGGGAGCTTACTGCACATACACATTCTTGCACACAACTCAGACACCCATGCAGAATGGTGCATGTGTGCTGCCATCAGTGGTGGCCTGCTCACATTTGCCCATGATCAGTCTCGTTCACAGGGCATCATCATATTGTTGTCAATGAGATGCAGCCCTGTGTAGCCAATTTGCATATGCATGGTGTTGAGGCAAGGAGGCTAATGTGACACTCTGCCGCCTCTCCAGTCAATATGCCCCTTTGCTTGTTCATGAGATGCAGCCCTGTGTTCACCAAGTGACAAAGCATGTAGTGAGTCTGCATACCATAAACACATGCATTGCCACAACATAGTGATTATGCACCCTTCTGTCTAAAATGTGCATATTCCACAATGCACAAATTTAGCATACTTGAGGCCTAATGTGATGTCATACAATGAGCGGAGGGGATATGCTTCCAACAGTACAGTGCATGGACTATGCATATCAGGAATGTGTCCAAAAAAACTATCTACATGTCTTATCTGTGTGCCATGCTGACAGAACTATAATGTCCCTGTAAATATGCATGACAAGCGAAGTAAGACACCAAGCAAGAATAACAATTTAGCACCAATGCATGTCAACTTGCTACATGTCACCATCACCCCTTATGTCAAAAATGCACTCATCTACTCTAAAGTGTACACATGTGCCATACAGATAACATTACTCTACAGTAATCACAGTCCTGGTATGAGATGCCCATTACACCTTGGCGTGCATGGAAACAAGTACTTTCGGGAAAGTCAACAGTGGCAGTGAACAAATACGCGGTCATGTCTGTAAACATCCTCACACAAACAAAGGCATCCAATAATCATGAGCAGAACAGCATGTATCATACATGTGTCCATCTGAGTGGCATATTCCCAAGGGGTGGTGATAGGGGCTGAGCACCACTAAGAAGCTAGTGAAAATCCACAGCCATGTAATCTAGGCCCACTTACACACTGCAAGTGGTGTGAACGTTGAGGGCAATGGGTGTTGTTTCTGTCTGTCCACCCTGCAACACCCATAGAAAGTCACGCTGCCCTATACTCACAACGGTTAAGCCAACAGGAGGGCAGTAAGCAATGTATGCAAGGAAGACCATGACCCCCAACATGCATACAATAAAAATCCCAATTGCCAAAGCTATCGCGGTTTACATGTGTACTGCATTGTACAGCACACATAGAAGCAGCAATAAGTCAATCATTGCTAATGTGCCTGAAGGGGACCCTCCTCACACATAAACATTCTCGCCCCGAACCCATGCACATTTGCATTACCCTGCAAAGCTGCCTGTCTGTGTGCCACACTGACAAGTCAAGTGCCAGTGCATGATGAAATGCATGCCTGCACCATAAACATGTAAACATGGTGCAGGTCTCTGTCACTGAAGTGGATGAGTGCGGAGTTTATCCTTTAAGGGGCAGGTCTCACTCTGTCACTTCCTCGTATCCATACCACCCCTAATGTAAGAAAGACATCTGCAGTCCAACAATGCACAAGTGTCCCAACTGTGACCAAGACCCATATTTCCTCCAGCTTGCAACATCTCACCATTGTAAATGCACAGAAGTGCAAGGGTCACTGGGTGAAAGTGATAAGGGGCAGAAACACAGAAGCTGTATCATAACTGCAGATTAACATGCATCAATGAGAATGTCATTACTCACTTTGACTTTACAACATTAACATCTATCTACACAGTATGTATCATGGCAAATCAAGTATACCTCCCTGCCCATATCATGTGGCACATCACATCAACCCAGATCACAACAGTGTGGTAGCCCTACTCATGCCACAACAACAATCATGCAGCATTGCCCAACAGCAGTTTGTGGCAGCATGCAAACCACACCTCCAAAAGTTAACAATCTTTAAAAAGATCATAGTGTACTGGGGAGGGGTGACTCTACCACAATGCAGTGTATAGGCACATAAATCTGAGCTAATCTGCATTGACAACAATGCGGTACAACCTGCACCACTGTCACTACTGAACAGAGGACACAACTGGGGCTGCATGTGTGTAGAAATTGGCCAGTCACATTTGGCATACTTGTAAACTGTAAGAAAATAATTCACAACTATAATGTCACATCAGTGATGTTGTACAATGATTCACTATCCTGCAAGTAATAGGTATCTCCTCCTAAACATTCTGAATGGACATTGTCATGCATACAGCATCTCACCTTTACATTGCAGAGGGCGAAACATCACCTCCTGTACAGCAGCCTGTCCCACTCTTCAATGATGAAGATGAAGACATCCCAACCATCGACCAGCACACCCTCCAAGAGCTGCTCAACTCCATTGGCAGCCCATCTCCAGAAGCAAGGACATCCAGCAGCATCGTGGCAGCTCCACCCTCCGCACAAAACACCCAGCAGCAAACACCTACCACCACACCTGTCTCCCATGACCTTGAAGACCCACCCAACATTTCAATGTCATGCGGTAGAGGTCCAGCAGGAGATGGCTGGTCAGGTGCGGGTGGGGTTTGACAGCCTGGCGGCCAAAATAGATGGGGTACGTGGTTGTCTCAGTCCCATTCGGGACCACCTTGAGTCCATCACAGGCACCCACAGTCCGCTCCATGCTCTCCAGCATTCCATGGTTGACATCGCTGGAGTACTGACTCAGAGACAAGAACAACTGTCCAGTCAAAGTGGCTTCAGCGATGTCACCAAGGAGTTGCGTCACATGAGAATGATAATGGAGAACATGGAGGGGATGCAAGCTTCACACTTGGCAGCCATGGCTGCATACCACAGAGACGGTGCTGGAGTCCTCCAAGCCCTGCAGCCTCTCATCACAGCAGTGCTGCCTCAACCTTTGGCACAGATGAATGCTGCTGCACCTTCAACATCCACATCTCACCCCCCTGATGTGTCACTGCCTCACAGTGCCCCAGCCAATCTTCCATCACGCACACGGGAGGCACATGACACATCAGAGGAGGAAGATGTGGACGAATCAACAATCTTGCGAAGAAGTCAGCGGTAGCACTCATCTCTGTCAAATGGACTGTTTCTGCTTGGATGTGTGCCTAGCATCATGCCCTTGAACATCAGCTTCCACTGTCCCCTCAATCACTCTGCTATACTCACCTTGGACTTTGATATGGATTGCCATATTTTGTGTTGTTCCCAATGACACTGCAATCAGCCTGCTGACTGAACTCTGCCTCTTCCTCAACATATCTCTGCACATGTTCCCCCCTGGACTCTGTATGCCCCCCCCCCCGGGCATTCACACAATGGTTTGTTTTTGCACAAAGAACTGGGACAGTCTACCACATCAGTCACTGCACATGTCAATAAAAATCATTGAGTCAGGAAGATGTGTGTAGCCTGTGACCAATCATGTTTGAAATGTGCCAACAATGCATGGTCAGGGTAGCTATTACTATTAATCAAAGAACATCTGACAAAGGGAATATGCTTAGCCTTTGTCCATGATACACAACGTGAGTGCCTGACACGTGTGACATAAACAATGCCCTGATCTGTGAGACAACACTGTCTCCGAGAAAGAAATTTACTCCATGCCCATGATGTTGATTGTGATTTGGAACAATGCTCACGTCAGTGTACAGACACAGGAAGGGCCATATGTACAAGCCCCTATCATCAACACATGCTCACTTTTTCTGACGTGTGGTGGTGATAGGGGCATAGCCTTAGTTACAAGGCAGTATTAAGCCACTGAACGTGGCTTAACGTTGCCTTGTTAAAAGGCACTCTTTCACGCTATGATTAGTGTCAAAGGTGTGGGCAGGGGGTGTTGTGGTGGGCATTCCACCGCAACACCCATTCCTTTTGACTCAGCCCCCTATGTACAAGAGCAGCGTACATAGGCGGCAGCACATAAATTTAGACCATGGAAAACCTGCTCTAAACATGGCAAAAACATGATAAATGTATCTTACCTCCACGTATCTGCTTTTCACGTGTGCTGCCTTGTGCAGCACACATGGAAAAAGCTAACTGCCATGGATTGTGTATGTATAGGAAGGTGTCCTTTCCTGTACAAAAATGTTCTGTATAAACAATGCCATGTAGTGACTTACATGTGTGCTGCATGAATCAGCACACATAAAAGTGAGAAAAAGACATTTTAGGATTTTTAATGTGCAGGAAGGGACACCTTCCTACACATAAACAATCATCCCCTAAACGCAGACACCCTTGCAGTATGGTGCAAGGGTGCCTGCGTTACTGCTACACTGCTAAGTGTAGCACCAGCACAGGTGGGAAACACAAGGCTGCACCATAATGTTGTATATATGGTGCATCATTGTGTTTCTGAAGGGGCTGAGTGAGTTGTTAATCCATGGCGGCTAACGCCTCACTCTGCCATTTCCTCTTACATAGGCCCCAAAGTGTCTACTAACAATACTTTATAAATACATACACTGAAGAACTACCCATAGTCAATGTGGTGGACAATGTGTGAAAAGATGTGTGTCGTGGCATGACACATGTTAAGTCAGTTCACTTAACACGTCACATATTAAAAATAAGTCTATCAAGCAGAAAGAGGAGGAATGGTGTAGGAAAGCATAGCTCTGAAATTGATAATGGGTCCAAGACGTGCCAAGGTTAGCTGTAATGCACATCACTACATCCCTCGCACAACATTTGCCAAATCGGTCACACTGTTGTTCTAAATCTACAAGGCTGTGCAGAAACCTGTAAAGAGGCGTCAGAAGGACTTGCGAAGAATGATAAGCATACATCCCCTGCAGCCCCACGTGGAAAGTGAAGCTGTTGTGGAGACTGGTGTAATAAAAGATGTCAAAAAGTGTCCAGACTCCATGCCCACAGAATTCAAACAATGTTGTGCAGAGCACAATGCCCACAATGCATCCTGTGTAAATCTGTCCTAGCTAAATAACCACATATGGCTAAATATTTGTCTGACCAATCAAAAACTCCTTTCCAAAATGAACTTTGTTCCCCAAAACATCAATAAGTTGGTTAAAAACTAATTTCAAATGAGGTTTGTTGGTAGCCTGTCCCTTGAAGATGCTGTAAGCACAATTGTAGACATCAAAATTGATTTTGGGGGGGATGCATCTGTTGTGATCCACTACCAATCCAACAGGACAGGTCCACAGAGCAAAAAATAATGGGAGCACAAAGCCTCAACCATTGGCAATTTGTTTGTAACAAAACACTCGTAAAAAATAATCCACTAATTATTCTAACTAATCCTACACTACACTAACCTAACTTGTACTAACATCTAACTACACTAAACTAACTAGCTTACCTAAGACTATAGACAGAACAACGTATCTTAAACATCAATCTCTTACCTCCCTTATTGCACATTGTTGACGGCACAAAGACACCTTATCCTATACATCAACTAACTAAACATACATACTAAACAAATATATATTTTTTGGTTGTTTTTTTTAACAAGTCAAAAAACACTTCAACCCCCTACCCAAAGGAAATGGAAACTTAAACAAAAGCACTATAAAGATAACATTCTAAAATTAATAAGCTACCTACACCTAACACTACATTATCCCTACACTAAATCTACACTTAACACTAACTTACTACTAAATATGTTAACAGGATGATAAATAGGAGAGGGTAAACGTGGGACTGGACAGGGTGGGAAACCAAACAACCATTGTCCATCAATAAGGGGGCCCCAGGGCCCCCTTAATGTCCATGATGTGGCCCTTAATGTCATCCTGGTCCCGTTCAAGTCGGGCAACTCTGACGTTCAAAGTGAACATTAACCTCCTCTCCCTCTTGGTGAAGACAGACCTTTCTCGGTGTGCTGGAGCTCTGGAGGATGTCCCTGGTTGTGCACTCTGTGAGTGGGGAAGACTCATGATGTGGCTGCCGCACGTGGAGCAGCTCCAGATGTAACTTGGAAAGCAGACCTTCTCCTTTGAGTGGGCACATGAATTCCGGATGGTCCAGGGATTTGCTAGTTCTGGCTCTGGTGTATTGACGATGCAGGTTGTGTTGTGTGTTTCTTACCAGCAATCATTGTACTGTCTGTGATGGACTTCCATCTGCCTGCAGCCCTTTCATCGCGGTACCTCTAGGCCATTGCCTTGTACCCCTTAAGCACACGCCTGATGTGGTGATAACGTTCCTTTCGCAGGAGGAACTGACGCTGCTCCTCCGGGGACATGTTATCTGAAAAAATGAAATGATAATTGCAATGTTTCCTGACTCCAATAACATGATGGCATAATGCATATTTTCCACACCTATGAATAATGAGCCATAGCTTACGTGACCGTCATCTAAAAGAACATGCAAATAGACACATGACCTGATAAATCATGAACACATCATAGCTGTATTCCGAATTAGATGGTCATGACAGGGAAACATCCTTTACCCCGCATGCGTTACTCCGCAGTGCCATTACCCTGCAGTTTTTACACCGCAAAATGTTTTACAACGCAGGGCTGTACACCGCAAACTATTACAACGCATTCCCCATTACAACGCGCCGGTGGAGTTCGAATAGTAAATTATGTTGTCATGGGGAATGCATTGTAATAGTTTGCGGAGTACAGCCCTGCGTTGTAAAACATTTTGCAGTGTAAAAACTGCAGGGTAATGGCACTGCGGAGTAACGCATGCGGGGTAAAGTGCCCTATTCGTCATGACAACATGATTAGTCATGTGCTTGGACAAGGCAGGCACAGAGTGCAGTGACAACAATTTGCGGATTTCTGTTTGCAATTTGGCCATGCAAATTAACAGCAATCAAGGCCAATAGGGGGAGTACAGTAAATATGAAGTTTAACAGGCCCATAGCAGACCCTGCCATTCCAACTAACCAAAGACAGTAGGCTGCACAGTCTGCGATCAAGTCTGATGACTAATCACAGCAGTGTTAGTCATGTAATACATTTGATCAAATGTAAAATCATTGTATGAGTGAGCCCTTGGAGGGGTCACCACAGGTGCACAACCAGATTAGATCATGTACACATGTGATTGTCAATTTGTGGAACAATGCAAAAAGTTTGACATGCATGCAAGGAAAGAGGGCATATGTTGCATGCAGCTGTGTGTACAAGTATTACCCATCTCTGCACATTTATGTGCCATGAACCAATGTGACAGCAAAGATGCTGCATGTGAACCACACATTTGTCTGCACTGTTTCTAACTCTGTGACACATACTCATGGGAGGATATGTACAAGGAAGTGGCTGATAGATGTGTTGTCCTTCCTGGCTTAACGCCTCTCTCCGCCACTTCTGAAATGCAAGGCTGCACCATATTTACAAGATTGTGGTGCAGCCTTGCATTTCACCCTGCGATGGTTAGCGCCAACGCAGGCACCCTTGCAACATGGTGGGGTGTCTGCGTGCAGTGGAGTATTGTTCATGTGTCGGAAGGTGCACCAAAATGCACATACACAATCCTGAAATGCCATACTGTCACTTTCATGTGTGGTGCTTCATGCAGCACACATGAAAGTGACAAAATGGCATTTTCCTTAAAGTTTGTTTATGTACAGGAAGGGACACCTTCCTGTACATAAAGAAAGAATGGCAATTTGCATTTTTCATGTGTGCTGCACAAAGCAGCACACATGGAAATAGACTGATACGAGGAGATGCAATGGATTAAGTGGATTAATGCTGCCTTGTAAATAGCGCAAACACCATTGCCACCACTGAGTCGAAAAAAATGACGTTGTGGTGGACATAGGAGCTTCTACATATGCCACACTGTCTTGTGGTGACACAGTTGATGCCATGGGGGAAAATACCATATGGTGATAGTAGTACATTCTAGTTATTTTTCAATAAGGTTGTATGTGGGTATCTGTCAATAGTTCATGTCTGAATGCCACATCACTTTGCATAATAATGATCAACAACAGATGTGACATGTTCATTGCAACAAACTTATCATCATATACAACTGTCTCCAATTAAAATTGGCGGATGCAGATCTGGAACCCTTGCACAATAACATAAAGTTAGAAATGGCAATTCTGTCCTCCAGCATCACATGATGCTGATGTGCAATACCCTTGACTTGATGCAGCATCATCACACCAGAGGAGATTGTCATGTGATGCACATCCACACTGTGTACTACAACATACAGGGGGTGTGGCATTGCTTGCATATATCGACACATTATCCAGAGCCAGGGAAGAAACACTCACCTGTGGCGTGTGGGTCCATGAATGCATCCACATCTCCTTGTGTGATCAAGGGTATTCCTGCTGTTGGAAAAATGTGAACGGTACAATTAATGTCATTAACATCACATTTTGCAAGATCACATACATCATTGATAGTTACATGGAAAAAATACAGTCATTGGAATAGTCAGGTGTGTTGCCACGTTACATACATTTTGCAATCTGCTGACCTGGTCTTACACACAACACATGTCAAGGTCACACTGGTGCCGTAATGGGCATCCATGCCATGATCTGATTGACATAACAGACTACGACCTGTCCCAATTCTACATGGATGTTAAATCTACTCGCACACATCAATAGGCGTGACGTTTGAGGGTCAAATCAGTTATTCAGATACGCACAGGTATGTCACGTGCTCAGAACTTTTGGTGACCCACATTATGTATCATGTAGAGATTGGCAGCCGGTTGATCATGTGAAGTGTACCCAATTATTAAGGATGTAGGTGTGGCACAGTATGTCATGACAGGCAAGCTATTTTGCCAAATGGCAATTTAAATTATGTGTGCGTCTATCTTGTGCACAACAGAATTTGTGTCCTGGGCATTCATCCTCTGATGTGATACGATGTTGGTCATGTACTTACCACCTTACATCCTGACGATTAGTCCTAGGTGATCCAATAGGTCCCCCTCACGGCCAACAAAGTCCTGCCACCGGTGCTTCCACTGCTGGACATTCCTGTCCACACCAAACATGTTCAGCATCTTTTCATGGATGTACTCCCATCTCACCTTCCAAACCTTTACATCGTACCCCAGTAGGATGCATCCCCCAGCCTCAACCATCCTGGGCAGGTAAAATGTTATGAGCCAGAGGAAGGCCCCCACAGCCCCCTCTGACATCCTGCCCTCTCTACCCTGTCCTAACATACCCCAATACAATATTTCCCCCAGGCAAACCAAAAAAAAAACATAGGCAACCCCTATTAGCTACTTAACTATACAAAGATACCCCAGAGAAGTACACCCGACAAAACAATCAGACAGTTGCAATTCACACGTAGGGACAGAGACACAGGACTTAACTAGGACAGTATGGACAGTACACATCACACAGCACTCTCTCAAGCACATCAAGAACAGCAGACACCTTCCAAAACCTCCACAACTCTCTAAATACAGTAACAGTGTAGCTGAAAGAGAAAGTGAAAGTGTACTGTACACCTCCATGTGCCAGGATGCAGACTGACATCATTCCTGTCAGTTTGCGACACGTTGTTTCATTTTGCAACCAAAATTCACACGCCTAGGGCTGAGCGGGAATATTTCATGTAAATATATGTATTTTGCGAGTGTTTTTCGTACCGGAAATGTAAAAAATTGCTGCAGCGGAGCAGAGTTAGCCAGCCCCCCCGCCTGCTAAATAGGCTCCCCGCCTCCACCCCCCTAATACAAAATATTTAAAAATTAATTTTAAAAGAAATAAACACACTTACCTGTACTGCGGCACCCCAGGCTGCCCTCCTACTCCTCGCCGTCTCTCTCCTGCAAGTCCCCTACGTCGGACATTCATCTTGCGAGAAATGCGCATGTGCATTTCTCACAAGATGTACATCTGACGTAGGGGGCTTGCAGGAGAGAGACAGCGAGGAGGACGCCGCAGTACAGGTAAGTGTGTTTATTTCTTTTAAAATATATTTTTTTAAATTTTTATTAGGGGGGGTGGAGGCGGGTGGTGGAGTGGAGCGGAGTTTTACAGAGTTTTTTCCCAACTCCGTGGAACTCCGCGTAGTGGCACTACGCCAGCTCCGTCCCGGGGTTAATTTATACATAAACAATATATGTTCCATTTCATGCATTTAGTCTGGAATACCAGCACAATATGTATTAGTGATGTTATCTGTGTGTTCTACTTTTGTGTGGTGTATCTGTTCTGTAGATGTGTTAGTGGTCCAGAGGCATTAGGAGGCACTATTTTCTCACACTGGTGTCTGTTCCTGACTGGACATGTGTGTTCGTAGATCCCTTGCCAGGGTGTCACACATTACGGTTGGCATTGGTGGTATGTGTCACTACATGTGAGCCTCTAACATCACACATTGCTGTGATGTTTGTGCGAGTCTGATGGTCTTGCAACACATATGTACTTGATCAACAGGCAGTCACTACTTGTCTATGAAATTTGCAAATCTGCATGCAATGCACAGCTATGGCTGCACATTCACATTGGAGTGTATGAATATCTGTGGACTCAGAGGGGCACATTGATGACAGTCTGTGGTACGGCACTCATGGCTTCATTTTAACTAGATATGTGTATGCTTTTCTGGCATTGCTAGCCATTACATGGTCTCTGTTCGGTGTGCTATGACCATCTCCATTGACAACATTACCTAAAATGCTAGTAAAAACAATACATGGTGTGGGTCTGTTCTTGTGCACAGGTCACATGATAAGACATGCATGTCAGCAATGAGCTAATGTTATCTTGTATGTTACAATATGTATTGGATGCACAGTTAACATTGTAAGTTAGTATTGGTGTTGCCTCTACACATATCATTAGTACACAATGGATTACAATATCCTAAAGACACAAATCAGATGATGCATACTTAAATGTGTGTAACAGATAGCATGAGGGAGCTGCATCCTCAGATTTATGCATAGCTCTACATGACACACTGAGCCATGATGAAGCATGTTGCAGACCCAGCTGCACATGTGAACATGTCATTGGTACTTTGCAATGTCAAGGCTGCACTTTGCATGTCACAGTCCTTGCAAAAGCAAAAGTGACAATGCCTGTTAGCATGAGCAGTCCACATGTCGCTCCGGAACTACGACGCACCATCAACACCACCTTCAATACCGGCATCTTTCCTGACGACTGGAAACGCGCAGAAGTCAGACACCTACTCAAGAAGCCCTCAGCAGATCCCATGGACCTCAAGAACACCGACCCATCTCCCTCCTCCCCTTCGCGGCCAAAGTCACAGAGAAGACCGTCAATGCCCAACTACCAAAATTATTCGAAGAAAACTCCATCCTCGACCCCTCCTAATCCGGATTCTGCAGCAACCACAGCACCGAGACCGCCCTACGCGCCACCACAGACGACATCCGCACCCTCCTCGACCAAGAACACACCGCGCCCCTGATCCTACTCGACCTCTCTGCAGCATTCGACACCGTCTCCCACCGCACACTCACCGCCAGACTCCACAACGCCGGCATATGGGAAACCGCCCTCGACTGGCTCCGCTCCTTCCTCACCGGCAGAACCCAAAGAATTAGACTACCACCCTTCCTCTCCGAACCCATGGAAATCAACTGCAGAGTACCCCAAGGATCGTCGCTCAGCTCCACGCTCAACATCTACATGGCTCCCCTCGCCGCCATCGTCAGACAGCACAGACTCAGCATAGTATCTTACGCCGACGACACCCAGCTCATCCTCTCCCTCACCAAGGACCCAATCACCACCAGACTCAACTTCCAGGAAGGAATGAAGGACGTCACATCCTGGATGAGCAGCAGCTGCCTGAAGCTCAACTCGGAGAAGACAGAGGTCCTCGTCCCCTCCCCATCTGCATGGGACAACACCTGGTGGCCACCGCCCCCGGCAGCCCTCCCACCCCCACAGACCACACCCAAAACCTCAGCATCGTACTCGACTCCTCCCTCTCCATGACCTGACAGGTCAATGCCGTCACCTCCAGCTGCTTCAACACCCTCCGCATCCTCCGAAAGACCTTCAAATGGATCCCTCCTGAATCAAGGAAGACCGTCACCCACGCACTCATAACCAGCAGACTGGACTATGAAAACGCCCTCTACGCCGGGATCAACAAGTCTCTGCTCCGCAAACTCCAGACCATACAGAACACGCCAGCCAGACTTGTCTTCGGCATCCCTCGACACAAACACATCACCCAACACCTGCGGAACCTCCACTGGCTCCCCATTGAGAAGAGAATAACTTTCAAGATACTCACCCATGCCTACAAATGCCTCCACAACACCGGACCCCCACACCTCAACAAGAGAATCTCCTTCCACGTACCCAAGAGAAACCTCCGATCCGCCGACCTCGCCCTCGCCGAAACCCTGCGCATCTGCAGATCCAGAACAGGTGGAAGAGCCTTCTCCTACATCGTGGCCAAGACCTGGAACGAGTTCCCGATCTACATCAGACGCACCCCCTCTCTGAACATCTTCAGGAATACACTCAAGACCTGACTCTTCCACTGAACGGAGCTGCTTACCCCCCACCACCCAGCACCTTAAGACCCTCATGGGTGAGTAGCGTGCTTTACAGCCCCTGATTGATTGATCAAACTGTGCCTTTGTATGAGACCCTGGTGTCTAGACACAGATGCTTCTGAGTTACAGCAGAGTGACAGGGATAACGTTGCCTGCGTTATACGTGATCTAGTGGTCTCATTTCCTTTGACTTATTGCATGAACAATGAACATTACCTGATGTCAAGTCTTGTCATGTTCTTGTTTTAACATCACTCACATGTGAAGTATGCATGTTCCAACTTGTTGTGATCACAATTGAAGGATGATACTGGTTATGTACAAATGTTAGTGTGCATTGCAGAACACACACCATGAGTACACTGATGTTGCAGGGTAGACATCCTATCTCTATGAAGGTGCTTTCAATGGATGTAAGCAAGAGTATGTAGCGCAGACCGTCACTGTCGAGGAGGAGGCCCATCTACTCTGCTTGACTTGTGATGCCGGGGACATGTGATGAGGCAAATTGAAGTGTCCACTACCATCCCCTGCATCAGTATTTTGAATTGCATAGTTTGCATTCCATGCTGTACCCTGTATTTGATCATCTGTGCTCACAAAGGATTATGCTTGCTTAGTCAGTGAGTCAGAGAGAGTGTTGTATATTGACGCCTGCTGTAGTACTGAGTTGTTAGTAATGGTTGTGAGTGTGGGAGAGGAGTGCCAGGGGTTGTATCAGCAGATCATCCATGAAAAAGCCTGCTTGTGCCTAACATTTTTGAATGGACAACATGGTCCATGTGATCTGCTTGCAGATGTTGCCATTCAAGAGGCAAACATATGTTGCATCCTATCATCAACACATGTTGGTGATCACTTTGTTGTATATCATATTCACATAGATGATTGATGTTAGGTCCACTGCTATATGTGATAGGTGTGTTGCACAAATTATTTCACTTGACAGATATGTGTACTTGTGAAGTGATAAAACAAGCATACAGGACTTTGGTGTTGTGATATTTTAGTTTACAAAGTTACAATGTTTAAATTTCTTGGAGGAATATACATGTGATGTGATATTTGGTCCTGTGATTAGGTAAAGAAATTAGAGATTATTTGTTCTCTTCTTGCTGTTCCAGCAGCAGAAGCTGGTGTGTGTCTCGCATCTGCCTCTTCATCCTGGCCTCTTCATCCTGGCCATCAGGTGGGTTGTCCTGCTCCACCTGCTCTTCATCCAACGTCGTGTTTGTGCGTACACATATATTGGGCAGAATGCAACAGGCCATTATGATCTTGCACACGAGTTCAGGACTGTACAGGAGTTGGCCCCCCGATATGTCTAGGCACCGGAACCTGGATTTGAGGACTCCAAATGTCAGTTCAACTATGGCCCTTGTGCGTCCCAATGCAACGTTGTAGTCTCTCTGGGCCTGTGTGTGTGTCACTCTGAGGGGCATCATCAGCCATGGCGTGAGTGCATATCCTTGATCACCTGAAACAGATTGAAGAGATATGTGGCCATTAGTACATGTGCCTGCTGTGTTTGCAGAGTGCCTTCTTAGGTGTGTGTGTGCATTGTGCAACTTTGTACTTTCTGGTTTGACATATTGATCATCCTACACTTTACCAGCATCATTGAAATTAACTTGCCTATAATTGACAGACTACACATCACCATGTTTGTCATTGTCCGTGTCCTGTGTATTGACTCCATGTTGTGACTGTCAGTGTGTATGGGTCAATGAAAAAAGACATGGTAGTTTCTTTACAGGCACGTTGAACAAACCTGATGTCTCCTGTGCACATATTGTTTTGATGACTACTATGATGGGACATCATCAGGTTACCTCATTGTTCGTCATTGTGCTGAGTGTGACTGAGAGTCTAAATCTTGTCTGCTGAAGATTGGACTCATTGGGTGCTCTTTGCCACAAATGTGGGACAGAGTCTAGTTGACAGTGGCACTGCTACATAGTGCACTTGACGTACTGGGCCAATTGTGGACCACATGCATATGCATTGATGTACTTGTGCATGGTTTGACTTAGACTCTGCATGTATGCATGTTGTGGGATGACATGTCAATGTACACATGTGTGTGTCTGTTCCCAAACAACACATATTCTGATTTTGGATTTTGGGACTCAGATTGCTACACCTCACCAGTGGAGACGTGTATGTACAACATGTGTTGAGGATGGGATTTGGATAGTTTGTATGCCCTTCCTATGCATGCTCCATTCAGCAACAACACAGACTGATGCTCGAAACAACTTTTGTTTTTATTTGTGGTCAGTTGGTGCTCCCTTCATTCTGCACTACTTGCAGAGCCATGATGCAGGTACACCCACTACATGGGGCATGGCTGACTGTGTTTTTGCATGTTAGCAAATTGTGCACTTTCACAAGTGAGAGCAGGGTGATCTGTCATCTATTTGTACATATGGTGCATGTGTTGTATTCAACATGTATGTGACACAGCAGTATCATATGTTCTGTGTAATGTACTGCATTGACTAATTGAAATTTGTGTCTGTATATTACAAGAATGCCATAGTGGTTTGTGTGAGATTTTCATGTCTCTACCCTTGTTGGGCCGTGTTCCAAATGTCTTGATTGATTTGCAGTGTGTGGTTGTGTGCATTGTTTGGACCTGTTCCAAGGTATGTCGTATTACATTTGCTACCTGTGCATTGTCTCATATTTGAGCTACGTGCTTCTGTATTTGAGGTGTGTGGTGTGTTCAGCTTGTACTTACCAACGAGCAGTCCATTTCCATAATTGCCATTCTCAAACCGCTGGTTGATGACCGATTGGCGAAATATGTATGAGTCATGCACACTCCCAGGGAACTTAGCAACGACATTGATGAACAGGCCCAGGTGGTCCACAATTGCCTGAACGTTAATGGAGTGTGTGTACTTCCTGTTCCTGTATATGTGTGCAGTGTCCGCAGGAGGCACAAGTAGGACATGGGTGCAGTCAATTGCCCCCAACACATGCGGAAATCCAGCAATGTCATAGAAGCCTTGTTTGTTCTCCAGTTGTTCCTGTGCAGTGTTGGGGAAGTGTAGATGCTGTGGCGTCAGGCTGATGATGGCATCCAAGACTTTGGGGAGGAACCTTGAGAAGGATGACTGTGAGACTCCACCCACTCTGGCAGTGGTTGGTTGGAAGGTACCAGAGACCAACATGTGCAGCATTGCAAGTAGCTTTGTCTGCGGAGGGATGTTTGTGCAGCGCTGGTATGGTGCCTGAAGCTTTGGTGCTATCTGTGTGAGTATGCGTAAGATGGAGCTCCTCTTGAGCCTGTAATGTGCTATCACGTCCTCTGGCCAGAGGTCTATCAGGGAGATGCATTGGTGGTAGACCCGCTCTCTTCTTTGGCGCTTCCTCTGTGGTGGTCCTGGTGGCGGTGGCAGTGGTGGTGGTTTTTGTGGTCTTCTTGGGGCTCCAAGCTGCAGGAGTAGTACCTCCATGAAATCATTTGGTGAGCAAATGAGGCTCTGGGTTTGTCTCCCTTATGTTCTGTTTTTTTTGCTCCATTTTTTAGACCAGCTTTTTTCTGGTCTTAAAAACCAGCCACTAACTGGCCTTAGCGGCATTTTTTTGGGGAGTATCGCCGGACAGAACATTCATTGTAAATATCGCGAAGTGGAGTTAGCAGCAATTTTTTCACGGGAACGCCCACCTTGCATATCATTTTCGTTAAGTCCTGCTAACAGAATTAGCGAACAGAAAATCGCACGTTTATGCAGGAAAAATGCCGCTAGCTGTGGTTAGCGGCAACTTGTAAATACGACGATTAAAAGAAAGCTGCCGTAGCATCAAGAATTTGACGCTACAGCCTTGTTAACTCCTTGTACATATGCCCCATGGTGTCATGGTTCATAAGAGTTTTGTTTGAAAGGTTTCAGCACTCCGTCCATCATCTCCTTGTGTTTGCTTGGTTCGCCCTAAGTTGGCAGGGTATGCCCAGACGTGGGTCTCTTGCTCACTTTGCCACTGGATTCAAGCTAGCCTGGCTGATGAAGGGTGTTACCCCGAAACCGGTCCCAGGATGCTTGTTTCCAGTCCAGGGAAGACAGGGCTTGGCAGTTCAGGCTGGGCTGTTCCCATGAGGCACAGGGTCAAGACTGATTTGCATAGAGCTGTGTCTGAACTGGGGTGGCGAAGTGAGCTAAAGAACGATGATGGATTTAACCCAGATCTGTGACTGGGGGTGAGTGTTTGAAAAGTTTCAGCACTCCGTCCATCATCTCCTTGTGTTTGCTTTGTTCACCCTAAGTTGGAAGGGTATGCCCAGACGTGGGTCCCTTGCTCACTTTGCCACTGGATTCAAGCTAGCCTGACTGATGAGGGGTGTTACCCCAAAAACCGTTCCCAGGATGCTTGTTTCCGGTCCAGGGAAGACATGGCTTGGCAATTTGGGCTGGACTGTTCCCATGAGGCACAGGGTCAAGACTGATTTGCATATAGCTGTGCTTGAACTCGGGTGGCGAAGTGAGCTAAAGAACGATGATGGATTCAACCCAGATCTGTGACTGGGAGTGAGTGTTCGAAAAGTTTCAGCTCTCCATCCATCATCTCCTTGTGTTTCATTCGTAAGAGTTTAGCTTGCCAGATGAGTATGTACTACTGGACCAGCTATAGTTCTTTCACTAGGACTTTCCGATCTTCCTGGAGCTAAGATTTTGATCATTGGCAACATGAGTCTCATGTGTAATCCACTTAATTAGTTTCTTGCATTCACTAAAGAAGCAACATAAATTATTTTGCACATTTTTACCATTTTAAAGATTCTAAAACAATCCTTCACATGGCTGATCGTGGTTCACAAAGACATAGGATGCCCACGAAAGTTTATTTCACTTTGGGCTGTCGTTGTGTCCATAGTTATATCAAGGTTTCCAGGGGCTAAACTTTTGTCAAAAAGGGACATAAAATTCAGGATACATCCACTTAGTTGTGAATCTGATCTGTTTATGCCCCTCAAATACATTTTGGCCTTTTCATATTTTTAGTCTTAAAAATGCTGGTCTTAGTAAGAGTTTTCTTAAGTAAAGTCATTTTTCACAGGAGCCTTCAATGGAAAGTAATGCTTCTTTTCTTGATTCACACAATCTACATGTTCGGTCTGTATCTCCCAATAGTCCGGTGCAATGATAAGCTCTTAGAAGGATTAGACCACATCTTATTCCTATTAAAACACTTGTTTGTTTTAGAATCAATGACAGATCTAGATATTTTTACTTTGACGGTATTTCATAAGATTTAAGCATCATCCAGGCGTATGATATCTTCCCAAAGACGCCAGTGTCTTCGTTGAAGGTTATCGGTTTAGCTTGCTTTCTTATCAATTTAGCAAAATGTATTGTTGGTAGCCATTTTCCAATATTTCATTGAGTATCACATCTCTTAAGGCTAGTGAATGAATGTATGAAGGCAGGCTTATATAGCACACAGCTACTCAGAGAGTGTCCCGTTGTTAATCTAACAGGAAACCTCAAGAGAAGAGAATACATTTTGTCTTAAACAGATGCGTTTTAAGCCTTATTTGAAAACTTTTTTCATCTTGCACAGCCTTAAGTTGAAACGAAAATGCTCATACCCTGAAAGATGACCCTCCCATCCTCACTCGCTTGAAGTGAGCCACCTCCATCAGCCAAGCATCACTTGAATGACGCATCCTTGCTGGATGATACTGCGCAGTCTGGCAGACATATTGTGGCCCAGTGCCATAATAAGCACGATGTGCTAAGACCAACATCTTGAACAAAATTCTCTTTTTTCACTGGTAATCAGTGGAATTCCAGTAAGCGCGTGGAAATGGCAGAGCGACAGGAAAGCTTAAAAAGTAAGCAGGCCTCTGCATTTTGCACCAGTTCCAAATAATGAAGAAGGTAATCTGGCAGGCCCAAATACAGAATGTTGGCATAATCAAGACACAAGATGACCAGTGTCTGCACAACCTCTCTCTGAGCTTTCCAAGGGAGCACATTTAGGAACTTCTTTAGCATTTTCATGATCCAAAAACAAGATTTAACCAGAAAACCAACCTAATACTTGAAAGGAAGAAGGTGTTCAAATTGAATGCCCAAGTTTCTGGCAAATACAGCTGGGGATGGAGGAGAAAGTATTTCTCTAGGCCAGCAACCGGTCCAGCCAGGGAGTGGATCTGCACCAAATAACAGAACCTCAGTTTTGTTAGGATTGCACTGAAGGTTATTGATTTTCCTCCAATCCATCACTGCTCCCATGCAGACAGCAAAAGCCTGCTTTGCTGTATCAGTCCACCCTCGTAAGATAATAGGAGCTGCATATTATCTGCATATGATATGATTTTGATGCCATAAGGTTCCATCAGCTCTGCAAGTGGAGACATATAAATGTTGAACAGTGTCAGCCTTAATGATGATCCTTGGGGAACATCTAGTCAAGTGTTTTAACATATGAGGAAAAAGGATTCATCCATACAGCCTGCTCTCTGTGGTTCAAAATGGATTTCAACCAATTCCAGGCCACCCCCAACCCCCATTATAAAATCAGAAAGGTGGTTCAGCACAATCTCATGTATGATCACCAAAAGCCACTGAAAGACCTAAAAGGATCAAGGCAGCATTGTGCACTTGATGCATGATCAACTTAATAGTCCGCTATTTCCAAATAATGATGTTTCCATACTGTTTCGTGGATGGAAGCCGGACTGAGAGGGGTGTAATAGTTTATTAGTTTCCTATTAATCCGAAAGTTAAGTATGAACATTTTTTTAAAGGTTTTTGGTGCCGCAGGTAGCAATGAAATAGGTCTATGATTAGATAACATTGACCTATCTACTGATGGTTTTTTCAACAGGGGAGCAACTTTAGCCTGTTTCCAGATAGCAGGAACCTATCCTGTGCATAATGAAGTATTAAACAGGTTGTTGATATATATAGGGGTTTAGGATATCGACAACCTGCTTTAAAATGTGAGGCGGACAAGAATCTACAGAAAAGCCTGATCTACAATTAAGAAAACCAGTCTATAGCTCCTCCTGCTCAATTCTCTTAAATTGCAACAAAACACAGTCCAGGACAAGCGGTGAGTTCAATAAACAATGCCTCATATCAGAGGACTGTACTTGAGCTATGAGATTTAGAAGAATTGTATAATTTTTTTCTTCATAGAACTCTCCAAGCTTTATACATAAGTCTGCACTGGCAAATATTTAGGGATGTTTTTTGCTATTCATTCGGGAGTTGGTGCCTTCCATGATGGTTATGGCATTCTTACTGCTCATGTCAGCCCGGTCTCGGAACTGGATGACTTACACATCTTGTTCGAGTCCTGCAGCACACTTTTCCGAAGCAAGCCCTCTTGCACAGAATATGCACAAATGATTATTTTGTCGTCGCTTGAAGGTATGCACGAGCCACCGGAAGTGCAGAATCTCCAGTTTTTTAGTTGTTTGCTCTAAGACGTGTATTTTTCCATTGTTGGATAAGACTTGATAATAGCTGGGGTTTAAAATAACACTCAAGAGAAAACAATTCCTTTTCTTGAAAATTTAGATTTTATTTAGATTGGTTATGTTAATCTGTCACTACAATTGGACTAGCTGCTACCTTGATTATGTCAACACTATATAGGTGCAGAATATAATACAAACAAAGCTCGTGGAGGATGCAAGAGTAATTATGGTTGGGTGGTGAAGAACTTCATGCTAGTGTTGCCAGGAGAAAGAAACAATTGCGGGGGCCCAGGCTGGTGCACAGGCTGGGGCAGTAAATACACCTGTGGCCGGCAGAAAAACAATTAACAGACAGTCGCAGCTGGTATTAATTGCGGGTGGGAGGGTGGGAGGGTGGGGGGTCGCGAGGGGACGGTCGTGTGGGGAGGGGGGTAAATTTAATAATAATATTTTGTAAAAACGTACCTGTCCGCTGGCCGGGTCCCGCGTTTTCTTGGATCCTGCTCCTGCTCTCCTGCCTCCAGCAGGAACAGGAAGCAGGCAGCCTCCCTTCACAACACTGCAATGTCAGCATTGTGATTGGTGGGGACGCCACCTAGCCAGGGGCTTACGGGGAGGCCATCTTCTCCATGTAGGCTGCATTGCAGCATACATGGAGAAAGGGCAGAGTGCGCATAAATGGTTTGGGTGGCCCCAGAGGGCGGACCAAACAGTCATTGTGCCCTCAGGAGTGAGCACGCCACTCCTCCCCTGCTCACAGAGCAGCCCCACCCACCCGCCTGCCTGCAACCAAACCCTTCTGCTTTCTCGCAGTGCGAGAAGCAGAAACATAAAATGGTAGTAATTACCATTTTATGTTTCTGCTTCTCGCACTGCGAGAAAGCAGTGGGGCGATGCTCCTCAGCTCTTGTGGAGGAGCCGCCCCTGTTAACAGATCATCCTGCCTCAGCCAGCCTAACCCGACAAGCCCCTCTGGCAATCAATTAATAGCAGGCTGCAGAGCACCAGTTTGGACTCCAGTTTGCTCTCTGTCCCACGTGGGTCCCAGGCCCAGCCGACTCGAGCCTTCCTAACAGGATGTGATAGGCCCCAAACACGAAACTCTTCCCAGCTGCATATATTAAATTAAATAGAGTCAACAGTCTGACGCAGCTCAGGAGAGTGAGGCTCAGGCACACATAGTTCACAGCCAGGCCTGGCTGTATTATTTCATAAACACTAGACTAGTTTAAACTTTACTTTCAACTTTCTAACTAACCCTAAAAAATTCAATTTTCACGACCTGAGCCGTGACCGGCGATCACACCAGCCGCACGGCGCAGCCAGCTTGTCACAGAGATTGTAGAGGGTGGCTCTGCTGAACTGAGGCAGACTTTCTGGCCGGAGCTGCAAGAAAGTAAAGTTCAGTTGTTGGACTGTCAGTGGGCACCACAGTAGGCAGCAGCTCACCTACCCAAAAAATAGTTAGTGCCGTGTGACAGACTGGACTGTGACCTAAGCATTAATAGCAGCATAAGCATTGGAGTAACAAACTCACTCCAGGCACTTACTTCTTTGCAGCGAGCGGCAAATCCAATATAGCGCCTGCTGGTAGCTGCAGTCCACAACGTCTGACTAACTCGGACTCTCCCCGCGGCATCGCCCGCAACGCTTCCGGGCATCATTGATTCTGAGAGCTGCTGGTGTACTCTGGGCAGGCTGACAAGGTGGCCAGGTTCACTCTCAGCTGCTGAGGTGTGGGGTCAGCGACTCGGTGAGTCTGGTCGCAAAATTAACTCAGACTTTTTTCACCGGGGTGCGAGCTGCACTCACTTCCATTCATTGCCGCCAGCTTCAAAAACTTTCTCCTGAACTGGCGGCGCTGCTCACGCCGTGGACATCAGAACCCACCTTTAAGTGTGTCTGTGTTGTATCAGTAATGCCGCAGCGCGCGGTGCGGGTAAATGTGTTACACTGCAAAGATGCTGTCCCTTTAAACACTCGACCCGTCAGCAGAACGTTGAAGCGACCAAGAAATTGGGCGATTTCAGTCGTAATTTTGAAATAAACAGGCAGCATTTGAAGACCCCAAAGGGGGATGCAGAGAGGCAGACTCTCCTCGGAGCATTAAGTACTTACAGAGCGGGGAAAGCAGGCTGCTTGGCCCGGTGGGTGTAGGGTTTTTCCACAGGCTTGTGCAAGCAGCGACTAGTGAGCAAAGTTAAACAAGCCTAAAGAAAACAAGGAGCGTCAAAGACCGCTTTTGTTTCTGTTGCTGCAAAAGAGGGTGAGGGAAGAGAATGTGGCCTTACAGCCAGAGTTGCCGACTTTGGAGCGGGGGAGCCAGATTCAAGCCTGGTGTCGGCTCAACATCTGGAGATTCTGGGCAAATCACTTAATCTCCCCGTGCCTACCAAAAATGAATGTGTCCTTGTGTAACATAACCGGTGTTATGTAAAGCGCTCCAATACCTTCGGGTCTGGTTCACGCTATATACAACTTTAAAAAAAACAACGCCTGACCTGCAATAGTCGGATGAGAGGAGGGAAGAGAGGCCATCACACGCTGTACTGTGTGATGGCCAACCAAAATGTTGTGAAATCCCCGGAAAGAGAGATAAACACACAAAGTAGGGACTTTTACAGAAATGCACCAATAAGAAGCCAGCATTTCTGAATGCCACAGATAGTAACCAATGGCAATGGGTGGGTTTGCCAAACCCCACAGAAGAGATATAACAGGTCGATCAAAGCTTGACCTAAAAAGACTATAGCGCCGCCTTTCTAATATGGCGCCTCTAGATGGAGCGAAAAGAAAATGGCCCCTGTGCTACTGGAAGTAAATAACAGCTTTACTTCCACAAAGTGTAGTCCCCGCCCAAGCCCTCTATTGCACACTTTTCTTCCCGACTAAAAAAAACCCAGCTTTAAGTTAATAGCACAATAAAAACAGACTCCAAAATATCACACAGGTAAAAACCAATAAAAGCTCCTAAATATTCGAATTCAGCTCACAAGAGTTCAGAATAAAAAATGTAGAATCTCGAAGGATAGCATGTAAACTTCTCCCCACACACAGGGAAACCTGTTAAATAAGTAGTCCACAGATTTTCTTCTTGCATTGTCACATTCAACACCAGGACTTTCAAGAATTTAGGAAGAGGCAGATAGATTCAACATAGTGTCCACTAAAAGATGCATTCCCTGGCCAAAAATCCTGCCAGGAAGACTTGCTGCCCCTCCCTCCTGCAAAGAGTGGTGTGTGAAGGGAGTCCGGTGGTGTACACAGTAGCACAGTCTTCACCCCACAAAGAAGTGTTGGAGAAGACATGTTTAAGTCATAAACAGGCCAGAGACCCAGCACCTGATGGGTGTAACAACGAGGCAGCACACAGGCCCCAAACCAACAGGGCCTGCAAGTGTAGCAGTGCCAGATCAAAGCCCCAGAGGGACTCACTGATGGATGGACCAGGCCAATTACCAAAATCAACATACGGAAGGACCAAATAAGAGAACAACCAATACCGGAGGAAGAAGCAGGAGCGTCAGGTGGTAGAATGAATAAGGGACCCTGAAACTAGCGCAGTAAATACTGACACTTTTGGAGGATGCACAACTGAGGGGCGGGGCGGGGCGGGATGCTCTCAGACGCATCCACACAGCACCACTGTCACCACTGCTGGTGGAAGAGAGGCATTTAAGTGCTGCTGAGATCACCATAATTTAAGGTTTGATGAGCATCTTAAGAGGTGACAGACATTTCAGTCTTTGGTGGCAGGTTTTAAGGTTGCAGCATTAGGCAGTCGGGTGTGCGGGTTGAAGTTGGGCGGCTGGCGAGTTTTGGCATCACTGGAGGTATATAATGGCTATTTGGAAGGGGGGCAATGCTATTGCTACATGGAAAACGTGACCAGCAGACTACCAGAGATGATCAGGTCACATAAGCTTAAATTCAAAATAATCACATGAAATGTGAATGGTATGGGTAGTAAGCTGAAAAGAGGTATTGTGAGTAAATCTTTTGCAAGGCAGGAGCCTGACCTTATCCTGCTTGAAGAGACTCACTTGGTGGGCACTTATTGTTGGTTCTTGGGAAGGGAAGATATAAGGGTTTGGTCCACTCAGGGTTTACATTTGAGATACCAGAATTCTGCTGAGATGTTCCCTCCGTCTCCTGGTAAAGCGGATATAGGTTGACCCAGAAGGCTGCTGCATGGTGAGCAATGAGGAATGAAACTGGTAAAGGATTGTGCTGTGCATTTTACTCTGGACTGCAGTCGAAAGGTTTGGCAATGTTGGGAAATGGATAACTGACGCCCCAGAGGCCACTATGTTTATAAGGGGGATTCAAATAGCAAATTACAGGCAAATAAAGATAGGGAAGATAATAGATTGTGTAGTTTTGTGATGATATTGGGCCTGGTCAGTCTTTGGAGAAATGCATACTCCATGACTGAGCAATACTCTCACTTCTCTGGGGGAATCCCACTCCTACTGCAGACTCGATTATTTTCTGATACCCAGGTTACAAGAAGCAAGATTTGCTGACAACCAATACCTATCATACTGCATTTCTGAACACTGGCCACTCAGCACAGTTCTATAGACACACTTAAAGGGGAACAGCTCGGGATGGAGATTCGATTCATGGTATCTTTACAATTGGGAAGTTAAGAAGTAAATAGTTTATACCACCCTCCTCTACTTTAAAAAAAAAACAAGGGCTGCGTAGACAATGAGGAAACACTATGGGAAGTCTATAAAGCAGTCATGCAGGGTCTGTTTATTGCCATCACCACAGGACATAGCAAAATAGATTAAAAGATTACAAGACTGAGAGGAAAAACTGACCCATATTCAGGCGAATTACATACAGAACCCGCAGGCAGACACAATGCACAAAATGGAGATGACTAGAGAATAATACAAGCAAATCATGGAAGGGGAAGGACAGGCTTTGCTCCATGCCAAACAGCATAGGCTGTATAAAGTGGAAAACAATGTGGGCAAACTACTCGTGTGGTTGGCCCATAAAGAGGGAAACCAAAAATGGGTCAGCAAAAGTGGGACTGAACAGGGGGTTATGGTGAACACAGTCAAAGAGATTGCACAAAGCTTTGCAACATATCTTGAACAACTCTGTAAGTCCAGTTCAATTGGCCCTAATATGGACCTGTAAGATTTTGTTTGAGTCAAACAAATGCCAAGACTGTCTCATGAAGATGCTACACACATGGACTGGGAGTTCAAGGTGGGTAAAGAATTGGAGGCTATTAGACAATTACTAGCAGGTTGTCTCCGGTAGCCAACGATCTCCTCACAGAATTCTTCTTGTGCCTGGCAGGGAGCATAATGAACCCCTTGTTCGTATGTTAGTGAGGCTAAAGCAAAACTTAGGCTTTCTCGAGACTTAAGAACCACCAACATTGTGCTTATCCATAAACAGGACAAACCCCCGGAAACCTGTTCTTCATACAGGCCCATACCTTTGCTAAATATCTAGGTGAAAAGCTTGGTCAAAGTACTGCCCAAACATCTGTACTCAGTGATGGATCAGTTGATACACCCAGATCAATTTGGGTTCATGCCACGCAGGTCTACCCACTATGACCACTGTCGCCTTTAAGGGTTTTTGGCATGGCTGGTGACTCTATGGGAAAGGGCAATCCTGATGGCAGTTGACATATAGAAGGCATTTGACTCACTTAATGGTAGTCCTCTGAGAAATAGAATTTGGCTCAGAATTCATAGTGAAGGTAAATGGCGTTCTCTCAGAAGAATTCCCCCTGCGGCGAGGAAGGAGACAGGGATGCCCACTGTCTCCCCTGCTTTCATCCCTATTGATGGCTCCATTGGCCGGTTTGGGTCTGCTGTGATGCTCTGGTGTGTGGTTAGTGGGAATCTGATTGGGGAGAAATCATTTCGCTATATGCCGTTGACATTCTCCTTTACTTCTTGGCCCCAGAACAATCCATTCCCAGAATCCTAGAAATTGTAAAGATTTTTGGTTGCTATACTGGGGTATGTATAAACTGTCACAAATCTGTGGTCTTTCTCCTTATATCAGGAGAACTGTGGTATGATTGGAGCAACACTTTCAAATAATCAGAGGGGTGCTTCCGATACTTGGGGATCCAGATCATGAAAGACCTGAATGCCTTTATAAATAACAACCTAGGTAAGGTACTAAATTAATATAAATCAGATGTGGAACACTGGTGAAAATTTCTGCTGTCAATTATGGGGCTGGTGGCATTCTGTGAAATAATTACATTACCCAAATTCCTATATGTACTACAGAACACATGCTGTGAAGTGCTAGATATTGTTTTACAAAAGGTAGATAGTGTCACATGCTTACTACTTTGGGACACAGGCTCCCCACGCATAGCATTACAAATTCTGGCATGGGGTCTATAGGAGGGGGGTATCGGTCTCCCGGATCTCAAGATATACTAGCGGGTGTCACAACTGAACTTATTCAATGACAGATCATTTGCGGACAAACAAGATCCGTCACTGAAGGCAGATAGACAGGAGAATCTCAGGGACTTGTATGAGTGAACCAGACTTGTGGACAGGCCACTTCCAACAGCGACAGTATTCATGATATGGAAAAAGGACACCAAAGCCATGGGATGGGGCAATAGATTTACACTCGAAACACCCCTTAAGGACTCAGGTATTGTGGAAGAAGTGTTGACATTACTGGGGTTCTAGAAATAGAATCTACTGAGACTATCTGAGGTCAGAGATATAAAGGGTCCTCAGGGCATGATATTCTTTACAGATCTTTAGATACACTATCAACTCTCCAATACAGAACAGTTCCAATACACCCAACTCAAACATGCCCTATCCAAGCATAGAACTCATCTTGACCAAATGGAGAATACATCTTTAGAATATAGAATCGTAGCAGCCTCACTACATCAACATTTGATCTTTCAAATATATAAAACACTAATAAACAATAGAAGAGAACAGTTGAAAGCCCTTAAGGTACTGGATGATGAGGACTGGTCAGGGAAGACTTTCACTTAATACACCTTAAAATCACTACAGGGCATATTTCATGAAAACAAGAAATTGGGCGAACCACCATGAACAGATGTTTTCATGACTGTGCTCAAGAGAGCTCTTTGAGACCTATATTATGGGACTTCCCACAGATTATTCTGTTTTGGGAGGGGTAACGAGGTGCCTTTTAAGAGTATTGAAAACTGAGATAGATATCACACCCCATGTGGTGCTTCTGGGGAAATGGAGGAACAAATCCTATCCAAATATGACCTCCTCTTCTGCATTATCACCCTGATGGTGGTAAAATGAGATATAGCCCAGCAATGGGACAGTGAGTTTCCACCTAGGGTGTACTCAAAAAGTAGACTGGTGTATGCAAGTTGAAGAATCAATTTATAAAGCAAGAGGGTGCCTTTGGAAATTTAACAAGACATGGGATCAAAGTTGTGAATACAATCAATCAATCAAGTTTCTTGTAAAGCGCGACTACTCACCTGTTAGGGTCTCAAGGCGGTGTGTGTGTGTGGGGGGGAATTCTGCAGATCAGTTGAAGAGCCAGGTCTTGAGGTCCTTCCTGAATTGAGGCAGTGACGGTGATTGCCTGAGATGTAGAGGCAGGGAGTTCCAGGTCTTCGCAGCGAGGTAGAAGAAGGATCTCCCTTCAGCCGAGGTCTTACAGATCTGTGGAATGGTGGCAGGGCCAGTTGGGCAGAGCTGAGATGTCTGGTGGGTGTGTAGAAGGAGAGGCAGTGGTTGAGGTATACAGGTCCTGTGTTGTGGATGTTGTGGATGGCTTTGTAGGTGTGCATGAGGAGCTTCAAGGTAATTCATTTGTTAATCGGGAGCCAGTGGAGGTCTCTCAGGTGACCCGTGATGTGGCTGCAGCGGGGGATGTTCAGGATGAGTCTGGCGGAGGCGTTCTGGATGTTCTGTAGTTTCTTTAGGAGTTTCTGGGTGGTGGTGGCGTAAAGTGCATTGCCATAGTCGAGTCTGCTGCTGACAAGCGCATAGGTGACCGTGTCAGAGTAATGTGGAGATATGAGACCTTTCTGAAGATATGGAACTGACATTAACATACTATGTTTACATTGGAACTTCTCCATGCGAATATTAAGTTTGGAATCTCAAAGTGATTATTGTCCTGAAGAAGCAGGAGTATAACCACAAAACACATGTTGGCATCTTCAGCGTCGTCTATGTAGAATACTTGACATACTGTGAAATTATTAATTTCTCTTTACTGACACTTGTCATGTGATTTATTTTTCAAACTTAATGAAAATGGCGAACTTGAAATATGTTATATAGGATATATTGCTATAGATTGTGAATTCTTATCAGTGTGAATAATACAAGTGATTGACACTAGAACAAAATTTGTAGTACGGGTGGTTTTTATTTAGATTGTGTTTTATTTTTGTAATCCCACTACCCTCTAATGGTAAACCAACATACACGTCTGTTATGTGGACTACAGTGCCAGGTTTTACTGGGCAGTGGCCACTATTGGTCCAAAGTGCAAATGTTGGTTATTTATCAGTCATTGTTTCACCACCAGAATTGAACAAACCATTGAAAAAAACTCTTGTTAGATACACCTTTAATGGATTATAAATTAACTCCTTCGGGTGGGACCCTAGTGCGCTATCCGAAGTATGCAGACAATATGGTCCTTGTGGAGTGCACTGGGCACCAACTTACTAAAACAAAACAGTACAACCGGGATAACAATTCCAGTAAAAACTGAAGTAATGCTGTTCAGGCTATAACACCCTAACTTCTTTCAGTATATGTGCTGCCAGGAGTGTTTGATAAATTGAAATGGTCTAAATTTGTTGCTAGTAACATTCACTTGTACATAGCAAGGTCTTGTCCAATCCCACTGAGCATATGAAAGGGTTGCTTTACTACACTATTGAAAGCTATGGTTAGTTTTGATTCTGTAGGGGCTAAGACCAGTCTGAAGCCAACACCAAGAACTAGACTAATGTCAAGGGAGAGAAAAATGATGAAAACGGACTTCCTAATAATGATACACAAGTAAAAGCAATCGGGGCTCCAAGCAGATGACAGTACTCCCAGTTTCCCTGTCCTGGTTTGCAATGGAAGAAGCCACACCTGGCTAAACACACCTGAGCTGAACTACGAAGAGCAAAATAAAACAGCCTTCCCAAGACAGATCTGGTTCACCTCATCACTTGGAATGTCCCAGGAGCATTTGCGCAGACCTTCTCTCGTGGGAAGGCAGCCCATTTATTCAGCCATCTAAAAAGAAAGCATCAGCTTATGAGCACAAACTTGCCTTCCACTGGTCTTCTGCAGCACCAAGACAAGAGCAAACCAGATGGCCAAGTCACACTACTATGGTAGTGCTCCTAAAGACTAAGTACAGTGTCACTCCCCTAAAACCCAGTACAAGTACTGCAAGAGGTTCTTCATGCAAAATGTATTTAGAACAAGTGGCTTCAGAATATACAGTAGCTCAAAGGATTGCCATATTAGGAATGTAGAGATTTGAGCATATCTACCCTAGGCATCTAGAAGTGGATGATCAGGTTTACTTCTTGCCAGACACCTTGATGGCAGACTTTGTTCCATGGCAGCCTTCTTGTCCACCACTTTGATGACTCCAACAGCCACCATCCGTCTCATGTCCCGGACAGCAAAACGACCAAGAGGGGGTACAGAGAAATGGATTGAAGTAACACTGGGACTCCAGTAGAAAAGATTGAGAGGGATAGAAGGGTAGGGAGAGAAGGGGAGATGGTCTATGGAAATTCCAAAGGTGCAATATAGGCGGGGCATACAAAAATATCTCTGACCATTTATTGTATGACTTGTCTTGTCGAATCCTTTCTAAATATGATATTATGAACCTTGTGCCAGGATGTTTAATTGTTTTATCGATTTAAACAAAATGAATTAAAAAAGTTAGGGAAGAATGTCTCTCAGCTTTAGCAGTAGGCCACATAAGTGGCTCGAAGCGTATGAATCAGTTTTGGCAGCTTGAACACTAGTCTCACTTGTGCTTGAGAAGTGCTAATGGGCAGATGGAACAGAAGCCTACATCTTCGGCATTGAGCCATCTACAGCTATTTAGTTAGTTTTCCATGGTATGTTATCATCCAAAAACTAAGTATTGGCATTAACTTACTGCCCACTTACTGTTCACTCCCCTGAATAATGTGACAATGTTTGGGCCAGATAGTCTTTTATGTAAGCTAATGAATAAGTTGTAATGTGCCAGCACTGTACTTTTAAAGCTGCAAGAGGTGAGTCAGTGCCCACGCAATAGTCCAGCGAGGCTTCTAGGTATTGGTAGCTTTTAAAGAGCTCAATGTTAGTATCGTTGCCCCCCAAAAATCTTTGATTAACTTTAACCTTTTATTGCTTCTGATGTAGCACGTTTTAAAAAAATCATAATACATTCACTAATTAAAGAAAAGAAGAGCTGAAAGTACACTTTGCACACATTAGACAGAGTGATACATGAAAATGAGACACGTGTAGTGTAAGCACTGTAAAAGTGTGCTTTAAAATGCAAGATGAAGAAAGCATACATACAAAATGATACTAATATACATATAAACATGTTCCACTAAAAAGACTTTCCTATGAAAATGTTGTTTATTAACGTTTACGTATTGAATTATGCTATTAATAAAGTGGCTTAGTGTTTCTAATGCTTTCTGTTTGAATGCACCATTTAGAAAATTGGTGCAAAAACGTTTAAAAACTAGAATGATCTTGAAATTTCGCATAATAATACCGGAGGTTCTATAGTTTATGAAGAGTAAAGAACACATTTTTGAGAGCTATCTTTTCTTTGAAAACCTTCCTGATGCTACAATCTGTAGCTGATGGACTAAAACCGAGCCATTTTCATTTTTTATTGCCTTTATTTCCTAGTTCTATGCTAATGTATTCGCCCTTAAATGGACTTTAAATTTATTTTGAACCCTTTTCTCCTTCGTAGGATTTGAGCTGTTAGACAATGAACTATTCTTCTGCCTTAATGGTGGTGGGACTCTGTAACTCTGTAAACTGATTCTGATAATAACCATCCAGTTAAGCATTCTTAAATGTTTTGCGTTTTTATACAAGTTGTGATATTCTTAACAAAATTCTCAAGAAATTGCTTGTGGCAATGAACTTTGAATCTTTAATACAATAACCAAATGAATCTAATATCTATCCGAGTCTATTATTGAGTCCTGTTGGTTCTTCCATTCAAACTGTGCTGTTTACTAATGACTTAAGTGTGTTTTAGAGAGAAACAGCAAGCTCTGACAGAACTTCAGGTGTTACTTCTTTTGTTTTGCGTTGCTGTTGCAGAGCTTTTGGTCTGCATTATCCTAACTCGACCTAACTTCTTCAGGAGGTTGGATCGTCTTGTTGCTATTCTTTATTTCTACAGTGTGGGTTTAAGAGTGGTATACCTAAATCTCCTCTCAAATTTGTGAGTTGGCTGTCAATTAATGGTCCTCATTGGACAGCTCTCATGGTCATTTGGTTACCCTAATTTCCACTGCGCCTATCGGCGGAGAAAGAGTCGTCAGAAGATTATTGCCTCTGTGGTAAATGGAAATGCTGCAGATTGTATAATCGTAAAGAGTCCAGTACAGTTAGAGTAGTAAGGAGAGTAAGCATATAATGAAAACTTTACCACACTTGCTTTGCAACAAATCAATAGCTGTTCAGTGAGTTCAAGACTTTCTGGAAGCCAACTGAGGTTCTATCGGGATCACGGTATCATCAGAATATTGTAGAATATTTATTTTGCTCCCTGCCAATCTAGATGGAAATCCATTTGAGGATGCAAGCAGATTAGCTGGACTGAATAGCAGTAGTGCTAAAATACATTTTCTCTCTACATCCAACAATGCTATTAGACAGCAGTTTTCCGGTGCCGATGCAAACCCATTTTTGTGGATGTGGTCCAGTGGAGAACATCTCCAACGTTCAGGGATTATGTTGAAATCAACGGAATTCTTATATAAGGGAAACAGTCTCTGGGACCAGAGTGTTATGCTTTACACATGGAAGATGGAATTCCATTGGTTCCAGGTGCACCATCACTACAGATCGATTCTAATATATCTTCCACTCCTTCTGCAGATGCTGATAGACGGGTATCTTGTATGTTCTTTGTGACTTTTTCAGGAATGCTTCTCAGTGGGTCATCTGTGACAAATATTAGTTTTTGTATATGTAGTTACAATTTTGATGGAGGGATGCTGTTAATACCACCTGTTTTATTTTTGCTAGCATCAGATTTACTGCATTCCAAAACTTACAACAGTCTTTTGGAAACTTCATATAGTCTCACTCATGTGTGGTCTTATATTGAGCACTTTAAGGCCCAAAGCTTCTTCCTATATAGTGTTCTTATTGCATTGATTTCCTTTATCAGTTTGAAGTCATATTTCTTATCCTTATGAGGCCTCATTCTTTTGTTTATTTATATTTGAGGAAACTATTTTCTTTTGGCCAAACATTCTTCTACAATTATGCTTTTTCCTGTTACTGGCCAGTGTGTCACTTAGTTCTATTAGGAGCTTCTGGACTAATGATGACAATGACCATTTCTGTGCGCTGCTTCTTGATTGGCCTTTTTTGCCTTCCAAATCTACCTCAAGGTAGAGGCATATCTACCTCAACCTTTAAATTGCAGGAAAAACATAAAAATAAATTTCCTCCGACTCGGTAGCTCCGTCCGGGGCTACCGCGATACTGAATACGACAGAGTCTAACAATTCCAGCCAACCGCGTTGATACGGGTTAGCAAAAGTGTCGACAGACTCGGAGACCGTACCTTTTGTTGTTGCGGCCGACACAATGGTAGGAGCCGGTCCAGGGCAACCGTCGCGGTTGCGTTGTGAGATGAAAGCGTTGCAGCGTGCGGTGTCCTCGCGGCTTGGTGCAGGCAGTGACTCGTTGCTGGAGTCGGTGAGACCAAGGCTTGCATTGCAGGGTGAGGCAGTGCTCCATGCCATGCTGGCAGGTCACAATGCGGCGACAGAGCTGGTCGATGTTTGAGTCGGGCAGCGACGGAGTCGGTGACGTCAGTGCAGCGTGGAGTGAAGCGTTGCGGAGTGCGATGCCCACAGGACGCGGTGCAAGCAGCGGCTCATTGGCGGAGTCGGTGAGACCAGGGTTGCGTTGCGAAACGAGGCGGTGCCCTCTACGGTGCCTTCAGGACACGGAATCCTGCGACGGACTCGTTGACAGAGTCGGTTACCCTTTTCTTCTCCAGGCAACCAAAACCAGCGGTTCCAGAGAAGGTGCCCAGTAGCTTGGTGAGGTCTGTGATGTTCCTGAGACCTTGTGAAAAGGGAACAAGCTCTATTCAAGCCCTTGGAGATCTTCCTCAAGCAGGGGACACAGCAAAGTCCCTTCTCCTTTCCTTGGCAGCAAGTAGCCACTGCAGGCCAACCCCAGACAGCAAACAGCACAGGGGCAGTATTCCTCCTCAGCTTCTCCGGCTCTTCTCCTTGGCAAAGGTTCCTCTTGATTTCCAGAAGTGATCTAAAGTTCTGGGGTCTGGGCCCCAATATTTATATCACAAAATCCTTTGTTCTCTTGTGGCAGAGAAGCCCTGTGCTTGGTCAAAACCGGTTCTGTAATCTCTGGTGCAGCTTCCTGGCAGGAGGTGGAGACAGCATTGTCCTTGGCAGACCAGGCCCATTCAGGTGAAAGGAAATCTCCTCCCCTACTCTAAATGCAGCCCAGGTCTATTCAGCCCAGCCCTGACTCATCAGGATCTCTGGAGCCACTGCTCCTCCCCAGCCCCTGCCATCCAAAAGCCAGACATGCAATACACAAACCAGGCAGAGGCATACTGGATGGCTAAGCAAGAAAATACCTACTTTCTAAAAGTGGTATTTTCAAACACAATGTAAAAATCACCCTCACTAAAAGATGCACTTTAACATTCTGAGTTGAGGCATACTAAACTTTATTTTCCTACCTTGTTTACAGCGGTAGTTATGTTTATAAGATGTTATAAACAAACTCCCCATTCTATCCTATAAGAACAGTTAGCCTTGCAATAGTGAAAAACAAAATTGGCAGTAATTCACTATCAGGACATGCCACACACACCAGGGCATGTCCTACCTTTCACATACACTGCACCCTGCCCACAGGGGTACCATGGGCCTACCTTAGGGGTGACTAATATGTAAGGAAAGGGAAGGTTAGGGCCTGGCAAGTGGGTACACTTGCCGAGTCGACATGGCAGTACCAGACTGCACACAGGCTCTGCAATGGCAGGCCAGATTTACATTTACAGGCTGCTTCTGTGGGTGGCACAATCAGTGCTGCAAGCCCCCTAGCAGCATTTGATTTACAGGTCCTGGGCACACACTGTGCACTGTACTAGGGACTGACTAGTAAATCAAATAGCCAATCATGGAAACACCAATCCATAACAGTAATTTACAAAGGGAGCACTTGCACTTTGGCACTGAACAGCAGTGGCAAAGTGCCCAAAGCATCTAGAACAGCAAAACGGAGTCCAACACACAACAAAAACACAGGAGGCAAAAGCAAAAAATGCAGGGGAGACCCATGCCAATCGTGCCAGGTCTAACATTTGTCCCCTCCAGCTGAAATGTGGGAGAACTATCCACCCTCTTGGGAGTTCTCTACACTAAGGCGGAAAAATCTGGACAGACCATCAGCATTGGCGTGTTCTGTACCAGGGCGGTGTTCCACCGTAAAGTCCGTCCCCTGTAGGGAAATGGACCACCTCAACAGCTTTGGATTCTCACCCCTCATCTGCATCAACCATCTGAGGGACATGTGGTCTGTCTGAACCTGGAAGTGAGTCCCAAACAAGTATGGCTTCAGCTTCTTCAGTGCCCAGACCACTGAAAATGCCTCATGCTCAATCGCACTCCACCTCTGGTACCGTGGAAGTAACCTCCTACTAATGAAGGCTATAGGTTGGTCTAGGCCATCCTCATTCAGCTGTGAGAGCACAGCCCCCACACCATGCTCTGAATCATCTGTCTGCACAATAAATTCCCTTGAGAAGTTGGGCGCCTGAAGCACGGGCGCCTTGTACATGGCAGATTTTAGGGCATCAAAAGCCTTCTGGCAGGCGTCAGTCCAGTTCACCTACCTGGGCTGGTTCCTGGAAGTCATCTCTGTCAAGGGGGCAACAATGGTGCCATACCCCTTGACAAATCTCCTGTAATACCCGGTGAGTCCTAAGAAGGCCCTCACCTCTGTCTGGGTGTTAGGGGGTTCCCAAGCCAGAATGGTATCAATCTTGGGCTGTAGGGGCGCCACCTGGCCGCTCCCCACCTGGTGTCCCAAGTACACCACAGAACCCTGCCCGATCTGGGACTTATTCGCCTTGATCGTGAGGCCTGGCCTCATCAGAGCCTTCAATACTTCACAGAGGTGGTGCAGGTGTTCCTCCCAAGTGGCACTGAACACTGCAATGTCATCCAGGTAGGTGGCACTGAAATCCTCCAGCCCAGCCAACACCTGGTTGACCAACCTCTGAAAGGTGGCAGGGGCATTCTTCACCCAAAGGGCATCACCCGGAATTGGTAGTGCCCCTCTGGTATTGAGAATGCTGACCTCTCCTTGGCCTCATCAGTTAAGGCAGTCTGCCAGTACCCAGACGTTAAGTCAAGCGTACTAAGGTACTTGGCAGCTCCCAACCGATCTATGAGCTCATCAGCTCTGGGGATGGGGTGCACATCAGTCCTGGTGACCAAATTGAGCCCTCAGTAGTCCACACAGAACCGGAGTTCTGGCGTGGCACTGGGTGCGGCAGCCTTTGGGACCAAGACCCCTGGCCTGGCCCGGCCCAAGGGCTTTTTGAGGGCTCAATCACTCCTAGCGCTAACATCTTGGCGACCTCCTCCTTGATGCAAGCCTTGGCCTTGTCAGTCACTCTGTAAATTTTATGTTTCACAGGAGGACTGTCCCCAGTGTCAACATCATAGACACACCACTGAGTGACACCAGGGGTCAGGGAGAACAGAGCAGGAAACTGTCCCAACAGTTGGCGACAGTCACTCTGCTGTTCAGGAGTCAGGGCGGGGGAGAGTGTTACACCATCCACTGACCCATCGTGTTCCTTTGCAGACAGGAGGTCAGGAAAAGGCTCAGTCTCTTCCTCCATTCCAGCATCTGTTGCTAGGAGGATGCCCACTTCGGACCTCTCCAAGTGGGGCTTAAGGCGGTTCACATGCAGGACCCGCAAAGGGTTCCTTGGAGACTGCAAGTCCACCAAGTAGATGACGTTACTCTTGCGCGCCACCACCTCAAATGGTCCGCTCCACTTATCCTGGAGGGTACAAGGCTCCACTGGGGCCATGAGCCACACTTTCTGTCCAGGCTAAAACTCGATCAGAGTGGCATTCTGATCATACCAACACTTCATCTCCTCCTGGCTGTCTTCCAGATTCGCCTGAGCGAGTTGTCTGAAGCGCTTAGTCTGGTTCCTGAAGGCCAGCATGTAGCTATATACATCCTGGGAGGTTTACTGGGAGCTTTCTCCCAGCCTTCTTTCACCAGACTTAGAGGTCCTCTTACAGGATGCCATACAGGAGCTCAAAGCGACTGAACCCTAAGGACTTCTGCGGTACCTCTCTGTAAGCAAACAAAAGGCATGGTTAAAGGACGCCCCACTTATGCCTCATGGGTTCAGCAAGACCCATACTCATGCCCTTCAGGGCCCTGTTGAATCTCTCAACCAGCCCATTACCTTGGGGGTGGTAAGGAGTGGTGAACTTGTAGGTAACACTGCACTCCTGCCACAGGGACTTCATATACTTAGATATGAAGTTGGTACCACGGTCAGAAGTTGGTACCACGGTGGTATCACGGTTGGTACCACTTGACAAGGGAGAAGATCCCCATCAATGCACGACCCACCACGGGGGCCATCACAGTCCGGAGAGGGGTGACTTCCGGGTACCGGGTGGCATGATCCACCAAGACCAGGATAAACCTGTTGCCCATGGCTGTCTTGGGATCCAGAGGCCCCACAATGTCAATACCCACCCTCTCAAATGGGTGCTGACCACAGGGAAATGTTGGAGAGGAGTATTACATTTCCTCCCACTCTTACCACTTGCCTGGCAAGTCTGGAAAGGCCTACAGTGAGTATCAGAACTCTTACTCATTTGGGGCCAGTAAAAGTGGGTGACAAGCCTTTCAAAGGTCTTGTCTTGCCCCAAATGTCCTGCCAAAGGCACATCATGAGCCAGACCCAGTAGGAAGGCTCTGAAGCGCTGGGGTACCACCAGCACACGGGCTGACCCAGGCTCAGCAATCTTAGGCTCGCTATACAGGAGACCATTCTCCCAGTAAATCCAATGTGATCCACACTGATCACCTGCTGCCTGGTTTGAAGCCCGTTGCCGCAAACCAACAAGAGAAGGGCACTTCTGCTGCTCCTGGCAGAACTCCTCCCTGGAGGGGCCTCCTTCCTGCTGCCAATGGGTCAGCTCAGGCAGGTCCCCCAGTTCAGCCACTTGTTCCCCTGTCGGCTCCAGGGCATCCCCCTAAGGGTCTGCCTCCTTCTGGACTGTGGGAACTTCGGGGGCTGGCTTCCTGCGCCCCTTGCCTCTTCTCTTTCTGGCAGGCACCTGGCCACTCTTTCAGGCTCCAGGTCCTCCTGAATGCCCTTACCGGCTGCCATTGACCGAGTGGCCACACACGCCCACTCAGGCAGACCCAACATCTCTAAATGAGACCTCTGCTCCACCTTCGCCCAAGGGGATCTCTCCAAATCATTGCCTAGCAGACAGTCAACAGGCATGGCTGGCCTCACAGCTACTTTCAAGGTACCTGAGACCCCACCCCACTCAAAGGGAGCCTGTGCCACTTTGCATAGGCACTCTGAATTGTCAGGGGCAACTACTGGGTAGAATGTGTTGAGGACCACCTGCTCCTCAGACACCTGCCGACAACTGACAGCTGTCACACTGGCTCCGATGTCTCTCAGAGCCTCCACACTATGGCATTGATGGTCGCCGACTGCCTGTACTTCTTAGTGTTATCAGGCAGCTGAGCTCTTGGGACCATCTCACTGTCTCCTAAAGAGACTAATGACATTTCTGCGGGACCCCACCCCTCTTGGGCACCCGACTCCTCCCCAAAGGCTACACTAGCCATTTGCTGGGGCGGTGCACCAGTGGGTGCGGTGGTAACCTTCTGGGGAACCCTAGGATCCCCTTGGAAGTGTCCCACCTGACCACAACCATAACATGCCCTGGAACCCCTATGAACAGGTTTACCTGTCGGGACCCATGGCTTCTTTTCAGTGGGAGGCTGGGAACCCTTACCTTGGTTCCCTTGGGGATTACTTTGGGGCCCTTTTTGGAACTCCTTCTGTTTACCCTTGTCCCCCCCCACTCTTCTGCTGGGGACTCTGCCCACCTTTGGCAGAGTCTCCCACACGACCCTTGTGGACCCTGTGGACCCTGGTACTGACCCAGCGGTCCACCTCCACAGCAAGCTTTCTGGGGTCAGTCAGCTTACTGTCAATCAAGTGCTGGCGTAGCTCTGGAGAACAATTATCTGACAAGTGCTCCCATGCAACCAAATCATAGAGCCCCTGCAAATCATTCACCTTGCTACCCTTCACCCAACCATCCAATGCTCTGCAAAAGTAGGACACATACTCCACCCAAGTATTTGACTCCAGCTTCTTACAGTTTCTAAATTTCTGCCTGTACAGCTCTGGGGTCAACCCATACCTTGCTACTAAGGATTGCTTCATGGGGGCATAGGACATCTCATCCTCAGTGGGCCAATTTAGCAATGTTTCCCTTCCTTCACTAAGAAAGCGGCCCCACAACCCTCTCCCCAATCTCTCTCAGGGACTCTGGGGGACCTCATCGCTACCTCATAGGCCTTGAACCACTGACCAATGTCCTCATGCTTGGTGAAATCCTTAATGACCTCCTTGGAGATGTATACCTTCCCTTCTCCAGGCACTGATGGTGCACTGCCACCATGGGGAATGGATTCTATACTTTTTGCTTTCAAATCCAGCTCCCTCAAACCTCTCTCATGCTCTAAAAGCATCTTCTTCTCTTCTATGGCCAATTTCTTACTCTCCAACTCCAATTTCTTACTCTCCATGTCACACTCTTTCCCAGCCTGAGCTTTGCGAGCTCCATCTCATGCACCCTACATTTTTCACTGTCCGCCAACTCCTCTGGAGACAGCCCTTTTGAAGAAACACTGCTGCCATCTCTGGAAGGTACCCGCCCCCTGGCAGATTCAACAGCCCCTCCTGTTGCCCATCCAAATTCTCTGCCTCCAATGGAGGCTCCTCCTCCTGCCCACTGGCGTTTCTGGATTCCAACCAGGCCCACAGCGCCTTTTGGTATTCATCATTTCTGGTGAGGCCTTTCACAGAGATTTTAAATTTCTTGCAGATGGCTTTTAAGTTGAGACACAGTGTAGGTTTCCACCATATCTTCTTCAAATTCAATATCAATAGATGCAATGGATGCTGGCTTGGTCATGATGAAAAAATTGGCAGTTCTCAAGTTGCAGAAAATCCAAAAGAAGAGTTCAGCAATAGTATGTGGTTGCATAATGGTCTGCACTATGCTAATAGTGTACACCAATTCCTGTATGTAAGGCACAAATGCAAGTCCAGATCCTTACCGCTGACCACCAATGTTAGAAATGGGGTTCTCTAGTTGGCAGAGGTTTGCACCTGTATCCAAGTAGGGACCCTTCTTCCTAGTCAGGGTAAGGGGGATACACTTCTAAAATAACCCCTGCTCACCACCTTGGTAGCTTGACACGAGCAGACAGGCTTATCTCAGAGGCAGTGTGTAAAGCATTTGTGAACATATACAGTAATACAGTGAAAACACTACAAATTGACACCACACCAGTTTAGAAAAATAAGGAAACTTTATCTAAACCAACAAGAACAACAAAAATCCAGCATACAATACTCTTAAAAATAGTTACTGTGCAAAATAACCTTTAAATTGCAGGAAAAACATAAAAATACAGTTCCTCCGACTCAGCAGCTCCGTCCGGGGCTACCGCGATACTGAATACAACAGAGTCTAATAATTCCAGCCAACTGCATCGATACGGGTTAGCAAAAGCGTTGACAGACTCAGAGACAGTACCTTTTGTTGCGGCCGACACGATGGTACGAGCCGGTCCGGGGCAACCGTCGCGGTTGCGATGTGAGATGGAAGTGTTGCAGCGTGCGGTGTCCTCACGGCTCAGTGCAGGCAGCGGCTCGTTGACGGAGTAGGTGAGACCAAGGCTTGTGTTGCAGGGTGAGGCGGTGCTTGATGCACTGCTGGAAGGTCACAATGTGGCGATGGAGCTGGTCGATGTTCGAGTCGGGCAGCGACGGAGTTGGTGACGGCAGTGCAGCGTGTAGCGAAGCGTTGCGGAGTGCGATGCCCACAGGACGCGGTGCAAGCAGCGGCTCGTTGACGGAGTCGGTGAGACCAGGGTTGCGTTGCGAAATGAGGCAGTGCCCTCTACGGTGCATTCAGGACACGGAATCCGGCGACGGACTCGATGACAAAGTCGGTTACCCTTTACTTCTCCAGGCAACTGAAACCAGCGGTTCCAGAGACGGTGCCAGCAAATTGGTGAGATCTTTGACGTTCCTGAGACCTTGTGAACAGGGGACAAGCTTAATTCAAGCCCTTGGAGATCTTCCTCAAGCAGGGGACACAGCAAAGACCCTTCTCCTTTCCTTGGCAGCAAGTAGCCACTGCAGGCCAACCCCAGACAGCAAACAGCACAGGGGCAGTATTCCTCCTCAGCTCTTCTCCTTGGCAAAGTTTCCTCTTGATTCCCAGAAGTGATCTAAAGTTCTGGGCCCCAATTTTTATATCACAAAATCATTTGTTCTCTGGTGGCAGAGAAGCCCTGTGCTTGGACAAAACCGGTTCTGTCCTCTCTGATGCAGCTTCCTGGCAGGAGGTGGAGACAGCATTGTCCTTGGCAGACCAGGCCCAATCAGGTGATAGGAAATCTCCTCCCTCTACTCTAAATGCAGCCCAGGTCTATTCAGCCCAGCCCTGACTCATCAGGCTCTCTGGAGCCACTGCTCCTCCCCAGCCCCTGTCATCCAAATGCCAAACATGCAATACACAAACCAGGCAGAGGCATACTGGATGGCTAAGCAAGAAAATACCTACCTTCTAAAAGTGGTATTTTCAAACACAGAATGTAAAAATCACCCTCAATAAAAGATGCACTTTAACATTCTGAGTTCAGGCATACTAAACTTTATTTCCCTACCTTGTTCCCAGGGGTAGTTATGTTTATAAGATGTTATAAACAAACTCCCCATTCTATCCTATGGGAACAGGTAGCCTTGTAATAGTGAAAAACAAAATTGGCAGTAATTCACTATCAGGGCATGCCACACACACCAGGGCATGTCATACCTTTCACATACACTGCACCTTGCCCACAGGGGTACCTTGGGCCTACCTTAGGGTTGACTAATATGTAAGGAAAGGGAGGGTTAGGGACTGGCAAGGGGGTACACTTGCCAATTCGACATGGCAGTACCAGACTGCACACAGGCTCTGCAATGGCAGGCCAGAGTTACAATTACAGGCTGCTTCTGTGAGTAGCACAATTAGTGCTGCAAGCCCACTAGCAGCATTTGATTTACAGGCCATGGGCCCACACAATGCACTGTACTAGGGACTGACTAGTAAATCAAATAGCAAAACCAAAGGGGATGATGGACGGAGTGTTGAACATTGCAAGCACTCACCCCCAGTCAACTGATCTGGGTTTAATCCATCATCATTCTTTAGCTCACTCCGCCACCCCAGTTCAGACATGGCCATATGCAAATCAGTCTGACCCTGTGCCTAATGGGAACAGTCCAGCCAAATAGCCAATCATGGAAACACCAGTCCATAACAGTAATTTACAAAGCGAGCACTTGCACTTTGGCACTGAACAGCAGTGGCAAAGTGCCCAAAGCATCTAGACCAGCAAAACGGAGTCCAACACACAGCAAAAACACAGGAGGCAAAAGCAAAAAATGCAGGGAGACCCACGCCAATGGTGCCAGGTCTAACAACGATCCAACCAATCCCTCCCACATCAAAAGCAACAGACACATATATGCAGGCTGTTCAGAGGTATTCCACTTTCCCACTTACACATTAGTATAAAACACAACATTCCCAATATTGTATACCCTGTATAGTTGTAATGGTCAAGAAATCACAGATTTTGACTTGCGTTGTGACCCAGCCCCTCAGCCACTCAAACACTCTGAATAGATTGTTGGGATCACCTAAAGTAGAAGTAAACAGTTACTTTGTTTCATCACTCCAGATCAAGCCTTCAGGCACCCTGCGGCATCTTCACTAGTGCGGGATCACTATCCCCCCTTAGGCAAAAGACTGTGACAGCAGAAGCTGGTGCGCTTCTAAATTGGAAAAATGTTCCCCTTAGGTGGAGGTGCGAGCTGCCTTTGGTCCCGGCAGCCAGCCATGTGTGCACACAAGGCACACTGAGACCCCTCGGGTCCAGTCACAATATTCTCAACAACAGAGTACCTTGTGCGAACTTGGATGGAGGCCGCAATGTCAGGCATTGTCGTCCTCCCGATCTGGAGGTCGGAGAAAGTCTAGGCTTCCAGCTCGAGTCCCTCGGACTCGCAAACTACCCCAGCACTCCTTGAACTCTTCATGTTCTGGCACCCCAGGTGGGCCGCTGATCTTGATGAGCACACTCCTCTGCACAGTGTGATTCCGGCGTACCTCGGACAGTCCTTGTCCCAACTGACAATCACTTCCTCCCATTTCCGCTGCATCCTGCGCGGTTCTTATGAATTCATGGAAACGGGGAGATCCTTTTTGTCCCTGGGATCTTGTGGACAGGAGGCCAGCCAGCTAGCCCTTGGAGAGTGCTTTGGGACACGGGCTACAACAGTTAGCAATTAGCTGCAGGCCAGCAACATCCAGGCAAAATCCACCAAGTGCATGACAAGCCCCAGGCCACCACAGTCTGCGGATAATCCAATTGCAGTCCCTCCTGCCCTAATGATACCTCTTGTCGAGCATCAAGCCAGCATAGTATGGCTCCAATCCCAAAAGCACCTGTAACTCCTGTGGGCACAGCCCCAGTAGTTATAACCACAATAGCCTTTGAAGATGAGATCAGTTTAAAAGGCCACCTTTGAAATGCACCGGCCCTCTCTAAATGTTGTCCTGTCTGCCATCCTACCCTGGGAGGCTTGATCAATATCTTTAGTGGGGTCAAGACCTTGCCCCTTGGAATGCAGGTGCCAATTCCACCCCCTCATATCCGTCCAGGGAATGCCTCTCAGAGTCAGAGGTCTGCCGTTTACCTTTAGCCCCTGGATATGGCCTTCTATCAGGAATGCACAGATGTGGCTGTCCCCCCAGCACCCAGTTGTGGATTGGAGACAGGCTGACAGACACACAGAGTCACAAGCACAGAAATGCCCACTTTCCCAAAGTGGCATTTCCACATTAGTAATTTTGAATCCACTCGCATGACTGGAGAGGATTTGCCATTACTAACTCACCGATATCAAACACTATACTGATACTCTTCTGCACGTAGGAAATACTGCTCAATAGCCTTTCCACTGGTCCCCCATGTTAATCAGTGTGAGAAGCAGGCCCCACGGTACCAAACACACCATCCAGTGCCATTCACTACCTCTGCATGTAGCACACCCGCGCCCATGCCCTGTCTCTTCCCAACACTGCACCCTGCCAGGAGGGAGTACTCCGATGTAGCGAGAGACATGCAGAACCTTGGCAAGTAGCTTTTCAAATGCCAAGCCGAGTAACAGTAATCCGCACACACAGGCCTCGCCAAGGCAAACCTGTGACACGTTTGAAGAGCTACCTCAGTGGGTGGCACAACCAGTGCTGCAGACCAACAGTGGAGCATGTGAGTTAAATGCCCTAGGTGTATGTCTTACCCCTAGGCAAGGGACTTACAGCTAATTCAAATCAGCCAATCATGTATACACCAATCACCAGTATGTATATGATAAGCACAGCGCTTTGGCTCTGAATGGCAGTGTCAAAAGTGTTCAAAGTCCTAAGGCTAGCACATAGATCAGGGGTAAACCAGGAGCGTCAAAAGGTCGAGGGAAAGCACCTTAGAAAGGGCCATTTCCAATAATACCCTCTTAGAAATAATTTCCTATGGACTTGTTTCCTGTGTTCTCATGTTTGGTGATGATTTTGAGTTGATTGCCCTTTTTAGTTTCCTCTTCACATTTTTGGAATAGCCTTGGAATAGACTAGCTTCACGTCCTACTCTCCAGGGTTCGACTTAGAGGAGTGATGGATTTGGATTAGTTCTGACTGATCTTGCCTTCTGGTTGAACGTTCCTTAACGGGTAGTTGGATAACTTGGCTAATTTGCTCCGAGATCTCTTGCTTAGTTTTCTTCTTGCATTTCTGGTGATGATTTGCTTATGGGTTATGAAATGATTACTCTAGTGGGGCTTTCGTTTTTTGACCAGTGCCCTACTTTGGACCCCTATTTCCTAGTTAAATGCAGGCCCTCCATTCAATTTCCAGTCTTGGGCTTGTTGTTTTGGGTATACACTTTCCATTCTGGATTGTAGGACTGGTAGTTTCACTTAAGAATGGTTTGGCACAGACTGAGTGAGGCTTCAGTCAAAATGGGCCTGTCCGATACTTTGGGCACATGTACAAGGACTAAACGCCACCAGAACATCACTTTTTATGATGTTCTGGTTGAATATGACTCGTTACAACGCGAGTCATCACAACGCGTGCCATAACGCGGTCGTTACAACAACCGCGTTGTTACCACGCAAAGCCATTACTACGCAAGTCATTACATCGACTTGCAGTAGATGGCGTGCTGACATTAGAAATGTATAATTTACTATTCCAACTCCAGCCTATGTAACAGTAGGGAAGGTGTTGGAATAGTAAACTATACTATTTCTAATGTTAGCACGCCATCTACTGCAAGTCGATGTAATGACTTGCGTAGTAATAGCATTGCGTGGTAACAACGCGGTCGTTGTAACGACCGCTTTGTAAGGGCATCGCGATGTGATGCCCACGTTGTAGTGACTGTTTCCCGTTCTGGTGGTGTTTAGTCCATCGCCTTGTAAATAAGACCCCCTTTCATGCTAAACATAGCGTGAAAGGGGTGGTCAATGGGAGGAAAAGGCCTTTGAACTCCAAGGATATACATCTTGTTGCATTCCGGCAAAAAAGTGTTCCGATTTTGGTCGCCGATCAGGGGGCTTATTGATTATGGCCTCCATAGTAACTATAGGAGAGATCTCAGCAATAGCATCTCAAATAACACCCCCAAGCGTTATGCAGGCGGTAAAGATCGTACTCTGGCTAAACAGCCAGTGTCAAGAAGTTATAGTAATTAACGCTTACATCCATCCCAAATGGAAACGGAAAGCTGCCAAAGAACTGACTGAAGCCACAAAAAAGATAATGGATGAAGAGGATTCTGACTATATTATTCTAGCAGGCGATTTTAACATGTATCTCTTTAGCTCTGGGGAAGGTGATGCCCTTGACCAAGAACTTAATGTTGCATGGGAAGTGCCAAACCAGGGCTTCCCAAACATTAAGAAATCCACAAATTGCTCAAATCACCTATTACGGCAGTTAGAACATCTTAACTTAAGAGCCTTAAACGGGCGTTTCCCGGAGGATGACCCACCAATCGCAACGTTTCATTCAAAACAGCAATCTTCTCATTTGGATTATACATTTACATCCCTAAATATGCTTGGTACCGTAATGGCGTTTAAGATTGGGACCAGCGAACATAGCGACCACTTGCCTCAAGAAGTAACAATAAAAGTCAACTCACTTCTTAAGATCGAACCATTTATAGGTATTAATATCAAAGTAGCCGCAAATCTAAAGCGGCTTCGATGCAATCCCAGTAATATCAGCACTATATGCCTTAAGGCAAAAACTCTTTACATTCAAGCGGAAAATCTCACGACAAAACCGGTAGAAGCATGGCAAAACTTCATCCTAGCAGTCGATGAGAAATTACTGAAAGGATCATCAAATAGATTAACACATCAAACGGGAGCATCGACCAAAACGCAACCCACTCCAGAAATGAAAATCCAAAAGCAGATTATAAACCGAACATTGAGACAGATGAGGAAAGATCCATTAAATCAAGACTTACAAAAAGTTTTACGGGAAGCAAAACAACTGCTAAAAAGGATGAAATGGGAAAAAAGATGCGAAAAAATGAAGATTTATGGGCCAAGCTCCTTTATGAAGTTAAACGGAAAAACAGTTCAAGGTTTTGGCATATGATCAAAAGATTAAAGAATCCAGACCATCTTGGCCTAAATTCTAATATAACGGAGGAAGCATGGACAAATTACCTCTTCAAGCATTTTAACAACACATTCGCTGACAACGGGGAACGTCTTGATGAAGTAGGGACAAAAGGGCCCAGTAAAGTAGTTTGTAGAGAAAAACAAGCAACTGCGGTACAATGGTAACTTTTCAAGACTCAGACCCAAGAGGAACTACGTCATCTCCTTGTGTAGGTAAATTAAAGTTAGATTTAAGTTCTACTGCCTCTGTTGAGATTGAACACTCTACTTACACATCAGCGGAAATCAAGAGGCAAATAGCTAGGGGCAGACCAACAGGTGCCCCTGGTCCAAACGGCATCCCACCAATGTTATATAAATCAGATGCTGAATTTTGGAGTGTAGCACTAACACCGGTTTCTAAAAACATAAAGGACACATTGACACTACCGGAGTCCTGGTTTGGATCAGTATTAAGCCCAATTTTTAAACAGGGCAGCAGGAAACTTCCAAATCATTACCAGCTTATCGCTCTTATAGACGTGGAGGCCAAGTATTATGCAGGAACCATATTGAAGGAGTTAACAACATGGGCGTCCAAAAATTCCATCCTCCCTATTAATCAAACAGGCTTCTGCCAGGGTCAAGGGACCGTTACAAACATCATGGCATTGACCATGCTGATGGATGCAGCAAAAGAGACCAAAACTCCCCTTTTCCTGTGTTTCATTGATTATACTGCCGCTTTGATCACGTCGATCGAAATAAACTCTGGAGGAAACTGGAAAACTGGGGTATACCGAAACGACTCTTGGACCAACTGATATTACTGCACACAAACACCTGGATCAAGGTTAAATTAGGAGCAGGAACACATCTCTCTAAATCGATTCCAACAACAAAAGGGTTAAAACAGGGCTGTGTTCTAGCTCCATTTTTATTTAACCTTTTTCTTGCAGACCTGTCAGGAGAACTCGATAAGTGCCCCTGCCATGCACCAAAACTAAGGAAAACTCAGTTGTCCAATCTGTTGTACGCAGACGATCTGGTCTTAATCAGTCGGACTCCGATTGGCCTCCAACATCTTTTGAATGTAACCCACACCTTTTTGGAAAGGAACTGCTTGCAAATAAATTTTGCCAAATCTAAAGTCATGACAGTGAATTATCGGAAAAAAGGAAAAACAATTGGCATCTAAATGGACAAGGGCTGGATCTCGTAACTACCTATAAATACCTGGGAGTAATCTTGGACCATAAGAACTTGTTCAAACAACAACTAGAGTCCTTGCGAGGGAAGGGAACTGTGACTTGTTTGGCGATAAAATCTTTAAAGGTCAAGCTTCCTGACTTAACGCTTAACCCCTTGCTCCAGGTCCTGCGAGCAAAGCTACAGCCGACCCTTACATATGGGAGTGAACCCCTTCAAGGAAAGGATGCTGCGCTATTGGATATAGTGATAGCAAACTCATACAGGGCAATCTTCAACCTGCCAAGATACGTTTCTCCAGCGCAAATTCGGCTTGAATTTGGTCTGTTAAAACAAACACTGGAAAGACGGAGCATGTATGTCACTACTTGGCACAAGATTCGCAGCGCTGAGGTTGGTTCTTTAAATTCAAATTTATGGGAAGAGCTGCTCCGCCATCGAACATCCTCTGCAAGAGATTACTTATTTGACTCACTCCAAACCTTGGGACTGTCAGACCTCTGGGGCACCCTTACTGATCTCTTGTCTTTTAAAAAAGTTGCGAAAAAATCAGCACGTATTATTTCCTCTATTGAGGATAAGGTGACATTATCCAAAAGAGCGCACGGCTGGATTACACTCAGCGACTATGTAACACTGCAACCTCAAGTGTATCTTAACATTGGAATGAATCTAAAGACAAAAGAAAAGTTTTTAAAATTACGCCTTGGTGTAATTCCAGCTGCCCCTCATCTGCCGCCTTGGGTAAGAAAAACTCCCGCAACATTGTCGCTTGTGCAAATCTGGCAAAGAAGATATCATTCATGTAATCTGTATTTGCCCCAAATTAAAGGACCTGAGGTACAATTTATTACGTCCATCGTTTAAACTATATGGTGTTCGCACATGCAGGCAGGCGGTCAAACTGTGCTTTAACCCTACCAAAACAAAATTAAACTGTCGGGTCACAAAGTTTTTTGAACTAGTAGCAAAAAGACAGAAGAACATGTTGACTGCGGATTAATAAAAGCAAGACCGAATACTTCCGAGACGGTGTCCTGAAGTCACGAACTTTTAATTACAATGATGGCCATAAATCGATATTAAGTAAATTTTTAAATTTTAGAAAGTCGTATAAAGTTAATTTTTTGCAATGTTTTAATTGTTTTGTAAAGGTTTTAATTAACCATGTACAAATAAATTATTTACCTTACCTTACCAATGGGTGTTGCAGTGGGCGTTCTGCCGCAACAGCCATTGATTTTTACGCTGCCCCCTATTGACAAGAGTGGTGTAAATATGGGGTAGTGCCAAAATTAAGACTGAAAAATACCTAGTCTTAACATGGCGAAACGAGATAAAATGTTTAATTTCTCCTCGTTTTTGCTGCTTCTATGTGTGCTGCATTGTGCAGCACATATAGAAACAGCAAATTGCCATGAATTACTGTTTATGTGCAGGAAGGTGTGCCTTCCTGCACATAAACAATCATTAAAAAATAATGATTTGCAACTTCTATGTGTGCTGCACAAAGCAGCACACATAAGAGTTACAAATCGCCATTCTGGATTGTTTATGTGCAGGAAGGAACACCTTCCTGCACTTAACAATTCATTCCCCCCAACACAGGCACCATTGCAATATGCTGCAAGGGTGCCTGCTTTGGCCCTAGGTAGCTTAATTTAGCGTCAGCGCTAGGGGAAATGCAGGGGTGCGCTATATCATTGTAAATACGGCGCATCCATGCATGTTTGATCTGACGGAGCGCAGCGTTAGCAATTTTGGAGCTAACCCATGCTCTGTCAGTTCATTGTACATATGCCCCAATGAGAACTGTTGTTTTACATAGTTGGGTTTGGTGTATTCAGTGATATCTGTCAGACGTTCCATGATTCTGCAACTCTTGCGCTCTTTCTGGCATTACCTTTGGTGATACTGTGTTTTTTCGTAGAGGACATCTTGTGTTGCTGAAAGGTAGTTAGGCTTTGACAGTGATCATGTTGTGAGATTAAAGCTTTGGAATATGATCAATTAGTACATACTGCAATGAGGTAGGGTTGAAGAGGTAATCTACTGATCACTTATTGGTAATTTTCATTACTCCCATTACCATTCCTTGGCCAAGCACTTACAGCCCTCCTCCTTTCCATGATCAAGATCTCAATCCTTACTGCTTGGGGAGTACAGGAAGATTTAGGAGTCTTTGACCCCTTTTTGGCCCTCGTGAGTTGGGGAGTCTGAGGGAAGAGGCACAAATGGAGTGGAAGGAGGTCGGTTTCTGAGTTTTTTGTTAGGGTATTTGGCATCTAACAAGAGGTGCACACACTTCTGTAGATAAGTGCTGAGATGAGGAATCAGAGTAACAAAGATTTCGGGTAAGTAATTAGCATTTTCTCCAATGTATGGTAAAAGCACAGTACATATGACAACCTTGTGGGTGAGACTCTGTCCCTGAAGAAGGGTCAAGGCAGCTAGCTCAAAATCTGGTAGGTTAGTGCTTTCAAATAATAATATTTAAAAGGATTAGGTGAACAGATATTTTAGCTGATTTCAATATCAATGGTGGCATAATAAATATATATTTTAATCCAAATCTTCTAACACAGTGATATTAAAACTTTTGAGTTGTGCAGACCCCCACATTTTCATTACTGGAACCCGGGGACCCCCACTGAATCCTTATTCGGAATTTGGGGACCCCAACTAAGTCATTACTGAAAGCTGAGGACGATGATTTGAACTGCAAAACAATACACACAGAAATAAAGAAACAAGCATTCATCAGATAAATAAACACATGATGAAATATTTTATATTTTATATTTATAAATATTTTATATTTATAAATATTTTATTTAATTCACAAACAAATATAAATAAAAACACAACATTTGAATGTGAATGGGAAAATTTAATTTAGACCACTTATTGTCCATACTATATTCTGTTTGATGCACTTGCACTTCTCCCACAAATCAATCTGATACTAACTTAATTTATAGCCTCCAATTTAAAATTCCTTCACATTCACAATATGTTTTAAAATGTTCAACTTTACATTTTGATTATTTATATACCCTTTATTAATCTGTTAATGTTTAATTTTATAAGCAGTCGCGGATGCCCTGAGTAGGCTTTGTGGACACCCAGGGATCCCTGGGTCACAGGTTAAGAACAACTGTTATCACAGGATTGTTCTCATTCTAGATACTGTACTTTTGTGAAAGGAAAGTCCAGTACTGGATACTTGGGGCTACATTTTGAAACTTACTTGCCCGTGTAAGTCAAATTCAGACATAGCTTAATTAACGAGTGTAAAACCACTATTTCAATTCATAAAACTTTATTGTGTGCTAGTAAATGGATCCACTCACAAAGAGGTCTCCCTTTTAGTAAACCTATTCCTGTGGGTGAGGTTTGGACACTACAGGGAAATAATGTACTTTTATGTAAACCTGCAAACTTACATGTTCTCACCCTGCAAAAGGCTGGACCTTTACTCCTGTCAATGGCAGGGGTAAATGTATTTTCAAGGCGGAAAGAGGAAAGGAACATGCCCAAAAGCTGATGAAGATATTTTTCCGATGGAGAAAAAAGAAAAAGGTTAGCAACTATACTTCACTTGCACTCAGGTGAGAATATATGTGCAAATATTCTTACATGCAAAAATCAAATTTACAAAACCTTTCAAGGACTAAGCCTGTAAAGCTGCTAGACGTGCAGGCGTAACCTGCCAGACCCTAGAGCTCTGAGTGCTGGCTTATTATATTTTATCATATTAGACTGATTTTTTTCTACTTCAAAACCTTGCAGACACAAGGTTATGTCAAGTCAGGAGATTGTAGATTTGACTACCAGTTCCCACCCATCGTGAATCTTTCATACCAAGAATGCAAATTAAATGAAATATAAAATATTTTGTAACCCAAGCAGCATTTCCCAGCCAAATCGAAAATCATTTATAATCAACGTTCCTTATTCTTTGATACGCCGGACAGTGCGTGGAATTGGATAGACAGGAACTTCCCCGATACATTCCTGCCAGACTTCCGGAGACATCACAGCCGAAATCACAACGTGGTCCCCGAAGGCGCAGAAAGGGTCTCCTAACACAGAGCACGGGGTCTAGTCCCCCACCTCACCAACTGGTACTGGAGGGTAGGCAGGAGGCCCTCCGATCTGCCAAGGCCCTCTGCATTTCTCGTCCTCCTATCAGCACCAGTCCTTCCGATGAGGTGAACTCTGACTCAGGAAGACGTGTGGCATTATTCCCATCAGAGACCACGCAGATCAGTAATGACCCATTGGGGTGACCCAATAGTGTATAAGGTGGAACTGTGCCTCTGCATAGCTTGAACATGATATACAGGCCATACAAACAGGCCACAAATGGCTCCAGTGACTCTCCAGCCAGTATATACCATACTATAATTTGGATATAGCATCAGGGATATACGAAAGGGTTGGTTTGGCGAGTCCCATGGCCCGGCCTGTCCTGGGCACTTCCACTCATCGTATAATGTTTTATTCGTGAACTGAGTACGTAGCTTACCCCACAGGCGAAAGCAGTTGTTCAAAGTGTACTATGTTGAATTCTCTTGCACAGTTTGGTCAGGCGAAGTTAAATCATTGGGCCCAGTATTGGGATAAGGTTGTATTGTTCAAATTGTTGCCGCACTGTCCGATGATGATCTGGGGATTGTATACGAGGGGGCTGGGGGGTGGGGTGGGGAGGCCCTTACAAATGTTTTTTGATGATGTTGGTCGCCAAATCTTATACTATCATATCCTGGAATGTTCAGGGGATGGGAGCAATCCACAAACGGCACAGAATAGCTGCACAGCTGCACCACCGTAAAGCCCAAATAGTATATCGCCAAGAGACACATTTGATATCATCAGAAACTTGTAAATTGCAGAGACGCTGGAGAGGCCAACTTTATGCAACGGCGTATTCCGCCTTTTCCAGAGGGGCTGCAATTTGGTTACGGGCTGGAGTTCCTTTTTCCCTCAGCGAGAGTAGAATAGATGTGCAAGGCAGATATGTGTTTCTACGGGGGACCCTAGACGGCAAACAAGTGGAATTGGGTTCCATTTATGTTCCAAATGTGGACCAGGATGCTTTTTTATCACGAGTGTCTCGGGCTCTCTCAGACTGGTCTCAATACCCATGGATATTGGGTGGAGATTTCGATGCAGTATTTAGTGTGCATCTATACCGATCCGCCCCTCCCCTACCGAACACTAATGCTACAACACAAGCTCCTACCCTGACTTGATGGGCACAGGGTTGGAATCTACTTGATGTCTGGAGGTCACAACAGGTTAATATGTGGGAATATTCTTATTATCTCACCCGCATAAATTGCACACCTGTTTATATCACTTCCTTTGTACACCAGATTTATCCCCAACCATTAAACAGAGTACTTACTTGGGCAAAACCATATCTGATCATAATCCCATAGAATTAACATTAAACTGGGGCTGTGTCCCCACGCCTATCCCAACGTGGCGGTTACAGCCCTTGCACTTGGAAGATCAAGTGTTCCGCACTACATTAGCTACAACCATAACCACATACTTCGAAGAAAATGAGGGCACAGCCACGACCAGATCTTTGGAATGGGAGGCTTTTAAAGTGACAATACGGGGGGTCTCCATGGGGTCTCTAGTAGGAGCCAGAAGGGAGGTAGTCAGAGACATATCGGAATTAGAAGACACATTGCAGACACTGGAAGTGGCAGCCCAAGCAGACGTGAAAGGGGCAGAAGACCTACAAGAAGCTAGGATAAAATAAGCTGAATTATTAGAACGATTAAGAACGATTGACTTAAATGCATATATACTACGAACACATGCTGAAGCGGATAGGGCTAGCACATTATTAGCGCGACTGATCAAACCCCAAACAACTCCCACTCCCATTCTAGCGATATATAATACCCAACGCGAATTGGTCACTTCCCAAGCTGAAATAAATAGGACATTTCAGGAATATTACACAAATCTTTATACGGCTCCCCCCCCTAGATATGACAGAAGCAACTGCTCTATTTCTCGGAGACATTGAACTCCCCACTATTTCAGATTCAAACGCTGAGGAATTTGCAGCCCCGCTTACCCCAGCAGAGAACCGCAATGCTATAAAGGCACTGGCCCGTAATAAGACTCCGGGCTCGGATGTGCTCCCTATTGAATTCTACTCAACTTTTGCGACACCATTGATTCCAAAATCATTGCAACTTTATACCACCTCACTTACAGAGGGCTCGCTGCCTTCCACAACCAGAGAGGCAATAGTCACGTCCATATTGAAACGTGATAAGCCCCGACTGATCTCCCGTCATATAGACCCCTATCAATACTTAATACTGAATACAAAATACTCAGTAACATTTTAGCGTCGAGACTACTCCCCCTTCTTCCCAAATTAATACATACGGACCAATGTGGGTTTTATACCCAAACGCAGCACCTCACAAAATATTCGCCGTTTACACGCCCTGATAGATGCAGTCTCTGCATCAGCGCCACTAGCGGGATGTCTGTCATTAGATGTACGTCAAGCGTTTGATACCCTGAGTTGGCCATATATGCTGGCCGTATTGTCCAAGTTTGAATTACCCCCAGAATATTGCAATTGGGTAAAATTACTTTACACCAACCCCACAGCATGTCTGCTAAGACAGGGGCAACCATTTCTCCTGAATATCATGTCTACCGCGGAACACGTCAGGGATGCCCCGTCACCCTTATTGTTTGTATTACCATTGGAGTCCCTAGCACAACTTCTGCGTTGTACTATGGCTCCATATGGCATCCCAACAGGTGCGATAACTCACTCTGTATCACTTTACGCTGACAACATGCTACTATATTTTAAAGATCTAAATATGGACATGCAGCCCATAGCTGCTGTGTTTTCACAGTTCGGGGAAATATCCGGTTTATATCTTAATGCCTCAAAGTCTGTGGCGTACTCCTTCTAAGACACTTATAATGGACCCTATTTGCAGTTTGGCCAGTTACAGTTCAAATTGGAGCCCACTACCTTTAAGTACCTTGGAATACACATCTACAGGACCAGTGCAGACACCATAGATGGGAACGTGGTTAGAGCTATTAATTCCCTCCATTCTCAGGTATCGTTCTGGACTACCTTGCCGTTAATGATAGCAGGTCGTTTAGCTGTATCTAAAATGGTCATGCTGTCCAGACTCCTGTATCCTTTCGTAAACCTTTCTGTTGTCCTCCCGACATGGATTTTTAAAACACCAGATACCTTATTGTCGTCTTTGCTTTGGGGAAAGGGTCGGCATAGATTGGCCTTGGCCAAAATGCAGCTTCCGAGCGCCGCAGGAGGTATGGGGGCGCCTAATTTTAAGGCGTATTGCATTGTCGGACAGCTGCAATGGCTAGCATATTGGTTGGCTGGCCATACTTTATTTGCAATAGATTATCCTCCTGAACGTCTGCAGCACGGAACACTACAGCCATTGCTATGCCCCCGGAGCAGACAGGATGAGGGATCCCCCTTTCTCCTGCATATTGCAATAGATTATTGGAAACAGGCACTAAAATATGCAAAAATTCCTATCCCATATGCCCCAAACGTTCCACTCTGTGGCCTACCCACCCGGCGTGGAATATTGTAAAATACTAGGTTACGGAGCTGGACACAGGCCGGAACTGAGACGGTGGGTGACTTATTTTTGGATGGTAATTTGATGCCCCATGACGATTTCATGCGTACCAACGCAGTACCAGGCACTTTATTCCTCACACACCCGGCAATCACACAATTTATTTGGAGATATTGGTTAATGGGCCAAAAGGAGCCCCCTGCCTTCCAATTATTGTAGACCATTCACATAATGGGTCACGGGTGCCACCTTGTTAGGTGGTTATACCGTGGACTGAGGGAACATCTGGGTACTCCGCTACTACCCCTTCGACAAAAATGGGAAATGGCGCTGGCAAGGGAATTGGAAGATAAAGAGTGGGCCTTAGCCCTAGAACATCCTAAGTGGGTTTCCCATAATTTCCGACTAAAAACAATACAGATATTTATATTACATAGGGCCTACCTCACGCCACTGACAATACAGAAAATGTACCCTACTGCTTCCTCTGAATGTCCAAGATGTTCTCATCAAGATGCTGACTTTATCCATACGTTATGGGCTTGCCCTATATTGGGGAAGGTTTGGTCAGAGGTCACACGATGTCTTTCCCAACTTACAGAGCGCTCTCCCTGGGCTACTATAGAGGCCTGTCTTCTGGGCCTTCTCCCTCTCCCAAAGAAGGCGACTTTACTGCGTCGCTTTGCGGGATTAGCCCTGATGCTCGCTAAAAGATTAATCCCACAGCGCTGGAAATCCCGCACAGCACCACGTGAAGGCTAATGGAGGGAGGAGGGAGGCGGAGGAGGGAGGAGGTTATTAGGTGGGCTGTAGCCGAAAGAGAGGCGCTTCAGAGAGAGGAATATAGAGGATTAAGGAAGAAGCCGATCTCCCTGGACTGGGCTCAGCTGTTAGAACAGTTTAAAGCAGAAACGGGAGAAGAAATAGAAGGTCCCCGGAACACACTAAATGATCATATAGGTAGTGCCTGATTCCCAATTGTACTGTGAGGTGGAAATATATGTCTGTTTCCTTCTTCCCCTCTTACCCCTCCCCCTGTCCCTCCCCTCTTCTCCCCTTGTCCTCTCCCCCTGTATCAGAACGATTACCCCGAAGGACTACATGCTTGAGCATGGACGATTAGATCACAGCGGCGAAGTTTAAGGGAATGTTTTTGGGTCGGATGTATTGCGGGAGGGTTTCTATGGGAGGATTAAAAGTTTCTTTAAAGACATAACTACATATGCTGTTCCGCAAGGGTTGGATTGTAAGTACGTAACTACCTTAGCTGTAGACAAAAATACGCAAACACTGATGGAAAAATTACTGGATCTGTATGATAACATGTGAATTAATGTTTACTTGTTATGTAAAATGTTTAAAAAAAGCATTCAGTGATGTAAAACTTGCTTGCAAACCCAAACACTTAATATAATAAGTGTTTAAAAAAAAAGAAAGACCTAACTATGAAATCCCAGGCAAAGAAAGTCGCAGGTACCTGCTTTGGCCTCCTAAGATCACTTGGACTGCCGGAGGATGATGATCTAAGGCTTGGTACTGACTGTCCCACCTTGACTATGCCAGCTCTCTCTATCTAGGAAGCCCCCAGTATGTTATCAGGAGGTTGTAGGTCATCCAGAATGCCACGATGCGGGCTCTGCTGGGCATGTCCAAAATGGAATCAGCACAGGCGGCTTTAGCTTGTCTCCATTGGCTCCCTATCAACAGAGGAATAGAGTTCAAAGCCTTATGCATTGCCCACAGGATAAGACATTCATCTGGTCCACATCCCCTTTGGCACCTCATAACCCCATACAGTTCCGGCAGAGAGCTGAAATCGAAAAACCTCTTCCTTCTTGCTGTCCCTAGAATCAAGAGAACAAGAGGTGGGGGTCGCTCATTCGTCTACTTGGTCTCCAAGCTTTGGAACTCCCTGCCCATTCATCTGAGATGAGTTTTAGGAAGCAATTGAAAAGGCACATCTTCATTTAAAGCAGCACACCCCCTTACACGTGTTGTCAGCGCCAGGAAGTCCGTTCTTGGTAGCTGTGTGCTTTATAATTGTTGCTTAATGATGATGATATGGCAGAAACATGTGACCTATAAACATCCTGATCTGCATCTGAGATTCAGCAACTTTTGCAGACTCTTTGCCAATGCATTTTGTTGACCTATTGCACTCTATATTTCATGCTTCAAATACAACTGCCATCATCCATGTTTTTAAAATTATTGGGTCTGTCTTGGTGACTGGCTTTAAGACTATTTTTTGAATTATCTAGAACATTAGTAGAACATCTACTCGAGCGGCAGAAAGAAGCAGCAGCAGAAAGAAGCAGCACCCTCTTGTGCTGCGTGTGAGGCCATTTGCACTAATTTTACAGCGCAGGACAAACTCCTGGCGCTAAAAATCAGTGCAAGCAGAGTGACGTACCGCACTCTGCCACTTTATGGCACTTCTCCGCGAACTCTGCCCAGGCCTACTTACAAGAATGATCGTTGCTCATAGCGCACCATTCTCATGTAAATAGCAGGTGTTTCATGGGTTATAGTCCACGGGGCTCTCTGTCTCAAGCTCATATATTAACTAAGTCTGCACAGGAAGAGGTCCTAGAGATCCCAAAGCTCAGCTGTGTTCCGGAAAGGTTTCAGAAAATGTATCAGTGGGTGGAAATGAAATTGTGGTCTTGGCGGATTCAAGTTTGTATAAACTCTTATCAGTGATCAGATATGGAAGGAGGTGTTTGGTAAAGGTAACATTATTTTGCAGAAGCCAAACATTAACCCTATGGGATACTGTTAATATTGATAATATCAATGCCAATGTTTATAATAATACACTTGCATATACGAGCGAAATTGCATCACTATTAACAAATTTGCCCGTCATGAACTCTGCATCAAATCCAACTCAGAAATACATCGTCAGGCAGGCTCTGCAGCCTAGGCCCGAGGTTACTGATTGACAGGTCACAGGTGGGGTTGCACATAGCCATCAGACAAACGAGCGAATAGGAAGCTCAGGACACCACAATGGTCCAGGGAGATTGGCCCCAATAAAGCACACATGTCCGGAGGGGTGCGTGCATTCCAAAAACATCATAAAGTCAGATGTCACATGAAGTTAGGAATAGATAACCAGTCAGGACACAGCACACACAGTACACGCACTGATCGAGGGCCCCTCATGCCGGGCATCTGGACACCTTAACCACTGTCCCACATTGTGTCCATGTAAGGTCGAGGCCCACCTGCATTTGTTATAAGGTGCCTTATTTATGATTCCACAGACAAGGGCCGCATTCCTTTACCAAACAAGGTTCGCCAAAAGTATATGTATGATACCCAAAAATTGTATAAAACCGCACTGAGATTGATTGCACTTTCAGACTGTCCTCAGACACGCTTCTGTATCTGTGCTCTCGGCCAAAGTGTATTTAATTAAACCAACTGCTCCTGTTTTGCCAAACGGCACATCTTTTTTTTTCAAGATAAATTCATATTCGGGAAACAATACTGAAGGTCCCCGCTCTATTTAATAGGATACCATCCTTTGGTAAATAATTTCAAAGTCAAGGAGACAGTGGTCAAAGTTTACGTAGCAAAGAGAGGGGACAATGGCGACATCAGTGCAATCTGTAGATCAGACTAAATCCTAATGCGCCAGAACAAGTGGTGATGGCTGTGAGGAAGAGTGAAGATTTAGACATTTTTGAAGTGATATTCCGCAGTATTTGAAGGAGAGTTAGGCTCACTTAGGTGATTACTTGCCAAGTATAACCTTAAAAAGGAATAAAGCCTGTCATCCTTAAGATGTGAAAGATTCCTCACATGATGTTGGAGAAGCTGAGAGAAGAATTACAGAAATTGAAAGGCTTAGGGGTAAAATTGGAAAGAGGATCCTCAGAGAAACTTGTAATTTTAGACGCGTAAGATGGAGGAAAATTCATTAGAAAATGTAGATCTTCACAATCTGAACAAACGTCTATTGGTTGACATACAAACACTGCAAATATCACTGAGGACTATTGAGGCTGAAAAGTGCACAGATGATCAGTGTGATGGATCTTTCAATATAGTATCACCAGATTAAGGTGAGTGAGGAATCCAGGTCTCTGTCATCATTCATGACACCTATGAGGGTATTCCGCTACATCAGAATACAATTTGGACTGGCGCTGGCAGCAGCATGTTTTCAATATGTAATGCACAAAGTGTTAAAAGGTGCCAGACAGGTGTTAGACTTCCCGAATGATACACTCGCTTATGGGAAGGACAAGGCTGAGCATGACAGTATTTGTAATACAGGTTCTGGAGGAGTTAGAGGAGAGCGGGCTTACGTTAAAGAGAGGAAAATGCCAGTTCAAAATAGACATGAAGACATGTTGATATCTCTGCAGCACGCCATGTCAGGTGAAGGCTTGAGCCCGAAAATACAGTTGGAGGAGTCAATAACCAACCCACCTGTAACAAGAAACAAAGAACAGTTGTGTTTTCTTTTTGGGCTTGAGCTCGGTTAGTTCAGCATTTAAGATCCTTTTTGAACATAGGTGAACCATTTGTGTGGTTGAGTGAGTTCTTTGATGCTTTTAGAGAAATTAAATATTACTTTAGAAAAATGCCTACCCTGAGCCATTTTGATGTACAACAGACGACAATTTCGACTACAGATACCAGTCTAAGAAACATTGGAGCTGTGATGTCTCAATTAGAGATGGGTGAAGAGAAAGTTGTGGTATTTGCATATCAGTTTTTGAAAGGTGTGAAATTGAATATAATTGAGAGGGACTCACTAGTGTATAACTGGGCAATGAAACATTTTTCATTCTTTTAGTGATTACATTTCTTAGTGAGGGGTGGTCATAAACCTCTTGCAAATTAATTTCATCAGTAGATGGATGGTAGGTGTTAAGGAGATCAATTTGCAAGTGGAAAGGGTTCTCAGAACAGTGCTGTTGACTGTTTTTTCCAGTTGTCTATTACTGGAGGTGAAATAGTAAAGAATGTTTGCCTGTTTTGTGGTTGAGAGAGAAGCCTGTAGCAAAAGAAGAATGGAAGATAGCTAAGGCCCAGCATGGAGTACTGACCAAAGTAAGAATATTTATTGTTTAAAGCTTGCCCAATGCCAGCCCCCGTAACGATGTTGAGAGACAGTATTTGTTAGTGAGAGATCAATTATTTTGATATGGTGATGAAGTGGTCATTAAGGTGGATCCTACCCAAGAGTAAATTAGAAAGTGGTAAACAGAGCTTGTTAAGGTCATCTAGGGAAGAACCAAACCAAAGCGAGTATTAGAGAGCCCAATGCGTGGCCTAAGTTGAATTGTATGGCTGAAGGAGTTGTCAAGGATTGAGCGTTAGGTGCATGTTGGGACAAAAGCAAAACAGTAAGGAATACCCCCACCCCATGAGGTGCTTGAAGAACTGTGGTGTAAATTGGATTTGGTTAGCGTGGGGCTGTTCAGTTTGTTGCAACATTCCTTACGGTATTTTATTTTATTAGGGAATTATACCACAAGTGTATCACAACCAGTGTGAAGGCTCGGTGACAACTCTCATGATGCTGGAGTTTTTAAAGGAAGAATTTGCTCGATAGGGATTCTGAAAATTATAGTCACTGGCCATGGTGTACTATAAATGCTGGAGGAGTTGCAGTAATTTCTCAATGATTTAGCTATTATGCATCACAAGACAGCGTTGTATTTGCCTTAGGCTAATGTCTGGTAGAAAGTATGGATAGCCAAAGGGTGTTTGTAACAGGCAGTACAATTGAGTCTGCAAAAGAATATGTGGAGGTAAAGGTTGTGGTCACAAATGACCACTCCTCACTTGTAAAGGGAGTGCCAGCTTTTCTGAGTTTAAAGGGATGGAGTCTTGGACAAAATGGGGTCCAGTGTGGCTGAACTTGCCTGGAAAGTAGAGGAATGCAGAGCTCAATTTTGGAATGCAAGGTTGAGACACCAAAAGAAGGTCAAGGTATGACATGACACAGAAAGTGAAGGGTAATATATGGAGCTTTGGTGAGGTTGTGCGTGAAAAACCCCCAGCAAAAACACATAAAGGAACCTCTGGGCTCCTTGGATTATTCAAGATCAACCAAGTCAGGAGAAATGTGGTGGTGGTAAACAGGAGATATCTGGATTATATCCAGGTTAGTGAGATGTTCAAGTGATAAGAGGCCATTAGGAAAGACAGAGGGCAATGAGAAAGAAAGTTCCTGGTAGGGAACGTATTCTGTGGAAGGGACTTTTATGCACATCGGTAAAAGTCCAGGATGGTTAAGTGATTTTATTTGAGACTAATGAAAATACGTGGGCCTGTATGTAGATTTGTGAGTATGTCTGCAGGATCATTGTGGGGAAAATCCCTATGCTACATAATCTGCTACCTAAATGGTGTTAATCATTTGCAGGTTGATGGGGACTTTCCATTGTGTCTCCAATTCCATAGCTTTTAAGTTTTATTTTTTTCTTTTGGGGTAAATTTTAATTCATTTTTTGTTGTTAATCTGTTTGTTTACCAAATGTATAACTTTGTTTTCGCATGAAGAGCGGCATGCTGTGGCCTGGCTCTTATGATTACATTAAATGGAATGTGCCTAAGCTATCTACATAATTTCTGGAATGTGGGAGGGTCAAGGACCTAGAACGCTGTTGTTAGTTGGATAAGGCAGCCCGGTTGTCTTTTGCTGATATCTTTGGAGCCAACGAAACCTGTTTGTGTATATTAAACTGCCTGGATCTTTAGTGGCTTCATAACATATCAATGTACTCAACAGATATTGGGATATGTGAATCAGTTAATATACCTGTAAATAGTGAGCAACTACCAGCCGCTAAGCCTCTTTCTGAATTAAAGATATCTAGTTTCTACAAATAATATGCCCTAACCACACTCTGCTTGAAGTCCATTGAGAGTAATCAACATGAAGCCTTGGGCGTTGATCGAGAACAACTGGAGGGAATGCACAAGGGTTCCAAAGCTATATGTAAGGACTATGACCAATTGTAGACCATACACAAATGGCATGAGAATCTCAGCAGGACTATAGACAACAGGTATGTAGTGTTGCCAGCTTATAGCATTTTCCTGAGTCAGTCATACAAAGTTGAAAAATAAATCATCCTACTATTGTTACCACAATGATGGGATATGATGACAGGGATAGTGTTGATGGAATAGAGGAAGATGGGGATAGGATGGCTGTGGTGATCATGATGCAAGTTGGGGTTAGAGAGGGGAGTAACATGATTGTGGTGATTTACTGGGATAGGTGAGGTAGGAAGGGGGCAGAATGATTCAAGTTGTTTTGATGTGATAGTTGGATTTATGGAGGAGGTTGAATGGTAGGGATTGTTAGAACAGGGCAGCTGGGATTGAGGAGGAACTAGAATAATGATGAGGGTCATCATGTATTTTCGGTGTTAGTGACTCAGTAAAATGATTGAGATTGTTAGGATGAGATAGTTGAGGTTACAGAAGGGGAATGATCATTAGGATTGTCTTGAAGGGATAGTTGGGGTGATGGAGAGGGTGCCATTAGGCTCATGGAATGTTTTGCACACACATCAAAATTTGTTTTGAATTGCTATATCCCCAATGTAGTGTCCTGGTTTTGTATTTCACTAAATTTTAAGTCCTGACAAAGATGTCAGATCTGGCTACGGTGAGCATGCGTTGCTCTTCCCTTAAAAACACATCTTAGATTCAATTTAATCTTTGACCTCACCTTTGAGAATACCAACAAGCCAGTTAGTGGTATTTTAGATGGCCTTTTACACTGAAGTATACATGGACGAAAAGCCACACCTTTTTCCTTAGAGAACATCAACAATCCGACATGAGGTAACGATTCACCCCGGGCGGGTAACTCCTCTCTGTCAATGGCGTTTGCGTATTTTTGCCTACTCCGCGCTCCGTTCCCAATGCGGAGTTTAGGCAAAAACTCCCCTCCGTGGCGGAGCTGAGTTAGCCAGCCCCTCCACCCTCCCAAATTAATAAAAAAAGAAGGCACTTACCTGCGTGGCTGCCTCTTCCTCTGCCTGGCCGCTCTCCTTCCTGCTCCTCGCTGTCCTTGCAGTCCTCCTCCTCCTATGAAAAAACACTACGTTGGCGTCTTGCACGTGCACATGCGCAAATGCGCGCACCTTATAGCTATGCTTGTGTGATGAAACTATATTTCGTGGCCTAAAGTTATTTAACAGTACGAGCTATATTTTTTTTAGATAAATATAGCTATAAGTATAAGTATAACTGCCGAATTTCTATGGTTTTGTGTGGGTAAAACATGAACCTAACTATAACATCTCTTTAACCTTTGTTTTTTTCAGTGAATTTCTATGTTTTTTTATGTAAAGTAATATATAATTACCGTACATTAATAGAACAACCGCCAGGCACGGCGTTCGGCCAACCCCCCCGCATGCACCCAACCCCACACTGCGCACGGCCTTTGGCCATGCATGGCGGGGGTATGGTGTGTGAGTGGGTGAGATTCTTTTTTTCATTGGGCTTTGGGTCCACTGGTACCCGTGAATAACCCACAGGTACCCGTGGATCCACATCCTTAGATATCTATACATTTCTTTCTTTAATAACTTCCTAACTACTGAACAGATTTACAAGAAATTACAAAAACAGATCTTTCTGAATCAAGATCTAGCTTTCTGCCAAATGTAGTGTAATTCTGTTCAGTGGTTCGGGCTGTAGCCATGTCTAAAAACTGCAAAAACCCCGTAGACAGAACATGTGGAAAAAGTGTTTTGGGGCCCCCCTTTTTCTTGGACCCACTTGATGTATCACTCTGAAACTTTACATTCACAACTAGGCAAACTAGGGCACATGATTTGGAAAATTTCCTGAAGATTCGTCAAACGGCGCCAAAGTTAATAGCAAAACAAAAAATGCCTCATATATTTTGAAAAATTGGTCCTAATTATAACTACCTACTGGCTATCTAATAAAAGCCACGGATGCAGAGATCTTGGGAAGATGGCTTTATTGTAAGAGCAACCACCGACAGGGCAGGGATGCACACAGCCTCACGTCCTTAGCCAGAATGCCGCCTCAACAATCCATTGAGGTAAGGCATTCCACATTCTACAGCTCAACACGAGCTGTTAATCACAACACATCCCCCATACAACACTAAAGAAATGAAGAGAAATAGTCTGACAAAAACATAAACAAAAGCATATAACACAGCAATTGCAAAGTAATACAACTAATAAGAATGTGGAAGATTGTTACTACATTGTTGACTTAAACAGCATTAAACGATAAAGGAAGGAAGGAACATTGTAAAACAATTACATCTAATTCAAGACGTAATCATTAAATCTCACAGGAGCCTGCCTGTGTCTCCTTGGACGATTCATTACACCTTCAGAATGAATCGGATCAGGAGTATGAGCAGAGCGGTGGAGCGTCTCTGTAATCTTAACAAGCCTGGACATGCTCCACGAACAACCATTGTCTAGGACAACAACATTTTTCTTAATTGCAACGATGGTAAATGGGCCAAGGAAACTGGATGTGCCTTTGTGACCATGCTTAGCTCTTTTTACCAGTACACGGTCACCCAAACACCACCTTCTCACCCTGACCGACATCTTATCATCATACCGCTGCTTGTATTTTTGCTGATAATCTCTCAACTTAATTTTCCCCAGATCATCAGACACAACCCTCTCCTTCCGAATGGGAAGCCACACTGGATTAAGCTTAGAACTAGCCATCCTTCCCCTCAGGGCTTCGAAAGGAGACTTTCCAGAAATGGCATTGGGAACAGTACGGTGTGCCCACCAGGTATCCCTCAAAACACTGCTGAGTGAAATCTTGGAATCCAATGCCCGCTGGGCACAACTCTTCACAACCCTATTCATTCTCTCGGTGAGACCATTGGCTTGCGGAGAATATAAGGCTGTTTTCTGATGAACGATCCCCAAATCATCCAGAAAAACGTTCATCTCATGGGAGACAAACTGCACTCCATTGTCCGTGATCAAGTACTTAGGTATTCCCTCTGACACAAACACATCCTTTAAAAACTCAATCACAGTTCTAGAAGTAACAGTGTTCATGCATCTGGAAACAACCCATTTGGAGGTATAATCAACAAGAAGAAGAACATATCTCTCATGAGAAGGCATCAACTCGAATGGACCAATAATGTCCAATCCTAACTTTGTCCAAACAACATCAGGCACACAAACAGGAGACAAAGGGGCATGACTGGTGGTATGAGACTTGTCATTAATGGCACACAAATGACAATCCTTGACTACAGACTCAATCTCACGGTCCATTCCCGGCCACCAATACCGCTCCCCGACACGTGCCTTGGTAAGGCTCCTTCCCAAGTGTGCCTCATGAGCCAAATTCACCACTCTTTCCTTCAGCACATCAGGTGGGACCACCCTGTCCCCCCTCATGAGGTAACCTTGACAGAAGGTCAGATCATCCGTCACAGCCCAGAAAGACTTCAGATCAGCATCAAGATTTTTGTACTCCGGCCACCCTTTAGTAATGACCGCCCTAAGGGAAGCAAACACTCTGTCACTACCAGCAGAAACCATCCAATCATCCCTCGCGATCGATGATTCAGATACCCAACACACATACTCTGGTTCTTCAACAACTTGCACATTGTTTATGGGCAAGCGCGACAAGCAATCAGCTGACTTATTACTCGACCCCGAAATGTATTGTACACGGAAGTTAAACTCTTGAAGACCTTCACTCCACCTTTTAACCTAGGAGTCATGTGGTCACTGTGATGACACGAGAAAACTTGAACAAGAGGTCGATGGTCTGACTTAACAACAAATGGAATCCCCCAAAGATAAAATTTAAAATGTTGCACTGCCCAATACACACTCAGTGCCTCCCTTTCAATACAAGAATAATTTACCTCAGCGTCTCTAAGAGCTCTTGAGGCAAAGGCCACAACTTTTCCTTCCCCATCAGATACTTGGGAAAGTACAGCCCCTAGTCCCTTCAAACTTGCATCAGTCGTTAAAATCGTCTTCAACTTGGAATCAAAGTGTCCCAAAGTCGGCATCCGACTAATCTCTGACTTGACCAAATTAAAAGCAGTTTCGCACTCAGGGGACCAAACAAAATGTACTCCTTTCTTTAACAAGGCTCTAATAGGCTCAACAACACTGGCAAAATTCCTAACAAACTTCGAATAGAACTCAGCCATCCCTAAGAATGACCTTGCTTGCTCTTTGTCTTCAGGCGCTGGAGCTTTGGCAATACTTTCTGCGAGCTCCAACTTGGGCTGTATACCATCTCCAGAAATCACGTGCCCAAGATAGGTAACAGACTTCAGTCCAATGCGGCATTTCTCCTTCTTAACAGTGAGTCCCCTCTCCTTCAATCTTTCCAAAACCGATTTCAAAGCACCATCATGTTCACTCTCATTCTTACCATAAATCAAGATGTCGTCTTGAAAAAACAAGACATTTCGTAGATCCCCCAAAACTATCTTCATTATCCTCTGGAAGCATGCCGCTGCCGAGGCCAACCCAAAAGGCATCCTCAGGAAACGGTAAGCTCCCAGAGGAGTTACAAATGAGGTTAAGTGCCTTGAATCTTTATGAAGCATGATCTGATGGTACGCGGAGGAAAGATCCAAAACACTAAAAATCTTGTCACTCTTCAACAGGCTGATAGACTCGGAAATATTAGGTAAGGGTTGGCGATCTACCCAGATCCATTCATTCAATCCGCGTAAGTCCACACACATCCTGACCGCAGCTCCACCATCCTTGGGGGCCAAAACCACCGGGGCCAACCATTCGGAAGCCTCAATCTCTTCAATCACTCCTAATTTTAATAGTCTATCAAGCTCAACCTTCAAGGGTCCAATTATCATGTTTGGTACCTTACGCACCTTGTGCACACACGGTTTGGCTGCATCTCTCAAAATGATCCGATGCTCAAATCCTTTGAGACAACCAAGAGCATCTGAAAATACTTCGGGAAATTCTCTACCACACTCACTAGCACTATTTACATTGTCAATTAACATGACCTGATCTTGTGGGTTCTTGGCACTTGGGTTCAAGATTATACCCAGATCACGTTGATGTCTCCACCCAAGCAGATTGTCCCCCCTTTTAGCCACATAGACTTTCCCTACAGTCTCCCTACCCTTAAACACAATCTTAGCAACTACATACCCAACAATGTCTATTGGAGAACCACCATAACTAATTGGCGAGATGTCAGGAGGAAGTAGTTTCCTATTGTCAAGACCAACCTTTTCATCCCATATCTTGTGACTTATCCAGGTAAAGGGGGAACCTGAGTCGGCCATGACACCAAATATAATTCCATCAACAGCTATGTCACATAATGGCATATTTATCCTTTCAACATCAACATCACCATCGCACTCAGAAATACTGGAAACAATTACTGTGCGAACTGTTTCAGGAGTACTCTCAGTCACACGATTCTTTTTGGAGGACTTACAAACTCGTGCATAGTGTCCCTTGACCCCACAATTATTACACACTGAATCTCTGGCAAAACAATTGGGATAAGCAGAGGAATGAGAATAACTATCACACCTACAACACCGTCCTCTTTGATTATCAATGAAATTCCTATCCCGAGTGGGAATACGTTGATGTTGTGGACGATCACGTTCAATGCGTGATTGACTATCCTTGTAGGTCGCTGGCTGTGATAGGGGATTCTTAGGAAGACTCTTGCTTCTGTGATCGTGCATCACTCTAGCTACATTGTCAACAATATCTTCATTAAAGTCACCATCAGACACGGAGTGAATACCGTCTTGGCTCTTCCTTGTGTTCTCAGTCTGGTTATGCATACCATCATCATGACCCTTCCTCATCTCCTTTACCCAGGAGGAAGTGTTTTCCATTCCTCAACAATTGCTATGGCTTCAGCCAACGTGGGATTTTTAGAAAGGAGTTTTTCTTGTACTCTAGTGCTGTTGGTACAACGCACCAGTTGATCTCTTACTAGGGAATCCGAAAGCTCACCAAACTCACAGGTGCGTGCTAAGGTTTTAAGGCAAGCCACATAACTCCCTACTCTTTCGTTGGGACTTTGAATCTTTGTAAAAATTTGTGGCGCTCCAAAACCACATTGATTCGGGGCCCAAAATATCGCTCCAACATGGTCATAGACATTTCATACACATCTGTAGGCTCTCCGTCACCACTTCCTATTGTTACTTGGTCAATGCTATCATATATATTTCTACCTTCAACACCTAAATTATGTAACAGTATATGTTGCTTCCTGAAGGCTGAAAATTTTTCTCCCCCGATGGCTACTATATAGGAATCAAATAAGTTTCTCCATCTTTTCCATGGAAGGATAGGCTCTCCTTTTTCAGACAAAAATGCAGGGGGTTGGGACATGCTGGGAGATGTCGCCATGATTACACACTGGTTTTCAAAGCGTGTTGTGGAAAACCATGAGAAGGCAGAGTTAAGAAACAACAATTAAATCCTCACCGTGGGTAAATCTATGGAATCGCCACGTCTTGCGAGTGGTTGCAGTGCTGGATAATATTCCTTGTAGTACTGAGTGTCCTATTAGCGTTTTCCGCGTTGGTTAGTTGTTGCGCGTATCCATGGCAACTGATGCTTCCTTTTTTTATAAACTTTACTAAGACGGCCGCCACGTTATTGACGCAACGTGAAGCGTCAGGCGGCCAGTGCCGTCTGATTGTTGTGTCAGTGCTTCGGTGAGAGAGAACGCTGGCAAACCAGGGAATGGAGAATGCAGGAGACCGAACACGGGCACACAGGGATGCAGGCACGCGATGTTGCCGATTTAAAAGTAAGCAATGACCATTACTTACAGTCGTGAAATATCCAAAGTATCCAAATAGATAGATGTCTCAAAATACACACTCCGGTATGTATTGAGGTGATGAAGCGTAGCGTAGGTTCATTAAAGTCTTGTGTGAAGTCATTAAAGTCCAAATCCAAATCCAAAAACTTTTGCGGGGGTTTGTCCGAAATCCAAGTCTTCCGAAATCCACGTCGGGGAGGTTGTCGATGGTTGCTTATGGTGTATAATTCTCGTCGCCAGTAATAAAAGCCACGGATGCAGAGATCTTGGGAAGATGGCTTTATTGTAAGAGCAACCACCGACAGGGCAGGGATGCACACAGCCTCACGTCCTTAGCCAGAATACCGCCTCAACAATCCATTGAGGTAAGGCATTCCACATTCTACAGCTCAACACGAGCTGTTAATCACAACACTATCCTCAGTAGGTAATACATAAATATATATACACATATACTTTACCGACCCCCAACCACTAAAACCCACCCACCTTAACCCCTAAAAATAACCTTGCCTCCAAATACCCTTACCCACCCTAACCTATAAAAAATATCCTTGCCCCCAAATGCTCTTAGCCACCCTAAACCCTAAGAATACCCTTCCCCACCCTAAACCCTAAAAATACCCTTGCCCCCAAATGCCCATTTGCACTCTAAACCCTAAAACATCCTTGCCACCCAAATACCCCTACTTGCCCTAAACCCAAAAAATACCCTTGCCACCCAAATACCCCTACCCAATCTAAAACCTAAAAACACCCTTACCCTAAATACCCTTTGCCACCCAAATACCCCTACCCACTCTAAACCCTAAAAATGCCCTTGCCCTATATATATATATTAGGACAAGGGCGTTTTTAGGGTTTAGAGTGGGTAGGGGTATTAGGGTGGCAAGGGTATTTTTGGGTTGAGGGCCGGTAGGGTTATTTGGGTGGCAAGGATATTCTTAGGGTTTAGGATGGGAAGGGGTATTTGGGGGGCAAGGGTATTTTTAGGGTTTAGAGTGGAGAAGTGTATTTGAGTGGCAAGGGTATTTTTGCATATATATATATATATATGTGTGTGTATATATAGATAGATAGATAGATAGATAGATAGATAAAAATATGTATATTTTTGTTTATACAGGCTTGCGAAATACTGACATTTTGTTGCAAAGGCATGCATGGTAAAGCTATGAGTGTGGTGACATTTTGCTCGTTAAAGACATGCGCGGCAAAGACTTATACATTGTTATGGATGCGTGGTAATGGTATTGTGTCGTAACGGCCACGTTGTAAAGGCTGTTTCCCTTTAATAATCTACGATGAATCAGCTTCTGAGGATAAATAAAGCTAAAAAGCAGCCTCTTCTGTCAGAATTAACTCGTGAAAAAAGTGTTTTGGATTTTTTTGTTCCATTTTAGTGTCATGCCATTATTGGCTGAATAAACTAACTCCCCTGGTTCAGTTAGCTTATTGCTTTTTATTAATTTTAGATGAAGTACCAGCGAAAATGGATTGTGGTCACTCACACAGTCAGGGTTAATTGAAAAATCAAGAACAAGGACTGAGATCATCTGAAATTACAATGAAATCAATAGTACTACCTTTGCCATTTCCATGATAAGTCAGGAGTAACGGTCTAGGCTTAGAAACTAAGGGCCATATTTATGACCCGGTTTGAGTCGCTCTTCCACCACAGAACATGGTACGAGAGCAAAGCTAACCTTGAGTCAGACTTTTTAAGCCGCGCAAAGCCACTTTGCGTGACTCTGTGTGGCTCCAAAAATCTGGAGTAACGTAACACAGCGCAAATCGCTGTGCTGCATTAATCTGCCCTGGAAGGGCGTTTCATGGGTGTTGCATGGGTGTTCCCATGCAACTGACGTGGTTTTTGACGCACTCCCCAGGTGAGGCATAACGAGAAGAAATATCTTTATTTCTCCTCATTACTTCCTTTTTCTATGTGTGCTGCATTGTGCAGCACACATATAAAGAGTAATTTGCCTTTCAAGATTGTTTTTGTGCAGGAAATACTGTGTGTAAAGGGTGCGAGTGTGCCTGCATTGGCGCTAGTCTGTCAAAACGGCTCCAGCACAGACACAAAGATAAGAATGCATCATATTATTTTAAATATGGCTCATTCCTGCCCTTTCCCTGTAACGCAGCGCAGCTCAGCAAGGTGACTTGCTGCGAATCGTTGCGTTACTTTGCCATAAATATGGCCCTAAGTCCAATGCATATAGCATATGATTTTTAATGAGGATCCTATTTAGAGCTTCCCAATAAGAACTATGACTAAAATGGGTAATGTATTCTATGGCAGGACCGGAGGCTTCAGATTAGGCTGTACTTTCTCCGTTTTATTTCTCTCCAGCAGCTTTACAAAAGTCCATATAACACATAAAAAACTACATTTCCCATGAAACACAGGGAAAATGAAAACTGAAGTAGTCCAAACAGAGGCAGCCAATACAGTGCGAGGACGTCCCCATAACTTCCCCCGAGGACGCTCTACCCTCCTCTTTCTTCGCTGCTCCAGCAGCATTCAGATGAGTGTCTTTTCTGTTCCTCATATAGCGTGATTGTATTGTGATAATTGCTTGTATTATTGCATGTTTTTACTGATATTGAGGGATTATTGTTTGCGATGCGTATTTAACGCTTCTTTTTCCCTCCAGGTACCGGCCGCGGGAGTGCCTTTCGCTCCTTCGCAGCCGTAATTACTTTGTCAGGCTCTCTGCGCGGTGCGGCCTCCCGCCGCTAGGGGACTGCGCGCCCTTCAACGCTCGCGCGTTTCATCAAACGCGTCCACCCCCGCGCAGCAACGAGTCGTTCTCTTCCGCTTACATGATTCAAAGTCGCGGAGAGACGACTTGGTTTGCGCGCCTTCTGCCAACACGGGGGAAGTTTGCTTAATAGCGTTTGGGCTAATTTTGTTGTATTGTGCAGTTTTAGCTTTCGAAGAGAGCCCCTGCCTGGAGCCTGAACACCCGACATCGGGTAAGACAAACACATTAACAAGGGACCGGCCCAGGCAGGCAATTACCCTCAGTATAAGAAGGGAGATTTGGTCCCAGGGCTACGCCCAATAACTTCAAGGCACACTGTGCTTTACCATATTAGGGTTTCCCCCCTGTATTGATTCCCCTTCTGCCTTGACGTGCTTGTATTGGGTGCCTAAATAACATGGCGGAATATGAAAACTATTATGAGGAGGAGGAGATCATGTACTTACCTGTGGATGACCACTTTTGTCAGGTCATGGACTCCTCCATCCTCAAGGCAGTGTCCCAAGTGGTGGCGCCCCTGGAGAGGAAAATTGACATGCTACAGGCACAATACCAGCAACCCCTCGTCCCGAGGGAAGATCTACTGGGGCCTAAGAATCCCCTACCTCCAGGACAGCCCTCCACTAGCGCAAACGACCAGAAACGGAAGCGCTCAGACGACGCAGGAGTGGACACAGACGCTTTTGCGCGCCTAAAAAAGGCATTCATGGATGCCCAACCCCCCGCACCACCCATTGATCCAGTGGAGGCGCTGGAGGGTCCTTCTGGTGCCCCGGATGACCTCACTACGGTGGACCCAGATGAGTCCCCCCAGACCTCCGACGGGGATGGGGATTCAGGACGGCCATGGCGCCCATCTAAATTAGACCAATCGACACCTGACATGGACACCGACATGCTTAATCCAGACGACCTTTTGCACCTGAGGTCTGCGGAGTGGGTCCCTGCTCCTAAGGTGGCAGCCTACATGGCGGCCAGACTGCGCAAGCCACTGGATAAAGAGGTCAGGAGTTGCCTCAGAGCGGAATGTCCGAGACTGTCCCTAGAGGGGAAAGTTGCAGTCACCCCAGAGGTGGACCCAAAAATGGCCACCTTTCTGGCTAAATTCATTCGTGACCCGAAAAAGGGCATTGACCGCTCATGGCGGTCATGCCAGGATAAACTCTTAGACACGGCAGGCCCCTTAGCAAAAATTCTCGACATGGCCGAGGATGCCAAGACCTCGGGCACCCTGATATCCCCTGACACCCTCTCTAGTTGGGCCCAGAGAGCAATCATATTCTTAGGGAATGCAAACGCAGCAATCTCCACAGAGCGTCGCAGGTCCATGCTTATAAAAATTGACCCCAAGCTAGGGGAATTGGCCACCTCGGAAGCTGGTCCGATTGCGGAGGGCAATCTCTTCGGAGACCCCTTTGTAAAGGAATTGGGGAAGTTTGTTAATACGTTTAACTCATTGGACAAAGCCCAAACGTCCATTAAACGCATCTTCACCCCGCGTGTTTTTGGCGCAGCGGGTCGTGGCAGGGGGCGCTCGACCGGCCGTCCCTACAATAGAGCCTCCTTTAAGTCATCCGAACCCCGGAGGGGACAATGGCAGGACCCGGAAAAATTCGGGAACTTCACCCAACAAGAAATTATCCACGCCGCAGAGGCGGCAGAGGTCGTGGGAATGGCTCCTACAATAATCAGCAAGGTAAGAGTTCAACCCTTAGGGGAGGTCAAACTTGGAGGCAGACTACAACTCTTTTTTCACAATTGGTCCTTACTAACCTCCGACGCTTGGGTTTTACAAACCGTCAGAGGTTTCCAAATAGAGTTTTTCGACTTACCTACCAACATCAACGTCCAAAACCCATAGTATTCACACAAGAACAGGAAGCCCTTATAGACAGGGAGGTCTCGGAATTGTTGCGAAAAGGGGCTATCGTTCCCTCGACCTTACACCCCCGAGGTTTCCTCAGCAACCTCTTTTTAGTGGAGAAACAAGACGGGGGTTATCGACCTGTGATCAACCTCAAGGACTTCAATGGTTGGCTCATTTATCGCCATTTCAAAATGGAAGGTATTCACCTTCTCAGGGATCTGCTGCAGGAGCAGGATTGGATGGTCCGCTTGGACCTCAAGGATGCGTACCTGACGATCCCAGTGTTTCCACCGCACAGGCGTTTCCTGCAGTTCCAATGGGATGCCCAGATCTTCGAATTCGCCTCCCTTCCTTTTGGACTATCTTCCGCTCCGTGGTGTTTTACCAAGGTGATGAAGCCTGTGGTGGAGCGCCTCAGATCGGAGGGCGTCCGGCTGATAATATATCTGGACGACATTCTTATTATGAGCCAATGTCGCCAACACCTCCTCGCTCAACTGCAGCAGACAGTATCCCTGTTAGAGTCTCTGGGGTTTGTGATCAACGAACCCAAATCGGATCTGATCCCGTCCCAGAGAATGCAATTCCTGGGCTTCATGATAGATTCAGTCGCCGCAACCTTATCCCTCCCATCCCGGAAGTTATCAAAGATCAGACATGAACTGAAACACACTTTGGCAAGGCCCACCATATCCTTGCGCCACTTAGCCAGAGTAGTGGGCCTTCTCTCGTCGTCGATCCAAGCCATTTTCCCGGGTCCCCTGCATTACAGGGCCCTGCAACGCCTCAAAGCTTATCACCTACGCAAAGGCCTCACTTACTCTCAGTTTGTGCCCCTCCCCGAGGAGGCCAAGACGGAACTACAGTGGTGGATAGCCCATTTTTTAAGGAGAGACACGGTGGTATAGGTGATAGGGTACAGGCGCACTAGGTAGTTTCACTCATTATTCCTTGAACGTTCCAAAATAATGACGGTGCTGAAGGGTTAGGGAGAACCACCAGCCTCCCCAAGTTCCTGGTAAGGCTAAGAAGCCACAAGACAAAATACTTAATATACCCCAGCACACATATATAATTAAAAAAATTGTGTTATTTATCAGTAGTTGATCACATATGAACAAAATAGAAGCGTTTCGTTGATTTTCTCCTTCTTTATTCAGTCTTCCAACTGTATTTTCCAATATGTAAAACGTTCCCAAGCCAACACGTGTTTCGTCGCCTCAGTAAAATTATACATGCGACTTGTTCACGGCTAGGTAAAAATGTAATAATATGAAAACTCACGTTAATTTAAATCAACATCCCTATGTTTCAATATACACTAATGTGCTCCCAGGGAGAGAGAAAACACGCCCCAATAAAAAGTGCTTGAATATATATCTAATAATTTAGTGACATTGTAATTTCTGTGTAACAAACTACATAAAATTTATAAAATGTTCTACAAATACTGTTTAAAATATTACTTTTTTTAATAAAATTATATAAAAACAAACAAAGCAGTGCACGTGACAATGATAGATTGTGTGATGCAATATAATACTATATGTATCCTTGCCAGAGCCAAAACCATCAACTTCTAATGTCACCCAGTGACAAAAACGTGACTCAACACCACCAAGAAGTCCCACATATTGGGACTAATACATCTAAACTTAAAATTGAGAGAAATATATCTCCAAATGAGATAAGCCAACCTGAAAGGTTTCACTGTATTTCAATCTGTAAACACATAAAATACATATGTTATTCACTAATTTCAAAAGGATCCATATGACCACATACAGTATCATGCCTCATGTAAAATCCTATAAAATCAGCCTATTGATACATACTTCCAATGTGGCGATAATTCCAGGCCACATAAGCCTATGGCGTGGGGTAAACTCCAATGTGTCAGTAATTATCGCACAGATTGCTGAGTGGTGATTGAGTGGCTTCAAATGCCCTGTAAGGCGTTCCCGAGTCTCTAGAGGGAAGAAAACAGAATACACCACCTGGCTTAGCCACGGAATATTTTACCCGGAAATCAGTGCCCCATATAATGCCCATAAAGTGGCAAAATCTAAGCTACATTCTCCAACCTTACTTGAGAGTAGAAACGCCGTACTACGAAATCGTGCCCCACGCCGGTATCCTCGAGTGCGAGTGCCGGCATTGTTATCCAAGCGTCTTAATATGACGCTCCCATTCGATCACATGACCGCGTCAAAAAGCGTAGTCACGTCAAATGGACATTGAAAACAGACTCCAAACTTCAATGGACTAAAAGCTTGTGTCCAATAAGTAAGGAAAATAAGCGTGCCCCTGTAAATCCACACAGAAACGCGATCTCCATTCCCGGGTCTAAACACCACTATTCTAAGAATTAAAACAATGTGTATGCGCGATTCTTAGGGAGAAAAAATCAATTACACAAACACGTAGTATGTGTAATCTCCCTCCTAATATATTTAAATGAACCCCCGTTCGTACGATTAATTGTGTAAAAATAAATCCCCATATTCGGGATTATTAATTTGCTTTGCATATTGATTCTAATGTAATTTAAGGCTCTCTATGTGGAACCACATGACCCATGCATTAGATTATATCACAAGTGAGTTCCCTAAACAACATGCCTCACTACTGAAAAAATGTATATGTTGTATAAAATGCAAAGACCCGGCAATAATTGGAACCAGTGCGAAAGAAAAAGTTCTTTGATCCTTAATCTTCACGAGATTAAGTGATCAATTCGATCAACATAAAATCCTTATTTTCGCATCATTTCATTGCAATAGGCTGAAATCGGTAATTTGACCCACTAAATTGGAGGGCTACTAATAGCTCGTCAACGTAAAAACCAAAGATGAAATAAATCAAAAAGTTCCAGTCCAAATAAAGATAATGCTAGACAAACCTAGTGTCATTATTATGTGTATGTTCCCACTTACTATTCTAATTGTTAGTCGTCAGTGTTATTGTATATAAGTGACATTATTACATCTCAAACAGAGCATTAGATATTTTCCCATTGGTATTTCTATTTCATATATAACATTACAATCAATAGAAATGACAAATCAGATCACATAGGAGGAGCACAGATCATTAAAGCTTAATTCCAGGAGCTAAGTACTTAGCTAGTGCACTTATCTACCCAAGAAATAGTGCATCTCATGATCAATATTCATCCCAATTTCAGTTGTCTTTAATTTGAGAATCCAGGAAGCCTCATTCCTACGTAATTGAAGTTCTCTATTACCACCCCTTGGATGTCTCGGGATCTGTTCTATCCCGTAAAAGGAGAAATCTTTATGCTGTCCTTGTGCATGGCAGTCTGTGATATGTGTTGCAATAGGGTATCTGAGGTCGCCCTGTTTGACCGCCCTCATGTGTTCCCCAATCCTCTCACGCAGTGGTCTTATAGTGCTACCTACATATCTTAAACTGCATCTGCATTCTATTATATATACAACAAAATTAGAGTTACAATTTATGTTAGTGGTAATCTTGTGGCATCTGCCATTAGGGCCCTTGAACCCCAGTTTTCTGTTGTCCGCCCATTTACATGCTGTGCAGTGTCCACACCCATAAAAACCTACTGAGCGTTCTGTCAACCAGTTGGAGTTATTTCTTGTTATGGGGTAACTGGGGCTCAATAGATTCCTGAGGCACCTTCCTCTCCTGTACGTAATTTCTGGTCTTCTCTTAATAGCTCCAGTCAAAGTCGTGTCCTCTTTGAGAATATGCCAGTGCCTGTTAAGACTTTTGTTCAGGACATTTGAGAGGTTGTTAAAATTCGTAATGAATCTAACTCTAGCATCCTTGCTCCTCTTTTATTAACTCTCAAAGTATTTTCTCTACCTGTCTTCTCAATCCTTGCCTTCGCCTTCTCTAGTACAAATTTGTCATACCCCCGTTGTTTGAAGCGTCGTGTCATTGCTTCTGTGCATGCTTTAAACTCAGGTTCTGAGCTACAATTGCGTCTTGCCCGCACAAATTCTCCATAGGGGATAGCACTAATCTGGTGGGAGGGATGCGCGCTTGATGCATGTAGGATTGCATTGCTTGCTGTGCTCTTGCGGTAAAGTCTACTCTGAATATGATTGTCCCCTACATACAGTTCTATGTCCAGAAATGCTATTTTCTCTCTGCTAGATTCATATGTAAATCTGATATTCATAGTGTTACTATTGAGATGTTTTACGAATTCAACCAGTTTGTCAGTATCTCCTGTCCAGATCATCAGGCAGTCATCAATATATCTACCCCAGAATAAGATATAATCAGTCCACTTGGTGCCATCGGGGCCCCAGATCCACCTCTCCTCGAGCCAGCCCATGAAGAGGTTGGCATACGAGGGAGAAAATCTGGAACCCATGGCCACTCCTTGTTTCTGTCGAAACCATCTTTCTTTAAATAAAAAAACATTGTTGTCTAGGATCAATTCTATCATTGTGATTAACATTTCTGTGTGTTCCCATGTACTCGCTGATCTTGAACTTAGAATCTTCCTAATGGCTTTCAGTCCACACTCTCTCTGGATGCTCGTATAGAGAGCGGTTACATCTAGCGTAACTAGTGTCATGTTCTCATCCCAAGTTATGTCTGAAAGGAGCCCCAAGACATGCTTTGTGTCTTGTATGAACGACGGTAAATTACTCACCATCGGTTTAAGGAAAACGTCCACGTACTCTGATAATCTCTCAGTGGGGCCCTCGATCCCTGATATTATGGATAGCCCACATGGAGGCCTGGAATGGCCGGGCTATTTTCGGCTCTCAACCCGACCTGGTGATAGAGTCGGACGCCAGTGGCTCCGGCTGGGGTGCCCGTTGCGGAGAAGTATCTACCGGCGGAAAATGGTCCTCCTCCGAACAGACCCTTCACATCAACTGCCTGGAGTTAATGGCAGGCTCGTTCGCGGTGAAGTGCTGGACAAAGAACAGGGTCCAGAGTTGTGTCTTGCTCAAGATGGACAATGTAGCAGCAGTGCACTACATCAACCATCTGGGGGGGACACGGTCAAAGGCATTGTCCAATCTAGCTCGCGATCTTTGGGAATATTGTCTGTCCAACCAGATATCGCTGTCAGCGGAACACCTACCAGGCTCATCGAATCAGGTAGCGGACTGGTGCTCCCGCCATTGGAAAGACACCAGCCTGTGGCAGCTACACCCCAGAGTTTTCTGGGAAATCCAATTTCGTTGGGGTCCCTTCTCGGTGGACCTTTTTGCCTCCCGACTGGACGCCCAACTGGAACGTTACTACAGTTGGCGCCCGAATCCGGAAGCTCTAGCAGTGGATGCCTTCCTCCAGGATTGGAGCAAAGAACAGGGTTATGCGTTTCCCCCTTCGCAATGATAATGAGGTTATCCACCCAGGTGAGGAGGCAACAGGCGGACCTAGTGGTAATCACACCGATATGGAGGTCGCAAGCCTGGTTTCCAGTTCTGATGGAACTTTCCTGGGATTTTCCAATCCATCTACCCCCCGGTCAAGGTCTCCTCAAGGATCTTCAGGGGAATCCCCATCACCTCCTGACTATGGGCACTCTGCAGCTGATGGCCTGGCGGGTTACAGGCAACGCTGGAAAGTCCCAGGCCTTTCAACAGAGGCTGGCACGTTGCTCGCTAAGTCCTGGGCGGACAGTACCAATAAGAGATATCGGTCCGCATGGTCCCGCTGGGGGAGTTGGTGTCTTCGACAACAAGTGGATCCGTTGGGGGCAGATATTGTCTACGTCCTTAATTTCTTAGCCTCCTTGGCGAAAGAAGGTCTGGCCTATCGGTCAATCAATACGTTTCGTTCGGCGATTTCAGCAGGGCATGTGCCTCTGGACAATCGCCCTATTGGCGAACACCCCTTGGTTTGTAGGCTACTGAGAGGGATCCGGCGGTCTGTTCCTCCGGAACCGCGTTACTCTGTTCTATGGGATGTGAACAAAGTTCTCAATCTGTTCCGGTCATGGCCATCCAACAAATACTTGTCGAGGAAACAAATGTCAGCTAAGCTAGCAATGCTTCTGTGTTTGATATCCTGTCGCAGGGTTTCGGATGTGAGGGCCCTGGATCTCACAGGCCGAGTTTTTACTCCGGAAGGTGTTACATTTCACATTTCTAGACGAACCAAATGCAATTCGCGGTCTATATCCTATCCTGCTTTCCCTGACATTCCTAAGTTGTGTGTGGTTAGAGCACTCAAGGCCTACGAAGTAGCAACAGTAGACATACGTCCACAGGGCGTCAGACAGTTGTTTATCGCTCTCACTAAACCACATGGGGCTGTTTCCTCCCCAACGATTGCAAGATGGGTGCGCTGGGTGATGCAGGAAGCAGGTATAGACACCTCCCGTTTTGGAGCTCATTCTGTTAGAGGTGCAATGGCATCCAAAGCATTCTCTTTGGAAGCGCGGCTGGAGGATATCCTAAATGCCGCAGACTGGTCCTCAGACTCCACTTTCAAGAGATTTTACTTTAAGCCAGTGTTGTCACTGGGGTCCTTGGTGGTGGACAAGCTTTAAACTAGCCTAATCTGAAGCCTCCGGTCCTGCCATAGAATGCAAAATTTCCTAGCTATCGTGCAGGAAAGTTTCAATTTTATTAAGGACGCGGAGGCGAGGATTAGCCCACCCTTCTTTCTTCGAACCCTCCCAGAACATCCTCGTACGTGGGTGAGTAAATCATTCATGATGGAACTCTGTTTTACAGTATTTTAAGGTTACCCTGTGTTTTTTCTCGCATTGCTAAGTTCATTGCTGATTGAGAATGCTATTTTCCTAGTATCCTGATACCTCGGTCTTACCTTGATCTTGTTGTTTGACTTAGGGTCGGACGCTGGCAAGCAAGATTAACCGAAGACTGCCTTTGATTGGGTCGCAGGAAGAAAGAGGAGGGTAGAGCGTCCTCGGGGGAAGTTATGGGGACGTCCTCGCACTGGATTGGCTGCCTCTGTTTGGACTACTTCAGTTTTCATTTTCCCTGTGTTTCATGGGAAATGTAGTTTTTTATGTGTTATATGGACTTTTGTAAAGCTGCTGGAGAGAAATAAAACGGAGAAAGTACAGCCTAATCCTCGCCTCCGCGTCCTTAATAGAATTGAAACTTTCCTGCACGATAGCTAGGAAATTTTGCATTCTCCTTTCATGTCCGCTAGGCCACAGACCGACTGTCCACTGAATTTAAAAACATTAATATCAAAATCTCCTGCCCACAGAATTGAAACCCAACATTGCATTTTTGAGGCAATAGTTCTGTTAAACTCATCAAGTTCATGAACAGCCTCAGTATCTCTGTGGTCAAAAATTTTATAATAAAAGTTAATCAACATTAAATTATTAAGACCCGAAAAGTTAAGAGTAAAATTTGAAACTAAGTGGAACAGTGTATTTGTTTTATTTTCAAAGAGAGAAAACTTACACACACCATTACCGCCAGCCCCGCTCTTGCTCGCCCAGCTTAGATGGAATTGCTGGATTGCAATAAATATGAAACCCATCAACTACGAAGGGGGCAATCAACCAGGTTTCTTGTAAACATACTACATCCATTAGTAATTGGATCATCTGTGCGAAAAGACCTAGCAAAGCCACATTTTGACATCTGGCATAGTTGGAACATAGGTCTCACCAGAATCCCCAGCAAGCTTCAGTCAATCCAGATCATCAGCAGAGTTTAGGGCTGCAAAACTGTTCATTGTCTCAATGTTAAAACCACTTGAAGTGACACTTCCCCTAGGTGACACATGAACAGCATTTGGATGACCTGGCCTTTTTGGTTTAGAAAATTACCCCAATGGAAGAGCCTGAATACCCTCAGTACCAATTGACAGGTAACTAAGGCGGTTCAGAAAAAGTTCAGCAACCCATGGCTTTCTGGAGTTGACCACTTCAAAGGCCGTATTTACTTTCCCGGGTCGTGGCCTAACCACACAACGCTCGTAACTAGGAGGATTTCTTTATACAAGTCATCGGTCCAACCAGAATTTCTCATCAGCTAATGTACTACGTTTGCTTTCAAGTCCAGCTCCTATTCGCTCTTTCCTGCTGCCAAGAAAGGGACATTTCTTAAAATAAGTACATGGGGGCTACAGGCAGGTGGTGAATGGAAGTGAGCGATAGGGTCAATATCACGCCAGCCCTCACTATTTGTCTTAGTGGGTGGACGGTGGGACATGGCATTATAATTAGGGCTCCCGGTTTTCCGTTTAAACGGATTTTTACATATAAATACAGACGGAAAAAATGTTTCCTTTGTCTGTATTTATATGTAAAAACGGCAAAATACTAGAAAATGTTGCCACGCTGCCGTGCTCGGATCCAGAGTTATCTCGCCACGCCCCCTTCCTGCTGCTGGAAATTCCTTGCCGGGCACACACACAGCCGCACCCGAGTACTTCACAGGTCTTTTGAAGACCATTTACTCGTTAACAAGGCTTTATTGTTCTTTCACCCCATGCCGTAGCCTCCCCCAACGCCCCTGACGCCTCCTGTCCCAGGCCCCAGACAGTGCACGTTTTAAACACTTCAATTCACAGTGCTGCAGCAGGAGAAAAATGAATATTTTCCCCCGTGACAATCGGCATGCCCATGATGTAACAGCACTAATCGTTAATTCAGGGATTATTCTAAGAGATACGTCATTCTGTTTTTCACAACAACAAAAAAATGTCCCTGTATATCACCCACTCTGGCAATGTCCGCGGTAGCAGAGCAGGTTCAGGATGTCTAGTTTCATGGAGAGGAAGCCAACGTAGGTCAATATGTGTCTAGCTCCTAAATCAGTGAGTCGAGCGGAGAGAGGTAGTGGTATTTTTAGAAGCCCCATGGAGAATTAAGACTCCTTTGTAAGGTCAGGCGTTCTTCTCTCCCTAATCTACAAGCAAGTTTAGCCGAGTTTTATGCCATGGTTTTTAGCAAGCGCTTGGCAGCTGTTTCAAGACCATCTGCAAGGGCCAAGTTGATTTTATTTTTATTACGTCCTCCTGCTTTTCCTCTTAAGGCTTTACTGTGTGCATATGTCAATCCCCCACATTTGCGTGTTTTCCTGCTGTTCTAATTGTTTTTCTACTCACTAGTGAGGTCATGCTTCCGCTCGGAAAATCTGTGTGCAATCTTAAAGTCAGAGATTCGAGTCCAGACTCGCCGCCTTGATTTTCATCCTCCCAAAGTTGATAAAACTAGTTGCATTGCCTTGTGTAATAGTAACACCAGTTATTTCAAGACTTCGAGGTGTAATTGATGAAGTGCTATATAGGTAACCCTAGGTTTGGCATGCAGCATTGCTTGTAACATAAAACTGCACTATGATCTGACATGCTATGGCACCTGTGTTAGTAACTTAAGCCTGTACACAGGCATGTTATGTTAAATGACATGCACGTGTGTATAACATACGTTTGTACATAAGCTTGGTGTATTAAGTGAAATACAGCTGTTAGTAATGTAAGTCTGTCTGCAGTATTATGTCAAGGGACGTAGGGACATGCAGGGGTATCAGTAATGTTGGTCTGTAAACAGGCCTGTCATGTTACATGAACACGTTTGTTTTCATTTTAAAACTGGGGCTGACTAAACACAACATATTTTTTTTTTTTTTTTTTTAAACGCAAAATTTTCTAGCTGGCTTTAGATGGAAATACAGAAGCGCTGGCACATGTTTGCTCCTCATAAGTGCTTGTACTCTATCCTAAAGTGTTTTTATAGCAGAACTGAGAAGCACAGGTACTCTCCTTTTCAAATTACTCAGTACCAGACCATTTAAAGCACTGCTAAAGCCACAACAAATCGCTAGTTTACGTGAACGCATGTGTGCATTGTCAATTTAAATAAAAGTGGAAAAATACTAGCTGTAGCGTCGAATTTTGCTTGTGGCAAAAATAAATGTGGATAAATACAGAAAAAATGCCCAAAAAATAAATATGGATAAATACAGACGGAAATGGCAAAAAAATAAATACCATAAAACCGGGAGCCCTAATTATAATTCGGTTTATTTGCATACTGAAAACTCATCTTCAGTGGCTCGCCTATTAATGACTGAGTGGCTTTAAAAGAACCTTCAGACAGTCAATCTTTATATCTCACAAAACCGGAGTTTATAGGGTTGGTAGTAGAGGAATTCCAATAATGGTACTGATTAGTCAGATTTTGTGATTTAGGTTTGTCCTCAAGTTTGTCTAGGCGACCCTGTATGTCTGGACAAAATTCCTGTAACACATTATCCAATTTATTTAGATAGGAGTTACAATATTCACGGAGAGAGACATAACAAGCAGATAAACCCAAATCCTTTGGGGGGGGGCTGCTTCACCTATTACTGAAGATAATAAACCCTCATTCCTTAAAAATTTACCAATATAGCCTCAATAATTTCCAGCTGGGAGTCATTTATGGCACTCTGGTTTTGCAAGGTGCAAGATCTTCTCCTAGTTAACACAGTTTCCCTACTCTCAGTAGAAGGACAGACTCCATTGTGAGTGGAACTTGGTTCTCCCGTGATTGCAGTAACTGGTATGGCCGGTGACAGACCCTTGGATTGGCGCTTTACTATGTCTATCCCTTTCTCCACCAAATTTAATTTAGTGTTAATTGCCTTCATAACTGAAGAAAGATAATTAGTAATAGAGGGGGTAATAGGAGTTGCTTAAATGAATCCTCCCTTCACATTACTAGCTTTTATCTTACCCATTGTCGATGCACACAAATATTTCTTCCTAGAAAAACTGGATCTAAAGACAAAAAGGGGTGGCCCAGCTCAGCCTCTTCCCGGCGCAGATGTGCCGGCTCTTGGCTCGGGTGCATCCCGTGCTGCGGTGAAGGAAAGGCATTCCTGTAAAAGAAAAAAGCAAAGCATAATTAACTTTACTACACAACGTTTACATTCATCCCACTATCCCACTAATGATGCATGGGTTGCATTTAAGGCATGACAAACATAAGACCACGAAATTGTATGTAATCTATAATATGTGAAATGCAACATATGAAACACATGGCGCGTTATGAAGAGGGATGGCTCATATGAGGTTCACACTAATTGTACACAAAGATGCACGGTGCGGCACTACACAGTTAATGGTCACCAATGCCATCAAACATGTGCCCTGGGAAGCAGACGGTGTCTACTTCTCTTTTCCTCTCTGCATTGTGGTTCCCACACAATGTGAACTCTGTGTAGTAAAGTTAATTATGCTTTGGGTTTTTTTTCCCCCAGGAACAGCGATCCTACATTAAGGCGAGTGAATCTGCCCACCTTGTATGCACATTTTAGCCTTGCATGCCCTATATACATGTAACTAAGGCATGAATGTATATAACACCGGGGCAATAAATACCCTTACGTCCTGAAGAAAGCCCTGGGCCAGAGAGGCCGTAGAATAGGGGCTGAATCATGCTAAAGATCATTTTAGGATCATATGACCATTATTTTCCAAGAACCCCCATTAAGGTAATTTTTTTATCCATACTCACACAGGCCACAAATAAAGGGATACCTAGGTCTACCCTTTTCAGTCTCCCCGGTAAAAATAATATCAAAAGAGCTCCTTGGAATATGGTTGAGCCCATCCTGGCTTTTAGGAGACAGGGTGGATTCGATGATGAAGCACCCCATTATAAGAGTGGGTGAGGGTCATACTAAAAAAAGAAAAAGATTCCTTTTTCTTTATTAAAAACTGACTGGGTATCCATGTTGGATAGGAGTTACTCTAGATAGGCAAGGGATACTCTAAGTTCTGTTTGTATGTTACAACATTAGGGAGAGTGTACCCCTTGGCCCAATTTACTCAAAGGTCACCCCCTACCTTCTAATAGCTCCAGTGGGCCCCTCACCTAGTTTTTTTGTACAAGTACTGCTGTTTGTGTCCTGCAGCTCTTAGTGCTATTTTCTTAGAGCAAAATGCATTCTCATGCTCATTTTGAAAGAGAGAGTGCATTAGGCCACTACGAATATAGCACTATATGGTTGATTACGCTTCTCACACAATTGCACATAATTATGAGTAGTTTTAAGGTAGTTACGAGTAATTAGGCAAGCAGGAATTAAGCCAGTTATGCCGACCCCAAATCAAAAGCCTTTTTCGCACTTATGCTGGATAATGCTTACAGCCTCTGATCCATTTCTGCAGAATTAGTAGCTGTATCATTTTGATAAATCTGCTGTGTTCCTTGGCCTGTTGATCACCCTGCAGAAGAGAAGTTGCTATTCTTATTAAACTGGGAGCTATGATTTTGAAAAACATTTTGCCATCTGGGTTTAGCAAGGATGTAGGTCTACATTAGTTATCTAGTTCTAAATCCTTTATCTATTTACCTTATTCCAGATATTGTTTCTTCCTTCTATTATTCTGCTACATGTCAATAATCAAAACAAAACCTAAACACGTTCTCATTCATTCCCCGTGCTGAGCACTATGTTCAGCCAGATTAATTGTGATATGTGCTGCAAATACTATTACTGTTACCATCCCAAGTAGGTATATATCTCCTTTAGCTTGTAAAAGAAAAGCTTTTCCTATGTTCTTAAGAGAGCATTCATCTGGTCTTCAATACTGGTTCATCTAGTATTTGCCATCAACCAGACGGCTCGTTGGATCCATTCCCATGGACCTCCATACATAGGAGAGGTCACAGGCTCCTCAGGGGGTCTGATAGTTTATCCTTCATAGAGGAGTGTTGTTATTTCTCAGCACATGGCCTGTATGATGAGTGTGGTGGATATACAAACTGCTAGTTGTGCAGGTTTCTAGTATCCATGTTGCTCTGTCAACTCACTTTTTAATTATGGTTTCACAATGTGACCTAAATCAACATTGGGTGCAGTTCTGGAATTACTGTAAAAAGGGATTTATATTTCGAGTCAAGCATTAGAGTCGCTCAAGTCAGGTCTTTTGAAAAGGCCTCCAGTAGAATCTCCAGCAACTCATACTACAGAGACAGATCTATTTCAGTTTAGATATGGTGCTCATTGTTGGGACCAAAAGACTCTTGGGCAATTCAGGTTCAGGATCTGCATGTCAATCTCCTCAAACTCAGACAATATTTCTGGGACACAAGTGTTTCCTTCCCCTCCTCCAGTGAAAAACACGTAAAGCCTTACAAATAATATTGCTGCAATGCTTTATTTAAAAAACCAGTGAGGAACATTCTCGCCCTTTTTGTCTTCTAGCAATTTAACTAACAGACGGGCCCCTCTAGAATAATGTTTTTCCTATCATATCTTTCTTGAAGGAAAGATGAATTTTAAAGCACATGCTACTAGAAGCATGCATCATGCTCCATTGGGCTGGGAAATAAGAAACCCCAAACTGCTTATTTGCACTTACAGAAGATTAGCTTATATCCCTGTGTTCAGCTTAATCTCATGAATGGAAAAGAAAATGGATCCTTTGAGATGTGCCTCTTCTTAATTGGTTGGCAAAGTTTCCGAATGTTTTTCCTTCAACTCCTCTTATCCATCAAACTGCTCAAAACATTAAGCAGTCACACAGCTCAAGGATGATACTGTTTGCCCAATTTTAGCATCACAGTTTTGGTTTAAGGAATTCATCCTTTTCTCACAGAACCATTGGCTTCTGTCATCTCAAGGTATGGTTTGTTCAGTGTAGTAAGGGTGTTTGTTCTTCACCCCTCTCATACATTGCAGAACCTGAGAGCTTGGCTCTTTTAAAAAAAAAACAAGCTTATACAAATTTGGACATCTCAAAATGAAATTTGAAAGAGAAGCGACCCACGCCGGTTCTAAAGCCTTGGACTGCTGATCCACATCACCTTTCTGCAAAATGTGCACTAAGTGCTCCAAAAAAATACTTGAAGTGTTGCATTGCAATCATGGCTGGCGGTTGCCTGACAAATATTTAGAAAAGTGGCATCGAAACTACATCAATTTCTTCTAGTCCCAATGTCTTCTAGGTCAAGTAAGAAAGTCGTTTTCAAGCTGCTCTTCAGACACAGCCTGTGTGCAAAAGTGATGGCTCTCACAGAAGGTTGAAATGGTACTGGGTTCTAAGCAGGAGTGTCATAAGGTTTCTGCACATACAGAGCTATGCACAGGATAATAGGACCTCAGAATATAGTGGTGAGCCAACCATAAACCTTAGCACCCAAAACCCCAACCCAACTAGCCTTAGCGTCCCATTAGCACTAATGTACCAATGATTAGACAACCCAGAACACGGTATCTCTCTCTCACCCAGGACTCGCAGAGGCAAGAACACTCTTTCGTCTCACTCGTACCTGTCCACAACATGCGTAAGAAGAGACACTGTATAGTTCAAAATATTTATTTCAACTTACGTGCTCTAAGATACAGTACACGTGTCAGTACTAATAGCATAATACATATGAATAATATAATCAGCATAGTTACTACTCCATAGAATACGAACGGGAAAGCATCTCATAAAGCAGTGGATATATGTCTAACTAACATTACCACCCTCCCCGTGCTGGAAGCCAGTTTATTATGAGAATAGAAGACCTTTGGGCTTTGACTAGCGAACCCCCATACCTCAGTCTCTAGATGCAAAACTACATCAGCATACAATCACAGCTCTTCTCTCTGGAAAGTTCGTCTCCAAGTGCTGCCTGGAGCAGGCGACCGCATTATTAAAAGCACACTAATTTCTCAATGGCAGCTGTACATGGTGTTATGTCTAGGTGCGAGGGACGGGCCAAATCAGTATGAACCAGGGATTTGTTATTCGACCTTGTAACTGTTGTTCAGACTGAGCCCAAAAGGGAATAGGAGAAAAGGTGAGAAACAGAAAATGCAGACAGTTGTAAAATAACTTGGCAGTAGCAGAGGGCGACAGAACAACAGTTTAAGAGTAACGTGCGCAAAAGTCATCATGGCAGCCAGGCCTGTGCCAACGTAGCCAGGCAGGCCATGAGCCACAAGACACCCTCCCCTGGACAGTCCATCGAAAATGCAGACAGAGTTCCAAACACCTGAGCAGAAACGAGGCAATCCACCGACAGTGAACGGTAAGTTAATCCAAAAACGTGGAAGAGCAGAAAAATGCTATACCGTCCAAGAGGACATCATTGGAATCGTCAAAAAACGTAGACGCCATCCAGTCCAACAGATCAAAGCTGCATGAATGTTCCTCAGAGGATGGAGCATCTAGAAGCAATGCGGGACAGCTTGCGTGATATTCAATATAACTTTGTTGTAGGAGAGTCTGAGCAGCCGCCCAGATATCCCATTGTGCCAAAATCCCCAGTGCAGCCGCACGCATCATAAAGCCAGCAGCGGAACAGTCCCGTTCATGGGCCTCTAAGGGACCCACCAACTGGACAAAATCCGGAACAGACAATGACGAATTGGAGAGGCAATAATCCATGGTCCATGTGAACGGACACCGGATGCAAGACATCACAGGTTGCACGCAAGTGAAATACGCAAAGCGAAAAGAAAGGGTGTAGGACACACTGATAGTTGCCAAGGGCAGAACATCGAAGCCAACCAGAAGTCGCTCACGGAGCAGTTGGAGGCGTTCGGGATCGAGAAGGGCCCAGTGGTGTGCAGCCATTGCACAGAAAACAGACCAACAGCAAGACACCAGCCGCCAAAGCGAGGATTAATGGGAAGCCACCAAAGACGCTAGAAAAAATAGAATGAATGAACGCCGGTATCACACCGAAAATAGTTTGGAAGGTGGACACCAGGCCAGACCCCACAATTTTAAAAAAGTGCACCAGACCCTCAGTGTTTGATGCATTAAAAATACGATGAATCAACTCCCCAAAATGTTGGGGGAGGTCAGTGTTCAAAAGGGCCTGTATTTCACTGTGTGTACTAGCCACCTGGAGAATGAATGTCTCCCGGGCGGATGTGAGCATAACCTCCTTATTCAATAATAGGGCCTTTATTCTGCTCAACTTATTGAAATCTGCCTCCATGGTAGGAATGGAAGGCCAAATAGAGCTATCAACGCTGTCGTGAGGGGGAGGAAAAAGCACATTCTTGCAGCAGACAACTCTGTGTGAGACCGTAACAATATACGGAATGCCAGCTTGTAGGCCACAACAGTCTTCGTTATTTAAAAGCAAATAGCTACCGTTAGTAAGCAAAGTAAAAGTAGGAGAAATAGCAGGAGCAGGAATACCCTTTAGCACACATGCCAGATTCGGAACTGAAACGCTACAAGCCCCGTGCAATTTAATATGTTTACAAATAAGCGAATGACCCACAGTTGAATCACAAGACTCCCCGTGAGAAACACTTCCTTGCCTTCTCTAAGGCATTTATACATGAAAGGCAAGGACCAGAGTTCATGCAGGAAAGCACTACCCAAAGGCTGGAAACGGCCCACAGGATAATGTCTCATGCAGGAGCTAAACTCAAACAGGGAAAAAGGTAAAGCGATAACCCCATGAACTAACCACACCGCAGAATCTAGTTCCGCTACAGAGAATGGTAAAGGATCAACTTTCTCGATATGCAACAAGGTGTAAGATGCATCTTTCATGGACATGAACTGCTGTTTTTCTGTCAAATTAAAAGGCAGAAAAAGGGCAGTGGTGTTCAAGAGATTCCAAGGAACTTTACCTAATTTAAGGGTTTGCAAAGTCCAGGCAAACTGCATCACTGAGCGCAACTGATTCTGACCATGATACAACATAGAGACATCATCTTGTACAATATCAACAACAGAGGATACAATATTCTCTAATGTATATATGCGGGAAGACAGGGTATTTATACTATTGTCAACAACAGCAAGCACCTTTTCCAAATTTGCTTGGTCTATTTCCCGAAGGCGGGAAGCAGCTTCCATTTGTGACAGCTTCCAGAGTTCATTATACGCTTCATAAATGAATCTCTTCGGTCGGGGACCACGAGGTCCCAAGATAAAGTCAGATAAATCAATAGTGCCTGATAGGAGAGACAAATGTTTCTTAACAGAGTCTAAGGACGAATGTTGTAACCATTGTTTACATAATTTACCAACCGAATACGTGGTAACAGTACGAGGTGCAGTAAATCTTGGATCAGGCCTGTCCTGTATGTAGCCAGGAACTGTGCCATGGAAACGCAGCTGGCATGCATTCGATGATATGGGCCATGCCAACCAGGGTGACTGTATCAGTGCAGAAACGTTAAAGGAATTATTTTGGAACTGAGCCTGTAATTGTAAAAGAGACATATTAAATCGTAAACTGTCATTTGGCGAACTCGACAAGAATGGGATGGCTGGCGCGTTTAGTTGTTTAACGGAAGACAACCCCCAACACGTGGTCTGATAAATGGAAGCATTTAAAAACATAATTTGGGCTGGGATAAGGCAAGCGCGGTGCAACGCCTCAGTGCCTTGCACCTGCCATGGCTTCGAACCCCAGATTGATTTTAAATCCACTGTGTCTTTCCAATACTCATAACCACCCACCGCCAAGGCACTTAAAAAGGAACCCGAATAAAGTAATTTAGTGTGGGTCAACATTATTTTTTGAGTTAATGGGGTTTTTAATTTAAAATAATAGGACCCAGGGTTCGATCGATTGAAATCAGTAAAATAGGTGAATTTATTTCGAAGAGTCTGGGAGCTACCTGGTATGGGGTTTGGACAATGTTCCCATTGGGTGTAAGTAACAGGGCTACGTAGTGCACTCGGTTTGTGGAGAAAATGATTGCCCCAATGCTGGTAGCAATACTAATCGGCATAATTCGCAGAATTCATATACAAGTCCTCAGCATTAAAGGAAGCATAATATTTTAAATCAGCAAACAATGCTTCAACGGCATGCACATCCCAATCATCAGAATGAATATTACTTTTTACTACATCACCCATCGAGACTCGAAGGACATTTGGTACATTAATAATTTCCGTCGGACCATGGATTTGAAAGTTTACCGCATCCCATACGATGCCATCTGCAACTGGAAATGCTGAAATGTTCACAAATGTGTGGTCACGCTTCATGATGTGTGAAGAGGAATGCGGAGCCAAAGTCCCAGCCACACTGTTCACAGCAGAGCGTTCAGGTAAATAGTGACCATTGATGAGTAGAAAAAACACCGTGATAAAGCCAATGGACATGAACAAAAAAAACAAGAAAAGTACCATCCAAATATATGTCCAAGGTGGAATCAAAAAATTGTCTCTAAACCAGGATACAAAAAGACTAAACTTGGACGGGGCCTTTGATGAGTTGGAATCCGAGTCAAAGGAATAATGTGTCGGGCTCAGTGGCGTTGTTGGTTGGTGTGCCACCGACTCTGTAGCGGGATAAGTATATTCGTCCTCATCAATGCAGGGGGATGCAGGGGGTTCAAATATATTTTCAGGCAAATCAACCATCTCCATGGTAACAGCAGTGACTGTTCGTGCAGGCGTGCCGCGGATACATGTCCGATAAATGGCAGGACAAGAGACCGCTGGTGTGACACTATTCAGGATCGGCCAGATGTTGTAGCTTGACATTTTCCACTGAGATGTATCTGTTTTCCTTGCGACCGGGAAGCGGTGGTAAGATAACTGTACGTGTTCCCTTCAAGCCCAGGACTGGAACCGGTGCACGAAACGAGGGGCCGAATTCTTTTTGTTCTCCACCTTCTCTCGTACCAGGTCGCCAATCTTCGGAAGCCAGCCGGCAACCGGAATCTGCAGAGCAGGGTCTGTGGCTGAAGGCAAATGTGCAATTGCAAGTTTGTCTCGGGCTTCTTGTAAGTCCTGTAACATAGTAGAATGGTTATCTACATCAAACTTGGCGGATTGCGCCGCCATGTCTAGACCATCAAGGTCAGGCACAAACATTTGTATGCCAAAGAGCATTTCGTAAGGGGTCCGCCCACCCAGAGGCCTTCTAGGGAGATTATTAAGTGCACGCTGAACAGTATACAAGTGGGCCAGCCAGTTCCTGCCAGTACCTATAACTCTAGCTGTCAAGGATTGCTTTAAGTCACGGTTCATTCATTCAACGATAGAGTTGCCCTCAGGCCTATACGGAGACGAAAATTTCACCCGCACCCTTAAGGAGCCCATTGCGTCCTTGTAAGCCTTAGAGGCAAACGCCGGACCTTGGTCAGAATGGAAGGTGCCGCATGCGAAAATTCCCACAAAGACTCGCAAATCCCTTATGACATTTCGAGCGTCAGCACTCCGTTGTGGCCAGACCCAGATGAAACGTGTGCACGAGTCCACTGCCACTAAGATATATTTATAGGCAGTGTCTGAAGAAAAGGGACCGCAGTGATCCAGGTAAACACACCCAAAGGGTCTGTTAGAAATGCAGAGCGAGGTCTGAGGTGGTCGTGTAACCGTGGAAGGCTTAATCTGTTGACAAACGTCACAGGAAAGCACATAAGTACGGGTGTCTTTATACAACCCACGCCACCAGTAACGCTGCTGCAAAATGGAGATTGTCGCAGACACACCAGCATGAGCCGAAGCCATGCCTTCGTGTGCCGCTGCCATTAAGGAACGTCTGCGGTCCGCGTTGGGGATCAGCCGATCACCAACGTCAGGTATTGTTACATAAGGAGCCTGATCGGGACCTATCTGGTATGAATATTTAGAAGGGAAACCTCTAGGGTAATTCATTCCTTCTTTTGTTGCAGCAATAGCTGCCAAGATATCGGTGTCTATTTTAGACATGGATCTAGTAACTGCTGCTACTGTACACGTGAGTACTGCTGATCTGGCAGCTTCATCCGCCAGACTGTTACCAACAGCGTGTGCGCCCACTCGCTGATGGCCTAAGGTGTGTACCACCTGTGTGAGTGGCAGACGTCTTTGTAATTCTGCCACTCTAACCCAAAGCATTTTATGCTTGATTGTGTTGCCTTTAGTGTCTCTATAGTCATTTTGCGACCAAAAGAACAGATTGTCATTGTATGATTGAACACAGTAGTAAGAATCGCACACGATTAAAGTGGTCACATCAGGATTTACGAACTCAAGAGCAAGCACCAATGCACGCAACTCGGCCAATTGTGCAGTACTGTCCCCGAGTGTTTGTGTATGCACCACAGTGGATTTGAACTTTCCGTTCACAAACGTACCTGCAACAATAGCACATGCAGCTGAATAAGCATGCTTGGAACCCGTGGCAGGTTGTGCCGAACCATCGGTGTAGATCACACAGTCGTAATCCTCAAGCGGCAATAAAGACAAAGGAGGAGGATGAAAGAATTCATACTGTAAAAACTCCTGAGTCTGAAGAGAAGAGTCAAAAATGAAAGTGACATCCGGAGACGTCAACGATGTTGCCCACTGAATCCAACGGGGGTGCAAAGCTTTAGAGTTCGGTACACTTGCTTTGGTCACTGCCTCTAGAGCAGGATATGGTGTTACCACCAAAATGCGTTTTCCCTGTGCCAGTGCACGCTCCTTCAGGATCGCCATTTGCACTGCTGTTAGTACTTTCTCCACAGATGAGAACCGCATTTCTGCGGAGGTGTACAGATGTGACTTGTATGCGATGGGTACTGTATCACCTTCATTAAAGGTTAAGTACGTGAAACCCACTGCCCCTGGGATGATTCTAATCACCAAGTTTGTGTGGTTATCACGTGTCAAAAGGTATTTAGACTCAAGAAGGTCTGTTTGCAAAGACTGCAGAATGGAGGTATGCTCCGGAAGCCAGCAAGACTTCGAATAAGTAGGTTGTATCAAGGCATACAATGGCTTAATACGCTGGGCGTATTCGGGAATATATGTACGTCCGAAGTTCAAAAACCCAGCAAAGACTGAAGCTTCTTCAGATTAGTAGGAGGGCACAGAAGTGCACATTTCTCCAGAAAATGGGGGCTAAACCCTTACCTTCATTGTTGAGCTCATAGCCCAAGAACAAAACGGTAAATTCAGCAATATGAGATTTGGCAAAGTTAATTTTATATCCCTGAACCGCGAATTCAAGAATAATGCGGTCTACTCGGGTCAGATGCGGAAACAATTCGTCGTCCGTCAGATAAATGTCATCCACATACGAACAGGCGTCTGGATCAATGCTGTCTAACAAAGAGACAACACGAGCGGCGAACACGCCTGGACTATTTTTGTAGCCCATAGGAAGACGCCTGAATTTGAACATTTTACCACCGGAAGTAAAAGCGCACCATTGGCCACTCTCCGGGGCTAAGTTGTGCGTGTAGAATCCATTTGAAAGGTCAAGTTTCGTTTTATATTTTTTACGAACAAGACTGTCTACAAGCGCCGAACTATGGGTATTTTGCACCGCGAAGGTCCGACAATGTGAGTTCAAATGCCGGTAATCCAATACTAAGCGGTACGATCCATCAGGTTTAGAAACCGCGAAAAGGGGGTTGTTCATAGGTGATACACAGGGTTCAATTACTCCCTGATATTCCAACTGAGTCAGAATGTCAGAAACGGGGCCTTTAGCTTCACGTTTTATGGGATATTGGGGTTATGGCTGCGGTAGTGACCGCAAAGGTATTTCATGGGGGGGAGATTCTTCGTCCCAACCCACGTGATTGCGGAATAACGCTGGAGCCAGGGACACAGCCCACTCTGCTGCTAGAGCCTCCGCTTTGTCCTTTGGGACATGTCGAGAAAAGCTCGGAAGGATTACCTCCTCCCCTTTACGCGCAGCTAGTTCGAATGGGGGTGGCCAATCCGCCTCTGCTAACAAAATGTCATATGAAGAGGTCAGATTTTCCCAAAAAATCCCTTTAATTACACGCTGCATATCACCTTCAATTTGGATGACAATATTAAATAGTCTGTCAGGGGGTGCCACTCTGGTGTCTGCTGTTTCAACAGTAATGAATGTTTCAGTTGCTGTCGCCTCCATATGAGGACGTAGCGCCTCCCGCACTATGGTAACTTCCGCGGCGCTGTCTAGGAGGGTTACTGCCCACGTCCAATTCAGGAGTCTCGTTCTCACCGTCTGTGGCATATTTCGCTGTTACAGCGGCAACTTTCTTCTTCTGAAATTGTGGTCGAAAACGTTGAGCGTCTTCCTCTTTTCCTCTGACTTGTTGTCGAGGCTTGTCTCGTCCCTGTGGGGCCTCACGGGCCCTTCCTCTATCCTGGCGGTCTCCTCCACCGGCCTGTGACGAAGTCTGTGCCTGTGAAGAACGAGGAGAACGCGTATCAGGGATTTGAAACCTATCCGGTGACTTAATTCTCGCTCTATCGCGTAAATCATAAGTGCGTTCAGAAAAAACTGAAACCGGGGATGCACCTCGCGACCCCGGCTTTTTTTGTTGCTTACCCTGTTTTTTCAGCCTCCAGCTCTTTTTAGTGAAGACTGGTTTCTCATCTTTCTCAGATTGAGATTTGGTTTGTTGCTGTTGTGGTTGCGATTGTGTTTGCTGTTTTGCAAAGGCTTGTTACCCAGGCTGTTTCTACCAATAGTTTTGTAAGCCTGGGTAATAATTTTCGGTAATTCGCGAGGCTTGTCCAATTTTGGGACTAAAGCCAAAGCGTTAGCTACTTGAAAGTTCACTGCATCGCCCTTGACATTCGCAAGGATCAGCTCAGCTACTACTTCAAACACTCCCACCAGTCTCATCCCTAATTCCACAGCCGCTTCAGGGCCATGTTCGTCCTGTACTTTTTTAATTACAGAGGGGAGAACCTTCATGGAAGGAGTACCAAAACATTTAGAATATACTGCTGCGAATACCTTACCCCAGTTGTCACATGCTGTCAACTCGGGAATTAAGTCTTTTGGCAAACTAATCGTTAAAATACGATGTTTATCCACTGGAGTTGTATGTGGAAAAACTGCCTCCAACTGATCAAACTTTTCTGCAAGCCAATAAGGAAAATCATCCTTATTTTGTGGCCGTTTGCCCATCACAGAATTCACCATGACGGGACTTATGGTCACTCCGCCTGCAGCAGCTGGTTGGCCGGCAACTCCAGGAGCGGCTCCATGGAGGCTGCCTGTGACATACCGCACTAAAGCTCGATGCACCTGCACAAAGGCCGCATACATAGTGCGCAGTTCCGCGACTGGTATTGTCATATAACGCGGATGTGGGGTGTACCCGGCCAAAACAGGCCAAGTGGCCCCCTCAATTGATAAGGGGCCTAAACGAACCGTGGTAGTCGGTTGTGGGAGGGCGCCATTAAACCAAACACGGTGTTGCCAAGCCGTGAGCGGTACTTCAAGATTTGTATAAGGTCTATAGACAGCAGGAACAGCGGTGGGTTCATATTCATGGAACAGATTATCGTTCACGTTCACCGCTGGAAAAGTGATCCAAGAGTAGAACACTTCAAAGTGGAAAGCCGGATCGGCTTGAACCACAAAGACTAGTTCAACTCCCGCGTCTGGCACTCCATACACCCGTAAGTGATCCCGGAGTGCTGTGCGGCTATGTGCCGCTATGTCTATACCTGCCATTACTAACGGGTCGATTCAACAATCTTACACGAGGCAGCACAAAAAGGGTTATATCTAAGAAACCTTTTTTAATAACATCAAGCTTGAAAGAACCTACAAAATCCGCAATATAGGAGGTATCGCCGTCACATACGCTTCCGGAAGCATACGTGAGGGGTTTGTGGACAAGCACAAGTACTACTCAAGCGTCTCGCAAGTAAGCTGCCCCACTCGTTGGTCGCGCCATGTCATAAGGTTTCTGCACATACAGAGCTATGCACAGGATAATAGGACCTCGGAATATAGTGGTGAGCCAACCATAAACCTTAGCACCCAAAACCCCAACCCAACTAGCCTTAGCGTCCCATTAGCACTAATGTACCAATGATTAGACAACCCAGAACACGGTATCTCTCTCTCACCCAGGACTCGCAGAGGCAAGAACACTCTTTCGTCTCACTCGTACCTGTCCACAACATGCGTAAGAAGAGACACTGTATAGTTCAAAATATTTATTTCAACTTACGTGCTCTAAGATACAGTACACGTGTCAGTACTAATAGCATAATACATATGAATAATATAATCAGCATAGTTACTACTCCATAGAATACGAACGGGGAAAGCATCTCATAAAGCAGTGGATATATGTCTAACTAACATTACCACCCTCCCCGTGCTGGAAGCCAGTTTATTATGAGAATAGAAGACCTTTGGGCTTTGACTAGCGAACCCCCATAATACCTCAGTCTCTAGATGCAAAACTACATCAGCATACAATCACAGCTCTTCTCTCTGGAAAGTTCGTCTCCAAGTGCTGCCTGGAGCAGGCGACCGCATTATTAAAAGCACACTAATTTCTCAATGGCAGCTGTACATGGTGTTATGTCTAGGTGCGAGGGACGGGCCAAATCAGTATGAACCAGGGATTTGTTATTCGACCTTGTAACTGTTGTTCAGACTGAGCCCAAAAGGGAATAGGAGAAAAGGTGAGAAACAGAAAATGCAGACAGTTGTAAAATAACTTGGCAGTAGCAGAGGGCGACAGAACAACAGTTTAAGAGTAACGTGCGCAAAAGTCATCATGGCAGCCAGGCCTGTGCCAACGTAGCCAGGCAGGCCATGAGCCACAAGACAGGAGTGTTCATAACATGAGCACAATGAAGTAGTATGTCTGTGCATCTGGCTATCATCAACCTTCCTGAAACAAAAATCAGAGACACCAAAAGGGAAACATTGTCACCTTGAACAACAGACACTACAGTCCCATCCACTCACTCTTACTTCCTAGCGACCGGCAGTGCTGAGGAAGAACGAATCAGCAGCCCTATGCAGAAATGCCCTCGTTGAGTTTCTAAGAGAAGCCCTATGTCCATCCATCTTAACTTCAGTATCTGGGTCTCCACTGTCCAGCCACTGAAATGCAGGCAAGACACTTTCACTGTCTGGGGTAGCTGCCCTCTTCCCCCCCTTTTGTGACATGCTAAACCAAGGGTATCCAAAATAGATCTCACTGGCTTTAATGCTCACACAACACGCAGAGTCCTACTATCATATATGCGCTCCATACTCACTGCACATACAGGCACTCAGCATGCACATGTAATGTCAGTGCAAGGTTCTTGATTTCACATAACAGCAAACCTTTACAATGAAGGAAGTCAGTTCACCACACTTTTAATGGTCTGGGCATAGTATAGAAAGATTGACAAAACTTGGTACACTGCCACCAAAGCTTTATGTGATACACTTAGGGCAAGGACAGTAGTTGAATGCCCACTATGAAGGTATGCTTTGTGTGCTTTCACCCAAGTCACAAAACATGTTCTGGACCTCTCATTACCATGGACAGGCCTAGGCACCTGTGCACACACTAGACTAGCATGATGCTACAATGGTTCAGGTTCCTAATTTATAGGGAAAAATAATTGTGACTTTAAATGATTCAATTAAAGAATCCCACCTAAAAGTAATAAAGTAATACAGTACCCTCAAACAGTTATCAAAATATTTCTTTTCATTAATGAAGAATTCAACTATACAATAATACAAAGGTGCTCACAAGTTTACACAAACATATATCAATGACAAAGAACAAACTAAGGTGTAAACAAAAATAATAATGGCAAAAAAGGAAAAAATATGTACAACAACAAGTTTGTAGGATTCCTTGATTCCTATTTTTAATCTGTCCAATCACATGCTGTCTTCAGCAGAAACAACATTACTAAAGAGAGGGCTTAGTTTTGTACCCACTGAAGTCACAGATTTTTTTTTACATTTAAGTGGAACTACTACAATTTTTTCGTAAAGGCCTTTTTTCATGATGAGTGTTTTGTGGAGACTTTTAACCCTTCCCGATTAAGATCACCTTCTTGCTTTAATCCTCCCACTAGTCGTATGCCAGTTGAACTGCTGGCTTTTGAAACTATGGTGATGAATGATGTGAATATATTGAAGGATAAATTTCAATATATTCCTTACAACATTTCCTTTGGAACGACAAGCTTTGACAACATTAAAGAAAAATAAAGACTTGACCATCAAACCCACTGATAAAGGAGGAGGTATTGTAGTTCAGCAAACCTCAACCTATAAAGCTGAGGTACAGAGACAATAGTCAGATAATAATCATTACATGTTGTTGAGATCTAACCCTCTGATTGAAATTCAAAAACTGGCACTCGATGTGATTTCAAAAGCAAAACATTTTGGTTTTTTAACTTCTCATGAATTTGAATTTCCAAACAACAAGACTCCTGGGACTCCAGTCCTTTATACTTGCCGAAAATGCACAAGAGTCTAACAAGCCCGCCCGGCAGACCGATTGTATCCGGTTGTGGTTCCGTTCTTGAGCCTCTATGTAAATATATTGATGTGTTTATAAGAGATTTTGCTAAGAACACTTGGAGTTATGTACGAGACAGTGGAGACATGATTACCCAAATTGAGGATATCTGTTTTGACCCTGCAACAGAATTATTGGTGTGTTTGGACATTGAATGCTTATACACCAATATTCCTCAAGTGGAAGGAATAGAGGTAATAAAAGACATTTTAGACACTAGACCAAGTCCTGTATCTGTTCCAACAGAATTTTTGATCGAGCTTTTAACAATTTCATTGACCAAAAATTATTTTGAGTTTGACGGTCAATATGATCTACAAATAAAGGGAACTTCAATGGGGGCATATTATGCCCCATGTTGCTATATTGTTTTTTTTAGATGACTTTGAAATGAAGTATATCTACGATAATTTTGTCAATCCATTTTTCGATAACGTACACCATTGGCGATGTTATATCGACAATTTTTTTTTAATTTGGAAAGGCAATGAGACATCTTTATTGAACTTTATTGAATGGTTGAACTCATGTTCAATTGATCTAAAGTTTACCTCCAATCATCACATTGAATCTATTGATTTTTTGGACCTTACCATTATGTATTATGATGGAAAATCGGCAACCAAATTGTACACTAAACCAACCGCTCAGAATACCTTGCACCAATATCAAAGCAACTATCCCAAAGATTTGAAGGATGGTTTGCCTTTTGGACAGTTTATTCGGATTAAAAGAAATTGTAAGTTCAGAGATGACTATTTCCGTGAAGCCAACATTTAAGCATAGAAATTAGAGGCCTGTGGTTATCCCCTACGCTTAATTAAGCGGTCGCTAAAGAGAGCATGGTACAACCATTGGGAATTTGTACTCCATCCACGCCCTAAAAAAACAGTTGAAAGGGTGGTTTGTGTTACTACGTTCTGTACTCAAAGTAATGCTATAAGTAGAATTGCTAAGAAGCATTGGCCTTTGGTTAAGTCAAGTGGTATTTCGGATGATTTGCCATTGTTTTCCTTAAAGAGAGATCGCAATATACAGGACCATTTGGTACGTGCGGCCACACCAAGAGTAAGTTCCCCTGATTTATCATCTGCATGGGGGATTAACAAGATTGTTGGACACTTTAAATGTGGTAATTGTATTGTTTGAGAGTCTACAAGAAATACTAAACTTTTCTCACATGCTAATATTGTTCACATTCTGAGGGATCACACAAATTGCAATTCACAAAATGTGATTTACACCATTTTATGCCCTTGTGGCCTCATTTATGTAGGCCAGACATCTCAAAAGGTTCAAACTAGAGTATCACAACACAAGAGCCTCATTCGATGTCGCACTCCGAATGCCCCACTAGTGTCCCATTTCCTTGAATTTAACCATCACGAGGATGAGATTAAATGGCAGGTCATTGAACATGTAAAAAAAAACCTGTAAGAGGAGGCAACATGCAGATGTTATTAAATTGAGCAGAGTGTCACTGGATCTTAAAATGTGACAGTATCAATAGAGGCTTGAATACATTGGAAGAATGCAATTCTGTTGTCGTTAACTAATTTTGTATTATATGATTTATGGTGCCACTATATTACATCACTGTTCCCCTATTAGGGTCTTATTGTGACTCTTCTTAAAAACCATTTTTGTATAATAAGCCCTCTCTATATATAATGTGTGAGATATGTATTGTCACAAATATTTGGTATTCCCAAACGATTGTTTGAGCTTATTGTTCTTGATCCAAATACATAATACATAGTCCAATGATTTTATATATGCATGTTCGGCCTTTTAACCTTTCATTAATTGGAGATAACACGTTTTTTGGTTATACTCAAAACAAATTCATCACAAATAATATTTTTTATTTATTAATTTAATTTTTCTGATCACTTCCAGGGGTAAAGCCCCTTTTTAACCACACTAATATGACTCTATAAAGAGGATGCCTCTGCAATTTGTGAATGCTTATTGTGAGCTTGATCTTGGTCCTTGTCAGACCTAGAGTTTTGTGTCCGTTCTTTTCGTTCCGCAGTGCAGTTTGATATTCTATAGCAGCACCTAAGTATATTGGAGGCTGCGGATGTAATACTATTTTTAGAGACAGGGCGGAGTATTGTTTCTAACTGTGTGCACGCACACAAGAGAGATATCCGCTATCGCTTAACTTTGAAATTCGGTTCCTTTCTTTCTTTACTTTTGGAATTCTAATTGGAGTGGAAAGATAATTCTTGCCCTTTTTTGTGAACATGGGAATTGGATGCGTAAGTTTAAACATCCCTTTTTGAATTGAAGGTTTTAACCATACCTTAGGTCTTTCCTTTAGCTCTATTGTAGAGTAGTGCTGATTAAAACGTGCAATATTCAACGCCGGCATTCACGTAATTCAGAATGCATTGACGAGAGGAGCAGATTGTGACCAAAAGGTATTCTTGAATCTTTTGTATCGTTTTTAGCCATTTTTTGCTTAAGAAGTGTAGTTTGGCTATATTACTACTTTGGTTTTGGCTGAGATTTTGAATTTTCTTCTTTTTCCCAACAGTAATTTAAATTATATATACGGATTGGATTCGGGAGGCATCACACAATCTAGACTTCGGTAGTCCTCATGCCACGTTAAACCTCTCTTGGTTTCGTGGAACTTGTAAGTGGCTAAGGACTTTTTGTATTTAAGTGGATTCTAAATATGAAGTATCAGACAATAATATTTAATTTTGGTATCCTGTTGCAGATACTTTGGATTGATTGCTGTGCAGGACTTGCAATTACTTGATGTTTGGGATTGAATTAGTTCTGGTAAACATTTGCTCTATGAATCATGCATGAATATTCACTCACTTGTGTTGTGCTTTTATTTTTATTTTTTAGCGCACATTTATGTATTTTTTATTTTAAATATATCCTTTGACACAATCTTCCTTCTTTCACTTTTGGGTAAAATCAAAGTTTTATTTAATATTGGTGTAGGATTGTTGTGTTTCACTTTTGGGTTTTGCTTTTTGAGCAAGACTAGCATGAATAACATTCTATGTATTGATTACAACCAAGAAACTGTTTTTCAGTACCCTGCATTTAAGTAAACTTTTCTTTTCCCAGCTTCAACAATTGATGGTTGTTCTCTAATTGTCATGCCCTGATGATGACCTGGCAAATCAATAAGGTCAAAATGCCATCGACGCCTTCCTTGGCAAAAAAAATAAGAGGAAGCATTAAGTGTATTTTGTTTTTGTGATCCTACAAACCTGTTGTACATATTTTTTCCTTTTCTGCCATTATTATTTTGTTTACACCTTAGTTTGTTCTTTATCATTGATATATGTTTGTGTAAACTTGGGAGCACCTTTGTATTATTGTATATTTGAATTCTTCATTAATGAAAAAACATTTTTTGATAACTGTTTGAGGGTACTGTATTACTTTTAGGTGGGATTCTTTAATTGAATCATTTAAAGTCACAATTATTTTTCACTATAAATTAGGAACCTAAACCATTGCAGCATTTATATAGGGTCAAAATAGAAGCATTATAACAGTTTCACATGCAGTCAGGCACTAAGGTCAGTGGTACAAGTGCTTAATTTGAGCCAGTGGTTTCCAGTGCTCGGCACTGGCACTTAATTGTCAACACCGGAGCTTGACAGTCTACCACAGGGGGGCTCTGTCTGACTAATTTAGAAATAACCACAACAACAGTTAATTATTAATTCAATAGACATTTAAAATGACTATAGCTGCTGACAATATATTTTTTTTAAACTCTTTTTATTATTGAAGTAACACACAGTTAGTTGCAACGGCATTGTGTACCACATACCATCAGACATCAGACCATCCTCCCGCTGACAGGCAAGAGTACATTTGTTGGATTACATTTCGCTACACCCTCCTGTTGAATATTCCGTTTAGGGTCTCTTCCACCCGGGGACAGTTGGGGCACAGATTTGTCCTCTATACATGTTCCATTTTTTCCATATTTGTTCCCATTTCTTGGGGCACCCCCTTTTTTCATAAACTGATTGTTCTGCCACCATTGCCCAGTCCATGTCTCTCTCCCATTCCACCACAGTTGGTCGTGCTTCCACTCCCCATTTCCTCGCTATGTTACGTTTGCCTAATGCACAGCCTAGTGTAACTAAGAGACGCTCCTTACCATTGAGGTCTGTTGGTTCCCATACATTGAGCAGGCATATTTGTGGTGTTTGCTGCAGTTGCTTGCCTAATACTGTCTGTAGTTGTGTCATTATTGCGCTCCAGTTTCTCTGAATGAGGGAGCAACCCCAAATAATATGATAGAACGTGCGCTCCTCCCCGCATTGTCGTCTGCATGATGCATCCTCTTTTCGTTTCATTTTTGCCATAGTGTTGCAGGAGTAGTATGTTCTATGTAGAACTTTAAGTTACTTTCACGTTATTTCCAGCCCTAGGTGATCCGAGCGCTTCCTGCCAGTCCTCGTCTTCTAATTCGCCCAAATTACTCTGCCATTTCTCCCGCAGTTTTGTGAGGGGCTCCGGCATAGCATTCAGTAACTTTCAGTAAACCTTTGATATGGCCTTACCATCAATTTGGTCACATAATAGTCTGTCTTCTAATGGGGTTGATTCTGGAAGAGGTGAGCCAGGCGGGAGACCCGACATTATTGCATGTTTAATTTGTAAATACCGGTAAGTCTTGGATGTCGCCATCTCAAATTCCTCTCCTAACGTCTCAAAGGGCTTGATTTTGCCCTTTGCCCACAAGTCCCCCACTGTTGAGATACCGATCAAGTCCCATTTGTCAAAACCTAGCTGCTGACAATATTAGGTATGGGCCTTGCAACAAAATCTTACCAAGTGTTCTCCTAGGCTAAAATCTGTATTCACAAAGCAACAGTTCCTGCATAGTTTAGACATACTTCTTCACCAAGTTGATATGTGCTTAGCTGTGAAATTTGTCATGCAGCTTCACACCCAGAAACTGTATTCTGAACCTGATACAAGTTTTGCCCTGAAGTCAGGGACCCTTGACTTTTGACCCTGTACCTGTACTCTAGTTCTGACACATACCTAAGGCTGTAATCCTGTGGTTTCCGACGCTAGCATTATATATTTGACTTGATATTTACCAATCCCTGACCATGGGAGCGCTGCCTGGAGTAGACATTTACATAGCCATAACCTATATTGAGACCTGTCTATTAACCCTGAAAGTGTTTGCCTATTTTTAATATTTTATAATCCATAAACTCTGCTGACCTTTAAGGTTTGATCATGTAACTTTATTCTTAGCCTGGTATTTACACAACCACAAGGTAGCTAAGAAGGTTGGTAATCATTGACTTCTGACCCTTCATCTATGTTATAAATGTAATGCTGAGCCTTGAACTCCCTAACCTCCTGAATACTGAATCGAAAACAAACTATATTCTGGATAGGCCAAGCCCATATTGTTTGCGGACACAATCTAGTGTGGAAGCTGCACGTCAGAGAGTGGTACCATGTAAACTCTACACTGTGTCAGTGCCCCTCCCGTTCCTTGAGCCCTGCTCATTATTTCTAAAATCCTGATCTTGTTACACTTAAAATACACCAATGGCTGTAGGATTACACACTCCAACCTGATACCCAAACAACAAAAGCTGAAAAGCTGTTTTATTTTGCATCAGAATGCAGTATATTCATGATTACGGGTTAGAAAACATGTTTATCTTAAAAGTTTAGCCTCTGGAGCAGCCTGTCTGTTACATTAGTAATATCCCATCGATTGAGTACTTCAACCAGAACCTGCATAAAGCATGGTGAAAAACAATGTGTGAGTCATTCGTACCCAATCACAGCCAGTTGTTCCAGCGGATCAATATGTTCTCTCCTAGAAACATGTGATTCACAGCTCCCGTGTTCTCAGCAGAGCTTCTGACGATCCCCGCAGCTGTATTTTGCTGAGTGCCAATTGACAAGAGAGTGGAAGATGTTTTTTAAGAAAATTCATCTGGTGTGAAAGTGTATTCTTGCTTCTCGAGAATAAATACAGGAATAGTACATTTTAGAGTTGTAGCCAGGCTTTTGGGATAGAAAATGCAATTTTCACCTTCTCTGTATAGGAGAGGGGGACAGCTGCTGTTCTATAAAGATGGAGATGTTTCTGAACTTGTCCTGCTGACTCTCGTATTGAATCTCACTCAAATGATGTATTGTCCCTCTAACTTAGCACAGGGCCTTAATAACTCGAGTCATTGCAACGGTGAATCGTAGGAATAAATCGAAAGTTTTCTATGTGCACTATTACTCTGTGCTATATTGTGTATGTAAAGTAATGACTGGATCATCACAACTATACAACATGAGGAAGACCAATGAGCTTGGATTATATACAGATTTGGACACCAATCGCTAGGTGCCTATGCAAATGTGCACATTTATTGGGGTGACCCATGGAAACTCAATATAAGTAGAAACAAGAGTTAACTGCATATGTGGTATGGTGGTGGTGATATGTGACTACGTGTCAACACTTCATGGCATAATATGGGTCACATTATTGTTTTGCAATAAACAAACATTTTAAGTCATGGTACTACTTTCAGGGGATTTTTTAAAAACATCTATCTGATATCGTAGAAATATATTCTTTAACTGGATCACAGTTTTTATTCTATGTATTTTGGGGATTTAAGACACTCAGGGGCAGATTCACCATTTAATCACGCAGCACAGTTCAGCAGCCGCCAATTCTGCGCTGCGTGAAGGACAGAGGAGAGCACCATATTTACAGAAATATGGCACTTTCCTCCCTTTTCCCTATCGCCTGCGCTGAAATCAGCTGCCATGCACCACAGAGAACGGAGACACTTTTGTGCCATAGTGCAAGGCTGTCTCCGTGAGTCAATCATAGGTTTTGTACTTGAAGGGTACCCTTCCAGTACAAAATACTATGCATAGACTCACTTTATCCCCTTTCCCTCTTTGTATATGTACTGTAAAGTGCTGTAAAGTTGGAAAAGGAAGGAGAAATTAAAGCATTTCTCCTTCCTTGTGCCTATTTCAAAAGGGCACAGTTTTATGATGCTAAACCATGTCTACTTTATTAAATCGGGTTTAGCATCATAAACATTGGGTGGTTGAATGCTCCACCCATGGTACGCCCAATTTGGGCTAAGTAATGCAAAGCAGCACTATGCGCTGCTTTGCATTACTTTCACGTTATTTCCAGCCCTAAACAAGTTTAGCGCTGGAAAGTAAATCTTTAAAAAAAAAGATTTTGCCCCAATTTGCGTCACTTTTGTGACACAAATACGTTGTAAAATCTTAGTAAATCTCCCCCTCAGTTTGGTAGCTGATCAAATGTACTAAGGGACTGGTAGAAAGAGAAACATGTAGCAAAGGGTAGGGAATAAAAAGTGTCTGTAACAGTCATTTTGAAAGAAGGTGCAAACAATCAACTTCCATGCTGTAATTGTAAAAATGTTGTACAAAGCATTATGAGGCACCTACAGTAAAATGTCACTAGAAATGAGTAAACAAATATTTTGAGCGGTTAGAGTGGCACAATACGGGCCTTATTCATGCCTTATTCAGGATATAAAATTATTGATGTTTTTCCTCCAGGCATCTTTCACATTGTAATTCTTTGAAGTTTAGAGTTAGAAAAAGTGGGCTCATCTACAAACAATGTATTTTTCTTGCAAATGAATTTATTGATTTTTAAAACATATATTCAAACCCTTACACAAAAAAAGTGCAGTGACGCCCTACCTGCCCCAAATCTCACCATGACGAGAAAAACAAAGTATTCTAGGTATCACAAATGAAATCTCTAACTATAGGACACCATGTCGAGGCAGCTCGGTTCCATTGTCAGGAATTCCAAACCAATTATTGCTTCCCTGTGGCCATTCTGCATTAGAGAGCCACCACCCTATCTCATGGCTGCTCCCTTCTATTCCCCCATGGTCCATCCCCCCACACCTTCTCGAACTTTCTCGGGCAGCTCCGCCCTTCGTAGATAAATTTTGAACAATCAAAGAGCCTACTTATGATGTAGGGCGATTTCATTCCGACCACCGTATTAGGATGGCGGCAGTCCGAGTGAAACCTGCGGGGGGATTCCGATGCACTTCTGACTGTCGGAAGGCACCATTATCCCCTAATGAAGGCAGAGGTAGGCTCGGCTCCGTCGTCGGGATTATTATGGCACTTTCCACATGCCCTTTCATGGCGGTCTGCACGCCATGAAAAGGCAGGCAGAAAGTGGCTTTGGGGGCCCCTAGCAGGGCCCCCTTCCTGCCTGGCCCTCCGCTATGAGGCCTGGGGGCACCTATGGTGCCTCCCTAAACATCCCTGCACGGTGGTGGGATGTTTGCAAACAACTATTTGCTATGGCACGTTGTGCTGCAGGCGTTTTCCGCCCGCCGCACAAGCTGCCATAGCAAAATGGATGTTTAGGCCGGAACCGCCAGACCGCTACGGTGTCAAGCGTACGCAAGTTCGCCTGACATCGTAATTAGGCCCAATGTGTTTTAAAGTGCATGAATTAATTTGGTACCTTAGTGGTCAAAATGTTTAACTGATCCTCAAGGTGAATAATAGCATGAAGAACCTTTTCCAGTAGCGAAAATCATTTCTTGGATATTTTCCATGTCCTTTTTACAAATGATTGTGATTTCATTATAAAAACAGTATGGAACCATTATTTTAATGCCATTTCCAGTTGTGAATCAGTCCGTGCGACGCAGGGGGAATTTCTCCAAAAAGGATTCAGGACTGAATTGTTTGGCCTATCTAAGCCATTCTCTACAGCACTGCAGAAAATAAAATTAGTACTTATACAGCCAGCTCATGGACAGCAATTGTGGTATCTAAAATTCTCCTGTAGTGCAGCAAAGAATATTTAGAGACCATGTGTCATTTACAAGTATTTCCACTTGCAAACCTTGCATCCCACTGGAAAACATTTGTGAGGTATTGCACATACTCTATACTCTATGATATTTGTATTAAGGCAACACCCCAATTACCTAGGTAGATCAGCGAGATACAAAAGACTTTAAGCCCTTTCAAACTGCATTTTACAGTTTCAGATAGGACCTGTGATCCAACTCTTAATTGCCCCAGCTCATAAATACCACAAGTTCACTATGTGATAAACAATGCCATCTCTGGCTAGTTCCTGTGAAATACGGCTCTTCCCCATCTCAATTTACAACATCATCAGTGAAGCATCATTTGGTCCTTATGTCCTTCTACATTTCAATACCTCCTACTGCTGTTTGTTCTTTCTTACCTCTATTCTCACATCCTGTCTGTACTCCTGCCCCCTCCTTCTTTCCTTTTTTCCTCATTTCTAGTTCCACTCCTGAATCCTTAGCTCCTTCCTTCCTTCCTCCTTCAGGGCCAGGGGAAAGCATACAGCAGTGTTGTGTAAATACCCAAGTGGTCAGAAGTGCTAAAAGTATTACTTGCAGTTTGCGCTATCTTTATATGCATCATGTGTCAAACCTGTTTGCACCCAAATGTGCAGCTCCCAATGTATTCTGATGAGGCAAGGTGTAAATTTAGATGAATGTTGATGGTGATATTCAATGTTACAATTAAGCAAAACAAACCTATGCCTAATTCCTGGTGTATCAGTTTTAAGGCTGTCTGAAGCATAGAAAAGCTGCCCTGATTCTGATTCACCCTGGCTGAACGCAGTCTTAACATTAGCTTTAGGATACGCATACATTAACAAGTCATGCTGTTGGATCACAGAATGATAAGGGTCTCCAAAATGTAAAAAGATAATCAGGAGAATTGAGATTATCTGAAACTAATACAAACCATTGAATTAGAAATCAATGAAAAGTCAAATCAGTCCAATATGCTATAAAAAAAAAGATATGATCCAAACAGAAATACAAACTTTCAATCCAAAAAGGCATGGTGACTAGAAAAACAGACTATCAATCACGTAAAATACAGATTCATCACAAGTGGTAAAAGAGTATCAATAAAGGTAACAGTTGTACAGTGTATGTAGATCAATACTTACATAAATAAATATACAAACTTCTGGGTTGCTGCACTGGGATCCCATTGAGGGAATTTCATTAATGGCACGGAGTGCAAGGTAGGTACGCAGGATGTTTTTATTTCTACATTAAAACCACTTTGATAATTACAATGGTTTGGCTTATTTAACATGTCAATGATCCTATTGATCAACCTCATACAAGAGCATGATTTGCTGCTATTGCAGAACTGTGACAATTAATTGTCCTAAAACTCATGTCTTTTTCAAACAACTAAGATAAAAAAAAATAGAAATCTCTATGGAAGAAGCCTCCATCAGGATCCAAGTCCCAATCCAAGCACAAACATACCCATTTCTTCCATGCTCCAAAATAGCATTTTCTAGTGCCCATGACTCACCGAGCAACTCCTGAGCCTGTTGTGAAAGTCCTGAAAACTATTTCCTCCCCTGAAATCTTCCAAACAAGAAGGTTCAAAGCCTCTTCCACGACCAAACAACGCAACTCCCCTTCTGGCCTTGACAACCCTCCTCTGAATCCAGAATTAAATAAGGCTCCTCCACCACTAAATCCAAAAACCCTGGAAGCCAAAGTTGAGCTGTCCAAAGAGAAGTCACCAGAATTAACTGGCATCTCTTCCTCCTCACCAACAATGCCCTCTGTATCATTGCAAAAGGAGGTAATGCATAACCCCGTAATACCTTCCAATCCTGCTGAAATGCATCAACCTCCTCTCCTTGAGAGTCTGGTCTCTAACTGTAATAACTGGGTAATTGAAAGGTGAGCATTTACACAAATAAATCCATGTCTAGGGGACCCCACACTTGCTGTATTCTCTGGAATATTAGAACATTCAGCTTCCAATCGCTGTAGTCCCTGAGATACCTTGGATTCCAATCCGCTACTGTAATGGCTAGACCTGGAAAATACTCTGCTTGTAAACCTATTTTCTTCTGCAGAAAAAAGAAAAAAATTAAATCTCCTTCACAATCTGACTCTGGTTGTTGGAGCCAGAGTGCATTTTTCTACTCAGGAGAAAATTCCCTGCAGGACTGAATGAAGATGAGGAATCACATGTCCATATCGGCTGGTTTGGGTATGGATGGCTTGCTTTTTAGAATGCGTCTGCTATTAATCTCCGGATTTCTCCTCATCTTTCTTATCTCTTTTATTTTCTCTTGTTCTCTTTTTCTCTCAGCAACTCTCTTTTTCTACTTACTTCTCCTGGTATCTACACGACAGAGTATCGCTAATCCAGCGTATATCCCTTCAAGCTGAATGTTAAAAATGTCAGGCTGTATCGTGGCAGTTGTAGAGGGTGATTTGTTTATTATTCTTTCACTGTGATTGGGGTGTGGACTAGCAGAGGGAATTAGGTTATACATATATTGAGAACATATACAATTTGCAGTAATTATGTGATCATGTTGATTCATCAGAACAATGTGAGGGACTATTAGTGATAAAACGCTTGGACCAGTTTTAGTAACTTGCTAGGAGATCTTAGCGGTTAGGAGATACATAGTCACTTGGCTGTTATGTCTCAATTTGGTGTTTCTTGTAGTATGATATTTAATATTTCATGATCTTGCAATAATAATTGGAAGTTAGCCATTCGGCTAAAACTCATTATGTGATTTTGTGCACCAGTATTTTTTATGTACACCGCTTCATGTTGGCATATGATCAGTAATGTAGGACGTAGCTGATAAACCTGCTGATGCCCGATTTTGTAGACCTATATATGTTTATTATTATGTTTATTATCAGTTGTTATTTATCCAAAAAAAACTGTAAGCATAACATGCTACTTCACAGTATGATGGGATTTTTTTGTGACGAACAGTAAGTTACTTCGCTACTTTTGTATGTGCCACAAGTATCTTTTTCATTTCCATTAATTTACGCAACAAGCACTCTTTTTAAAGGTGATGGGCACAGTGTGTGCAATCAGGCTGTGACGAAGCCCTTGAGGGGGTGAAATGCATAGTCGAAATAAACGTTGGAATACTTGTGGAGTGCAACTCCTTTTCGTAATCTGTGATACTACTCAGATTGTGGCCCTGTTGACATTTAGACAGGTTCTGCACCCGTGAACTTGCACCGATCTCGCCAGGTGGACGTGGCCGGGCATCTGCAGGAAAACCTCCTTTTTGGTAGATATATTCAGCAGTTATTGTTACCTTAGCTAACTATAACGTATACCCCGCATATACTGCTTATGACCTCACATATTACATCACTAATGACATGGTCAGTGACATCACTGATGACATCATTGATGACATCTCAAATGACATCACTGATGACATCATCCAGTGAGTGTAAGTGTTTTGTAAAGGTTTCTGAGAGTTAAAGATATATACTGAGCTACTGCATAAGTTACATTACTATTCTTTTTGTACTACTAATGAGTGATACTGTTTCAAATATATGTCATCTGAGTGGCACTGTGACTTTGTATCAGTGTGGGAGTGGGTGTCTGAGCGGATGTACGGGTGTGTGAGTGGCTGTTTGGGTGAATAAGTGGGTGTGTGAGCAGCTGTATGGATGAGTGAGTGTGTGAGCAGCTGTATGGGTGGTGAGTGTGTGTGTGTGAGTGGCTGTATGGATGACTGAGTGGCTGTGTGAATGACTCTATAGGTGAGTGCCTGGGCATGTAAGTGGATGTATGGGTGAGTGGCTGTTTGCTGAGTGTATGGGTAAGTGAGTGGGTGTGTGAGTGGCTGTTTTGCACAGTAAATATTTGTGTGAGTGGCTGTATAGATAAGTGAGTGGGTGCATGAGTGATTGTAGTAATGTGTGAATGGGTATGTAAGTGGTTTAGTGGATCCATGAATGGATGTGTCAGTGGCTGTATGAGTTGCTCTGTTAGTAGCTGTATGGGTGAGTGCGTGGCTATGTGAGTGGCTGCAGGGGTGAGTGAGTGGGTGTATGGGTCTGTGAGTGGGTATGTGAGTGGTTTTGTGGGTGTGTGAGTAGCTGTATGAGTCTGTGAGTGGCTGTGTAAGTGGCTGCATGGGTGAGTGAGTGCTTGTGTGAGTGACTCTATGAGTGAGTGTGTGTATTAGAAGTTGTATGGGTCTGTGACTGGGTATGTGAGTGGTTGTGTGGGTGTATGAGAGCTAGTATGGGGGTGTGAGTGGCTCTGTGGATGTTGCCAGCAGTGATGTCATCAGTGATCTGATTTGAGATATCATCAATGATGTCATCAGTGATGTCACTGACCATGTCATGAGTGATATAATATGTGAGGTCATAAGCAGTGCATTGCTGGGGCATAAGTTATAGTTAGCACAGGTAACTATAACTGCTGAATTTCACTGTTTTTTTATGAGTTGAATCCTAACCTAACTATAACATCCCTGTAACCTTTGTTTTTTTCAGTGAATTTCAAAGTTTAAAAAAAATGTATTCCCTAAATGTAACCTTTGAAAGTGGGTTTGTGAATGGCTGTATAGGTAGGTGAGTGTGTGTGTGAGTGGCTGTATGGGTTTCTGAGTTGGTGTGAGTGGGTTGTGGGTGTGTGAGTGGCTGCATGGGTCTGTGAGTGGGTGTGTGAGTGACTGTATGGGTGTGTACATAGCTGTGTAAGTGGGTGTAGGAGTACCTGTGTGGATCTGTGTGTGGGTGTGTGAGTGTCTGAGCAGGTCAGTGAGTGGGTGCATCAGTGTCTGAGTGGGTCTGTGAGTGGATACGTGAGTGTCTGAGTGGGTGCATGAGTGTCTGAGTGGGTCTGCGAGTGCGTGCAGGGGTGTCTGACTGGGTCTGTGAGCGAGTGCATGCATCTCTAAGTAGGTCTGTGAGTGGGCATGTGAGTGTCTGAATGCCTCTTTCTGCAAGTTTCTGATCTCTATTTTGCCTCTTTCTACTCCTTGCTGACCTTTATTTTGCCTCTTCCTGCTCATTTCTTATCTCTATTTTGCCTCTTTCTGCCCCTTGCTGACCATTAGTTTGCCTCTTTCTGCTCGTTGCTAACCTTTATTCTGCCTCTTTCTGCTTGTTTCTGGCATTTGTTCTGCCTCGTTCTACTCGTTTCTCACCTTTATCTTGCCTCTTTATGCTTGTTTCTCACCTTTATCTTGCCTCTTTCTGCTCGTTGCGGACCTTTATTTTGCCTCTTCCTGATCATTTCTTTGTTCTCTGCTTGTTTCTCACCTTTATCTTGCCTCTTTCTGCTTGTTGTTGACCTTTATTCTGCCTCTTTCTGCTTTTTTCTCACCTTTATTTTGCCTCTTTCTGCTCTTTTCCCCTGATTCTGCTGGGGGAAGCCTCAAGGTCCCGGCGGCCCTTGCTGGCTCCCTGCCTCCTGTGGGAGCCTGCATTGCTGTAACAGACAGGGAGATGCTAAACATACAGCTCCCTGTCTGTGAGAGCAATCATTTCATTTGTTTTCCTAACCTTCACTTCCAGCAAGCAAGAGTATTTTGTCAGCTCCCACTTGCTGGAAGCGGAGTGTTTGCTCTGACTTGGTGGGAGCTGTCAAAGCTCCCGCCAAGTCACAGCAAACATCTATGTCCTGGGGGTGGGCACCCCAGGACATAGCAGGAGTCGGCCCTGGGTGTGGCGGTCCCCAGGGCCAAAATTGGCCCTCCTCCTTTCACTTTCACAGGCCTGCCCTGGGGAGGTGGTGGCTCCCGGGGCCAAGAACGGCCTAGGAGGGGGTCATGTGCCCACCTGCTTCTTTAAAAAAAAGAAAGCCCCGGTGGTGGAAGTCTCTGGGACATGGGGGTCCGTGTGGCTCCCCGCTCCATATTTAAGTTAGCCCCGGGGAGGTGGTGTTCCACTGGATTTGGAGAGGTGGTGGTCCCCAGGGTTCCGCCTGGCCCACCCTCTTCTTAAAACAATTAGCCCCAGGAAGGTGATGGTCCCTGGGCATTTTTAAGCCCTACGAGGGGTGCCCCGTGTGCCTTCCTCCATTTTTTTAATAACTCCTGCATGACCCCAGGACCTGGCCCACCAGTGGGTACAATTTAAACAAGCGTATGAGCCCGTGCTTTCTTTTTTTTTAAATTCACTGCGATATTCGTGAATATTTCATGAAAATCGCTGTGATTGGAAAAAAAAGCTTTTTTGCTGTGGCGGGGTTCCAGGGGGACCCCAAGACCAAGGCTTGGGGTCAGGGTATTCCTACCCTGCCTCCTTTTCTGTTTTTTCCAGCTTTTTTTGTGGGTCTCGGCTGGAGCTGTGTCCCAAGATGGCTGCTAACACTTCCTGGATAAAGTATTGGCAGCCAATCAAAGCTCTACATTTCCTTGCACAAGCTAATTTTTTTTTAAACATACTTTATTGATTTTATGTAAGGGTCACGCTCTGCGTAAGTGCCGTTGCAATTGATACATACACTTTGTAACGTAGATCCACTGAGCTTGAACATAGTTATATCTGCATTTTACATTCAGGGTACAGATAATAGCCCATTTGGGATATTGACATTTTAGTATCGACCGATTACAACAGCTGTTCCACCGGTAAATTGTCCATCAAAACCAAGTAAAAACAAAACATTCCTAAACTATCCACCCCCCTCCCTCTAGTCTGACTCACCCCCGCTAGAGATGATTTGGGCCCAAGATACTGCCTTGTTCCACTATATACGTCATGTGGGGATCTCTGACATAGGGGTGTAGCTCAATTCGACAGGCCCTGAATCAAGCAGGGGATGGGGGAGACCCTCCCTGCCTCATGCTGGGGGAAGGGGCGCCTGCACTATGCACGGTGTGGTATAGGGGGATCGATGGCCTTGAATGCCTCCAGAATCAGGTCCCATTCCATGGAGATCGGTGTTTTTCGCAACCACGGTATTCCTCTCTTCTAATGACTGCGCTTTCTGCTCCACCCCAGCGGGTCGTCTCTCCATGCCAAGTGAGTACTGTTGGAGGAAGGGCCGATTTCCACCTCATTTTAATGGAGCGCTTCGCTATGAGTAGGGCCAAACCAGCGAAACGGAGCTGCACTTTCTGTGACTTAGGGCGGTGGTATAGTCCTAGTATACAACGCTCCACTGTGTCCCAGTTGGGGATTCCTGTGATATTTCCTATAATTTGTGCGACCTCGGACCAGAACCCTCTAAGGCGTGGGCACGTCCACAACGTATGCAGAATGTCCGCCTCCTCTGCCTGACATCTGGGGCAACAAACACGCGCATTGGGGTATATACAGTTGAGACGGTCCAGGGTGAGGTAGGCCCTGTGGAGAATCATATATTGTATTAACTTGAATTTGGCATTACGGGACACCATCTTAGGGTATTCCAGGAGAGAGGACCAGTCCTTGTCCGTTAAGTCCGTCCCAAGATCTCTGGACCACTTTTCTCTAAAAGACGTGAGGGAGGTCCCTGCGTGTGCCCGGACGCCCCTGTATAGCCATCGTATGAGGTGGCGTCCCTCACCCATCAGGTATACAGCATGTATTAGCTCATGTGTACGGGGTTCCTCGCCACATGGTGCCCAGTGCTTCCTTACGTACCGGACGATAGCTGCGTGTAGCATAAAGAGAGAACGCAGGACTCCTTGTTCCCGAGTGAAATTCTCGTGATCCATCAAGGCACCGTCCACAAACAGCGCCCCCACTGTGGAGACCCTCTCCCGAGACCAACAAAGTATACTCTGCTGAGTGACCAAGCCAGTTGTAGTGGGTATTCCAAGTAGAGGAGTGTAAGAGGCGTAGGGGAGGCATTGCTTTGTGTATTGTAAGGCCTTTTTTCAATAAGAAAGCGCTATTCGTAGCAACAGGGGGGTCAGGAGGTATCCTACTCTGCGGTAGTAGCAAGGTGTGTAGGGTGCCCCTAGGCCCCCTTTGTCCTGCCCCAGCTGCAGTTTAGTTAGTCCCACCCTTCTGCGTCCCGTTCCCCAGATGAGATCCGATAGGAGTGAATCTAGTGTTTTTAAAAATGGAGGCAGGAAACAGTACTGGCAAATTTGTGAAGAAGTACAACAGGCGTGGGAGTACAACCATCTTAGAGATGGCTATTCTGCCCATCACTGAGAGAGGCAACGACACCCAGAAGGATATCTGAGTACGTAGCGCCCTGACCGCCCTTATCAGATTGCCCTCTAATAAATCCTATGGAGTCCTATATATTTTGATACTCAGGTATTTGAAAGTGTTTGTGGTGACTAAGAGGGAGAGCTGTCCAAACTTAACAGTTTCAGGGCGCTCTCCAGGATGAAAGAAGAACGCATGGGATTTCTTCTCATTTATGGTTAGGCCCAAAATGCGTTCAAACTGTTTAAAAATATGTGGTATGGGCTCTAAGTCGCCCGTCAAGTCATGAGTGTATAAGATAAGGTCGTCTGCATATGCTGACAATACGTGCATTGAGTAGCCCAGCCGAATCCCTATTGTTTCTGCTTACCTCCGGAGTCTGATTGCGAGGGGTTCAAGTGCCAGCACGAACAGCAGTGGTGACAGGGGGCAACCCTGCCGTGCGCCTCTGCCTACTTGATAAGGTCGTGAGATATGGGCTCCAGAGTGGACTCGTGCCATAGGGGCCGTGTATAGCAGCTTGACCCAACTTATGTACCCCGGTGGGACGCCAAACATGTCCTTAGCCTTTATCATGTACTCCCAGTTAAGGGTGTCGAAAGCTTGGCGCAAATCAAGAGAGATGCATCCAGCACCTTCAAAGTCATCAGGAGTGGGCACCATTACATAGTGGAGGCGTCTGATGTTCAGGGAGGTTCTACGGCTGGGATGAAGCCACACTGATCAGTGTGGATCAGTTGTGGCAGGTAGGGGAGTAGCCTACGGGCCAAGATTTTGCTTAGAATCTTGTATTCTGTAGCTAAAAGCGATAGTGGGCGGTAGCCCGAAATATCCGTTGGATCTCTACTCGGTTTAGGGAGGGAAGTGACCAGGGCCTGCATGGTGGAGGGAGGGAGATTACCAGTATCCTGGGCTGTTTGGTATAGGCATTCCAGGTGGGGGGTTAACTTATCCGAGAAGATATCAAAGAACTCCGCCGGCAGGCCATCAAGACCCAGAGCCTTATTACGTGGAAGTTCTCGGATGGCCGCCTTAATTTCAGCCTTGGTAATGGGACCGGACAGGTTTTTCTGGGCCACGCTCATGAGTTTGGGGTAGGTTAGGTCACTCAGGAAGGCTGTCATGGGCTCCTCCGCTGAGTCACCAGGGGCTCGGTATAGTGCCTCGTAGTATTCGCAGAAGGCCAGATTTATTTCTTGCTGTGTGTTCACTGTGGTTCCATCTGACAGGGCTATCTCATGTATAGGGGTGAGAGGGGGCGCATCTTCGTAGTAATCATGCCAGAAGTGCTCCAGATTTATCTGCCTCCGCGTGTTTGTGCTGGGTAAATGATTGATAATCTATTGCTCGGAGTCGCTCCAGCAGTTCGGCGTGTTGTATACGCGCCTCCAGCAGTGCCTCCTTTTTTGAGGGATCTCTGACCGCTTCCTGCTCTAGTTTGTTTAGAGTGTCTTCTACCGACTTAAGATTATTGTGTATCTCCTGTCTGGCCCACACAGTGGCGCCGATAGCAACGCCCCTAAACACTGTCTTAAACGCATCCCACTCTATGAGGCATGAGGATGCCAAATTGGCATTCTCACTAAAGTAATTAGTGATAGCCGACACCACAGTGTCACGGAAAACGGCATCCTCCAGCATCTGCGGCCACAGCCTCCAAGTAGGGACATATGTGGGGATTATTCCGCAGGATAACGTGATCTCTAGCGGGTTGTGATCTGAAAACGTCTTCCCCAGGTATGTGGTTTGGGACACTTGGGCAGCTATGGAGAGGGAACAGAGTATCCTATCTTTCCTTTTTTTGCAGAGCTTAACCGCCTCGGATTCTGTGATGTGGAACTCCTGTAGCAGGGCAAACTGTGCCTTTTGTCTATTCAATTGGGCATGAATCCTATGGCGCTTGTGTACTGATCCCACCCCTCTGACGTTCCAGGTGACTAGAATATAATTTCCCAGCATGGCCATATGTTTGTATGCTCAGCTCTCAAATCTGCCCAAAATCTTGAGATGGGTAATGTGTAAAGTACGGTGGGGGTAAGCCAGAAACCCAAAGACCCATTTTAACAGCCAATACTAGGTCCAGCCCAAAATCTATGCTGGTCCAAACAATATACACAATTTTGTGAACATTCTTCTGATTTCAGTATGCTTTCGCTGCAAAGGGGGTGCTTCCTGCACCTTGCATAACGATAATGCACAGGGTTGTGTGCATCTACATGAATGACCGGACCATGATCCTTTACCAAGGATTTAGAGAAGCTGGGGGGATGTGAAGGTGTATACAATAACTTGCATCTCCTCACTCAATTTAAGACATCTCAACATAAAAAGGGGACCCCCGGGGAGGGCCCCCTCAACCTAGTAGGTCATTTACAGTCTGTGGAGTGATAGAGGGAAACAAAGCAAGACTGTTCTCCGAGTCTGAGTACATAGTGGTGTCCTCTGAGGACTCCGGCGATGAGGGGGGGGGTCGCAGTCCCTGAAGTCAGCCACCGCTGCAAGTGCCGACTCTCTGCCCTGCAAGGCCTGTTCCGGCAAAGGGTTCTTCGCGTTGGTTTTGCGCGTCGATTTAGTGCGGCGTGTTCTTTTCTCTGCTGTCATCCGTGGCTCCCGACTTGTGCTCTGCGTCGAACTCTCTGATGTTAGAGGGGGAAACGTAGCCTCCAGCCAGTCCCCTGTGGCCCCTGGGCTGTCGAAGAAGTGTGTCTTTTGATCATGTATGATCTTCAAACAGGCTGGGAATAATAGAGCATATTTGAGATCCGAGGCTCTGAGTTTCTTTTTAAGCATTTGGTAAGAGGCTCTTCGGCGTATAGTCCGGGTATAGTGAATTCCGGAGGTTTTCGTATTGTATAGGGGATTTCTCCCTGGCAGTTTGGAGCAGAGTGTCTCGGTCCCTATAGTTGAGCATATGGGCTATCATTGGGCGTGGAGGGGCGCCCGCCACTGGTCTCCCTGTAGGGATTCTATGTGCTCTCTCAACAGAGAAGAAGTCGGATAGGCCCTCAGGGGCTACATGCTCTCGCAGCCATTGCTCCACGAATCGGGTGGCGTTAGGTCCCTCAGAGCGCTCCGGCAGACCTATTATTCGAACATTATTCCCCATGCCCTGCCCTCCGCATCTTCGACCCTATCCTGAAGTCCAGCCACCTTCCGCTGCAGCTGTGACAATTGCCCTGCATGGTCCTTGTGTTGCGGCAACAGTTCTGTCAGGAGTAGTTTATTGTTCTTCACTGTGGAGGCCAGCTTATACTGATCGGCCTTGAGGAGCGTAAAGCCGGTTGTCAGGGAACCTATTTGTTGCTCTATTGCATTCTGCGACTCCCTCACCTCTTGCAAGATGAGGTCCAGCTTGTCTGGGGCATTTTCCATGTTGGTTGGTGGAATACAGCTCATTGAGGGCATTTGAGTGGCATTGTCCATGTCCTCCTGCAGCTGCTTGCCCGCAGAAGCCATCTCCGGTGCCTTTCCCTTCGTGCGTCCCATGATACGATACCGAGTGGGGCTAATCCCCCCCTCAAATATGACAGAGTTCAGAGGTTGTAATGCCACCAGATGAGGGAGCACTGAAGACCACCACCAGATCAGGTCAGGACTCAGCAGCGGGCCACCCCAGGCTCATGTTCACAGTTTCGGGTGAGCCCGTGCAGGGACAAGTACACGGGCGTTAAGCGGCCGGCTAAGGAAGATGCACTGGCGAGCAGAAGGGTCTGGACTCAACCTCGCAGGACCTTCGTCTTCGCGGCTAGATGAGGGGGGGCACCTTGCATCAGGCAGTTGTGAAATGAGCATAATTTTGTAAATCACAGGGCCTCCGGGCAGCCTGTGCGTCTCGCCACCGAGGCTGAATAGTGGCTTGACTTGAGTTGAAGGGCAGGCGCCCCTCGCCAGGGTGGGGTTGTCAGCAGTCTGTCCAGCCACAGCATCCAGGCCCCTCTGCTGGCAAAACACCTCTCACGTGGCTTCCTGTGCACCCAGGCGGCGGCCGCTGCCGCAGACACAGCGTCCCCCAGGTGAGCAGTTCAATGAGGTCCTAGCCCGCACAGGCCACTGCTGCTTGCAATTTTAGGCAATACGGGCCCAAGGGTTGAGGGAGGCCCACTTGTGGGAGCGCCGTGCCGCACACCCAGCACTTCCGTGCGTATGACTCACCGCCAGGTAGGTCAGTGCCCCAGAGTCCACCTTTCAGCCAGGTGCCGCCTGAGAGATTAAAGGGGGGTCTGTCCCATTCCGCTCGTTATCCCAGTTCAGCGGGCCCAGCAGGCGGGGACCACTGCTCCGCACCCGCAATTAGAGCACAGTGTGGGCAGGGAAGCCGCTCCGGCACAGCAATTCCCAGCTCCGGGCCCCTATAGATCGTCCGTGGCCACCGCCGGTGAAGACCCCACAGCGAAACAGTACAGGGGAGAAGGTGGTAGGCCGCCCCGATCAGGGACGCCGCTGCATATGTTGGAGCGGGTTGCATTCCGTACCTCACAGACGATCATGCATTATGGCTGTGCGGGTCTCCGGTGCTATTTTCACGCACCTCCAAGCCCGTCAGGGCGGCAGCACCCAGCCCCCTGGGACAACACAGACCCTCCAGTCAGTGCGCCGGGCCCATAGTGTGCGTTGCACTCGTCACCAGCAATCCGGCTGTTCTCGTGGCTCTTATGGCGCCATACGATTTCACACCGCTCATTCCGTGCCTCTTCAGTTTTCATGCACAGCAGGGGAGGTCTGTTTTCTGGATGCCCCCAGCTTCACTGATATTTGCCGGATAATTGGGTCCGGTCTTAGAGCTCTGCTACAGTGCAGCCGCCATGTGCGGCAGTTAGCCACCCCCCCCTTCCTTGCACAAGCTCATTATTAGTTGCTAATTTGCAGCGATCGCAGATACCCTGATTTTATCTTCCTTTTAAGTTTCTCAACAACTACTGAACGGATTTACACCAAATAACAAAAGGCACAATCTGTGGACCAAAAGCTAGCTAGCTGCCAAATTTTGTGTAATTATGTCCAGCGGTTTGGGCTGTAGTTGTGTTTAAAGCTCCTATAGAAATTAACATGGGAAACAAACTTTTTTTGACCCCTCTTTTTCTTGGCCCCAGCTTGATGGATCACATCAAAACTTTCCAGGCACAACAAGAATTACCAGTGCACTTTTTTGGGTAAATTTTGTGAATATTCATCAAACGGGGCCAAAGATATAGGCTAATCAAAAAATGCTTTTCTTATGTAAACATGGTCCCAACTATAAATGCCTACTGGTGACTGCCAATAGGAGAGATATATATATATATATATATATATATATATATATATATATATTCACTGAAAAAACCATAAGGTTTTAGGGACAGTTATAGTTAGTTGGACATTGCACTCGTACAAAACCCGTGAAATTCCCCCGTTATAGTTAGTCCAGCTAACTATAACTCGCGCCCCCGCAATGCACTGCTGATGACGTCACATATTACATCACTCATGACATGGTCAGTGACATCACTGATGACATCACTGATGACATCTCAAATGACATCACTGATGACATCATCCACGTGATAATCTCATGCACCTCCTCACACCCTGATCGTCATCGCCTTTGAAAAAGAAGTTATTCACTTCGAAACGCGTCAGGCGTATTCATGAAGGATCAGCAGTGAATGGATTCGGCATGTCGGGTGTCGTTTAAACCGAATAAAGGTCTGTGACTTTAAGCTGCTGTTGGAGTGCTTTTCACCCGGTGGGCAACCTTTGAGCATGATATTTATGGCGGCAGTCCTGCTGCCGAAGAGCACCACCTCGTTATAACTGAGGGCCACGGGGTTGGATACTTACCAATTTTCACATGTGGAAGCAGCAGCTCAGGATATGAACGAGCCCGTCTGTTGAGGCTCATATAAGGGCTTTGAACATTTCTGACACTTTAATTACTGTGCACCCATCCAGGGAATTAACTCCTCTGCCACTACAAAGCCCAGGATGCCCCACGCATGTTCTTTAATGGAGCAGCTCATTTGGAGGCGTGACAACAATGGACTATTTAACATCCTGGGCGGTGTCAGACTATGCACCTTTTGATCGTCATCGCCTTTGAAAAAGAAGTTATTCACTTCGAAACGCGTCAGGCGTATTCATGAAGGATCAGCAGTGAATGGATTCGGCATGTCGGGTGTCGTTTAAACCGAATAAAGGTCTGTGACTTTAAGCTGCTGTTGGAGTGCTTTTCACCCGGTGGGCAACCTTTGAGCATGATATATATATATATATATATATATATATATATATATATATATATCAAAGGTTACAGGGACATTATATTTAGGCTCTGATTTAATTCATACAAAATCATAGTAATTCACCAGTTATAGTTACCTGAGCGAACTATAATTTACACCCCCGCAATGCACTGCTTATGACCTCAGATATTACATCACTCATGACTAGGGGTGGTTGGAGCTCGCGGAATTAAACTACGCGGAAGTCCTAGGAGTTGCATAAAAACTCAGGGGAATAACACAGAGTTCCTCCCATCTCCTTGTGTTGGCTTTGCTCGCCCTAAGTTGGTAAGATATGCCCAGATGTGGGTCCCTTGCTCACTTTGCCACTGGATTCAAACTAGCCTGGCTGATGAAGGGTGTTACCCAGAAACCGGTCCAAGGATGCTTGTTTCCGGTTCAGGGAAGACCTGGCTTGGCAGTTCAGGCTGGACTGTTCCCATGAGGCACAGGGTCAAGGCTGATTTGCATACAGCTGGGTCTGAACTGAGGTGGCGAAGTGAGCTAAAGAATGATGATGGATTCAACCCAGATCTGTGACTGGGGGTGAGTATCTGAAAAGTTTCAGCGCTCCGTCCATCATCTCCTTGTGTTTACAGAGTTCCTCCCAGCCCGCAGCTTCTATCAATTAATTTACACGAACGCTGTATCTTTGTCATAAGAGCTGTACAATATTTAGCAAATATGGCACAACATACCCAGTCAGTGAGAGGTCATATACACCGAGAGGAGGTCTCAGGGAGAAAAATTAAAGGCTTTGGGGTGAACCAGCGGCTATACAAAACATAAGAAACATTAATGTCCAGGCGCGAGGCTGGAGGTACCTCAACCACACGTGTAAAGGAGAACATGTAGGTTTAGAAGAAGTTAACTTCACTGAACTCACTGAGATGCACAGAGGTGCAGCTGCACACTGTGAATGTACATGCGCCGCACACGCATAAGCCTCAATTCAAACACAATGCTTGTGGAGATAGATCACACAGTGCCACAAGTGGTTTAGTTAACAGTGAACATTGTAAATCTTTTCTCACTCACAACCCAAGTGGTGTAACCTCTATTTACCATGTTATCAGTGTTAAGTTTCATAAGAAAAGGTGCTTCTTACAAAGAGAAGCTACTCCGTAATGCTTCCCATTCAGAAATTGCAATCTGTTTTCCTGTACTGCAAATCCCTCTAGTGATGTTTCCAAATATTTAAAAGATGTTTAATAGCGGAGAAGGGTTGAGTCCCAGGGAGTCTGCCACTGAATATTGAAAAAACCTAAAGCAAGACTCACTAGCTGGAGGAGGCATTGCACCACGATGAGTGACAGAGAGCAGGGCATCACCGCGGAAGGAGCTGAGGGATCGCAGCAGCTTCACTGTATGCTATGGCGAGCACACCGCATCTGACATCCCTGGGAAGTAGGGAGCTGAGGCCTGGGAAGGGAGTTGAACTGGCAGGAGTGGTCACAGCCCCAGCAAAATGCAGCATGTGCTGGACAGGAGGCTCTTCCCTAATGCGTCATTGTACACTGAAGATGCTGCACTTTGCCCCCTCACCATCACTTCCTCTGCCCTGCATTCTCACAAATTGATTTGGTGTTTTTAACTCCGCCCACATCACAGCCCCACCTTTTCCAATCTAAGCACAACCCATTGTTCTGCTAAGCCTTCCTCCCAAGTCCTATTACCGCCTAAGAAACCGGCTCAGTCAGAGTTATGCCTATTATATCCCTTACTCAAGAAAAAGCTCCGTCAACTATGCACCAGTCGCAGCCGGCATGGCTCACAGGTGGGGGGGCGGGTGCAGGGTCACGTGGGGTGGAGGGGACGGGCGAGTGGTCACGAGGGAATGGGGGGGTCGCTCAGGGAGGAGGGGTTTAAATAATTAAAAAAAATTAAAAACTTACCTTTCCCGGGTCCCGCGTCTTCACTGCTGGGTCTGTTCCTGCTTTGCTGCCTCCACAGGAACAGGAAGCAGGCAGCCTCCCTCCCGTCCCCTAAGCCAATCACAATGCTGCAATAGCAGCATTGTGATTGGTTGGGACACCGAACTCACAGGCGGCTATGCTGAGGCCATTTTCTCCATGTAGGCTGCATGCAGCCTACATGGAGAAAAGGGAGAGTTCGCATGACTGGTTGGTCGGCCCCAGAGACCAAACAGTCAGGGCCCACAGCATTGGGCTAGCCACTTCTCCCCTACCCTCGAGCAGACCTGCCCACCCACCCGTCCGCCCCCAACCAAACCCTTCTGCTTTCTCGCAGTGCGAGAAGCAGAAACATAAAATGGTATTTATAATACCTGCTGTGCACTTACTAGCTTAAGCCCTTTGGCTCTGAAAGACTAGCTGAAAAAGCTGGTATTCCTGCTAACCGGTAAACTCTGCTATGCGGTGGTGGGCAGAGTGGGCAGAGTTTTTTCTGAACTCCGCGCTCCAAGTTGAGCGTGGAGTGGCAAAACTCCACGAACTACATCGGCAGAGTGAAGTTTACTGCCCACCCCTACTCATGACATGGTCAGTGACATCATTGATGACATCACTGATTACATTCCAAATGACATCACTTATTACATCATCCCATGACTGTAACTGTTTCGTAAATGTTTCTGAGCCTTAAAGATATGTACTAAGCTACTGCATGAGTTAAATTCCTCTTCTTTCTGTACTAGCTATTAATCATAATATTTTTAACATATCTCATCTGAGTGGCTGCGTGACTGTCTGTATCAGTGTGTGAGTGGATGTCTGAGTGGCTGTATGGGTGTGTGAGTGAGTGTGTGAATGGCTGTATGGATGTTAGTGGGTGTTAGCTGCTCTATGGGTGAGTGAGTGGCTGTGTGAGTGGCTGTATGGATGTGTCAGTGAGTATGTGAGTGGCTGTATGGGTGAGTTAGTGGTTGTGAGTAGCTGCATAGGTGTATGAGTGGGTGTGTGAGCAGCTGTATGGCTGACTGAGTGGCTGTGTGAGTGGCTGTATGGGTGAGGGAGTGGGTGTGAGAGTGGCTGAATGGGTCAGTGAGCAGCTGTTTGAGTGTGTGTATAGGTAAGTGAGTGGGTGTGAGTGACTGTATTTGAGCGTGAATATCTGTGTGAGTGGCTATAAGCGTGAGTGTGTGGGTATGTAAGTGGTTGTATGGGTATGTGAATGGGTACTTAAGGGGCTCTGTGGGTGTGTGAGCTGTTGTATGGGTGAGTAAGTGGGTGTGTCAGTAGCTGTATTGGTGAGTGAGTGGCAGTGTGAGTGGCTGTATGGATGGGTGTGTAAGTACCTGTATGTGTGAGTGAGTGGCTATGTGAGTTTCTGTATGGGTGATTGAGTGGGTGGATGAATGGCTGTAAGGGTGTATGAGTGGTGTGTAAGTGTCCGTATGTCTATATCACTGAATATATGTGACGGCTGTATTGGTGAGTGAGTGGGTGTATGAGTGGCTGAATGGGTGAGATAGTGGGTATGTGAGTGGCTGTATGAGTGAGTGGATGTGTGAGTGGCTCTATGGATGAGTGATTGGTTGTGTGAATACCGATATGAGTCTGTAATTGGGTTTGTGAGGGTTTGTGTGGGACTAGGAGTGCATGAATGAGAGGTTCTATGGGGTGTGAGTGGGTGTGAGTGGTTCTGTGGATGATGCCATCAATGATGTCATCAGTGATTCCATTTGAGAGGTCATGAGTGATGTCATCAGCGTTGTCACTGACCATATCATGAGTGATGTAATATGTGAGGTCATAAGCAGTGCATTGCGGGTGTATAAGTTATAGCTCAGGTAACTATAACTAGCGAATTATTATGGTTTTATACAAGTGAAAACTGAGCCTAACTATAACATCCCTGTAAACTTTGTTTTTTCAGCAAATGTCTACGTTTTTTAGAATTCTATTTCCTAACTATAACATCCCTGTAACCTTTGATTTTTTAAGTGAATTTAAAAGGTTTCTTAATTTTATTTCCTAACAGTAACCTGTAACCTTTGAGGGTGAGTGTGTGAGTGAGTGCATGAGTATCTGAGTGGGTGTGTGAGTGTGTGAATGTCTCAGTGGGTGTGTGAGTGTCTCAGTGGGCATGGGCGTGGCTGCATAAGTGTCTCACTGGGTTTATGAGTGGTGCTTGAGTGTCTCAGTGGGTCTGTGAGTGGGTGCATGAGTGTCTGAGTAGGTATCTGAGTGGGTTTGTGAGTGCCTCAATGTGTATATGAGTCAGTCTGTGAGTGCATGCATGTCTGAGTGGGTCTGTGAGTGGCTGTGTGAGTCTCTGAGTGGGTCTGTGAGTGGGTGTTTGAGTCTCTGAGTGGGTCTGTGAGTCAGTATGTGAATCTCTGAGTAGGTCTGTGAGTGGGTGTGACAGAGTATGAGTGGGTCTGTAAGTGGCTGCATGTATCTCTGAATGGGTCTGTGAGTGGGTGTGTGAGTCTCTGAGTGGGACTGTGAGTGGGTGTGTGAGGCGCTAAGTGTGTCTGTGAGTCAGTAGATTAATCTCTGAGTAGGTCTGAAAGTGGGTGTGACAGAGTATGAGTGGGTCTATGAGTGGGTACATAAGTGTCAAAGTGGGTCTATGAGTGTGTGTGTGAGTGTCTGAGTAGGTCTGTGAGTGTGTGTGTGTGAGTGGGTGTGTGATTGTCGGAATAGGTCTATGAGTGGGTGTATCAGTGTTTGACTGTGTCTGTCAGTGTGTGTATGTGAGTGCCTGAGTGTGTGAGTGGGTGTCTGTGTGGGTGTGTCAGTAGCTGTTTCAGTGACTGGGCCACAACGCAACCACTCCTGCCCCTTTATCCAAAAGAAGTCAGAAAACATTCTTGCTTTGCCTTCACCAAGCCCAGGAGTTAGGATCATATGGGCTTTACAGAAGTGGAGCTTCAACGGGGCACCTGCTTTGTTTGTCTGTGTAAGTGCTGGCCACGACTAAATGGAGGAGGGGGGCTGCCCGGCCCCCCTCCTTGGGCCGATTTCGGCCCTGGTGACCCCATCCCCAGGCAGGGCCCTGTCTTCATTGAATAGGGGAGGGGGCTGAGCAGCCCCTATCCCTGGGCCGTTTTTCTGCCCTGAGGACCCCATCGCCAGGCCTTTATATATATATATATATATATATATATATATATATATATATATTATATATATATATATATATATATATATATGTTCCACAATATGCCTTTGCATTTTGACGACGCACTCCACAGCAGAGAAATTAAAAAGCGACCAGCATTCTATATTTAGAAATCTTTTACTTGTCTTACGCGTTTCGGAGCTCAGCTCCTTGCTCACAGACTTTCATGGTGCACAAACAACTTAAAAAAGACTACAATTCCCAGCATGGAGCACTGTCTTCAACTCACCTGTTAAGACCCACTGGGAGTCAATTGGAATAATTAACATGCAGAGGGGATGCCTTTAAACACACTGCGTGCACCATGAAAGTCTGTGAGCAAGGAGCTGAGCTCCGAAACGCGTAAGACAAGTAAAAGATTTCTAAATATAGAATGCTGGTCGCTTTTTAATTTCTCTGCTGTGGAGTGCGTCGTCGAAATGCAAAGGCATATTGTGGAACATAAAATTAACGGCTGCCTGGTCGTGAGGACTGCACCACCCCGAGCGGGGCCAGAGCCTGGAAATCCGGAGCTTGATGGCACAGCTGACAAGCACAATGATCGACATTCAGCATTTGGAGGCCCACTGAAGGGTAATGTAAAAATGAACACTGCATGTTGCAGCGCAGGGTCTACTAAGACTTAACAATTTAAAAAGACTACAATTCCCAGCATGGAGCACTGTCTTCAACTCACCTGTTAAGACCCACTGGGAGTCAATTGGAATAATTAACATGCAGAGGGGGATGCCTTTAACACACTGCGTGCACCATGAAAGTCTGTGAGCAAGGAGCTGAGCTCCGAAACGCGTAAGACAAGTAAAAGATTTCTAAATATAGAATGCTGGTCGCTTTTTAATTTCTCTGCTGTGGAGTGCGTCGTCGAAATGCAAAGGCATATTGTGGAACATATATATATATATATATATATACAATAAATTTGATGCACAAAATTTCCTTTTGCAGAAGCAACTTATCCCCAATTACCTTCAATTAATCGTCTCACTATTGTCTCCAATACCTGCAATCATAATTGATTTAGGTGATGCCTCGCTTTTCTTAAATTCCTAACTAATGAAACAATGAATATAAGAACAACATCAGTGCATAGGAACAAAGTGCCCTATTTATCAAGGGTTTGTGTCGCATTTGCACCACGCAACATGGTGCATGCACCACGTAAACCCTAAAATGCGATTTATTTAACCCCCTTCGCTGCTAGGCCTTTTCCCCCCCTGTGCTAAGCCTGTTTTTGGCTATTTGGGGTAGTTCTAGCTTAGGCCCCTGTAACTTTTTGACCACATAAGGTATCCACGCCAAATTTGCGTCCTTTTCTTCCAACATCATGGGGATTCTAAATGTACCCAGGGTTTGTGATTCCCCTGGAGGGAACCCAGAAATTAGCCAAAATACAGCAATTTGTTTGTTTTTTTAAATGGGAAAAAAGTGCTGCAAATGAAAGCGTCTGTTTTTTCCCCTGCAAATGGTATCAACAAAGGGTTTGTGGTGCTGAAATCACCATCTTCCCAGCTTTCAGGGACTGACAGACTTTTGTCAGAAAACCAACAATTTTTACACAGTTTTGGCATTTTACTGGGACACAGCCTATTTTTTCTATTTTTTGTGCTTTCAACCTTCTTCCAGTTAATGGTAGAAATGGGTATAACAGCAATAATGGGTCCTGGAAAGCTATACATTTTAGCAAAGTAGACAAAATTCAGAATTCAGTAAGGGGTCATTTGTGTAGATCCTTCAACGTTTCTTTATAGAAACTAACATTTGAAGATAGGAAAAATTGAAAATGAGTTGAAAAAAGCAGCCATTTGTGCCAACTTTTTCACCTGTAACTTCTTCTAAATATGACAGATTTTTTTAAGCAATATACCCAGTGGCGGCTCCCCCATTGGGGCGTCGCCCCACTGCTTTCTCGCAGTGCGAGAAGGCAGAAACATAAAATGGTAAAACTACCATTTTATGTTTCTGCTTCTCGCACTGCGAGAAAGCCGAAGTGCCTGGTTGTGGGCGCGTGGGTGGGCGATCCTGCTCGAGGGCAGGGGGGGGAGTGGCTGGCCCACTGTTGTGGGCCCTGACTGTTTGGTCGGCCCCAGGGCCGAACAAAGCAGTCATGCGCACTCCCCATTTTTCTCTATGTAGGCTGCTGCATGCAGCCTACATAGAGAAAATGGCCCTGCTGGGGCGCTCTCTGCTGCGCCTCTCCAATCACAACGCTGCCATTGCAGCATTGTGATTGGCTTAGGGGAGCAGGAGGAGGGAGGCTGCCTACGTGCCAGGAGAACTCCAGAGCAGCAGGAGCTGAGGCTGCGGCGCGGTCGCGGAGAAAGGTAAGTTTTTTTTTATTATATATAGATTAAAACGCTGCTGCACCGAAAAGGTGAGATATCGCACGTTACTACCGCTTTTACACAACAACGCTATCTAGTCAGTGTAACTGCCAGCCCTGCCCTGCCAGCACTTCCTTGGAATGACACGACCAGCAGTTCTCAGCAGGGCAGCTTTTATGCAGCATTCTGAAGCACGAACTGCTCCAGATTATAACACGGAAAGTCACATTTAAGGAACGGGGAGATCAAGTGACTTGCCCAGAATCACAGGAATGTGAGCCGATGCCGGGACTCAAAACTGGTTCGCAGTTCTAAGGTGGGCAGCTCTGGCAGTTAAGCCACAGCTCCCTTTGCTCTATTCCAGTTTATCAAAAGCCCGCCATTAATCCCCGCACTTCTCACCCGAGCGGCTATAAAATATGGGCAGCACCAGCACCTACGACCAAAGCAGTGGAAATTCAGAGGGAGTGGCGGCTCCATTTCTCCACATGACTGACTTCCGTTTAATAGGACAGTGTCTGCACCTCTTCAGTTCTATCTTATCCAAAGCATACCGTGTTTGCCATCAGCTGGCACCTCTAACTGACAAATAAGGAAGACCCTGTGGTAAAGAGCACCCTGAGATCTATTGCTCACAAAGAGAGTACTCTAGCGCTTCTGTATCAAGGCCGCTTGGGTTTGACAATGCTTGCTGGAACTGCGGCTGCTTGGCTTTGACAATGCTTGTTGATACTGCGGCCACAGCCGGGGCATTCCTGGCCTTTGCACTGAGTGTGCTGTGCTGAATCTCGGTGGCCTGCGTGTGGTTCAATTGTGACCACAACGTGGCAAGATGGCCCCGTGGCGCAAGATGCGCTGAAGCCCCAGGATCCAAAATATGACTATGCGATGTGCAGCGATATAGACTGCAAGAAATGCTGCAGCAGAAGGCCCCAGCACAGCAAGGATGGCAAGAATGAACACGATGGAAGAGAAGGAAGCACGGGCAGAGCCCCGGTGCCCTCCTGGGAGCACTTTACTTGCTGCAAACATGGAGGCTGGGAGCGGGAACAGTGCTTCTTTACTATGAGGCACCATCACCACTTACATCCTGTCCTTTCACCTTCCAGGCGAGAAGCCAGATCCCAGCAGGCTCGAGTAGGAGGCCTGGTTGCTAAAGTACACACTGAGTGTCATCACCAATTAAAGTCTTGGTCTAGAACAGAAGCTCAGCGCTGACTGTAAATAAATCACCAATACTTCAGTTTGGGCCAGCAACATTGTTCTTCAGTCATACACAAATGAATTATACAACTTAATTTCACAAGCCACTACAGGCAAAACTGAAAAAGGCTCCATTGAGACCAAACACGACACTTGCACAACTTCAGCAATTGCGCTCTCTCCTTGTGCAGACACAGCAGGGCTCTATTTTGCTAAAAGGATGAATTATAAAATAAGAACATAAATAAAGCCCCGACATGACCAAGTGCTGCTACGCTTGAAAGGTGTGTGCCAGCATGCTATCACTGCGCCTTCATCACGGGCTGCCAATCCAACCTGCCAGCTTGCCTTGAAGCAAAACACCACACTCTGTGCCTCCAATAAGAAATTAATAAATATATTCACATATATCTACCAAGAAAAATGACATGGAGAGTTTACAGAGTCAGTTGATGTTATCGGCTATCTCTCTAAGCAAAAGGTGAATTTTAGATCATTTCATGCACCCCACAAAATGGTGACCAGGCTGCGAATATCACAATAAGGACCTCACAAGTACTGACCAATACTGCATGTAGACTCACATTCACATCACAATGGTTAAGTGGTTCTCATAATGTCACTACTCTACCTACCTATTCAAAAAAGGACGTGTATTGGCTACCTACCTGCTAGAAATAATCTCTTCCTCAAAGAGGCCACTGAACTCCTGTTCCTTATGCTAGAATTCCAAAGCCTCTCTTGTGAGAGTAATAATCAGATTAACTTACATAATTATTTTCGAGGAATGAATGGGTTTGCGCCGGGAGGTGCATCGATCAGCCAAGCGCTTCCTTCCCAGGTGTGGGTGCAGGCTGCCTCGGCTCTCTGTGGGCCGACTTGTCTCTCCTTGGGTTAGAAGTGGAAGGGTGGCATGTAGACAAACGCGTACAAGCTGGAGGTGCCCTCTCTCTGGTTTAGCGACCCCCTCTCAGGGGTGTGTGCAGCAGGTGGGAATGGCTTTTGTGCAAGTTTGTCATGCACTAGACTGTGTGCACCAGCAGGTTGGGAAGGTTACACTAGCTTCTTGTGCACCAGGAGTGTGCACCACCAGGCAGGGAAGGTTCTCTGTGCACCAGCTTCTTGTGAACTGGGAGTGTGCACCAGCAGGTCCGGATGGCTCTTTGTGCACCAGCTTCTTGTGCACGGGGAGTGTGCACAGCAAGTTGGGAGGGCTCTCTGCGCACTGGGTTGTGAGCACCAGCCGACAGGAGAGACCCGGGACTCTGTGTGTGATGTGAGGCAGCTGCCTGCTGGGCCAGCTCTCATCAGCCGCCTCTCTCTGCGAGCCATGTGCGTCTGTAGGGATGCATTCAGCAAGGTGTCTCGTTTCTCCACGACCTGTTGGTGTGTTCGTGACAAACCAACCATCCTATTCCAGGTGTGCACAAATCCTAGCACGCATCAAACTTTTATGGGAGAACCGGAAGTGCCAGTGCTGGAGAAATAAATCAGTAGCGCTCCTTTAGGGCCGTACCATTTCATGAAAGAACATGTGTTGAATATCAGGCAGTGCATGTATTAATATTAATCTAACCCCCCCATATAGGTCTACAATCTGCTATAAACTACCAACAGAAAGTCAAATGATGTCTGCTCACTGCCCCCATGAAATCCAAGGTGTTTACTTGCAGTTAAATGAAATAAGGCATTTGTTTATTGAATGGTTGTTTGTGCATTGCTGATTAGATATAATGGATTGCTGCTTCCAAAGTGACAGAAAAGTTGTATAACTTTTGGTGCCGGATTGAATGCATTGTAACAATGAGTGAACACATTTGCACTCGGAACTGGGCAGTTTGTCAACAGTGCTAACGGATCATGATTGTTAATGTCAAATTAAGAGAAGGTCGTCCCAGATAAACGTCTTTGTTTTTTGTTGTGTGTAAGGATGAGCGCTCCACAGGACTGTGCTGTTGTTGTTGAGCTGGGTGGTCAGTTGTCCATTTCCGGCCTTTGCAGGTACTTTCCCCATGGCATCTCTTGCCGAGTCTCTCTAGCAGTGATGCAGTATTGTGCCGCAGTATGGGTGACATCATGTTCGAGCTGCCTGTTTAAGTTGGTTTGGTCAAGGACACGTACTCTTTGTTGAGCTTGCAGTGCTTTGCCTGCTGTCTGGCTCTGGTGCCTTGTTATCAGACCTCAGAGTGGTTGACACCTTCCTGCTTTCTCAAATTTGCTTGAAAAGGCACTATTTGCCCACTCTTTTTTCAAAATTTTCTCGGGGGGAAAACCCCCCCGAACCTCCCGTAGGTGGTTCAGGCTCGCTCGCTACACTCGCTCGCCGCAGAGAAGTACAACAATTGTTTTACGCCCCACCACTTTCAAATGTAACCAGCCACCTCTGAATATACCGTTACATCCGCTGGACCTTTCTGGTTGTGGGGATATATAGGACTTGTAGGTTCACCAAGAACCCGATGAACCCAGAGCCAATAACCGAGCAGCGTCTTGCAATGGTTTGTTATTGTGTACCGGGTATATAGCAATTCATTTGGGAAAATATGTACAGTGAAAAATCGGGATGAAAGACATCTATGTATTTCTGAAAATTGGAACAAAATATAGAGTTTAGAAACAGTAGCTATTTGCTCATTTCCGAAATTGTGAGTACCCATACTAGCATGAGAATTATAGGACATTTTTCAAAGTGACTTCTTTTTTACACATTGTCTTTCATTTGGAAGGCAGAAATTCATGGAAAGTCAATAGGTAATAACAGTTGCTCTACAATTCTGTGTTACCTAAGTCTCCCAATAAAAATGGCACCTCACTTGTGTGGGTGGGCCTAGTGCCCGCGACAGGAAACGGCTCAAAACGCAATTTGGACACACTTAATTTTTACAGTGAAAACTGACCCCTTTTTTTTTTCAAAGTGCCTAGCTGTGGATTTTGAATCCTTGCTCTGCGGGCACCAAGGGAAACCTACCAAACCTATGCATTTTTGAAACCTAGACACCCAGGGGAATCCAGGATGAGGTGACTTGTCTGGCTATCACCAGGTTCTGTTACCCAGAATCCTTTGCAAACCTCAAACTTTGTAAAAAAAAAAAAACCACATTTTCCTCACATTTCTGGGATGAAAAGTTCTGGAATCTGCGTGGATCCACAAATTTCCTATCACCCAGCGTTCCCCCAGGTCTCCCAATAAAAATGGTACCTCACTTGCGTGGGTGGGTCAAGTACCCGCGACAGGCAAGGGCCCAAAACGTATTGAGGAGTCATCAAAATTACCTATCACAAAACAACCTGGTATTGCTAGTGGGGTCACCTGGGTTTTTGGCCCCGGGATCAGCAGCCATCTTGGGAAACCTACCAAACCCACAAATTTCTGAAAACTAGACACTCGGGGAAGTCCAGCGAGGTATGGCTTGCGTGGACCCCCCAATGGTTTCCTACCCAGAGAGGTGTGGTGCAGCGGCCAGGGCAGCTGACTTCGGAGCACAGGGTTCACGGTTCGATCCCCGGCACCGGCGGCAGCTCAGCTCAGCACCATGTGACTCTGGGCAATAGCTCACTTAATTTCCACGACGGCCCCCAGCGCCTTGAGACCCGTAAGGGTGAGTAGCTGCGCTATATAAAAACGGACTTACTACCCAGAATCCCCTGCAAACTTCAAATTTAGCTGAAAAAAACACATGTTCTCACGTTTCTGTGTGGGAAAGTTGTGGGATCACCGGGCTGACACAAATTTCCTACCACCCAGCATTCCCCCAGGTCTCTCGATAAAAATGGTACCTCACTCGCGTGGGTGGGTCAAGTACCCGCGACAGGCAAGTGCCCAAAACGTATTGAGGAGACATCAAAATTACCTATCACAAAACAACCTGGTATTGCTAGGGGGGTCACCTGGGTTTTTGGCCCCGGGACCAGCAGCCATCTTGGGAAACCTACCAAACCCACAAAACTAGACACCCGGGGGAGTCCAGCAAGGTATGGCTTGCGTGGATCCCCCAATGTTTTCCTACCCAGAATCCCCTGCAAACCTCAAATTTAGCTGAAAAAATCCCATTGTTGAAAACTTGACACCCAGGGGAATCCAGGATGGGGTGACTTGTTTGGCTCTCACCAAGTTCTGTTACCAAGGATCCCATGCAAACCTCAAACTTTGTAAAAAAAACATACATTTTCCTCATATTTCTATGATGGAAATTTCTGGAATCTGCGTGGATCCACAAAATTCCACCTACCCCGCATTCCCCAAAGTCTTCCGATAAAAATGGTACCTCACTTGCGTAGGTCGGTCAAGTACCCGCGACAGGCAAGGGCCCAAAACGCAACGTGGACACAACACATTTTTACAGTGAAAACTGACCCTTTTTTTGCAAAGTGCCTAGCTGTGGATTTTGAACCCTAGCTCTGCCAGCACCTTGGGAAACCTACCAAACCTATGCATTTTTGAAACCTAGACACCCAGGGGAATCCAGGATGAGGTGACTTGTTTGGCTCTCACCAGGTTCTGTTACCCAAAATCCTTTGCAAACCTCAAACTTTGTTAAAACAAAACTAATTTTCCTCACATTTCTGTGATGGTAAATTCTGGAATCTGCGTGGATCCACAAATTTCCTATCACGCAGCGTTCCCCCAGGTCTCCCAATAAAAATGGTACCTCACTTGCGTAGGTGGGTCAAGTACCCGCGACAGGCAAGGGCTCAAAACGTATTGAGGAGACATCAAAATTACCTATCACAAAACAACCTGGTTTTGAGTTGGGGGGTCCCTTGGGTTTTTGGCCCCGGGCTCAACGGCCATCTTGGCAAATCTACCAAACCCACACATTGCTGAAAACTAGACACCCGGGGAAGTCCAGCGAGGTAGGCTTGCATGGACCCCCCAACAGTTTCCTACCCAGAATCCCCTGCAAACCTCAAATTTAGCTGAAAGAAAACACATTTTTCTCAAATTTCTGTGTGTGAAAGTTGTGGGATCACTGGGCTGACACAAATTTCCTACCGCCCAGCATTCCCCCAGGTCTCCGGATAAAGATGGTACCTCACTCGTCTGGGTGGGTCAAGTGTCCGCGACAGGCAAGGGCCCAAAGTGTATTGAGGAGACATCAAAATTACCTATTACAAAACAACCTGGTTTTGCAAGGGGGGTCCCCTGGGGTTTTGGCCCCGGGCTCGGCAGCTATTTTGGGAAACTACCAAACCCACACATTTTTGAAAACTAGACACCTGGGGGAGTCCAGCGAGGTATGGCTTGCGTGGATCCCCCAATGTTTTCCTACCCAGAATCCCCTGCAAACCTCAAATGTAGCTGAAAAATCACATTTTTCTGAAGTTTCTGTGTGGGAAAGTTGTGGGATCACCGGGCTGAAAGAAATTTCATACCACCCAGCGTTCCCCCAGGTCTCCCGATAAAAAAGGTACCTCACTCGCGTGGGTGGATCAAGTGCCCGCGACAGGCAAGGGCCCAAAGCGTATTGAGGAGACATCAAAATTACCTATCACAAAACAACCTGGTTTTGCAAGGGGGTCACCTGAGTTTTTGGTCCCGGGCTCGGCGGCCATCTTGGGAAACTACCAATCCCACACATTTCTGAAAACTAGACACCCGGGAGAGCCCAGCAAGGTATAGCTTGCGTGGATCCCCCAACGTTTTCCTACCCAGAATCCCCTGCAAACCTCAAATTTAGCTAAAAAAAACTACATTTTCCACATATTTGTGTGTGGAATCACCGTGCCTTCACAAATGTCCTACCCCACAGCGTTCCCCTTAGTCTCCCGAGTAAAATGATACCTCACTTGTGTGGGTAGGGCAAGGGCCTGTGACTGGGAAGAGCCAAAAACATAGGGATTAAGGGTATAGCACCCCAAATTCTAAGCGCTACATTTTGTTAAAATACATTTTTAGCCAAATCTGTATTGGACACCCACACAAGTGAGGCAGCATTTTACTCGGGAGACTGAGGGGAATGCTGTGGGATAGGACATTTTTGCCAGCACAGTGATTCCACACAAAAATATGTGGAAAATATGTTTTTTCCAGCTAAATTTGAGGTTTGCAGGGGATTCTGGGTAGGAAAACGTTGGGAGATCCACGCAATGTTATATTCCATATAGGTACCATAATATAGGCCCAGGTAACTTCATAACCCTTCACCTATATTCTTCCCTACATTGCACTTATAACAGTTTACAGGGACTGACCTTTTACCTAGATACAACACTGCATTCAGAACGCGGGTTATCCCTAGTTTGAAATCTCATACATTATGCATGAGGATTCTCAGAAGCACAGCAGGACTACCATCTCCTGTATAATATCTATGAATAAAGTTCATGCCCGACGTCATCCTTAGTCTGACACAGTAATACAGCGAGGTAGGACCCCTGTGGAGACCTATGGGTATATATATATCGCATCTTGCTAAGATAGATAGAGGAGATCAGGACTTCCCGGCAGACACACTGACCAGAGATGCTGAGGTTCCTGCATGGAGACACTCCAGCTCGCAGTGGTCTAACATCCCTCACCGGGTGTCCAACTCAAGACCAAGACGGGGTCCCATAGTCTCTCACTTTAGGTAATGGGGTTGACTTTATCCTAGAGGGATTCTTGGCTTAACACCTACACACATGCTAGGTACACTTAGGTACATCTAGTTAGGAAGACATCATAGGAGTACGCAACTTTTTAATATCGTGTATTTTATGTACTTGTATGTATTCATGATTACTGCAAGATGGTAGAGCTTTACCATCCGTTTACTTTTATAGTGCTTCTAATCCTATATATCTGCTACTGTCTAACGGTTGTTGCAGCTCATCTATTTTACACCAGAATAACAACTGTTCAATAAATACTTATTGAAAACGCCCAGCCTGTTTATTCTGTGTACCTCTCTAAGACAAACTAAGTAAGTACGAGTTACTGAACAAAAAGTAGTATATTGTGTCCACGGTCCTGAGGGATAAGGGTTGTCATGTTAGATGGTTGCCAAGAACTATTCTCTCCTTGGTAAGAGGAGAATTTAGTGGCACTGTGAGCTAGCTGGTACAAAAGGCTAACATACGCAGTGGGGGTGTTCAGAATCAGTCCGACACCAATCCTACAGTGTATGCTGTCCGAATGCGCAGATCCTGTATAGGTTTTATAGGAACTACACGACATGGCGCCGCCAACGTTGGTTGGGTACTTATTTAACAGTAGAATCTGAGTAGTTCAGTCGTGCTAGTCTCAGAGACCCCTACTCACAACTCCCCAGAGACGTCTGGAGTGGGTGGGCACTAACTCTGCCACAGCTGAGTAGGCAAAAATCCTATTTATTGGCTGTTGGTTAATCAAGCTTGAAGGACACTTTGTTCCTAAATTGTGCAAAACACCTTATCTTAGTTCCCTTGAAAAGCTCTTCTTCTCTAAAAACAATGACTGAAGAAATAATAGATAGAGTTACGCAAGAAATAAATCTCTCAGCAGACGAAGAAGACGCAGATGCAATTTCAATTGCAGAAAATGTTAGAAATGCCGTTACTATAAAACTAGGTGCACACGGTCTAACATCCAGGGGTGGACCAGTAGCTTTTGTGATTGAGGCACACGAATCATTTAAAACAGAGGTATTCTATTCATGGGTTACATTCCCAGTTGCAAATGCAAGAACAAAAACATTTCACTTCTACACAGAAAGTGGAATACCAGAAGAATATTGTCCCTATGAGGACATTGAAGTTCCACTAACTTACCAGGAACATTTATACTGGTTTAAAGGCGCCCTCCCCCGTACAAGAAATAAAGTAAGACTCCAGTATTAGCAGCCTACACACCACATCCTGACATTGAAACAATGCCAGGAGGAGATTTACTTATACTTCACAAAGAACTGATAAAACTTTACAGAAACATGACACAGTTCGTCATGAGGACACTTACGGTCCAGCCAGCAACGGCTACAACAAACACAAATACAGGTCAAAATACAGCGACTAAGATCACACCACAAACTTTACACGCAGTAATGGGTAAAATGCCCGCAAAACGTGAACAAATGCCATTCTGGGTAGCTCAAAAAATAAAACAGCTAGAAGCAGTATTCCCGAAAACTAGCCCGTATGAAAAACACAGAATGCTGACAATCTGCTTGCCCATGGGGATAACACCACAGATAGACGATTGTACCTCTTGGGGTACAGTTTTTGCTGCCATATACACCAGAACACATGGTATCCCGTCATTAGCAGTAATACCAGATGTATTAAGACAAATACAAAATTAGTACGGAGCAGAACCGGCTTTGAACTTAGGGATGAAATTACTAGGTAATTATGCCCAGGTATCAGCCATTATATTAGCAAATAATAAAGGGGAAGCAGCATCAGTGGTAATCCGTCAACGCCTAAGGGAGTTCAGTCCTTTACAACAGGAACATGAATTACCAAAAATAATTGAGACTGCGTATGCAGAATTGGGCAGAGACAGTTTGGGTGGGAAAGCATTAAAACCCCAACTGATGGGTAGTCCCGAGAAGGACACCGGTAAGCAGACACCTGCTTCTTCAAAAAAGAAGTGGGAAAATAACAAAACACAGAAAAATAAAGAGAAACAGATCTCAATCCAGAGGTAGATCTCCTCCACAGGAGTCCTCAGAAAGGAGGTATAACCTTAGGAATAGGGACAATATTAGGAAACCTGACATGTATCAGGATACTGATACACATTGCTCTCGTTCCTTTCAGGGTTCGATGAAAAACTCAGAGAGGGAAGGACGGTCAGACAGACAAGAAGAGCATACAAAGTCTAGAGACATGCAACACGCTCAAGACTATACTTCCAAAAAAGAAGATAAAGCCAAACCAAAACCTCAGTTAAAAAAGAAGAAGGTCGCAGGTCTGAAGATCAGACATGCCCAGAATTCTGAGGACTCAACTACTGAACGGGGAATGGGCTCTGACGATGCTAGACAGTGCAGCAGAAGTAACAATAGCTCGCCAGAACCTGATGGAATTTCTGGTGACAGCGGACTTGAATGATTATATCACGGTGGAAACACCTGATACTAGGGTAAGTGTCCCACATAAGTTATATGAAATAACACTCCAAATGGAGGGGGACAAACCCAGGAAAGTTAGAGGTCTCTTTTGGGGGAACCTGATGTTTGGTTATGACATTTTATTAGCTGAACAAGATTGGCCGCCAGCTTTCGTCATGGACTGCCCTAGGGGAGAAACAGTCATCTTATCAGCCTTTTCTTACCCTGTTCCCAAATATCTAAAATACACATATGCACGGGAGTGGGCGGTAGCCCTTGCCCCGGCATTATATAAAAACCATGTTGGGTGGGAAGAGGATTCAACCCACCACATAATTCCATAAAAAAATACTCCGACTCCACAGAGGCAGTATCCAATAATACAGGAAGCTAAAAAAACAGGTCAGGGAGATCCTAGATCAACTTGAATACCAAGGAGTGATAAACTTGCACCTCTCAAATGAATAATCCTTTGTTTCCCGTAATGCAACCTGACAACTCATATCGTCTACTTTTAGATTACAGACATTTAAACACTTGCACAAAGACATTTGCAGTACAAAATGCGCACAGTGCCGCACTAATGAATAACATTGTGCGGAAAAAATACAAAACGACACTAGATATCTCAAATGGATTTTTTTGCCAAAATATAGCGCCTGAAAGCAGGTATTTAACCGCATTTGCCGCGTTAGGTTCCCAGTGTCAATTTTGTAGACTCCCCCAGGGGTATAAGAACAGCCCGGGCTTATTTTCGGCCAGAGTAACTGAATTACTTCAAAATCTGGATGAAGAGGCATTTTCCTACGTAGATGATATTTATCTTACGGATGATGACCTGGAGGAACACTTGAACAGAGTAAATACCATAATATTGGGATTTGCATCTGAGAGCTACAAATTTAATTTTAAGAAATCAAAGATAGCCCACCTCAATGTCCTTTTTATGGGATATGAGTTTCAAGTGAAGGGAAAAGCTTAGCAGCTAACTTTTTGGAAAAGTGGGCACTGCTACAACCTCCAAAATCATTAAAGAATTTACAATCAATACTGGGACTCCTGAACTTTGGCAGAACATACATTTTGGATTACGCAGAAAGAGTTAAACCTTTCTACGATTTAATAAAACCTGACTTTTCAGTTAGACAATGGACATAGGAACACACAGATATCCTTCGTTCCCTACAAGCTGACATGATAGCTTCAAAACACTTACAGACACGCGTAAATGTACGCAACGTAGTGATCCGTATAGTTGCGGGTCAATCAGGATACACCTACCTAACATATAATGAAGGTGAAACAGTACCAATAGCGTACAAATCGCATTTGTACACAAATAATGAGATGTGCTTTGCATCCACAGAAAAGATTCTTACAGCGGTACAGACTGCTGTAGTAAGAGAAAGAGCACTGTCTCAGGGAAAGCGAATAATTGTCGTAACCCCAGTACCGGCTTTAGAGGCGCTACAAAGGCTATCGTTCCAAACGCAAAAGCCTTACATCTGAGATGGATACAATGGGCTAATTCTCTTACTACAACAGATGTAGAATACAGGTACGACCCAAGTCTAAAAACACAAGCATTCCTAAAATACGAACAAGAATATCGTCTCCGTAATTAAATATTGCCTCTAGATCAGTATGTATATATAATTTACACTGACGGATCTGCTCGGCTGGCCATTGGGAGTAAACAACAAACAGCACCGCATGCGCAATTGTTAAAGGTCACATGCAGGATGGAAAGTTTAATCCGAGTTGTACAAAAACCCAGTCTCTAGGAGACCGCACAGCTGGCAGAATTAAAAGCTCTGTTACTGGCACTGGTAAATACGGATCGAGAATTCCCCACACTAATCGTGTGTGATTCCTTTTACTGTGTACAGTCATACAATGAATACTTACACTACTGGGGACAAAATGGGTTCAAAGATGCAAAAGGTGGCACAATTAAGCATAAAATGCTATGGGAACAGGTAGTTGAGTTGGAAAACAAACTACCAAGGGCTCACGTGATACACACACTGAGTCATCAATGTGATGGCGGTCACGTTGAAGGGAATTCATTGGCTGATGAAGCCGCAAAGGGGGCTGTACACAAGGCTTCCGTAGCTGCAGTCACTCGTTCAAAAACGAGACTAGACAGTGAGATTATGGTTGCAATTATTGCTACACGCAATAAAACGGCACTACCAAAAAGATTTCCACTCAAGTACTCCTACAAGTTAGATGCAAATAACGTTCTATTTGCTCAGATTCCTGGAGTGGGGGATAGAGTAATACTGAATATGGATCGCAGGTTAGGTTTAATTCTAGCAGCACACGAGGGTATAGGTTCTGCACACGCAGGAGTTACGGCGACTGTTTCCTTACTGAAACAACGCTACTGGTGGCCAGGATTAACAAAGCAGACTAAGGATTATGTCTTGAAATGCGACATCTGTCAGCAGATGAAAGGCTCCACCGTAACACGTCCAGCACAGACACCATTGCTAATATCAGACAAACCACTCGCGTGTGTTTATTTGGACCAATGCGGCCCCTTACAAACAGATAGGGCTTACAGGTATATCATGGTTCCACTGGATTCCTGCTCTAGATTCCTATGTGTGTGGCCCCAGCGCTCGGCTGACGCTCGAACTGTTATAAAAGATTTGCGAGACTTTATAGGGACATACACAATTGGCACATTACATTCTGACCGTGGCCCCGCGTTTAGCTCTAGGGCTTACAAGGAAGCCATGGGAGGTTTGGCTGTAGCATTGCGGTACTCCTCTCCATACCATCCTGAGGGAAATTCAGTAGTGGAAAGGAAAAACTGGGAATTAAAGCAGTCTTTAACAGCTAGAGTATTAGAGTTAACAGAGATACTTTGACGGCGGACTGCTGTTTCAGCACCTCACATTAGTTTCATTTATATCAAATGTTCTTGCGCAACAAGCCCTGGCATCAGCCGTCAATTGATGCCTCTGTAGGTCAGATGATAAGCAGTAAAGGGGTTGGGCATGCGCCAAGTGAAGAAGTCCAAGGAATCAGTACTTAGTTTTCAAGTAAGTCTTTATTTGCAATCAGTTAATTCACTCGAAATTGGTGATTTTACGGTTAGCCAACGCTTTTCGTTCTCAGGTGAGAACTTCGTCAGGGCTCAATAGATGTGTGTCCTTAGGGTGAAATAAGGTTTATTGAAAATTATTGCCACTCCTAAGGTACAGTGGAAGCAGTACAGCCTAGCTCCAACTAGACCTCTTGCTCAAAACATGAATAAGTGATCCATCAATCCAGTTGGTGTTCCAGGCAGTAACTCTGGAGACACTAAGGGTATCACAGGGCCTCGGTCGGCCTTAGAAGTAATTTCTTGAACGAGCGGTCCTCCTGCCACGATGAGCGAGAACCAGCGTGTAGAGTATTAGGCTCGGGTGAGAGTTGGGTAAAACATTTGTATGGAGTTCAACGAGCATTGAATAACATGCCAAGAAGTTCTCTAGGGGGTGTCACTCCTTTTGAGGTCCTATTTGGGACGACAATGTGGGTACCTGATCTTGATTGTGAAGACACAGAGGCGGATGGAAAACATTTTGACATCCATAAACGTTTGGCTGTTCTACAGGATCCGAATGAATCCAGGGCACTACAAAGCAATGTCCAGGTAAAGCGGACCGCCACTGGGGAAGTCAAGTCAGTTACGGCAAGACCTGTCTGAGTCCCTAAAGTTGGGGATCTGGTCAGAGAGAAAATTGCGCACAAAAAAGAATTTGGGCCATCATACAGAAAGCCTGTACCTGTCCTGGCCGTTGAAGGAACAAGAACTGTACTTCTGCAGCCTCTTGCCGGAAAAAAGGAGAAAAGATTTGTCTCAATCGACTTAATCAAACCACACTATGTGACCGATATTGAATAGTAGACCTCGTGGACTCCTGAGTAGCTGACGTCCTCCTCTCGCTACCATACAAGAAGTTCAAACAGAAAGACTCATCACGTTTGAAGAGTCACCTGCACGGAATGATGGACTATGCAATAATGCCATGGAACTCGTTCCTCTCGAAACTGAAGTTATTAATCCGAATCAAAATCAAAATGAAAGACAAATTTCAACTCGACCAAACACAGATATCTACATCAACATGCCTCAACAAGAGCAAGCTTCAGTCTCCACAAGACCTGTGGATACTTTTTGATACATTTTCATTGGTTCCAAGTGAACCTGAAACAATGCCAGCCCAAAGAACAAGCAACCAGCAAATTAAAGACTTTCTGAACTTTGTTAGAAAAACTTACCTGGTATCGCCTTGGGTAGAACTCTGGGTAATTACCGGGATGCTTTTCTTTCTTTTCTGGATAGGCTTAGTAGTTGTTTTTAGCATGCTTATAAATGGAACTTTCCTTCGACAAAGCTCTGCAGCACAAAAAGTGAATCTGATTTTGAAACCTCACCTATCATCACATCGTGAACAAAGAGACTGGTCATCAGTGAACATTACAGCAGTTCCTAGACCTGATGGTATAGTATGAGACAAAGTTGATTACGATATATTTGGTCCGACCAAACTTTTAAAAATTCCACATTTATTTAAAATATCATTAAGTGATATCATTACCTCAAGTACATTTTCCGATGATTGGGATTATGAAACTGTAAATAATATGCTGTCTGATTTAGAAAAATCTGCTGCCTTTTCTAATAGTGAAATGTTGGCAGACACATCAGATTTTGAAACAATGTTTTGCTATCAACATTATGGTCATCAATTTCTGCATAAATCTGCTAATCCCAGAAATGTTTTTATCTACCACCAATGGGAACATTGCCCTACACTGCCGAAAAGCAGTTCGAAGACATTTGGACAGAAATGTCCATGTTTTTCAGGGTTTAACATGTCAGACCCAGCCTCATATTACCATAAGGTTACACCAACATCAGCACAGAAAAATATGCTAACAAACACCAAGCAGATTTATTCTGCTTCTTTTATTGCCCAGTTGTCTGAACAAGGTTTCGACTTATGGAAAGACACTATAAACTTAAAATCTGTCTGGGGTACTAGAGACTGGCAGGTCCAGGGAACTGAAGCACTATTTCGAGCATGCCTCATTCCTCAGCAAATCATGTTTTTGAAGGAAACTGTGCAACAAACTTCCTGTCTTGGAATAGCCAAGAACAAAGACTTGAATACACCTCGGATGCCCACACCATCACACACCGAGGGTAACATAACTTCACAGGAAGGGATTACGCTAGATGAGTTAATGCAATACAATAGATCAGACCCCGATTGGAAGGGATTGTTGATTTGGCCCACAGACACCAATAGATGTCAGGAAAGATTCATGGGTAAAACCAAAGGGTTTAGGATCAACAGACCAGATCCACACTATGTACAGAGAGAACATCCAGGGGTAGTGACATCATACAGTGTTGGGAAGTTATGACTCGATTGGCTAAAAACCTCGACACTGTCAGAAGTGAAACAACACTTATCATTACTTACAAAGAATGTGGATCTAAGGGACTTTTTATATAGTAGAAAGCCCCGTCACAAACGTTTCTATTATGCTGTTTATAATGAAATCTGGAAAATATCCCAACAAGAGGCCGCGGAGAGACTACGTGAAATAGATCGATTACACCTAGAGAAAGCTCTAGCCGTGGTTGACAATGGTTTAACTACACTAACATCCAGGATATATTCACTGGGCAACATTGTATCTTCTGTGACAGATATATTAGAACAGGATTTGTCCATATTACAACACGGGAAATCGCAATTGCGTTCTATTATATTGTTAAGCTGGACGCGGCAATCTTTGTCTGCAGGCTATGTGCCTTGGCGTTTCATCAACAGTACATCTCTGTTTTCCTCATATAACTTAACAGACAAACAGATAGAGATGGCACAAAGGGGTGCAAAATATACAATGCTGCGTATTGAAAAACTGGATAGATTAGCCTTTAGAGTGGCAGAATCTCCATCCACAGAATGGTTAATCCATGGCCACATAACTCTACCGGTCACTACTTTTCAATTTCAATATTGCCTTGAACAAAATCAGGGGGGCAGATATGAAGAAATGGGTAGGGAATTCATCAAGGAATCTTGGGAATTACCGTACAGATTTCGATGCCGGAGTGGGAATAGAGAAGTGTTTTTAAGCAGTACGAACTGTGAGAACACTTTAAGTAGATCACTCATATGTCGGGATATAATGCTGCATAGGGCATGTAACAGTTCAGTGGCTAATTTGTCCTGTCACTTGAGGGGTACCCCAGCTGCAGTGATCACTCCAGTGTTCAGGCTACTTTCGAATGGGAGTTACTTGATGCTGAATGGACAAGGTTGCTGTGGGATGCTTCCGGGCATCGCATATCTGGTAACCGTGAGCTCCAGGGTTACTTGCTGTATGCAAGTATTGTTTCTACCAACACATACAGTCAGGGAGGCACCGTTATGGCCTTCGCTAAATGTTTCATTAATACGGTTTGATGCTTTGAGCAGAATGAAAGCCATGCTTTTACAGAAGTCTGTGCCCTTAACCTCCGCTCGTGAGACGTTTGATCTCCAGATCGCAAGGTCTTCAGCAGAGATACAGGCGCTCATACGTACGAATTGCCCCTTCCATTTCGCAGAAATGGTAAATCGTATCTTTAACATGTCTGATACGACAGGCATTGTCCGCCTATTTAAGACCGTAGGTTCTGGACTATAAAGCACCTTTCAGACGGTCCTCGGAGTTATACCAAACTTTATACACTCCGTATTTGGAAGCATTTTTGGAGGACTTTCGCTGATCCTGTTTTTAATAGCAGGTATCCTGATTGTAGTTTTTCTGCTACGCAATGGACGGCCCAGTCACCAAGGAGATGGAAGCAGTACTCCTGGAGCGAAAATACTGTGATCGCATGGTACAACATCTGGGTACACCTCGCCTGAGAGAACTAAGTGCATCTTGGTTTTTGTCATTTAGACCAGTCTGGATGGACTGCATCTTACCTGTCCTCCGATGCCTGTTTTGCAGAGAAGAATGCATGTTGGATCTTGTTGCTGGGATTCTGCTCATACACAGAACTATGCACAAGAAAACAGGACCTCAGTAAATAGGGGTATACCTCCTATCACCTTAGTACCCAAAATCCCAACCGACTAGCAATAGTGTCTCATTCGGTCTCCTACAAATATCAAGAAGATACGAATGTTTAGGCAACCCAGAACACGAGCACTCCCGACTCACCTCAGAGTCGCGGGAACAAGACAATCTTTCGCTCTCACGTACTTGTCCACAATAAAAATAATCAGAGTCACTAAATAAGTTCAAAATGTTTATTTTGACTATAGTGATCCATGATACAGTATGCGAACCACAACTAGCAGCAAAATGCATAAAGCAAGAATCATTAGCATTGTTACAATACCATAGAATATAAAAGGAGTCGTCATTTTATAAAGACTGTGAAAAAGGCTAAATAACTGGGCCTAATCAGCCTCCCCAAGGCAGTAATAAGTTATTTTATATAACAGAAGATCTCTAGGCGTTATTAGCAGACCCCTACCTGAAAGCCTAAACCCAAGGGTTTACATCATAGGAACAGCAGCGTTCAGCTCCATGGAACGGCTTTCTTCGAGTGTGTCTCAAAAACGTGCAACAACGTTATATCAAAGCATGATTCTTCCACATTGCAGCTGTTGGTAACATGTTTTGTCTAGGTAATAGGGACTGACCAGAACAGAATAACAAGAGACATTGTTGACCGACCTTGCACATTATGTTCAGACAGCATTGAAGGGAAGGCTAAGAACGTGAAAAACAATCTGTTATCATGTACAGGGCAGAGGCAGTGTCGCAAAAACAAATGCTTAGCAGAGGCGTGCGCAAAAGCAGCAGCATAGGGCAAGCAAAACTCATGCTAACTTAGCAATGTCGACAATGTGTCTTAGTGCCATATAACCCCATATAACACCCTCCCCCTGGTAAGTCTGTAGGACATAGACGAATATGTGACGTTACAACGCGATCAAAATGATCGCGGTACGTTACATCGCAGTTTTTACAACGGAAGTCGTTACAACGACTTGCGCTGGAGGGCGCTGGACTTAGAAATAGTATGATTTACTATTCCAACACCAGTCTACGTACAGTAGGGAAGGTGTTGGAATAGTAAATCATACTATTCCTTAGGTTAGAGCGCCATCCAGCGCAAGTCGTTGTAACGACTTGCGTTGTAATACCCGCGATGTAAATGCATTGCGATGCAATGCCTGCGTGGTAATGGATGTCTCCCACATAGACAGAAGAACAAAAACAGAGTTCAAAAGTCAGGCATTGTTTAAAATATTGGTGTGGGACCTCCTAAAAAATAAACGAATCGTAGAAAAAAGGGAAAGTTCGTAAAAATCTGAAGACACGGTGAGCTTGAAACAAAAGAGTCTGTATGTCAGACAGTGGAGTAGGGACGACCGAAGTAGTCAATCCATGAAGGTTTGTGTGCAAAGGAATGCAATTCCTTTCAATAGTTCATTGTTGTCATCGGTGGAAAAAAACGACGACATCCAATTTAGTAAGTTGAAGGAACAATCATGTTCCTCACAAACTGGAGCATCCAAAAATAGAAAAGGCAAACTTGCGTGATATTCAATGAAACTTCGTTGTAGGAAAGTCTGCGCAGCCGCACAGATATCCCATTGATCCAAGACTCCAAGTAAAGCTGCACGTGTCATTGGACCATCCACAGAACAAGCCACGTCATGAGCCTCTAAGGGACCCATCAACCGGCTGAAATCAGGGAGTGGACACCATGTGTTCGATAAGCAAAGCTCCATCGCCCAGGAGAAATGACATCGTTAACAATGAAGCACTGGTTGCACGCAAGTAAAATAGGCAAAGCGGAATGTCAAGTCGTAAGTTACGCCAAGTGTGGCCAAAGGCAAGCATCCAAAAGCCTCTTATAGGCGATCACGATACAGTTGTAGCTGGGCCGGGCTGTGCAGGGCCACAAAGCGAACAGCCATTGCGAAGCACAAGGAGGAGAAGCAGGACACCAGCAGCCAGCGCCAATATTAAGGGGAACCCTCCAAAGACGCTGGAAAATATAGAATGAATAAAAGCCAGTATCACCCCGAATATAGTTTGAAAGGAAGAGACCAGGCCAGATCCCACACATTTAAAAAAATGGGCAAGGCCTGTCGTATCAGATGCATTAAATATTTGGTGAATTAGTTCCCCAAAATGAAGTGGGAGGTTAGTGTTAAGAAGCGACTGTATCTCACTCGAGGTCCAAGCCACCTGCAATCTGAATGTTTCACGGGCGGAAGTGAGGGCCACCTCCTGTTGGAATAAAAGAGCTTTGAGCCTGCTCAACTTGTTGAACTCTGTTTTCAAAGTCGGAATGGAAGGCCAAAGGGAAGAATCTAAACTCCCTTGCGGGGGCGGGAAAAGGACATTGCTACAGCAAGTTACGCGCTGGGAAACTGTTACCAAGTATGGGACACCCGCCCGCAAACCACAGCAGTCTTGATTGTTTAAAATGAAATAGCTGCCGTTAGTAAGCAATGTAAAGACAGGCGTGATGGATGGTACTGGGGTCCCTTTCAAAAAGCAAGCTAGATTGGGCGCTGACACGTTACACTCGCCATGCAACTTAACGTGTTTGCACACAAGAGAGTGGCCCAGTACTGAATCACACTCCTCCCCTGTAAGGAAAACTTCTTTATCCTCCCTCAAACACCGATAAGCAAAGGGCAGGACCCATAATTCATGCCGAAAAGCAGTGGCAAGCGGTTCAAAGCGGCCAACAGGAAAGTGTTGCATACATGATTTAAACTGAAAAAGTGAAAAGGGCAAAGTGATAACGCCATGAATTAACCAAACAGCAGAGTCCGTTTCCGCTACAGAGAACGGCAAAGGCTCCAATTGTTCAATATGTAACAGCGTATATACAGCATCTTTCATGGACATAAACTTCTGTTTATCAGTCAGGTTAAAAGGCAAGAATAAAGCAGTGGCATTCAAATAATCCCAAGGCACTTTACCCATTTTAACGTCCAAGCAAATTGCATGACCGACCTTAACTGATTCTGACCATGATATAACACAGAAACATCACTTTGCACAATATCTATTACAGAAGAAACAATATTGTCTAAGGTATAAATGCATGAAGAAAGCGTATTAATGCTGTTGTCTACTACAGCAAGGACTTTTTCCAAGTTTGCCTGGTCAATTTGACGCAGACCTTCCGTCTACGAAAGTTTCCAAATTTCATTATAAGAGGCATAAAGAAATCTCTTGGCCCTTGGATTACGTGGGCCTAGAAGAAAATCAGCCAAATCAATATCATTCGATAGGATGGAAAGGTGCTGTTTGACAGATGCAAGGTTAGAGTGTTCTAGCCACTGCTGGCACAATTTACCTACCGAGTATGTAGTCACAGAATGATGAGGTGGATAACAAGGGTCAGGCTTAGTCTGAAAGAAACCAGGTGTAACATTATAGAAACGCAACTGGCATGCATTAGCATTAGATTGCCACAACAACCATCCCAATGGATCGATTTCAGAGACATTAAAGGAGGCATTCTGAAGTAGAGCCTGTAAAGCCTCCATGGTGTAGTTATTATGTAACCGCCAATTATTATATTCAGCTAATGACGGAATTGAGGGGGTATTTAGGTTTTTGACAGTTGCAAGGCCATAACAGGACGTTTGGTAAACGGTTTAATTTAAAAACAGCAATTGAGTCGGGATCAGGCAGGCACGATGCAATGCCTCAGTGCCCTGAACCTGCCATGGCTTTGTGCCCCAGATGGATTTTAAATCTATAGTCTGTTTCCAATGGTCATAACCGTGTGTGGCCAACTGCATTCTAAACGAGTCGGCATAAATTAGTTTAGTGTGAGATAACAGGTACTTCGATGTAGGGGATTATTGAAGCCTGAAATAATAGGATTCAGGATTGGTCAAATCATAGTTAGAAAAACAGGTAAACTTATCCCTAAGCATTTTAGAACTCCCCTGTATGGGAGTTGGACAATGTTCCCATTGGGTAAAATTAAAAACAGGTCTCATGGTGTTCGATTTGTGTAAAAAATGATGCCCATAATGTTGATAGCAAAAGAGATCACCATAATTGGTAGAATTTAAATACAAATCCTCAGCATCAAAGGCAGCATAATATTTTAAATCTGAAAACAATGCATGAACTGCCTGCACATTCCAATCATCTAAATGTATGTCCCGTGTCACCACATCTCCTAATGAGACGCGAAACACGTACTGAACTCTAAGGACCTCTGTTGGACCATGGATTTCATAAGCTACTTTGTCCCAAACGATGCCATCATGAACAGGAAAAGCTGAAATATTCACAAAAGTCTTGTCACGTTTCATGATATGGGACGATGTGTGAGGAGCCAAAGTTCCATCGACCATTTTTACTGCAGAGCGTTCAGGGAGAAAATGGCCATTTATGAGTAAAAAGAACACTGTCACAAATCCAATTGACATGAAGAGGAATATTAAGATAAGCACCAACCAAATGAAGGTCCATGGGGGAACGAAGTATGTCTTTTTGAACCAGGAGTAAAAGATACGCAACTTAGACTTAGGAGTATCAGGCAAACTTGATGACGAGGAGGACGTGGCAGAAGAAAGGTGTGCCGGTTCTCCTTCACAGGCACTCACTGGACTTGCAAGCAAAGGCGAAAGTGTTGAATCGTCCATTCGTACTCGTGGGCTAGATGGTATCTCACACATGGAATCAGTAGCCGGAAAAGGACACACAAGATCCATCGCAGAAGATGATTGTCGCATAGGCTGAAGATCAACTACAGTGTCCATCAAATGAGCAGACATCCATGTGGCAGCAGATGATGACAAAGTTAATGGTGCTAAGGATATTGCGTTGCACGAAACTGCAGGTGTCACACTATTCAGAATCGGCTACACAGTGTAACTTGACATTGTCCACTGAGATGTATCTGTTGTCTTTGCGACCTGGCAATGGTGGTAGAATGACAGTACGAGTACCCTTCAGTCCAAGTACAGAAACCGGAGCACGATAAGAGGGACCAAATTCTTTTTTGTTTTCAATCTTCTCCCGCACTAGATCTCCAACTTTAGGAAGCCAACCGGTAACAGGAATCAGCAGTGCATCAGCAGGCGAAGATGGTAAATGCTCAGTTGCCAGAGTATCACAGGACTTTTGTAGATCCTGTAACATAGCAGAATGATTATCTACGTCAAACTGAGGCAGCCGCCACAATGTCCAGACCATCAAGGTCAGGAACAAACATGTGAAAGCCAAAGAGCATTTTGTAAGGGGTCTGCCCACCCAGAGATCTTCTAGGGAGATTATTTAATGCATGTTGGACCCCATACAAGTGGTACAGCCAGTCCCTGCCAGTACCCAAGACTCTAGCTATCAAGGATTGCTTTAAGTCACGGTTCATTCGCTCCACAACTGAATTGCCCTCAGGCCTGTATGGAGACGAAAACTGCACCTGTACCCCCAACGACTTCATCGCATCCCTGTAAGCCTTAGAGGCAAACGCTGGACCTTTGTCAGAATGGAAGTTACCACAGGCAAACATCCCGATAAAGACACGCAAATCCCGGATGACATTTCGAGCGTCAGCACTACGTTGTGGCCATACCCAGAGGAATCGAGTGCACGAATCAACCGCAACCAAGATATACTTGTATGCAGTATCAGAAGAAAGAGGACCGCAGTGATCAAGATAGACACAGCCAAAGGGTCTATTAGAAATACACAGCTGTGTGTGTGGCGGACGTGTGACTGTAGAAGGCTTGATTTGTTGACAAACATCACAGCAAAGAACATAGTTACGAGTCTGTTTATATAAACCACGCCACCAGTAACGTTGCTGAAGAATAGATACTGTTGCCGACACATCAGCATGTGCAGAAGCAATGCCTTCGTGTGCGGCCTTGATCAAAGCTGGTCTGCGTTCTGAGTTGGGAATCAGCCGATCCCCAACTGAAGGAATGGTAGCATAAGGAACCTGTTCGGGAGTTACATGATAAGAGTATTTGGAAGGGAAACCAGCAGGATAATTACCTCCCTCCCTAGTTGTAGCAACCGCTCCCAGAATTTCATTATCAACCTTAGTCATAGATCTTGTAACTGCTGCTACGGAACACGTGGCTACTGCAGACTTGGCCGCTTCATCAGCCAGAGAATTACCAAGAGCGTGTGTTCCGATACGCTGGTGGCCAAGAGTGTGAATAACATGTGTGAGAGGCAGACGTTGTTTAAGATCTGCGACTCGAACCCAAAGCGTTTTATGCTTAACTGCGCTGCCTTTAGAATCGTGGTAATCATTTTGAGACCAAAAGAATAAGTTGTCATTGAACGACTGGACACAATAGTAAGAATCGCACACAATAAGAGTATTCACAAGAGGATCAGCAAACTCTAGAGCTAGTACAAGAGCACGCAGCTCGGCCAATTGTGCCGTGCAGTCTCCTAGTGCCTGTGTGTGCACAATGGAAGACTTAAACTCTCCATCTTCAATGGAGCCAGCCACAATAGCACAAGCCGCTGAATAAGCATGTTTGGAACACGTGGCCGGTTGCGCCGAGCCATCGGTATAAATGATGCATTTGTATTCACATAGAGGAAGAAGCGACAAAGGAGGAGGATGAACAAATTCATACTGCAAAAACTCCTGAGTCTGAAGAGATGGATCAAAGACAAATGTGACATCCGAAGACGTCAAAGAAGTAGCCCATTGAATCCAACGTGGGTGCAATGCTTTAGAGTTAGGCACACTAGCTTTAGTCACCGCTTCCAAAGCAGGGAAGGGAGTGACCATAAGAATGCATTTGCCCTGCACCAGTGAGCGTTCCTTTAGAATCGCCATCTGCACTGCCGTTAAGATTTTTTCCACAGAGGAAAAACGCATTTCAGCCGCAGTGTACAAGTGTGATTTGTATGCAATAGGTATTGTGTCTCCTTCATTGAATGTTAAGTACGTGAAACCCACTGCCCCAGAAATGATACGTATTACGAGGTTGGTGGTGTTATCACGAGTCATTAAGAAGTTAGTCGCAAGCAAATCCGCCTGCAAAGACTGCAGAACAGAAGTATGTTCCGGAAGCCAGCTGGCAGAAGAGAACTTAGGTTGTATCAACGCATAAAGCGGTTTGATACGCTGGGCATAATCGGGAATGTAAGTCCTCCCGAAGTTTAAAAAACCCAGCAGGGATTGTAACTTTTTCAAAGAAGAAGGTGGTTGCAAATGTGCACACTTCTCTAGGAAATGAGGCGCTAGACCCTTTCCCTCATTATTGAGCTCATAGCTCAAAAAGAGCACTGCCAAATGGGCAATGTGTGACTTTGCAAAATTAAATTTGTAACCGTAGTCGGCAAAAGACAATATTATGGGGTCGACTCGGTCAAGATGCGGCACGAGGTCGTCGTCAGTCAAATAGATGTCATCAACATATGACAAGGCCTCAGTGTCAATGTCATGCAACAAAGACACAATGCGTGCCGCAAATGCCCCGGGGCTGTTCTTATACCCCATTGGCAAACGGGTAAATTTTTTCTGATTTCTGACGGCACTGAATGCTGTCAAGTCATCACTCGCACGGTCGAGATTGTGACTGTAGAAACCATTCAAAATGTCAAGTGTTGTTTTGTATTTTTTACGAACAATATTATTCACCAGCGCTGAACTGTGTGTGTTTTGTACCACAAAGGTGCGGCAATGGCTGTTCAAATTTCTATAATCCAATACAATCCGAAAAGAACCATCAGGTTTAGGGGCAGTAAAGAGAGGATTATTCATAGGTGATACACATGACTCAATGACCCCCTGATACTCCAATTGTCTGAGAATGTCACAAACAGAAGCCTTTGCTTCATGTTTGATGGGATATTGAGGTTGAGGCTGTGGCATAGAGCGCAATGGTATTTCATGAGCTGGCGAATCAACGTCCCAACCCACCTGATTGCGATACACCACTGGGGCTAAGGCCAAAGCCCATTCCTCAGCGAAAGCCTGCGCTTGTTCCTCAGGGACACAACGTGAAAAACTCGGAAGTATCACATCTTCCCCCCCGAGAAGCGAATAATACAAAGGGTGGCGGCCAATCTTTCTCCGCCAATAAAATGTCATATGTAGCGGTTAGATTCTCCCAGAACACAACCTTAACGGGACGCAGTATATCACCCTCAATTTGGAAAATGACTTCGCATAGTCTATCCGGGGGGCAACCCGGGTATCGGCAGTCTCAATTGTAACAAATGTGTCAGTTGCTGTCACATCCAGACGGGGACGTAGAGCCTCCCTGACTATGGTAACTTCCGCTGCGCTGTCGAGCAGAGTCACTGCCCAAGTCCGATCCAGGACTCGCGTCCTCACCGTCTGTGGCATATCTTGCTGTTAAAGCGGCAACCTTTTTCTTTTGAAAAGGAGGACGGGTTCTTGCGGAATCACCCTGCTTGTCCTTGACTTCAATCTGTCGAGGCTGTACACGAAGATGTGACGCAGGTTGACTCCTAACCCGATCCTGGCGATCACCTCCACCGAATTCTGAAAAATGGAACCGGAGAACCTCCGATCCCCTCCACCGGCCAGTAAGCCTGATGTTTTCTGTAAAGAACGAGGAGAACGCTGATCATGAACCTGAAATCTTTCAGGAGACTTAATTTTAGCGCGATCGCGCAAGTCATAAGTACGTTCAGAAGCATCAGGGGTCGGTGAACCGGCACGCGAACCCTGCTTCTGTTGTTTGGAACCCTGTTTCTTATTTCTTTGCCAATTCTTTTTAGGAAAGAAAGGGCGCCCATCCTTGTCAGGATGGGCTTTCTGTTGTACTTGAGGCTGCGTTTGTATTTGAGTCATAGGCTTATTTCCCAGACTATTGCGGCCTATGGTTTTGTAAGCCTTTGCAATAATCTTTGGTAATTCTCGTGGTCCGTCAGCCTCCGCGACCGCCTCTAAGCGGTTTGCTACTTGAAAGCTAACGGCATCGCCCTTGACATTTGCAAGGATCATATCAGCAACCACGTCGAACACTCCCACCAGTCTCATCCCCAGCTCAACAGCCGCTTCTGCTCTGTGTTCATCTTGAACGCGCTTAATCACAGAGGGGAGTACGGTCATGGAGGGGGTGCCGAAACACATAGAATATACTGCTGCAAACACCCTGCCCCAGGTGTTACAATCAGCCAATTCGGGAATTAAGTCTTTGGGTAAACTAATAGTTAAGATCCTGTGTGCTTATCCACAGGAGTGGTATTAGGAAAGACAGCTTCTATCTGTCCAAATTTCTCGGCAAGCCAATAAGGAAACTCATCCTTATTCTGTGGGCGCTTGCCTATGACAGAATTAACAATAACGGGACTGATGGTTACACCACCAGGACCCGCAGGTTGCACCACAGCGCCAGGTGGGCCCACCTGGACGGTGCGTGTTACGCACTGTATTACAGCTCTATAGACACGTACCAACGATGTATGTAAGATGTGGAGCTCTGCCAGAGTCGCAGTTGTAAAAGCACACTGGTGTGGGGTAAACCCAGCCAAAATGGGCCATGTGGCCCCATCTATAGATAAAGGGCCTAAACGGACCACCGTTAATGGGTGAGGAAGGGCGCCATTAAACCAAATACGGTGTTGCCAAGCTGTAAGCGGAATCTCAAGCGCTCTATAAGGCTGATACTGCTGAGGAACGGCGGTGGCAGCATACGTGTGAAACAAATCATCAGTGCCATCCACCGCCGGAAATGTGACCCAAGAGTAAAAAACTTCAAACTGGTGAGCCGGATCGGCTTCCACCACAAAAATAAGTGCGGCCCCAGCATCAGGAACCGCATAATGAGTCAAGTGCGCCCTCAGCGCGGCTCTGCTATGAGCCGGAATATCAACCACAGCCATTATAGAGAAGAAAGCAGAACAACTTAAAGAGTGGCAGCGCAAACTCGGGTTAGAAGAAAAGAAATACCTTTTAAAACATCAAGCTTGAATAAACCTATAAAAACGTCAATATAGGAGGTTACGCCGTCACAGCTGTCTCCGGAAACAGAAGTGAGGGTATTGTGGACCAGCACGAGCACTACTCAAGCATCTCGCAGATAAGAACCAGACCAAGCGTTGGCGGCGCCATGTTGCTGGGATTCTGCTCATACACAGAACTATGCACAAGAAAACAGATCCTCAGTAAATAGGGGTGTACCTCCTATCACCTTAGTACCCAAAATCCCAACCGACTAGCAATAGTGTCTCATTCGGTCTCCTACAAATATCAAGAAGCTACGAATGTTTAGACAACCCAGAACACGAGCACTCCCGACTCACCTCAGAGTCGCGGGAACAAGACAATCTTTCGCTCTCACGTACTTGTCCACAATAAAAATAATCAGAGTCACTAAATAAGTTCAAAATGTTTATTTTGACTATAGTGATCCATGATATAGTATGCAAACCACAACTAGCAGCAAAATGCATAAAGCAAGAATCATTAGCATTGTTACAATACCATAGAATATAAAAGGAGTCGTCATTTTATAAAGACTGTGAAAAAGGCTAAATAACTGGGCCTAATCACCCTCCCCAAGGCAGTAAGAAGTTATTTTATATAACAGAAGATCTCTAGGCGTTATTAGCAGACCCCTACCTGAAAGCCTAAACCCAAGGGTTTACATCATAGGAACAGCAGCGTTCAGCTCCATGGAACGGCTTTCTTCGAGTGTGTCTCAAAAACGTGCCACAACGTTATATCAAAGCACGATTCTTCCACATTGCAGCTGTTGGTAACATGTTTTGTCTAGGTAATAGGGACTGACCAGAACAGAATAACAAGAGACATTGTTGACCGACCTTGCACATTATGTTTAGACAGAATTGAAGGGAAGGCTAAGAACGTGAAAAACAATCTGTTATCATGTACAGGGCAGAGGCAAAGTGTCGCGAAAACAAATGCTTAGCAGAGGTGTGTGCAAAAGCAGCAGCATAGGGCAAGCAAAACTCATGCTAACTTAGCAATGTTGACAATGTGTCTTAGGGCCATATAACCCCATATAGCAATCTCTGTTTGACACTCCCATCATGTGCGCAACCAGACGTTGATGCTTTACTGGACCCGATAACGGCCCATGTTCTGCTGTGTCCCCAGCGTATTCCAATGTTGATGGCGGCATTCCTAGAGCCTCCGCAGGTAATCACGGCTCCTGTTGGTAAGGACACCGGCTCCTCCTCTGACACCCAGGCCTTGGACGGCGCACAAGCTGCCCCAGCGTCGGCTGCGGACAGTACGGAAAATCATCTGTGCTCAATTAACAATCTGCGAGGTGTTACAGGGACCGTCGCCTGCGGAAGCAGGCTACAATAATGTTGCGTCTACCAGCCTGGACACAAACATTTGACTCGTTTGGCCCGTCATGTGCTGGGAGAAATTCGACTTTTTGAAAAACAAAATGAAAATTGGAACTCCATAACAAAATTGACATTCTTTTGTGCATACATGGCTTTCAAGTGCTTGTAGTAGTTCGAACTATACCTACAGACACATTAGAGCTATGGCTTGAGTGACAAATTTCCTTTTAAAGATTTTTTAGAACTTTTTAATTATTTTTAAGTGAAAACTAATGTTTTTTTACAACTATTAGCGTACCAGTGTCTAGTCAACTTAGTAGTACGTTGAGAATTTAACTATGTCGTCCTTTCGGAAGAGGAGTGGGTGTTATATTCCATATAGGTACCATAATATAGGCCCAGGTAACTTCATAACCCTTCACCTATATTCTTCCCTACATTGCACTTATAACGGTTTACAGAGACTGACCTTTTACCTAGATACGACACTGCATTCAGAACGCGGGTTTTCCCTAGTTCGAAATCTCATACATTATGCATGAGGATTCTCAGAAGCACAGCAGGACTACCATCTCCTGTATAAAATCTATCTATAAAGTTCATGCACGATGTCATCCTTAGTCCGACACAGTAATACAGTGAGGTAGGACCCCTGGGGAGACCTATGGGTACATATATATCACATCTTGCTAAGATAGATAGAGGAGATCAGGACTTCCCGGCAGACACACTGACCAGAGACGCTGAGGTTCCTGCATGCAGACACTCCAGCTCGCAGTGGTCTAACATCCCTCGCGGGGTGTCCAACTCGAGACCAAGACGGGGTCCCATAGTCTCTCACTTCAGGTAATGGGGTTGACTTTATCCTAGAGGGATTCTTGGCTTAACACCCACACACATGCTAGGTACACTTAGGTACTTCTAGTTAGGGAGACATCATAGGAATATGCATCTTTTTATTATCGTGTATTTTATGTACTTGTATGTATTCATGATTACTGCAAGATGGTAGAGCTTTACCATCCGTTTACTTTTATAGTGCTTTTTAATCCTATATATCTGCTCCTGTCTAACGGTTGTTGTAGCTCATCTATTTTACACCAGAATAACAACTGTTCAATAAATACTTATTGAAAATGCCCAGCCTGTTTATTCTGTGTACCTCTCTAAGACAAACTAAGTAAGTACGAGTTACTGAGCGAAAAGTAGTATATTGTTTCCACGGTCCTGAGGGATCAGGGTTGTCATGTTCGATGGTTGCCAAGAACTATTCTCTCCTTGGTAAGAGGAGAATTTAGTGGCACTGTGTGCTAGCTGGTACAAAAGGCCAACATACCCGGTGGGGGTGTTCAGAATCAGTCTGACACTAATCCTACAGTGTATGCTGTCCGAACGCGCAGATCCTGTATAGGTTTTATAGGAACTACACAACAGCAAGCCATACCTCGCTGGACTCCCCCAGGTGTCTAGTTTTAAAAAATGTGTGGGTTTGGTAGTTTCCCAAGATGGCCGCCGAGCCCGGGGCCAAAAATCCAGGTGACCCCCCTTGCAAAACCAGGTTGTTTTGTAATAGGTCATTTTGATGTCTCCTCAATACGTTTTGGGCCCTTGCCTGTTGCGGGTACTTGACCCACCCACGCAAGTGAGGTACCATTTTTATCGGGAGACCTGGGGGAACACTGGGTGGTAGGAAATTTGTGTCAGCCTGGTGATCCCGCAACTTGCCCACACAGAAATTTGAGAAAAATTAGATTTTTCAGCGAAATTTGAGGTTTGCAGGTGATTCTGGGTAGGAAAACGTTGGGGGGTCCACGCAAGCCATACCTCGCTGGACTCCCCCGAGTGTCTAGCTTTCACAAATGTGTGGGTTTGGTAGGTTTACCAAGATGGCCGCTGAGCCCAGGGCCAAAAACCCAGGTGACCCCCCTTGCAAAACCAGGTTGTTTTGTGGTAGGTAATTTTGATGTCTCCTCAATACGTTTTGGGCCCTTGCCTGTCGCGGGTACTTGGCCCACCCACGCGAGTGAGGTACCATTTTTATCGGGATATCTCGGGAGAATGCTGGATGGCAGGAAAATTGTGGTTTTTATGACACCATAATTTTATGACACAGTAATCCAAGAAAAATGAGTGACTATAGTCACATTTTGAGGTTTGCATGGCATTGTGAGTAAAAAAAATTGTTGGGATACATGAGAGGCACACCACCCAGCAGTCCCCATTTTTTTGGTTTACAGAAATATCTAAAGTTGGTAAATTTTCCCTAGAGACAGACTACATATTAGCACAGAAAGATAGATGAGACAAATATGACTGCCTAACCATCTGTTCCTCAAGTACACACACATACTAGTTGGATTTGGCACGAGGGTGAGTGAAATGTTCAAAATGTTTATTTTATTAACAAGAGATTTCACAAAAAGGAAATGCACTGTTAATAATTAAAAGGTTAAAAACCTGAACCGATGACTCACAGCTTTTGAGCTATAAAGCCACGACAAGGCACCAACCTCTTTACAGGCCATTCACACACCTTTAATACTTGACACACACTTTCACACCACCAGCTGCGGCCCTAGCACATTACAACACTCACATCCACAGACAATGCAGAGACAATGTACACCCTGGCAGAGAGAGACAGAAAAGACAAATATTACTTCAAAATGAACAATTCCTTAAGTACTCACACATACTGGTTGGATTTGGCACGAGGGTGAGTGAAGGTTCAGAGCGTAAAATTCTATTAACAAGAGATTTCACAAAAATGAAATGCACTGTTAATATTTAAAAGGTTAAAAACCTGAACCAATGACTCACAGCTCATGAGCTGTAAAGCCACGGCAAGGCACCAACCTTTTTACAGGCCATTCGCACACCTTTCATACGTGACACACAAGACCATTCACATTGCCAGCCATGGGCCGAGCACATTACAACATTCACTTCAATAGACAGCACCATCCAAGGGCCCATCACTTTCATACGCCCACATGACTGACACAGCAATCACACCGGCTGGTGGTTGACATAGTGTGTGCAGTGGCGTTTGACTAGCAGAGTGTGTAATGACCAGCAGAAAGTCACTACTCACACACTGCCAGCCAAATGCCAGCCCACGCACACTGCCAGCCAAGCACCAGCCCACCCACACCGCCAGCCCACGCATACCGCCAGCCAAGCGCAAGCCCACACACACTGCCAGCCAAGCGCCAGCCCACGCACACCGCCAGCCAAGCCCCATCCCAGTCACACCGCCAGCCCACGCACACTGCCAGCCAAGCACCAGTCCATGCACACCGCCAGCCAAGCACCAGTCCACGCACACCGTCATCAATTTTTTTTTTTAAAACACAAACCAATTGGAACTAGATACAAAACTATAACTACAAAAACAACAGCGGTAACTAAATACATCATTCTAATGCTAACCGTGAAACTGAACAACAACTATATAAAACCATACAGACCAGGCAGTACACTATTAGACTCACAGTTGCTCCCAAAAACTCTTTTGAGTCTAATACAATCTGAAACATGTGGGCACACACAGCCCAGGATTAGAAGGACAATCAGCACAGTGCATACGACTCTCCTTCTGCATACCTCTTCACAAACAGGCTCTACATCTCTTACAGGGATTGTTTTTTTGGACGTGGGAGGAATTAAATCAGGAAAGTGGCGATCTTTCAATCTAGCCACATCCTCCACCACTCCAACTCTAGGAACACTTGCCTATTCCACTACAACAAGGCTGCCTATCACAGACTCCTGATACTGACCAAAAGTCATCTTTGACGCAGGAGAACACTCCTTGAACACAACAAAAGCATTAAAAGTTGCTAAATTGAAGAGATGGATGGCCAACTTCTTATACCAAATGTAAGCCTTACGAACAACAGTGTAAGGTTCCAACCTCTGATCTACTCGATCGACACCACCCATGTGCTTATTGTAGTCTACAATGCAGACAGGTTTGCGCACTTCAGCAACCTGACCCCAAACAGTCAGAGGTGAAGTACTGTCATCATGGATGGTAATCAGCATGTACACATCCCTCCTGTCCACAAATTTCACAGCTAGCAGTTCCTCACTACGCAAGGCACTGCACTGTCCCCTCTGAAGCTTTTTGCAAACAAGCTCTTTTGGGTAACCTTTACGGTTAGAGCGGATTGTGCCACAAGCAAAAGTGTCCACTTTGAATGATTCCTTAAACAATTGCACAGCAGTGTAGAAATTATCAAGGTACAAATGGTGACCTCTGTTAAACAGTCCTCTAGCAAGTTCCCACACAATTTTCTCTGAAACTCCAAAAGTGGACGGACAACCAGGGGGGTCAATAGTGGAATCCCTACCAGTGTACACCCGGAAATTATTGACATATCCTGTCCTACTCTCAGACAACATATACATCTTAATTCCATAACGTGCCCTCTTGCTAGGAATGTACTGCCTAAAAACCAAACGGCCCTTAAACAGGACCAAAGACTCAACAACAGCTATTTCTTTCCCTGGTTTATAGATCTCTGAAAATCGATCTACAAAGTGATCAAAAACAGGCCAAATCTTAAAAAGACGTTCACAGTCAGGGTGATCTCGTGGCAACGGCAAAGCAATATCAACAAAATGCAGCATCCGAAGCAAAAGTAAATACCGATCATGACTCATAATTGCAGGAAATATGGCAGTTGCCATCAAGGGACTGGTATACCAATATGAAGCCAGGGACGGCTTCCTTATCAAGCCCATCAAAAAAGTCAAACCCAAAAACTTCCTCATCTCATCCAAATTTGTGGGAGTCCACCGGGTAGCTCTAGAGCGGGGCCGAAGTCTGGCACTGGTGTCCCTCTAAAACTGTTCAGCATACAAATTAGTCTGCTCAACAATCTCAGCCAAAAATACATCATCCATAAACAACTGAATAAACTGTATAGGCAAAAGAATTTCACAATCCACTCTACACCCTGCATCACCACTAAAGGCAGGCAACACCGGCTGCACCATGTTTGGATCAACCCAGAGTCCAGCACTTCCAGTTGGAAGCCTTGCAGCCCAAGGCTGCAATCGCGATGTCTCTTGCTGCACCATCGACACATCAGTGTCCTCCTCTAAAACAGTAAATGACAACAGGAGTAAAACCCATAGACCAGGTTGAGATCTGGGTAAGTAAACAAAAACTAGCAACGTCTCAACCGGTATCAATGAGGAAGGCAAATACACATGTATGTACACGACATTACAAAAAGGAAAGAGGGAGACTCGTGGTAATTTGTTCAAAAGTGCTCATGGCATCATATATTTGAAATCGCAGTTCATACAAATATATCAGCACTGTGAGCATAAATTGCAAAGGCAACTCAAAGGAACTTGGTGCACGTTGTGCTCGTGACACAATAAGTGATGGTGCAAGTGACAAGTGGAGAAAACAGCGAAAGGCGCAAAGTAACAAAGTGATGAAAAATATGTACAGAAATATATGGTTCAACAAGAATAGTTATTTACAGTGATTGACATTTCTGTGAACCATAGTTGAGTATGCGCCGTGAGTTGCGCTGATAAATCGGTCGACGGCGTTTCGATCCTATTTATTCAGGATCATCTTCAGGACCGGATTGCCAATTTGGGGTGCTGTAGGTTGAGAGGAACAAGTAACAATGGGCAGTCAAGCTTGCCCAGTGAAGGGACAAGTTTCCGGCGTGGGCTACCAGTGTGATACTGTGTTGGACGAGTAACAGGGTCGGAGCCAGGCCGCCACGTTCGTGTGCGGTGACACCGATCTGCACCGCACACGAACGTGGCAGCCCGGCGCTGATCCTAGCGCTTTTCCTGTCCCTGGATTGACTCCACTCCTCGAATTAATTTCTACACGGAATCCCCTCTCGAACCAACGAAACCTACACAGTGGATCAGGGCTCCGACCCTGTTACTCGTCCAACACAGTATCGCACTGGTTGGCCATTGGGAAACCACCACCTATTATTTCACTGACTTCACGCAGACGCCTCTCCCCGCTGCGCCTTAACCGTGGTTCCTATTACCCACGCCGGAAACATGTCCCTTCACTGGGCAAGCTTGACTGCCCATTGTTACTTGTTCCTCTCAACCTACAGCACCCCAAATTGGCAATCCAGTCCTGAAGATGATCCTGAATAAATAGGACCGAAACGCCGTCGACCGATTTATCAGCGCAACACACGGCGCATACTCAACTATGGTTCACAGAAATGTCAATCACTGTAAATAACTATTCTTGTTGAACCATATATTTCTGTACATATTTTTCATCACTTTGTTACTTTGCGCCTTTCGCTGTTTTCTCCACTTGTCACTTGCGCCGTCACTTATTGTGTCACGAGCACAATGTGCACCAAGTTCCTTTGGGTTGCCTTTGCAATTTATGCTCACAGTGCTGATATAACTGTTTTGTATGAACTGCGATTTCAAATATATGATGCCATGAGCACTTTTGAACAAATTACCACGAGTCTCCCTCTTTCCTTTTTGTAATGTCGTGTACATACATGTGTATTTGCCTTCCTCATTGATACCGGTTGAGACATTGTTGCTAGTTTTCGTCTCCTCTAAAACAGGCACTTCATCCGCACTGAGAGTAGCTTCATCAGCACTGAGAGTAGCTTCATCATCAGATGATTCCTCGTGGCCAGAAAACTCACTGCCAGAATCTTGCACTCCCTCCTCTCCCTCAGACGCACTGTCAGTCTCATAATCCTGCTCAGAGGAAGATTCAAAAAGCATACCAACCACCTGCTGAGCAGTAATTCTACGGCTAGCCATAATCCTTACTAATCAAGGTAACTTGTAAAACAAGTCAACAACAACAAACACTTTGTAAAATAAGTAATAAACAAAATGTGGCTTTGTCACAAAGACCTATATACTCCAAAACTATACCACTCACTTGCCAGAAGCAGCTAGACTCACCACCTCCTACTCTGCGCAGACACAGTAAGGATCAACAATATCCCACTAAAAAAGAAAAAGAAAAGAAAATTACACATAAGACAATGCAAACCACATTGCAAATAATGTCATGCTCAAAACACTAACTAAATATGCTGCCATTATGACATCACTTACAAAAAATTCATTCATGCATGACAATAATACTCATTTGGAGTAAACACTACAAAAATGTTTTTCTTACCAAATAAATGCAACTATGCAAAACTGCAGAACAACCTCTGCCGAAACCGCAAACAAGAATAAAAAGCTTTGCACGAGAATAAAAAGGAGAAATAAAACATCACAATCACATATGCAAATAATGCACCAGTTCACACACAATCCACCAGCCAAGCTAAGGGGTAGGTGGGCCTAAGAGTATAAGGCTCATCTGCCCCCAAGAGGGGCAGAAACAGCCAAAATATTCACCCCCTAAAAGGGGAGCAACCCTTGCCCAAGAGGTCACTCCCCAACACCAACATTTAAAAAACCCTGGTGTCTAGTGGCATCTGCCCCCCTTGGGGACTGATGGGCCTAAAAACATATGGCTTATCTGCCCCCAAAGAGGGCAGAAATGGCCACAATCATCCCCCCATAAAGGGGAGCGACCCTTGCCCAAGGGGCCGGTCCTCAACAACATTTTTAAAAAAAACTGGTGTCTAGTGGCTTCTGCCCCCCTTGGGGACAGATGGGCCTGAAAACATATGGCTGGTCTTCCCCCAAAGGGGGCAGAAACGGCCACAAGAATCACCCCATAAAGGGGAGCGACCATTGCACAAGGAGCCGCTCCCCAACACCCACAAACAAAAAACAGAAATCCCTGGTGGCCTAGCGGACCACACAAAATTTAAAAAAATCAGCCAATCTGCCCCCCACGGGGGGCAGAACCAGCCCAAAAATGCTCCCCAAAGAGAAGCGACCCTTGCCCAAGGTGCTGCTCGCCGCAAAAATATCCCTGGTGGTCTAGTGGGGCACATTGTTTTACAAATATGGACCGATCTGCCCCCCAGGGGGTCAGAAATGGCCAAAATAATGCTCCCCTAAGGGGAGCAACCCTTGCCTAAGGGGCTGCTCCCCGCAAAAATATCCCTGGTGGTCTAGTGGGGCAGAATTTTTTTAAAATATGGACCAATCTGCCCTCCAGGGGGACAGAAACGGCCAAAATAATGCTCCCCAAAGGGGAGCAACCCTTGGCTAAGGGGCTGCTCCCCGCAAAAATATCCCTGGTGGTCTAGTGGGGCAGAATTAAAAAAAAATATGGACCGATCTGCCCTCCAGGGGGACAGAAACGGCCACAATAATGGTCCCCAAAGGGGAGCGACCCTTGCCCAAGGGGCCACTCCCCACAAATAAATCCCTGGTGGTCTAGTGGGCCCGATTTTCTTAAAAATGTGGAGATCTGCCCCAAAGGGGGCACAAAAGGGGATGATGGACGGAACGCTTGAGCCAATCAAACACTCACCCCCAGTCAACTGATCTGGGTTTAATCCATCATCATTCTTTAGCTCACTCCACCACCCCAGTTCAGACATGGCCAAAGGGGGCAGACACAGCCAAAAACATTGCCCCCCAAGGGGAGCGACCCTTGCCTAAGGGGCCGCTCTCCACAAACAGTTAATGGGCACGATTGTTTTTTAAAATGGCGAGATCTCCCCCCCCAGGGGAGTAGACACAGCCAAAAACATTGCCCCCAAAGGGGAGCAACCCTTGCCTAAGAGGCCGCTCCCCGCAAACAGTTAATCAGATTTAAAATTAAAATAAACACTTAAAAACCGTGGTGTCTAGTGGGCATTCCTGCTGCACGATTGCGCGATCATGCAGCAGGAATGCTCAAAAGAGGCATCGGAGGAAAGGAAAACCCTTTCCTTTCCCCCGATGCCTCTTTTGTTAAAATCCCCCCCTCCCTGAGGAGAAACTCACCTCCTCTTTGCTGGACGCGCTGGAAGCAAATGGCTTCCAGCGCGTCCGGTATCATGTAATGACATCAGCACGCAAGGCGCGCTGACGTCATTAGATGACGTGGAGGGTGGGCGGCGGGAAGTAGGGTAAGGGCTTCCCCTGCCTTCCCCGGTAGGGGCAACATAAAGGGTGGCCCACGGGGGGAGCGCCAGCGCTTCCCCCGTGGGTCGGTGCTAGGACGGCCGGGAGCTGTCCGACGCACACGCCCACCATGACGTTGGACGGCTCCCGGCCGTCCGACACATGGAAAGGGTTAAGGCACACAAGGCCACTTTGCGAGGCCCTGCGTGGTTTTATAAATCGGGAGTAATGCTGTGTTGCTTTACTCTGCCCTGGGAAGGTGTTCCATTACTGGTATACCTGGGAATGCACCAAAAAGATACACCTTCGCAGGGGAGACATAACAAGGAGAAATATCTTTATTTCTTCTCTTAACTTCCTCTTTCTACAACATTCTGCAGCAAGCATAGTGTTAGAAGCGGGGTCACCGATTCCGACACGGTAGCTTGGCGCGAGGCAGGAAGGCACCCGAAGGCAATGTGTTAAGCACTTGTGCAGCACACACTCACACTGACTCAGTAATGCGCAACAATAAAGGAGACACCACACCAGGCTGTTATGTAAAAGCAAGATTCTTTATCCAAGTTTAAATCAGCAATAGATGAGGCAGGTAATCTTAGGCAACATTTCAATTCATTTAGTTTCTTAAAACCAGTGCGTAAATTCATCCAAGCACATTATAACAGTAACACGTTACGCCATTAGGAGGCAGTAGCAATAACCTCATTGAAAAGTAGGTAACACTGTAGGTCATAGATTGCAGGTCACGACATAGACTTCTATGCATTTAGCGACATTCAATTAGTACGAAATTAGATGCACATAACACTGTAAATGAGGAGGAACCTGTATCAACCTATGCGCAACCACATTCAGTACAGGGGGTGTCGCAAAGCAGGTAGGCCTACAACATAGGAACATTTCAACTCTTGGCAGGTGAACACAAAGGCTCAATTCATGTAGGTACATTCAATCCCTTGAAGGCCATAATGCAGGTATTTGATTAACATAGGAAGCAGTTTGACTCCAAACAGAGCTAGTTCCACGCGGGGGCGGAATTACCAGAGTCTCAACTCAGGCCCTGTTCGTGAGGCCCATGGGGTAAGGACCTGATTCGTGGGCAGGGCCAATCATGAGTAAGGGGTGAGCAGTCAGTGCAATTAAATGAGGGCGACTGCCCCTCTCAGTCCACTCGGGACGGTAAACGGTGGAAGGGCCCCTGACCTGAGGCCTTCACGGTGATTGGGATTCCCCCCCCAGGGCCTCCCGGGCTCACCTCACTGTCCCGGTGTTGCCGTCAGGCCTGGATGGGGCCGGGCGCCTCCTCCTCGGTCAGCCCGCTTCTGACGGCACGTGGGGCTCGGACCGGGGGAGGCGGCCCGCGCTCTTAGGTTCTCCGTGCTCCTCGCAGTCTCGGGGGTAATTCGGGGGCTCCCGCTGGCAGTGGAGCCCCTCCGGCGATGTTCTAACCCGGGCTCCGGGCCTCCGTCGGCCTCCGGACCCGGGAGCCAATCGGTGTGCGGCTTTTCGGGGGCGCGGCCTCTGACGCGGCCGTTGCTCTCGTTGCTGGGCAACACCTCCCGCCCTCCTCTCAGGCCCAGCGCGGCCTTCGCTTCGCCTCAGCGCCCGGGCGGCGGCAATGATCCGGCTACAGCGGCGCTTCCTCTGAACGGAGCCTGGGCAGCGGCGATGATCTGGGCAGTCGCCGGGATTCCTCCCGCCACAGCGCGGGTGGGCCGCAGCGGGGGTCGGGGAATGTAGCGCTCCTTCCCTCGCGGCGCTGGAGGCCGCGGCCCTAATCTTGGGCAGCAGCGCGTCTTCACAGGCAGCGCTTCTCTTAATCACAGCGCTTCTCCACACGCAGCGCTCAGCTGACACACAGCGCTCACAGCAGGGCAGAGAGTTGGCACTTAGCGCTTGGAAGGGGTGAAGGTCCAGGGCTTCTGGACAGCACAGCGCTAGAGGAGAACAGCGCTTGCAGCAGGACACACAGGGTGAGGGTCCAGCGCTTAGAGGCACGGCGCTTTACCTGGTGATCCCCAGCAGTAGCGTTTAGACGTTGGTTTGCTTGGTTGCAGTTTCTTGGTTGCTGGATCAGTGCTTGTAGTTGCTTGGTTGCAGTAACTTGGGGGAAGGGGGTTGAGTTGGTGGGCATAAAGGCAAGATGGTTCCCTGCAGGCACACTGGAGGTAGTTCCCTGGGTCCCCTCACGCTGGGCCAGGTCAGTAGGTGGAAGGTGTTCCTCAGCTAGCTTAGAACAGCAACGCCTAAGCCCAGTCAGTACCAGTAGTGTAGGTCTCCCCCCTAGGCCCGACAGCCTGTACTCCGGCAGAGGTTCCCCCAGGTCCAGTGGTGCCCCAACTGACTAACTAGGTTTCCCTCTAAACCTCTTATACCCCTAGGTCAGGTGACCCTCCTGAAAGGCGGCAAAACATAACTCCTCCCTGAGCTGGAAGGTTCTAGAAGCTTCCCTCATGTCTGGCTATGAGGCCCAGAGGCGGGGACGGCCTGGATACTGTATCATTATGTCCCAGCCTGATCCTGACTACTAGTATGTGCGTGCGCAATGGCCACTCCGCAGTAGCAGGGGCCTGTGGCAGCCATCTTATTAGGAGAGAGCACCTGCACCTCAGCACTGGTTGGCAGTGGTAAGGCGCCCAGAGACCTAGGTCCAACAAAAAGGTAGTGGCAAAAATGAGGCGCAAAGAGAAAAAAACGGGGTAAGACCACCCTAGGGCTGACAGGTCTAACACATAGAAAGAGGTATATGCCTTTCAGGATTGTTTTTGAGCTGGAAGGTGCCCATTCCTGCACAAAAACAATCCTGCATGCAACGCAGGCACCCTTGCACCACGGTGCAAGGGTGCCTGCGTTGGCGCTAGGTAGCCCATTGAGAGCCAGCACAGGGAAAGGACAGGAATGTCCCATATTGTTATAAATACGGGGCATTCCTGTCCTTTACCTGTAACACATCGCAGCACAGCAAGGTGACTTGCTGCGCTGCACTACGTTTCAATTACATAAAAATGCCCCAAAATGTATAAATTAGTCAGGCATTTCAGAAAAATGTTCATCAGCAGATATGGTCAAAGGCAGGGAGAGTTGATACAATGTGAACATTCATAGCCATAACCAACGTACATTGTAGTTTACACATTTTTTTACCTACCCCTATGTAGTTGCTGAGGACATTGTGAACTTCACAAAAGTGGAGAAGAGTAAATATTGCATTGGTATTGCTAAAGAGTGGTACATGACCTGGTAAATTAGTGTCCAGTAACCTTGCCTTCAATACCAGATAAAATACTAAAGCTGTTATTGAAATTTATTGTTAACTGAAGGTCTGGTTTTAGGAAGAGCTTGAGCACAAATGCTTGTGGTGGGTTTGAGTAATACTTTCATTGAAAGGTTTTGAAGAACAAGTTGAAAGCCTTTAACCACATATTAGCCATCTAGGCTTAAAATTATGTTTGCATAGTGAATCTAAGAGTAGCATATATTGCGCGCACACAGAATACACTTCCACATCTGTACAAAGTACTTTGTGAAGTATGCATACTTTACACATGTTTAGATTATGACTAGTTCTGTACTGAGCACAGAGTTAGGGAATTAAAATGCCTTGTTGAATCATCTTCACAGTTCTCTGAATACTGTAGCATGTGGATTATCCTGTTAAGTGGTTTTATAAATGCTGGACTTTTCTACATGTGCCCATACTTTGTGACCCCCAGTCGGTCATAATATTCTGTTTCATGGTTAAGTTGATTTTATTGTCATTTGTCAAACAGTCAAAAATTGATACAATTATCCAATGACTAAATAGAATGCTTTCAAATTATTTTATCTGGTTACTGATTGGATATCCGTCTCATTTAGTATTACTATTTCAATTTATGCATTTATCAAATGCTATTGCTTCTATTAACTTATTTATTATCATTGCATTATTATTTAATTTTCCTACACAAATATTTACCCGGCAATCAAGCACCACTGGCTCCTTGTACTTTAACTCCTTCCTGATATGATGATTTTTCGTTGATTTATATAGTGGTGAACAAAATTCCAAAGATGGGCGTCTTACAACCGGACATCAATTTATTTAAACCTTAGAATGGGCCAAGCATGACAGCAGAAAAATAAACCTAGAGCAACAAATGGCTGCACCCTTCCTCTGAGGGGTGAAATTTTCACATGCGGCAACGAATAGTGCAAAGTTGCAAGGAGAGGCTATTATAGTGTTTACCTGATGTCACTTAGTGGTAGAGGGGAAACAAACCCTGCTCCGCACTCAATATCACTGAAGACCAGTAGCCTAATTTCCCACAGTACCTAGGTAGGACAGCCAGCTGGAGGGTCTCATTGGCCAGGATTGGTGGAAAATCCCCTAAGTTCACCAAGGGCGAAGTTACCTCACTTTGCATACAAAATGTGATTCTTTGGCCACTCGTGTAAGTATGCTGATGGAGAGAATCTATAGCTAGTGATTAATTTGTACTGGTGGGGGCTAAAGGCACATTTTCTATTTTGTCCATCCTGGAGGCAGCAGTCCTGCATGACCAGCAGTCTGACCTTAGAACAGACCAGCCAGCCATTTCTATGTGTGGCACGCAGGTGACTGCCAGAGGTGACGCCATGCCACGGTCATCTGTATTCAGCCGCGGCCAGGCCTTCTCCTATGCACCTTCAATTACATGCGTGCAAGTCGAGCTGCTCCCACAATGCAGGTGAGGCTGCAAATTGGCTGGCAGGCAGTGTACCTCCCCAGCCCCCACAGCATCCTGGGCCCAAGTCAGAGCAGAACATCTCAATTAACATGTGACAGTTATCCATGCAATACCCCACCACTTCTAAATCACTCCTGTGCTCCCTATCTACCCTCCAGGATAAGTTTATGCAAGTGCGGCCTGCATACCCTGCCTCTACGACTGCAACACTCCAGCCTCAGTCGCCCTACTCTGTGCATCAAAACTCACCATAATTGAGAGACTAAAAAGTGGTAGGTAAGTGAGGGTAACCAAGCATCTTTTTCTGGTATCCTCAACGTTTTTGCAAGGTCAAAGAAGGGTAGTTGCAATCCAGTTGAGTCTGACTGATGTAATCACCGCTCTAATCTCACCGTTCGGATAAACAATACAAATATTTTCAATTGCACCTGCACAATTTAAAAAGATCAAAGCACAAAAATTGAACTATGCTGGCAAAAATGTGGGAATAAAAGCACCTTGATTTTTCTACTTTGTGAATGCCTAAATGTTGACAGACTGAAAGAGGAAAGTTGATGCTATGGGACACTTTGTGGCTGGTGATCCAGAACACTTTTCAAAAAGTTCTAGCCCCCACACTTACCAAAATGCGACTACATTGCTAATATGGCAGTTGCTTTCAATATTATCTGTTCAGAGCTGGATGTTTACCTGTAAAAAAGATCTGGGTCATCCACTGTCCGAATTAAGGGCAACTGTTTCTGGAAGCACTATGTCACCACACACTGGAATGTGTGGTGGGCAAGTGCTCTCTAGAAGCTGCCACCTTCTCAGGACAAAAAAAAGACAAAGGCAAAAAAAAAACTCCTTGCTGAAGATGTCTTTGCCGGGTTGGAGAAAACCAGGAGTCAGGATCCCAGGCGAGGAAGGCCCGAGAGCGAAGAGTCAGGAACTGCAAGTGGGGGGAGTGAGGAAGCACGTGAAATAATTCAGCTTTGTTGCAACCCACCCTCCCCCAACCACACTTAGGGCTTTAAACAGTAAAAGAACAGGAAAAGGAATTGCATCAAACACCACATGACAGTAAAGATAAGGAATTGGAAAAGTCAAAAAGGAACCAAGGGAAGAAGAGCCATTATGGAAGGAAAAGAAAAAAGAAAAAACCTGGACTGGAAAAGCTGTGGAGTCACATTAAAAGGCATCTGCAAACCCTTAGGCAGGCACTGTGAATTTGGAGTTGAAAAGAGAAGGAGCAGCAGCCTGGAGCCCAGGAGAACAAGAGGAAGCAGGCCCAGTTGAGAAATTCTTCCAGCCCACAGCTGTGGCCTTCATACGGCATCTTTTGACCCCCGGGAACTGTGGGACCCTGCAAAGCACAACAGTTCTCAGGCACCCAGGTGGCCATTAAGCTGCGGACACACCATTAACTAATTATGGCTAAACAAATAAAACACATCTCTTCACAAACCCTGGCCCTTGCTCTCCCCTAAACTGGACCAAGAAAGTACATGAATGTTAATGAGTGTCCTTTCAGAGTGCTATTCCAGGGTGTATGGCTTTTAGCAAATTTAACTTAAAATTGGGTTGTTAAATGCACTTTCTGGAACAATATTTCAAACTTTTCCCTGTGAACAACCACTGAGGAAAGTGGACTCACTAGCATAGCTCACTCCAAATAATTTTTAGGTTTTGACTAGACCGCTAATGCGCTTTCTCAAAGAGACATGTTATGTTTAATCTGTGGGTCTCAGCCTGCCCAAACGCTTCCAATTTGTGTGCTCCATAGTCTGTCTCGTATTCTTTGTCACCATGTGTCCATGGCACGCATGGTCATGCTTTTACTTGTGTTTATCCCTCCCCCAGAGTACTTGTAAACATCCACTGCTCCCGTTTTTGGGACCATTTTAGGACCAACTTTTTTCTTCATTTTTCCGCACTCTACACAGCGCTTGTACTTTTACCAGCTCCATCTCCTCCCACCCGCCCTCACCCCCCAAATATCATTCCAACTGTACGGCATGCTTTACTGCTCCCTTGACTTGCTTGCGCTCCTTCATAACGGCTGCACATTTGAAGGGAACATGACAGTGCAGCGCCTCTGCAACACGAGTCAGATTTCAATGCACGCTCTTTAAGTCGGATTTATGACCAAGGTATGATCGCATCAAAAATGTAAACTTCCACCAAGGATTACAAAACTACACGTTTTGTTCATGTGATTTTGTTAAGTGTGTGCAGTGGAAAAGCTTGCCTCCTAGTTTGTTAAAAGCTTTCCTCATTACTGTTCCCCTATACTTTCTTTTATAAGCACTGGGGAAGGGTGTAGTGTAACTGCTTGAACGAGAGACTTTGAAGCTGGGAAACCAGGTTTGAGCCTCTGCAGCAGGCTGAGCATCCTGTGATTCTGGTCATATCCTGACTCGTATTATACTTGCAATGTTTGCTGCTTGCCACCGCCCGTATTTATTTACATCCGCAGTCCGCAGCGGAAATGCTTGCCTTCTAATTTGTTAAAAGCTTTCCTCATTACTGTTCCTCTGTGCTTCCTTTTATAATCACTGGGAGAGAATGTGGCGTAACTACTTGAGCGGGTGACTTTGAGGCTTGGGAACAGGGCTCGAGTTGGCTCAACATCCTGTGATTCTGGGCTAATCACTTTCACTGTTCCTGAAAATGAATGAATGCAACTGGTGCTCATGTACAGCGCTCCAATACCTGCGAGTCGAGTTTGCGCTGCATTAAACTGATGAAAACAAAAAAAGTGGTTTCCTGCTGAATACTCTAAAATGCATTTTAAAATAGGCATGATCTTTTTATTTGTTGTAACTATCTTGCAATTAAAACATGATTACGCACCCAATTAATTCACATGCTCACACCTACAGCCTATTCTACACGTCTACCGGCTCAGGCTTCATGCTTTTGATGGAACACGATTTTTTAATATAAAATCTGCTCAATGAATTTCCCTCAATTGCATGTATTTTTAATAACATAAGCGAAACTACTAATATAACACGAGAGTGTATAACATGAGAAAATGTGCCCAAGGCACAATAGTTGATTTTTCTTAGCTGAAGTCATATGAATATTGCTAACTGAGTGTTATTCTGTCTTCTTAACTGCAGAAAATAAACAACAAAGATTCTGCCTCTAATTCTTCGTGAAAGTAGTGTAGGTTTTTAGAAATAATTCTCTCTCTTGCTAAAATAAATGTAGGCCTCAGCAAATGTTTGTTAGGGGATGTGCTGCCGTGCTTCTGTGCTTTCTGCCCTTGACGAAAAAAGTAACTAATACTTCCTTAGAATGAAGAAGACTGTATAGTTCTTTCCTGTCTAGGCGAGGATTGTATGTAACTATTGCCAGAATTATTATACAAATGTATCTAGGTTCTTCCTTTTTCCTCTCTTGGAAGTGGTACAATTTCAGACAAAGAGTGTTTAGAAATATTACTTAGGTTATTGTCAGAAGACAGCCACACCATTGTGTTTAGCCAATGAAAATGTTTGTAGAGAGTAGAGAAAGTAACATTTTAGCTAAGGAAAGGAAGTAGCGTACTATAAAGATTCCTGTGGGGAAATGTTTCTCGGCTCGTTCACAAGAATCGTGACCTGTCCTGCATTCGTAGTGTGCTGCATGCCGTGCTGATTCCTGATTCTCTGGCTGGCAGATCCTACAGCTCTTAAGAGACTTTTCCTAGAGACTTTGCACATCATCGGCTGATGGTGCTGCCCTTGCTATACTCTAACGGCCGTGGAGTTAGCCTTTCGAACCAATTGCACGCTGTGCATTAGTATTTCATTTTGTAAGTGAGCTATTGTTTCACTGATGTTTTTCTCTTCCTCTCACTCCTCTATACCTAATTTTCTGATGTTTATTGAATGATCTGTGATGGCTATTGTGAATCTATACTGTATTCTATGAACCAATTTATGACATTCTAGTTGTATCGTGTTTGTGTTTGACCATTCATATAATGAAATAACAAGAAAAACTAATAGAAAGGAATAGAGTCTGTCTTTATTTCAAAGTTATTGAGTTATTTGGATATGTTTATAATGACAAATGTTTAGCATATTTCTTCATTATAGGTCCTCATGGAGAAATAGCATTCCATCTTTTATTGCTTAGTCCCTTTTAGCTCTACCAAAGATTCATCGGAGGACCTTTGATATTGCTAAATGTGAGACAATTACTTATGGGCCCGTCATTAGAGTTACGCTTCTAATTATAATATAGTGGTTGGTGTGGATAGATAGCTAACAGAAAAATCCCCCAACGCTTCCGCTGCAGCAGTTTTTGGTAGTTGCATCGGATGGTTAGTTTAGATAAAAATACTACGTAATAAAGAGATGGAGTTTAGAGACAGGACAGATTTAAACAGTCTATGATATATGTGAGTTCGTACCTTTATGTACGGTGAGGTTTGTTGAATCTCAATGGAATTGACGGGTCAGTCGTTGGCCTGAGATCCCGGGATAAGCCTAAGGGCTGTCTTAGTGTGGCATACACTAAGCTTCATGTGCGTTGTCTGTGGGTAATGCAGTACTAGGCGGTCGTCGAACTGAAAGTTACTGCACAGGGAACTTTGTTGAATGAAGTAGTGGAGGTTTATTTGGGTCACTTCAGCAAGCGCAACTGGGGAAGTCCTGAGAATTGTTTCCCACTTGTAAGAGGCATAATTGCACTGGTCGAGGTTGTGCTGGAGTGTAAAGATCTCTTAGAGTGCATGAAAATACTTTTGTATTTCTTTTAGTGGAGCAGACAAGCTGTGTTTATGTAGTTTGTAATTGTTTGTTAAAGACTTCAAAAGACATTGACGCTGATTTGGTAAAGGGAGGGTCAGTAGAAGGAGTAATACTGACGTAACAAAGAGCTGCGCTGGTATTGGTCAGTGATGAGTATACGTCACCAAAAGTGCTGCGCTGCTATTGGTTAGTTGGTGTGAGTACCGCTGAGATTGGACAGCGTAAAATAACTTTGATTGGAAGCAGCGAAACATAACACGGAAGGAAGATTGTAGATTTATTTATTAATACGAATTTACAGAACTAAAAGAAAATAATGAAGATAATTAAATTGTTGAAAACATTGTTTAGCAAAGATCAGCCAGTAGTGATTAGTGAAGGAGTTTCAATAGCTCCCGAAGGTCATCATTTATGGCAATAGAAAGGGGATATCATACTTGTACTTATTTGGAAAATTGGATGAAATATACAGAACAGGATGGCAATTTGGCATTTCCAGAACATGGTACCTTCATACCAGGATTTTAGAGAATTTGAGATTTCGAATGAATAGTTTTTGTCCAAACCCAAGACCAATGCAGTATGAGGCTTTGGAAGACTGGGAATACAAAGCATACAAGAGAGAAAGGGACAGGCACCAAAATATATACAAGAATACAGTGAGCAGGTATTCTGAAGCAAAATGGGATGCTCGCAAGAAAATGTGGAGAAGAGATGTTGTTGAAGGTACTAATATGTTTCCAGTTAGGGAAGTAGAAATGAGTGAAGGGGGAAAATCCAAAGAGAAAAAGGATAATACAGAACCACACGAGAAAAATACAGACTTAGTGGATATAGATGAGATTGATGAGGATTTTCTGAATGAATTATTGATGAACAGACCTCCACCATATCAAGAGGAACAAATAAATACAGATATGAATGCAAGTGCTTCAAGCATTTCACCAAGTGCTCCTTTAATTCAGCTTGAAGAACAAATAAATAGATTGCCTGAAGTTATGAGTCAGATTCAAAATGTTAACAGAGAAGAAGTAGTAAGGATGAATTCGATAACGAATCCAGATGTTTTGTCAGTTCCAGTGACGATTGGTTCTATAATTCCAATATATAGGGAACAAGGACTTACTCGCGTACATGCCTTAACAGTTCCAGGAAAGAGTAATGAACATTTTACATAGATAATAGAGAGATAGTAAAAGTGAATGGAAATAATAGTACGAATGTAAATATAGCTGCAGAGCAAGTGGAACAATTGATTGATGTTTCGTAGAAGAATGAGACACCAAAACGAATTATACATCTTGACCCTAAGAGATTGATGCAAGTAGAAAGAAGAATGAATACTCAGACACCTAATAGGTCAAGGAGTGATATGAATGAGAATGTACAGAGACCATTGGGTCCATCGCCAGAAGAATTAGATGATTGGATTAGAGAGATAGCTCCTGGATGTAGTGGTCAAAATAATAATGCCAACATAGATGTGAATAAATTAAAAGGAGATTTGGAGGAGATGATTGCAGGTACAATTAGTCCAGAAAGATTGAGTAAATATCAAGCAGATGAGTTGTTATTCTTGTGTAAGTATATTACGAGAAAAGCGAGAAGCTTGCATGAGACGTTTGCTGAAGTTGTAAAGATGTATGGAGTTGACATTGAAAAGTCTAAAGCTTTGCAAAAGACATATAGGTTGGATTTCACAGACAAGGATTTAGAGAATCTTAATATATCAGGAAGACAATTACAGATTAAAGAGTTGATTTCCACATTAAGACGTTGGGGAGAGTTAGATAGATGGAAGGGAAGATGGGCAAAAAAGAAGGATGAAGCGAGTGTGTTAACAAAAGCGGTTTTGTCATTTGTAAAATGTGGTTACAGCATATCCAATAAGAGAGGTACCAGGAGGTGGTTTTGTGCACGTTCCTTGGTCAAGACAGGACATATTGTCATTTACGAATGATTTCCCAGGTTGAGAGAAAAACCTGTTGAGTGATACAGACAAGTGGAAAGATTCGTGAAAGTTTCAAAGGTTTTGTGGGTTGATTTGGAAGGTCTTTTTGATATTGTAGTTCCAGCGGATTTGTGGATCGAGTGTAAAATTGCTGTAGATTGGCTGAAAAAAGAGTATCCAAGAGATCAAAAAACAGGAGCACCCTCGGAAGAGGTCATGAAAAAATACAATCAGGGCATTACGTACTTGAAAGGGAAAATTTCTCCAAAAGAAACCGATTGGGTGAAAATAGACAGAACTACTCAAGAATTAAAAGAATCGGGGCATGCATATTATGAGAGGCTTCTTCAAGTATTTAAACAGTACAGTGGTATAGAAAATATCACAGAGAAAGATATGGGACACTTTGTGTATAGGTTTGTGTATGGATTGAGACCTGAGATAAGTGCTATGATTCAGCAGCATTTGATTTGTTGGCAGAGTAAACCAGTTGACGAAATACTTCGTTATGCGAAGTATTTTGGGGATGACATAGAAATGAGACACAAGAAAGTGAAAGAAAAATTAATGTTGGCTCAGATGAAAGCAGCAAAGAAAGGAGGGTACTTGAGTATTGATTTGTCGATTGACTTTCAGAATATTGGTCAGACTACTACTGGAATGAAAGGTGTAGTTTCAAATGGCAATACTGTGATGCAAATGATCCCAATGAGTCAAGGGAGAGGTAGAGGTAATTTCAGAGATAAAGAGGAATTTAAAAAGAGGTTTCCTTGTTATAAATGTGGAAAATTTGGACATTGGTGACACAAGTGTAAGAGTTTGTTAAATAATTCAGGTCAGGGAGGAAATAGTGATCCAATGCAAATACAAAATTATCAGGTGCAGAATCAGGATTATTAAGTGCAGACGAATGAGACTCAGATGAATAGAGCCCAAATGAATCAGATGCATAATCAAGGTCCACAAATGCAGGTAACAAACAGAGGACAGGGTTTACAAATACCACAAGCTCCTATGCCAGATCGGGATGTGAATGGTCAGATGCAAAGATACAATGTGAATGTGGGTTCTCATAATAATGGTCAAATGAATTCAAATGTACGGGTGGCTTCACAATATTTGATGACAGAAGAGAACGATTCAGATACATCACAATGATGGTGCCTGAGGGGGTGTAAAAGAGTGCGTTCTTGGTGCTTCTCTAGAGGTAGATCAGTCAGGTCCCTATGTAAATGGCGAGGTTGATGGTAATTCCATTACATTCCTCGTAGATACTGGTGCGACCCATTCCACTGTGAGAATTGTGGAAATCCCAAACCTGCCCCTCTCGGGAGAAAGTATCCAAGTTGTAGGAGTCTCAAATAAATTAATGAAAACGCCAGTAACAAGACCAATGAAAGTTCAAATTGGAAATTTTCAAGAACTACACAAATTTGTTGTGTGTGATACAAGTACAGTTAATCTGTTAGGAAGGGACTTGTTATGTAAGATGAACTGTTCCATTTATTGTACCCCGGATGGAATAGCATTTCATACGAAAGATGAGGATGTGATCTTTAAGATGTCAAGGAACAGAAGTGAATGAGTTGTATCCAATGCTTACAGCGAATGATTTACCTGTTGAATCGAGAGAGACGATGTTGTCTGATGTGTGGGATTTTTCAGGAAAAGATATCGGACTGATGAAAGGAGTTGCACCGATTCAAATAACAGTAAAGTCTGATGCAGAATTTCCAAGAACACGTCAGTATAAAATGAGTCCAGAGACGATTGCGGCAGTGACACCTGTGATTGACATGTTGATTGAACAAGGAATACTAAAGGAAATCCTTGGAAGTCCATGCAATTCACCTATAATGGGAATTTGCAAACCGAATGGGAAATTTAAGATTGTACAGGACCTGAGCAAGGTGAACCAAATTGTTATACCTTGTTGTCCAATTGTACCAAACCCAGCTGTGATCCTATATCAAATTCCATGTGATGCAGAGTGGTTTACAGTAATCGATCTGTGTCAAGCATTTTTCTCGATACCCTTACATCCAGGTAGTCAATATTTATTTGCATTCCGGTTCGGAAACCGTGTTTTGGCATGGTGCCGAGCTCCTCAAGGGTACAACGAAAGCCCTTCAATCTTCAATCAGATATTGAAGAAATGTCTGGAGTCATTGGTAATGCCTAAAGACTCAGTTCTTGTCCAATATATCGATGAACTTTTGGTGGCATCGAAAACGAGAGAAGACTGTGCGACAGATACAATTGCTCTACTGAACCATTTGGCAGTAGGTGGGCATAAAGTGTCACCAGCGAAATTACAATTCTGTTAGAAAGAAGTTCTTTATTTGGGTCATGTCATTGAAAAAGGAAATCGGAAAGTCTCTCAGGATCGGATCAATGCTATAATGCGAATGAATCCGCCAAAAACACAGAAAGAAGTACGAATGTTTTTGGGTATGGTTGGATATTGTAGGCAGTGGATTATGAATTTCTCACTGATTGCCAAGCCATTACAAAGATTGACACACAAAGATGTAACAGATCCAATTCATCTTGATGTCGAAGGGATGAAAACATTCCTGGTGTTGCGAGACAGTTTATGTCGAGCGCCAGCATTAGGAATGCCAGATTTTGACAAAGAGTTTGAATTGTTCTGTAATGAACGTGATGGTTGCGCACTGTCAGTTCTAACACAAACTCACGGAACAGCACGAAGGCCAGTGGCATATTTTTCTGCCACGTTGGATCCAGTGGCTGCAGCATTACCCGGATGTCTAAAAGCAATTGCTGCTACTTATGTGAGTCTTGAACAGAGTGGGTCGATTGTAATGGGACATACTTTGAAAGTATATGTGCCACATTCAGTTGAGATTTTGTTAACTCGAACTCGCACACAACACCTTACAAGCAGTCGGTTAACAAAATATGAGCAGGTGGTATTGGGTGCTGAGAATGTGACAATAGCAAGATGTACAACACTGAATCCAGCCACGTTATTACCAACACCAGGCTGTGCAGTGGTCATGGATGAAGTTGATCATGATTGTCTGTATGTGACTGAGTTGTGTACTAAACCAAGACCTGATATCAAAGATACTCCATTGGTTGAGTCTGATGTTGTATTGTTTGTAGATGGGTCATGTTTGAGAGATTCAGAAGGAAGTTTGCGAGTTGCATATGCAATCTGTGCAGTGGCAAATGTGATTGAAGCATCATGGTTGAAAGGAGTGAGTTCTGCACAAGTGGCTGAGTTGGTGGCTCTTACTAGAGCATGTTGCTTAGCGAAACAGTTGAGAGTGACAATATATACTGATAGCCAATACGGCTTCGGGGTGGTCCATGATTTTGGGCAGTTGTGGTCCCAACGTGGATTTTTGACCTCTTCGGGTTCACCAATCAGAAACGGAGAGTATGTGAAAGATCTACTGATGGCACTACAGGTGCCGGCACAAATTGGGGTGGTGAAATGTTCGCTCTGGTTGTGAATATATCAGACTAGGCAATAGATATGCTGACGAGATTGCACAATTTTGTGCTTCAAATACATATTCGATTAACATGGACCAACAAAATGATCAAATTGACCAAACAGAATGCAGGTTGTTGTTCTCATCTGTTGAAACTTGGGATGAGGTGAGAGAATTACAGGAGGAAGCAAGTGACTCAGAGAAAAATGGGTGGATTAAGTCAGGATGTACACGTAGATCAGAGGATGAGGTATGGATCTATACAGATGGAAAAACAGTAATGCCAGATGGTCTGTTATCACAAATGGCAAGGGTCTACCATGGTCCAACACACATAGGTAGAGATGCAATGATTAAATTGTTTTGTCAAACATGGTTTAACCCAAAATTCAGGGTTATTGCAGAAAGTCTCTGTCAAAGATGTGCAGTATGTCAGCAACAAAATGCAGGAAGAAAAACAGTAGTGAGCATGGGTCGAATTGGAAAAGCTGCGGGTCCATTTACCCGTATGCAGATTGATTTCATTGAGATGCCTCCTTGCCAGGGACTAAAATATGTTCTTGTAATTGTTTGTCTGTTTTCTCGTTGGGTTGAAGCATATCCAACGAGACGTAATGACAGCCTAACAGTTGCTGAATTGCTTCTTAGAGAGGTAATACCTAGATTCGGTTTACCAGTCTCTTTGGAATCAGATAGGGGAACGCACTTCAACAACGAAATAATTTGGATGATTTGTGCAGCATTACAAATTGAACAGAAGTTGCACTGTGCCTATAGACCTGAGGCTTCAGGTGTCGTTGAGCAGATGAAAGGCACAATACTATCTAGATTGGCTAAGGTTTGTGCATCCACAACACTGAAATGGCCTGATGCATTACCATTGGTGTTGATGAGTCTAAGAAGTATCCCTGACAAGAGAACAGGACTGACCCCACATGAAATTGTGATGGGCAGGGCTATGAGACAGCCGACAGTTTCAGCAAATCAACTAATGAACATTACTGATGATTTGGTACTGGATTATTGCAAAGGATTGGCTGATGTGGTACATTCTGTGTCTCACCAGGTTGGAGAAGTTGCAACAACAACACAGCAAGAACAAGGACATGATCTGTGTCCTGGGGACTGGGTGCTTGTGAAGAAGCATGTAAGGAAGTCTTGCCTAGAACCACATTGGCATGGTCCCTATCAAGGGATATTGGTGACAACGACAGCTGTTAAGTGTGGAAGCTTGCCAAACTGGATACATGCAAGCCACACCAGGAGAGTTCAAAGTTCACTTGAAAGTGAAGAGCTTGCTGAAGAAGAACGACGAGAACGAAACAATGTTCCGAGGCGAGATGAAAGTCGAGTAGAGTGGGCACAAGATATTGGGACTGAAGAAAATGATGCTGTGATTGTTACTGCTGATAATGAAATTATCTCTGCGAACAGTAATAAAGATAAGAGAAAAAGAGATTCATTGGAAGAAAGTACTGGATCAATTGCAAGTGACATTGACAATGAAAATGGAAAAAGAACAAAAAAGGGAGATGAGTGGCCAAAAGGCGTGAAAAGATTAAAATACTCCGTGAATACAAATGTTCCAGAGACAGTAATTGAAATATCTAGCCAATCTGAACAGAGTGTAGCAGAAGAAAAAGAGCAAGTGAGAAGAACAAAGAGAAATAAAGTACCAAATAAGAAATACAGAGCACCTGAATTGGACATATGTGGTGACTACTTCAACGAATGATTGGGAAAAAGAATTTCTCAAATTTTGTTCACAAGGCAGTTGCTCATACAAACCGCCCTAGATTAACTGTTTTTGTTTTGGAATGAGTGCAGAAAAAAAAGAGAGGAGATTTATTAAATAAATGAATTTCTGGAAAAATTTAAAATTCTGAAGCAAAAGCCAAAAAGCTGAAGAAGAAGAGCTGAGGGAGAGCTGAAGACTCTAAAAGGTGTGGGGTGTACAACCTAAAATAATCTAGCAAAATTTAGTTATTTTTAATTTTTGACAACATTTTTGACTAATTATTGATTTTTAAAATTATTATTTTTGATTTCAGAATGGATAGAACTAAATCTGAGACTGGTAAACGGAATCAGGGTATATGTAGGCAAAGATGTCATAATGTTTGTCTTGCATGTGTTACGCTAACAATGTTTGTATGGTTGGTATTAACATTTGTAGAACCATATTTTATGTTTATCAATGTAGTAAATACTGCTAATAATAATGAGCACGTAACAATTAATGTTAAAAGAGATATGAAAGAGGATCCAGAGACTAATATTAAAGAATTAACTGGTAGTGTTTTACATGTGGATGAATCAATTAACGATTTCTCTTTAAATGTCTTTACTAAACTTCTCTGCGAGTATGTTGACACTATGGATGCGAGAGATTGTTATGTGTGCATGCAATTACCTACGTCTGTGTCAGAAGGGGTGACTTACCATCACCTACCTTTAACATATGATATTTCGTGTAGTGTACTAACCAGCTTATTTTATGGTAAGGAGATGTTTCAGTACTATTATTCGAACTTTGACTTAATTTTTTCAGAAGTTCCTATTAGAAAGAATATGAATATAGTGTATAGTGCTAGGAATGCAGGATATATGAGTGACTTTTTCCATTCTACTAAGACAACAGACACAGTATACGCACATCGAAACAACCTAACTTGCAAGTTACATAGTGTGGAGCTAGAATTCATTAACACAGTGGAAGATAGGAGTAGAAATTTTAAACAAAGAGCTGCAGAGCAGAAAAGTAGAGAACTGCCATGGGCACATAAAGAAGGCAATTATAAACAGGGTGAGACTTATGCTGCAATGACTCTGGATTGGCCTCATAGAGGGAAGCTTTGCTTACTAAGGCAGAAGACTGACTACAATAATCATTTTGTTTGTTCCAGTGAATGTGAACATACTTTCCTTATTACAGAGGGTTGGGGATTGAGAGGTGGTACTGATCCTGTGTTCCCTGGAGTTTATTTTGTGTGTGGGAAAAGTGCCTACTATAGGTTGCCACCACATTGGTATGGGTGTTGTTATATGGCTATAGTTTTCCCAAAGATTTACCATGTTGGTAAAAAACATGGAACCAATGAAAAGGGACTAACACGGAATAAAAAGGGTTTGAGTGCTGCAGAAATTGTGGGAGATATTTTTGGAGCATTGATACCGTCAGTTGGGGTGATTCTAAATTCACAAAAGATTAGGAGATTATCTACAGTGGTTGATCGTTTATCAACGGATACTGCTGGTGGGTTCTTAATGGTTGATACAGAAATGGTTGCTATGAGGACCATGGTTTTACAAAATCGACTTGCCTTAGATGTATTATTGGCAAAAGAAGGCGGAGTCTGTAGTATGCTGAAAATTCAACAATGTTGCACATATATTCCTGACAAAAGTAGAGATCTGGAGGGATATATCAGCAACATTACTAAATTACATGATGATTTAGTAGAACTGAAGGTTGACGGTGCTTGGGAGAAACTGAGTAAGGGTTTCTCTTCCATAGGTAATTGGTTTTCAACATTTACTAATAGCTTATTAGGAAAGATACCAGCACCAATAGTTGCTGTCGCTACTGGCATACTAATGGTATTTTTGCTTTATAAATGTTTCAAGAATAAAACAAAAGATGCAAAACGGAGAGCGAGAAAGAGGAAAAGAGAAGAAATAGAATTGGAAGATTGAAAGGGTGCCTATTAGAGTATGATGAAAGATTTAGAGGGTGTTAGAAAAAAATAGATGAGAAAAATGGACACTGCATTCTGAAATTGTTATCAGATGGTAATCTGATAAGGGTGGCTGTGATGGTTTGGAGTACCATCAGATGGGGGATTGATGGAGCACGATTTTTTAATATAAAATCTGCTCGATGAATTTCCCTCAATTGCATGTATTTTTAATAACATATGCGAAACTACTAATATAACACAAGAGTGTATAACATGAGAAAATGTGCACAAGGCACAATAGTTGATTTTTCTTAGCTGAAGTAATATGAATATTGCTAACTGAGCGTTATTCTGTCTTCTTTACTGCAGAAAATAAACGACAAAGATTCTGCCTCTAATTCTTCGTGAAAGTAGTGTAGGTTATTCAAAATAATTCTCTCTCTTGCTAAAATAAATGTAGGCCTCAGCAAATGTTTGTTAGGGGATGTGCTGCTGTGCTCCTGTGCTTTTTGCCTTTGACGAAAAAAGTAACTAATTCTTCCTTAGAATGAAGAAGACTGTATAGTTCTTTCCTGTCTAGGCGAGGATTGTATGCAACTATTGTTTGAATTATTATACAAATGTATCTAGGTTCTTCCTTTTTCCTCTCTTGGAAGTGGTACAATTTCAGACAAAGAGTGTTTAGAAATATTACTTAGGTCATTGTCAGAAGACAGCCACACGATCGTGTTTAGCCAATGAAAATGTTTGTAGAGAGTAGAGAAAGTAACATTTTAGCTAAGGAAAGGAAGTAGCGTTCTATAAAGATTCCTGTGGGAAAATGTTCCTCGGCTCGTTCACAAGAATCGTGACCTGTCCTGCATTCGTGGTGTGCTGCATGCCGTGCTGATTCCTGATTCGCTGGCTGGCAGATCCTACAGCTCGTAAGAGACTTTTCCTAGAGACTTTGCACATCATCGGCTGATGGTGCTGCCCTTGCTATACTCTAATGGCCGTGGAGTTAGCCTTTCGAACTAATTGCACGCTGTGCATTAGTATTTCATTTTGTAAGTGAGCTATTGTTTCTCTTCCTCTCACTCCCCTATACCTGATTTTCTGATGTTTATTGAATGATCTGTGATGGCTATTGTGAATCTATACTGTATTCTATGAACCAATTTATGACATTCTAGTTGTATCGCGTTTGTGTTTGACCATTCATAATATGAAATAACAAGAAAAACTAATAGAAAAGAATAGAGTCTGTCTTTATTTCAGAGTTATTGAGTTATTTGGATATGTTTATAATGACAAATGTTTAGCGTATTTCTTCATTAAAGGTCCTCACGGAGAAATAGCATTCTGTCTTTTATTGCTTAGTCCCTTTTAGCTCTACCAAAGATTCATCGGAGGACCTTTGATATTGCTAAATGTGAGACAATGACTTATGGGCCTGTCATTCGAGTTACACTTCTAATTATAATATAGTGGTTGGTGTGGATAGATAGCTAACAGAAAAATCCCCCAACGCTTCCGCTGCAGCACTTTTTTACTTCGCTTTCAGCCATGCTGAACAGCAGACGTGCTGTTATTCTACATGGCTGAAAGACATTAACATTGACCACGCAAATAACTCTCAGATTGCCATGACCTACTGGCTTTGCCAATGCTTGTTGGATATTGTACCTACAGGCAGCTAGGGGCACCAGTTGTAACAACCGGCGATGCTAGTGGTGGAAGAGGGCGGCACCAATGGAAGGGAGTGGGTGGAAACATTTTGTGAAACTGCACTTATATTTTTTACTGATATCACAGACGTTTTCAAAACTTGTTTCCGGGTATTTTGTGCGGTACGAACTGAACGAAGCCGCCTTCTGTATAAAAGAGAAGAACTTAATAGAGCGGTACTCTGAAAAACTGTTAGAATAGTGTCGATTATTGTAGAACAGAAAATGGCCAGTATATAAATAGATCCTGAACGCATCTTGAAACGTTTCACAAAATCATACCTCTACCACACAAAAAGGGACAGAACCCTTTTGAATATTTTATGATATCCTTCCAGGCCCCTGCTGGGCGCTAATTTGCATTATCATTACTGTGAAAATATGATAACATTATGGCATGAAAGTTCCATCAATGTTGCAGGAGCGTCTGGCAGGGTTCCGCGCGCTCAGAGGACATCTTGAATACCTTGGTGACTCACGCGGGATGGCGGGCTGCACGAGGCCCCTTTGACTTCCCATGAGGCGCATCGAGCAATTAAACTGGTCCTATCTTTGGCGAGGTGACTTCTGCTCCGCGCCTCACATGTATTATTCCTCACCAGTGCCCACTCTCCCCTTGAACCTCTGTTCAGTCCGAGGTCAGGCTCTCAGCTATAAAGACGCCGAGAGCCGAAAGGTGTCTGCTGAGTGACAATGGAAGGCCCTTAGCTCTTCGCGCCTTCCGCCCGCACATCAGTACACAATGCGGGCTAGTACAGTCCCCTGCGGAGAGAGAGGGACCCGAGTTGTGTTGCTCGCCAACACAAAGCAAGAAAGATGGAGCCTTTTTCTCCTATACTGGGCTGCCTTTTGTGCAAAACTAAATCTTGGCCTTCGGTAGAAGGTTGTAAAAATAAAAAATAAAAAATAGGTAGAAATGGCATTTAGGAGGTCCAGCAATTGAAGAGTTTCTATTAAATCAGCTGTCGAAACCATAGATCATTATTACAAACAACCGATCAGAAAAGCAACATGTATGGCTTCTCTGCTGTAAGTGAAATTGCTTTGTCATTAACGTGTGGCTGTGTGAATGGGCCAATCAGGTGAAAGTGCGATGGATGCACGGATGGATGGATGGATGATTGGATGGATGGATGGATGGATGGATGATTGAGTGGATGGATGGAGTAACTAGTGAAAAGGTGAGTGCATGGATAGATAGCTGGATGAATGGGTGGGTGAGTGAAGGGGTGATGAAGAGGCAAGGTAGTAGGAGTAAGGGAGGCAACTGTAAAGAGGTAAGAGGAGTATTGACGGCAAGGGCAGCGTCTGGAGGAAGGGTATGAAGTTGTGTCAGTGAGCACAATGCACGGGCATTATGGTGTGTTAAGGTCTGTGGCAGTGTGCTTGATAGACACGGGCAGTGTGGGGGAAGGCTGTGTGAGTCATTATGGGATGGGTACTGTGGGGGTGGAGGCAGTGTGTCTGTAGGGGCATGGTTAGTATGAGGTGGCAGGGCATTATGGGGCTGCTGGTCAGTGTAGGAGGTGGCAAGGCCTGTGTGTACTGGGCAGGGGCATTGTGTGTGGGACAAGATACAAGTGAGTACAAGCTGGAAAAGGCCTAGATGGTGTTTACAGCACTGGGGCTATTCCAACGAGCTGTGTGTGAGTGGCAGTGACAATGTGAAATGGGTATGGGTATGTGAGGTTGCAGGGCGGGGGCATTTGTGAGAGGATGGAGAACTGTGTAAAGGACACAGGCAGTGAGGTAGGAAGCGGGCTACACTATGCAAACAGCCGCACATCCCATAAGTTAGGCCGCCACATCATATAAAAGCAGTGTCCACAGCACCATATCTTATATCAGTGTACCCACGTCAGCACCTGGAATACCCTGGCATCCTCTAGTGTCTGCAGTAGCAACCCCTATCCACATGCACACAGCACTTCTTCAAAAAATGCACGTCGTCCCCAGCAGCATCTCTGGTGCGTCTGTGCCACGAGCTGCACTCTTTCTACCCACTAATATGCTTCTCCAACACATCCATAAACTGTCACTCATGTCACTCGGCTCTCTCTGCTTTCGACTTTTCCATTTCGCCCCAGCACTGCTTCCCCTCTCTACAGTCACCAATTAAAGTTGTCCATGGAGTGAAGAGTGTGGGACCAAGGGCAAGGGCTGTCACTACTGCCAAAACTCTATGAGCTTGCGAAAATACCAACCACTTCCTGGTCTAGCTATGGCATACCCCTGGCAGGAAAGGGGGAAGGTCAGTGCACAGGGAAGAGGTACAGTAACCATAGACGTTTGTCTTTCACCTCCACAAGTGGTTCTTGGGGAATTGCCATGTTTTTCATTTCAGCAGCTAGTGACTCAGTACGCAAATGTCAATCCAAACACAGATTTTGCTATTGTTGATATTGAGCTTCAGACAGACTTCATCCAGGCTGTGACCTCTGTCATGCAGGTGGTGAATTGTTCTTTGTGTCAGCAGTTTTGCCCAAGAGGGATAGTATGAGTTGTGTGTCGTTGGCGCATGAGAGGATGTTCATGTTGTGGGTATGTATGAGGTTAACAAACAAAAATATCATGAGGGGGAGTGAAGAGGAAAAAGGTAGAATCGTCCTCCTCTCAGTATCGCAATTCAACAAGGGATTCTACTGCAAAAACATATAAACGCACGTAAGTGTGTGCTTAATCTTACTTGCGGTGTTTTTAAAAAATGGTGGTGATTAGAAAAAAGGAATACCTTCTCATGTTTGTAGGAAGGACAGTGTTCAAAAAGTTGTAAAATACCCCTCACACACTGAAACCTGATTCAGTGTCATGCTTCATCATTGGGGTCTTCCCGCCCCTCTACGGGACGGGGCGTGCTACTACCTACGTGGACGCGGGAGCACTTACTTTAGTGTATATGTGTAGTGCGTGGGATCGTGAAATATAAATATATGTGATGGTTTAAAAATTCCCTGGCTAGTGGAAAAGAATACACTTTATTAGCTTCCCTAGCTGAGAATGGTAAAAAAAGGGGGGGGAAAAAGTAGATGGTGTACTATAATGGGTCACTTTCTACAAGGTCAACCCATTATAGATAGCACCACAATAAAGTATTTTTATCTAAACTCAACAAGACCAAAACAACAAAAATCCAACATACAAGTATTAAGAATACGACTTTAAAAAGGTTTTAAGCAACTGGGTCCATAGAAAACTATGGATGCGTGATTTCTCTCAAAGTACCTGTGGTTGCAACAAAATTCACAAGGCCAAACAGCCGCAGAGATGGGAAGCGCCGAGAACACTAAGAGATGCGTCAGTTCCTGAGACCATGGGCAGGCGAAGCGACAGTTCTGCTGCACACAGAAGTGATGCGTCGTGGCCGGTCTGTGGGGGGGAAGTGATGCGTCAACTCCAAGACAATTCTGGTCTGCTGGTGATTCATCGGGAAAACTTGCCGCACAGGTACGATGCGTGGAAATCCGGGATGCGTCGATGATCAATGCGGAGTCGTCGAACGTCGCTGTGTCGGTTTCTTCAGCCGCGATCCCTCGATGCGTCGGTCTTTGCAGCGGCGACAGGCGCTGCATCGGTTTCAGCAGCAGCGCGGTGATGCGTGGTGATTCTTCTCACACCGCAGAGCTGTGTCAGAAAAAACCTGCCGCAAGAAGAGCGATGTCGATTTTCTTGTAATTGCGCTGCTTTTCCAGCTCCCAACAGCAGAAACAACCTCCAGAGGCCCAAGACAGTCACAGGCACCTCCTGGCAGGTCAGAACTCCTAGCAAGGAAGTTCAGGGGAGCTGGGGATGAAGTCTTTGTATCCCTCAGACTTCAAAACAGGAGGCAAGCTCTACTCAAGCCATTGGAGATCTTCTTTAAGCAGGGGACACAGCACACAGCAAAGTCCTTCTCCTTTCCGTGGCAGAAACAGCTACTGCAGGCCAATCCCAGACACACATCAAAGGGGCAGTACTTCTCCTCAGTTTCTCCAGCTCTTCTCCTTGGCAAAGGTTCCTCTGGATTCCAGAAGTAGTCTAAAGTTCAGGGGTTTTAGGTCTAATACTCATACCCCAAAATGTCTTTGCTCTATTTGTGCAAGGGCCTCTGAGCCTTGTCCAAACCAGTTCTGTCCTCACTGGTGCAGTATGACCACAGGGGGTGGAGACAGCATTGTGCAAGTTAGACAGGCTCCTCCCACTACTCTAAATTTAGCCAAGGTCTATTCAGCTCTGAGTGATCCAGGAAGGGCCAGGCACACCTCACACCCCCCAGTCTCTGTCTACAGTGAATGCACATCCCCAGCCCCTGTCACTCCAAAACCAGACAGTCAATACACAAACAGGCAGAGGCACACAGAATGGGTAAACAAGAAAATGCCTACTTTCTAAAAGTGGCATTTTCAAACACACAATTTAAAAACCATCTTTACTAAAAGATGTGTTATTAAATTCTGAGTTCAGAGAGCCTAAACTTTATTTCTCTATCTTGTTCCAATGGGAAGTTATATTTATAAGATGTTATAAATAAACTCCCATTCTATCCTATGGGGCAAGATAGCCTTTCAATAGTGAAAAACGAAATAGGCAGTATTTCACTATCAGGACATGTCACACACACCAATACATGTCCTACCTTTCACATACACTGCACCCCGCCCAGGGGATACCTTGGGCCTACCATAGGAGTGCCTTACATGCACAAAAAGGGAAGGTTAGGGCCTGGCAAGTGGGTGCACTTGCCAAGTCGACATGGCAGTTAACAACTGCACACAGACACTTCCTTGGCAGGTCTGAGTTACCTTTTCAGAGCTACTCGTGGGTGGCACAATCAGTGCTGCAGGCCCACTATTAGCATTTGATTTACAGGCCCTGGCACACTTAAGTGCACTTTACTAGGGGCTTACCAGTAAATAAAATATGCCAATCAGGGAGAACCAATTGTAACAACAATTTACACAGGGAGCACTTGCACTTTGACACTGATCAGCAGTGGCAAAGTGCCCAAAGCATCTAAGCCAGCAAAAACGAAATCCAGCACAGCATCAAAAATACAGGAGGTAGAGGCAAAAAGTCAGGGGAAACCACACCAAAGATGCCAAGTCTAACAGTGATAGTTTGTCGACTGTGATGTTTTTGATGGAGTGGAAATTTGGGTCCACCAGGTGTCCAATGGCATGGTGAGTATGGTGATGCACTGTGTAAGACCAAGGTTTCTGAGGTTTTCCAGGAGATCGATCGAGTTGCAGTCAGTATAGTCCTCTAGGTGATAGTTAAAGTCTCCTAGGAGGATGAAGGTACTGGAGTCAATGATGAGGGGTGCAATGAAGTCTGTGATGTTACTGGTGAAATTGGTGTGGGATCCTGGTGGTCTGTATATCAGGGTTCCTCACAAGGCAAAGTTGTCTGTGATTTGTATCTTAAAGGTTAGTTGATCCATGTAGCTGGTTGCTGTGTCCGTGGTGTTGGTGCAACTGAAGGCGTCCTTTAATATAGTGGTGACACCACCTCTGGGCTTGTGCTGACAGTCTTGTCTGGTGATCCTGTTGCCGGCAGATATGGCAGTGGTGATGTCTGGTGCAGAGACTGGGTTCAACCAGGTTTCTGTAAGGAAGAGCAGTTCCGGGGCATGTTCATGCAACACGTCCCATACCTCTGTGATGTGTTTGCTGAGCAAGCGAGGGTTGAGGAGCGTGCATGTGAGTGTGGAGTGGTGTGGGGCTGGTTGGTGTTCATGTGTGCTGGTGGGGAGCTGGGTGCTGTTGGTGCAGAAGTGGCAAGTGTTGCGGGAAGGACCGTGTCAGAGAAGCTGCAGGAGGTGCAGGTGAAGGTTTCTTCCATGTTGTGTGGTGCGGCAGTAGCGCTGTGAGCAGTGGCTGGGTTTGAGGGCACGGGGGGACATGGCAATGCGGTGGGTATATGGAGGACCAGGGGTTCTGGCATGGGGCATGGTCCAAATGCAGACCGGCTTGCTTTTGGTGCACCTTTCGTGTACTAGGTAGGGCATCAACTCTGTGGCCATCATTAAGTAGGTCCTGGGAGGGCGTAGGAGCACGGAGGGCAGTGGGCAGGGGTGGGAGAGGCAAGGGAGGTGGGAAGTGAGTGAACAGGAAACAGGTGAGGAACAGGAGGAGTGTGTGGAGGAGATATTGCATGATGGGGAGAGAAAGAGCAGGAAACAGCACACAAGGTGAAAGAAAAGAGGTGAGATAAATAATGACAAAAAGAGAAGGATATGACTATGAAAGAGATGACAATGAAATTATGAGATCGAGAGAAAGGCACAAAAACAGACAGAAATGAAGAGGCATAACAGACAATGTCAGAGCGAAAAGTGGCAAAAACAAACAGTGGCAAAGACAGACAATTAGGTTTCAGAGCAGACAATGGCAGAACAAACAAAAAACAAACAGTGAGCTGACAAAGCAGGGTGTATTTTTATGTGTGTATATATATATATATATATATATATATATATTCTGCTCAAAAGGTTGCCCCTCAAATAAGCCGCACTCGAACACAGGATGCTTAACAGAGCCTTTAATGGTACGGGCAGTCACGTTTTCCCCAATTTAGCAGCGACTGACTTCACCAGCCCGACGCGTTTCGAGGAATCTCTTCATCAGAGGCCTTGGTGGTCAGGAGAGTGCATGACGGTCTTTCACTTCCGCAGTCGGCGATATCGTGCGCCCAGATGGGCGGCTCCTTATGAGACAACACGTTGCCTTATGGGAGAAGAAGTCTCATTTTAAAGTCCACAGATGGATGCATTCTCAATTTGGTGCAAGGCCCTCACGGAGCCTTGGAAAGCGCAATTGTCCTAAATCCAACCTGTGCTCTATGGTATGAGCCCAACATTCAGCGGACTCCGTGGCCCCCATTTCATGGGGTGGTCCTGGCTCAGCGGCAGGACGGCCACTTAATATGTTCTGCTCAAAAGGTTGCCCCTCAAATAAGCCGCACTCGAACACAGGATGCTTAACAGAGCCTTTAATGGTATGGGCAGTCACGTTTTCTACAATTTAGCAGCGACTGACTTCACCAGCCCGACGCGTTTCGAGGAATCTCTTCATCAGAGCCCATGGTGGTCAGGAGAGTGAATGACGGTCTTTCACTTCCGCAGTCGGCAATATCGTGCGCCCAGATGGGCAACTCCTTATGAGACAACACGTTGCCTTATGGGAGAAGAAGTCTCGTTTTAAAGTCCATAGATGGATGCATTCTCAATTTGGTGCAAGGCCCTCACGGAGCCTTGGAAAGCGCAATTCTCCTAAATCCAACCTGTGCTCCACGGTATGAGCCCAACATTCAGTGGACTCCGTGGCCCCCATTTCATGGGGTGGTGCTGGCTCAGCGGCAGGACGGCCGCTTAATATGTTCTGCTCAAAAGGTTGCCCCTCAAATAAGCCGCACTCGAACACAGGATGCTTAACAGAGCCTTTAATGGTACGGGCAGTCACGTTTTCCACAATTTAGCAGCGACTGACTTCACCAGCCCGACCCGTTTTGAGGAATCTCTTCATCAGAGGCCATGGTGGTCAGAAGAGTGCATGACGGTCTTTCACTTCCGCAGTCGGCGATATCGTGCGCCCAGATGGGCGGCTCCTTATGAGATAACACGTTGCCTTATGGGAGAAGAAGTCTTGTTTTAAAGTCCACAGATGGATGCATTCTCAATTTGGTGCAAGGCCCTATATATATATACATACATACATACTTCCAAAACAGCTTTGCTGAGTCACCGCGGGACTCCAGATCAAGGGCGCGTCGAAAATGCCGCACTCAGCAACAAGCAGCTTAATCTCTCCAAACACTTCCGGCACACACAGTCATCGAGCCAGACTCCGACACCGTCATTCCAGTGATCAAGTAAGCTTTTATAATTTCGTTATCAGGGCTGTTACGCGTTTCGGCAGAATCCCCTTGTGAACATGGCAGGGGATCCTGCCGAAACGCGTTACAGCTCTGATAACGAAATAATAAAAGCTTACTTGATCACTGGAATGGCGGTGTCGGAGTCTGGCTCAATGACTGTGTGTGCCGGAAGTGTTTGGTGATATATATATATATATCGCGCTCACTCTCCGTCTTTCTTCCCTTACACTCGCGATCGGGTGCTTCGTTGCGCGGTGACGGACACCGCGCGGATCCACACAATCCTCAGCTCATGGCACAAACATAAATGCACCAGCACTCCCAGGAACGTTATCTCCCAGATTTTATTGGGTTCTTGGTTACACGACCAGACGCGTTTCGGCTGCCGCCTTTATCAATAGTGGCCGGCGCCGGCTTGAGACAGGTTTAAGTATACCAGTACTGATTAACATAAACAAAGGACACCTCGACTTGCTCCAGTCAAAGGTGTCGGCCATTACTAAACAGGTTATTTAGTAAAGTGTAACACTGGTGTTGTCAGTCAAACTGGGAACATGCTTGCAGCACAATAACATACTACCCTGAATGGGCTTGAATAATGTATAAACATTTTCTTATCCCACTTTGCACATGCTGGACACAATAAACAATCAACAATCTTGCCCTGGATGGACTTATTCTTTGACCTTCATGTAATCCGTTCCACCTAATGTGGAAGATGCATGACAGACCACCGTGCCTGAGCATCCTGATAAAATCTCAGTTACTTCATCATAACAGTACAATTAATTCTCCCAGATTCACAGTTTTCCAGAGAACATTACAGATGCACAGCCATTTCTTCACCACTATTGAGACCTCCTGGTCTCTTTGTTTGATTGTCGATGATATATCGTGATTCTAATCTACGCAATTGCAGTTGCCTGTTGCCCCCTCTCACATTCATGGGCACTTGGTCCATACAAAAAAAGCTTAAAAGATCTCTGTTGCTCTGATGAAACACCTCAAAATGCCTCGCCACTGGGTAAGTGGGGTCCCTGCTCTGTATGGCCCTGAGGTGTTCCAAAATTCTTATCTTTGTGGGATGGATCGTACTTCCAATGTAACGTAAGCCACACGGACATACCAGACAGTACACCGTGTGGCTAGTGTTACAATTCATCAGACTTTTGATTTTCCTGGGTTCCCTCATTCCCGGCACATATATATATATATATATATGTAGAGAGAAAGAGTAACAAGAAGGAGAGGAGCAAAGCAGGTCCTCGAGGTGCAGGAGCCGGGTCTGTAAGGTCCTTGCTTGGACAGAGCTCCAAACTCAGGTACCTCCTACGGGGTTCGGAGCAGACAGTGACCTGGGTGTCCATGAAATTTCAGGTGCAACTTAATAACACTATTTTCAGAGTGTGCTCTGTTCCATTAAATGCTGTTGACTCATTACCTTTAATCCAGGTTTCCATTGCTCTTAGTCACTAGTGCAGTATCTACTCATGCATAGTTGAGTTAGAGTATTCGATGCTTATAACTTCAAGCATATCATTTTATTGGCTAATCTTTTCTTATTCTGTGTTAATTTTTAATTTACTCTTTTTCTCAGCACTGTAAGGCATCTGTCAAGGCAGCTAAAATTCCCTCTCATCCTGGTGGGCCTCAAATTCCATTTTCCTTAATGCTAACTCACTGGGAGCAATACTCCTTGCCTAGAACAGGCTACTTTTTCAAGCGAAAGATCACGAAAAGTGAATTCCCTTGCCAACAAGTTTAGCTTTGCTGGCTTACTGCTCACTCGAAGGGCTCTCTTGAGTCTCAAGATCTGCCTACTTGGCCTCTTATATCTTTTGGTAGACTTTAAGAACTCTAACTCTCACCTTAGTATATCAGCATATATCACTGCATTGAGAGGATTTTATTAAAAGTGATAGTTTGAACTTAGAAACATTCATGCTCCTTTACCCTTCTATGACTGCAATGCCAATAGGGAACTAACTGCCAAGTCAATTGTGATGTGCAACCTATATGTGGCCCAGGTTCGTATTTTATATGGAGAAACATTATAGTCTATTAAGTCAAACAAAAAGGCAATATTTGTCTAGGATCACGCTATTTGGTCTAGGGTGGAAGCAGGGATTGATCCCAGGTTTTCTGTTTTCATATTGTGCAATTCAGTCACCAGATGCATATACATTTTGCCTTTTTTACATCAACGCTTAATACTGTGTCTTTTATTCTTGGAGTGGGTCTTCCACATGAATGTTTAGCTTCTTTTGGGCTAGGTGTACAAGAGAACGTCGAGCTGAGCCAGAGCCAGGCATCTGATTCGAGCCTTAAGTGCCATGCCCATCTCTAGTTGTTATAGATTATGGATGGATCCACTGCTGAGCAGAGTCACACCCAAATAAAGACTGTAGATAGTTAAAGTTTTTTACTGCTTCACAAAGGCAGTCTGGCACACTAACCTTTGCTAAAGGCAGCTGCGATCCCTGCAGTCGGGATTTGTTACTTTCTGTGCAGTGAATCGGCAATCAGGCTCTCAGGTATGTGAAAGGATATCACAGATGATGAGGCTGGCGAGGATGGATTCGGAAGGAACAGTACATCTTCGGGTACAAGCTGCTGCAGGTGGGTGGACAGCCAAGGCATACACCAGTGGGCAGAGAGAGAGCCCACAGCAGTATAATACACTCATGGGCCAGCTCAAATCCAGCCAATTAGGATACTTTGCATAGGTGGGAACAGGTCATTGCTTAGTTGAGAGGCTCTCCTTCCTGCTTTTGAGCAAGCAAAGATGGGGGGTCAGGTGACATGATCAAGGGAGTAGCTTCAAGGGGATGTTTGTGGTGTGACACCCCCAAAGTAAATGCACTCTTATCCTGGTAGTTGGGTCTGGGGACTCTGGGCCAGGTCCGCTATGAATATGTTGGTTTTTCCAATCATTCGGATTTCACTGTGGGCCCGATTACGAGTCTGGCGGTCCAAGGACCGCAAGACTCGTGGGGGCGCAACGCTTTCCTGGCCGCCCTATTACGATTCGGGCAGTCAGACCGCCACCGTCCCGCTGCAGCCGCCAGGGAAAGGTTGTTCCCTGGTGGTGTTGCAGCGGTCAGGAGGCCACAATATGCTTTCCAGGACCACCGTGGTCCTGCTAAGCATATTACGAGATTCCTCTCCGCCGGGAACCTACATGAACACCATGGCGGAGAGGAAACAAAGGCGGCCCTGCAGGGCCCCCTGTGACCTCTTCCGCATGGGGATGCATGCAGGGGGGCTTGCATGCACCCCAGTTCCTGCACGGCATGGACTCTCCAGTCCATGCAGTGCAGGAATTGTTTTTGGCGTTCCCATTACGGTGCCCATTTTCTGTGGCACCGCCGTGGGAATGCCAAAAACTAGCCCACCAGACAGAAGGAAACTCATTTGGCGGGTGGTCTGACCACAGCTTTGGCATTTCGGTGGCAGGGTGGACCAGGTGCCGCACCGCCAAAGTCATAATCAGGCTCTAAGTGGTCAGGAAAAACTTAAATATATCAGTGACTGGTTTACCAAAAAAGTAGAAAATCTGCACCCATAGGAGTACTCTTGGAGTGGATGCAAATGTACTATTTTTGGAATTCACAAACATTGGCAGTGGTAGGCCTGAAAAATTGCACAAATCTCAGGGTTTCCAGGCATTTTACTGACAAACACCCAAAAGGTGTGGGGATGAATGTTTGCAAGTAGTCTAACCACTGGCAATTCCTTGGCGCAGTATTACAAACCATTGCTTTTCTCCCACTGTGCCACTCTAGAAAGAGGATCTAATTTAGGGTTCGGCAGACGGAGTTAAGGCAGACAGAGTGGCGGAGGACTTTATGTCCACCATCCTGCCTTAACTATGCCTGCCTTAACTATACCTGCCACATTTAGAGATGTTCACCAACCCTGCGGACATCTCTATACATTGGCAGGAACCACCATTGTGGCAGCTCTGTCAACCTGGGAAAAGTTTGACGAACTGCTCTGTTTAATTTTTTTTCCCAAATACAAACAACCAAAATTGTTGTTTGTTTTTGAAAAATAAAAAGTAATGACCCCCACGTCAAGGGAGTTTTCTCCCTGGTGGTTATAGACAATGAAAAAAAAAGGAAAACTTGCAGTCCCCCCTCCACTCAAAATCGGGTGGGCAGATCTTGAGTATGGCGGACAGGGTACTCTGTTGCAATGGAGTACCTGTTCGCCAAAAACTAAATCAGCCCTAAAGGTCTACCTAATGCAAATCAAGTATTGATCCTGTTCCTCATTGGAACAGTACATCCCAAACCTTGGTCATCTCACTCATTCATCGTGTGACACATTGTGTTTTTTAGTTGGGAAATTTGAGATTCACACACCCCGAATCTCACTAACTAAGCTATGCCCCTGAGCCATAAATTAACTGGACCCCCACATTCGAAGCTGGTGATTTTAATCTGAGCCTTGCATTCCTTCTAGTCCCCATGTAGGTGTTGTGTCACACTGTGCGCGAAGCACAATATGCCTTCAAATGATTCTTTTATTTAATTCAACGTTTATGTGAATGTCATAATTAGTTAACATATTTGCCAAGTTGACAATCCAGTACTATCAATTTGTTACAGGTTAATTTATTATCTCTGCATTATAAGGTACATTTATGTATGTTTCTTTACAATATGTGACAGAATATTTCACTTTGAAGTTTTCTGTTGTCAGTAATAATATGACAAGTGCAGAAATTATATATGACCGGGTTGCAATCGGTTTGGCTCAAAACCCCAAATGCAAAACGGGTGAGCAGGAAGTTTTGTCTGGACTAAAATTAGACACGTGTCAGTATGATCTGAAATAGGAAGTTCACTTTTGATAATCAACTTTCGTTAGCACGCTGCGGGTCCAAACAGCACGCTCATGCCCCAGAAACACAACAAAATGCTTGCTTCCGAGTACCACAGCTTTTGAAAATAGGTTTACACTGCAGTTAAAGACAATCCCAAAATCTATGACATCCTCAACCTGGCCGGATTGATTGCCTTTCCTCTCTTGGATACAGAAAATGTCAGCTGGCCTGCAAAATAATGAGATGAATAATATACAACTCCTGGGGTAACGTTTTCAGATTTGCTTTTCTAGTCTGCACTTTTCTCATTGCATTTTGGTGCATAAAGCAACATTTTGCGTTTTATCCCATTCTCTGATGAGCAAAAGAGCTTTATCAACAAGAGTTCAAATGAACCTCAAATCCAAAAGTCCCAATAGGCAAAAACCCAAAGGCAAAAGTTTGAAAAGTCAAAAAGCCCCAGGCAAAGTCCAAAAGACCTGAAAGCAAAAAGCCAAAAGCCCCTTGCCTATATTAGACCCGTAGATATAAGGCAGCGCCAATTGTTTCCCAATGTCGAGAGTGCCTCTTATTTGATGGGCTCCAAACAACGAATCTCAGGTGCCATTATATCATTTGATGTATTTTCTCACTGATAGTTGTCAGAACCTTTATTACATCGAAATATTTTGTGTGAACAGGAACATTTCGGCGACATTTTGTTTAGTCTTGCAAACTTTCACACTGGACCATTTCACATGAGAATTCAGTAGTCCCGTCTACCCTTAGTGAATGTTTCTACATCCTGAGTCATGGCCATATTCTGTGAGTTTTACATTTTTAAATATATATTCTCTTCATAGCACGGTGTCAGTGTATCTTGCTAAATAATGTTTACCCATATATTTCAACAAAACAATGTTATCTTTCATTAATAAAAACAAAACCAAAGTGTATAGCTCTCTCTCCCTTAATGTTAACTAAATATGCTTCAACAATGTGGCCTATGTTAGTTCTGCTTCACACGTTTGCACAATGTGCTTTCTACATCCACACACCTGTAAACAGACTTCGCCGTTTCATCTAACATTGCACTAGATCTCTAAAGCCTGTACATAAAGTTCAGGATTGGTTGATTACCGCTAAAGGCCTTTATATACCAATGGGATAAAACAAGACCTCTATTATCTCAGGGCCCTGTTTGCCCACTCCTTCAAGAAACAGAGGAACATTTCCTCTTCTTTGCCCAGACTACAACTTACCACGAAGAAGGTGGATTGCTGCAGCTTGCAAACTCATGGGTACAGTCCACTTTTGGGAAGCTTATAGACTCCTCAAATGATACACAAAGGAACAAATTGTGTTTTCTGTATCGAGGTTTCTCCTTTGGGCATGGAGAAAAAGATTGAGCAAAGTGGCTAAGGAGCTCTAATGGTTGAGGCCAGGGCTTTGACGTTTTGAATCTGTGTGCTACAAGCTCCATGTTATGATTGTGTTTCTGCTGCTTCTTAAAATATGCACTTTCTCTGGATTTTTTTAAGATGTTTTATTAATTTGAACTGTCTGTGCAACATGATGTTTTAATGTATTTATGTATGTACTACTTTTATGGCTTTTATAAGCCGAAAGAAAGAATTATAAGAAAGAAAGAAAGAAAGAGGCTAACTTAATAGAGAACAGTTTCAAATGGACACAATCTGATCTGATATGCTGTGAAATAGAAGCAGTCAGAAACTCAAAACACTCCAAAAGGTGTCGTCATTGGCTGGAGATGAGACATGATAAATATGGAATGTGCATCAGAAGTGTCCTGCTATAACAACAGGCTCTAAACACATAGGCAACATTAAAGTGATTATAAAGAATAAACTAAAACACTGGCCCTGACGAGAACTAACTTGTGTGAGGATGTGCTCTCTGCAAGAGAGCACAATGCCAGTCACTCAAAGTGAAGCTAACCAGTGGCTTAAGAAGGCTGAACCACTGCCCCATGCTAAGTGCTCTGGGATGCGAAAGCAAAATGTGACTGACACAAAAACAGACCAATGGATGAAGAGAGGTGGCGGAAAGCCCCTACATGTAAGTATTTATACATATTTTTGTAAAACCAAAAGGTCTTGGCTAATGCTAGACCTAAAATCACCAATATATTGTGTGGTTTAGTAGGTGTTTGCTCTACAGTATTCATCAGTAATGTTCTGGTAATGTATTAATCAAATTAATCCCGCATCTCTCTCTGTTGCCCTCATGAATCTTGCCTCCTCATAGATTATAGCTTTGGCTGTGTCATTCCCTGCATTTTAAAACACAGATCTGTTATGTCAGTAATCGCTGGCTCAGATTCTCAGAAATCATCCAGGTCACAATCACACTCAGTAGCTCTGTAAATAAAACTTGAGGTTATTTTTGTTCATCTATGCATCATTTGCGATGACTGGCATCAATTGCTTTAGATGAGGCAAATGCATTTCTGTCTATGCAAAATGCATTGCAGGAGGTACAGGATCATTCGGTTGCATAATTTTATCTTATTTTCCAATAAAAATACTCAGCAATATAAAATGTTATTTATTATAGAAGAATAAATATTGCCATTTTATAGGGGAAATAAGCAGTATAAATTAGACATCTGAGAAAAAAAACTAGGTGATTTAATACAAATGTTTCTGTTAAAAACGTGTTAGTGACCGTATAGCTTACAAGTGAGGATAGGAATATGATTTAAAAGGGTTGCGTCAAGAGCATAGTACACTTCCCATAATTCTCTCTGAATGTATAACACCATGCCATGCTCTAAACTGATGATGCATTTCCTTAAGTAAACTGCATTCGTGTTACATCATGAAACTGAAAAAAAAACAAAATAACTAATCGACATTGAAATGACAAATGAACACAAATAAGAATAGAATGAGATAGATTTTAAAAGAGAGAGCAAAATATTTGCCAGATCTGTTTCTTTGTTACTGTCAAGAATTAAAAGTGTATTCTATAAAAACAGAACAAAACTGTGCATGCACAATTACAGTCATGAATGTTAATAATCCCGCTGTTGGCAAAGATCTGTGGTCGTAAATAAAAGCAGATCCGCAGTTTAACATGGGCAACAATTGGAACTCCAGGGTTAGGTAGTATTTCACAGTGTCAGGCTCAGCAGTACTTTTAATGGAGCAGTATTTCCTTAGCACTACTGATCATAGGGTTTTTGGACATATTTTTATAGCAATAATGTTATTGGGTTTACCTAAGCCCTGTCCCAGTCAGTCATATTGAGGTGATATTCGAACACCAGCATTTTTCAGAAAATAAATTTTTTATCTTTCAAACTTGACATTTGTTTCACACAGAATAAATTGTTGCTTCTTATTTCAACAAATGTTTCTTTATTGCTATCAAAAGATAGCTAAGTTTGAGCCAAAAACACTCTTGAACTATCCTGATTTATGGTTTATAACAATCTCAGAAAGTGCTCTAGATTTCAATAGTTTTCCAAATGTGACTGGACAAATGCAGTTTTTTACTTATCCTGAGCACGAAAGGACTCATTTAGGTTTTGGCAGAATGAGAGCCATGCCAAATGTACGGTTCTCTCAGCTCCAAGAGAGGTGGAGGAATAGGTATGTTGCCGAAGGTGGAGCCTGAGTTGGCTCGTCATCGGAAGCATGCAACCAAGAAGCAGATCCCCCACAGGACAGCCAGGCAGGCCCGGCTCCAGGAATGTTTATTTGGGTGGGCCAAGGATGCATTCGGGTGGGCCACTGTGGCAGTCGCGACTCGCGGGAGGGGGTGGGGGGGGGAGAGGCGTGGTGGGTTGGCGGGGGGTTGCGCGGGGGGGGGTTCAATTTAATAATATTCATTTTTTTTAAAACAGGAAGCAGGCAGCCAGGCTCCCTCCCCTAAGCCAATCACAACGCTGCAAGCAGCGCTGTGATTGGTCAGTACGCCGCCCAGCCAGGGGCTTATGTGGCCCTCCCCTGCCCTGCTCGCATGTACAAACGCTATTGTGCAAGACGGTATTAGGAAGGGGCGTCCCTTCCTAATAGCGAGCCGCATTTGTATGTATCATTGTTTTGCAACCGCAATTAAAGTCGCAAAACACTCGCAGTATACCACCTACTCCAAGTAGGTGGTAAGCCACTTGTAAAGAGGAAGGGGTCGCCAGGGGACCCCTTCCCCTTTGTGAAAGGATGTGAAAATATTTTTTAAGAGCAGGCAGTGGTCCCACGGACCGCTGCCTGCTCTTAAAAAATGAAACAGATGTTTCATTTTTCTTTTTGAAATGCATCCCATGTAAGGTCCCTTTGATGGGAAGAGGAGGTTTCTGAGGTGGGAGTATCAGGCAAGTAACACTACTCAGCCTCCCTCGTTGCCAGCCTTCAGAGAGAATCTCTCTTCATTACTACCGCCACCTGACCCCGGACTCTGCAGCACACTCCCTTCCAGCCCTGATTATCCATTTTCTACCATCCATCTCTCGTGCACCTTATCTCACAGCTGACCTTGGGCCCCAGCCCCATATCGGCCACCATCCGGCTCCTTTTTCATTATTCCCGGTAAAAAACATTAGTAAAATCCCCCTCAAACTTAAAACATTAAATATAACAGTAAATATAATTAGCACACACTTTAAAATATGTTCCACAGTGGCCCTAATGACCCGACTGCTAATTAAATAAACAAAAACAGAAAGAACATGACAGGGCCGGCTTTAGCGCTGGTGTGAAAGTCTTTATTGGTGCCCCACCACTGACCTCTTTCTCGATATCTTTACTACCACCCTCCAACAGTGCCCTTCATCTCTCCGAAGCCTCTCCCCTCCACCCCATGATGTCCTTCTCGGATTCCTGTGAGAGTCTCCTCAGACTCTCACATTACCACCCTCCACTAGTGCCCCTCATCTCTCTGTAGCCCCCCCTCCACCCCATGATGTCCTTCTCGGATTCTCTCATTGCCACCCTCGACCAGTGCCCCTCATCGCTCCATAGCCCCTACCCCATGACCTCCTCCTCGGATTCTCTCACTACCACCCTCCAACAGTGCCCCTCATCTCTCCGTAGCCTCTCCCCCTCATGACCTCCTGCTCAGACTCTCTCACTACCACCCTCCACGAGTGACCCTCATCTCTCCAAAGCCCCTCCCCCTCATGACTTCCTCCTCGGATGCCCTCACTGTCACCCTCCAACCTCCAACTATGTTAGGACTGTAACTTCTGAACTGCAAGTAACACAAGAATCTCTGTAACAAAGGCAGTAACCCACTGAGCTATCCACATAAACTATAGTTTATCTGCATTTGAAAAACTACAGACAGACAAAAGATTGCTCTCCAGCAGGATCATTAATCACCAGAGTTATCTGGACATTTTTACTGTTGTCTTGCATTTGTGGCAGAGCCAGTCATGAAAATGATACAAATGATTTAAATGAAATATACACGGCATACACAAAGTATGTGTCTTGCTGGGCCCTCCCAGATTTTAAAAATATGAACAAATAGCCACACATTCTCGAAGCATACATGAAGTATGTATCTTGCTGGGCCTTTGCAGATTTTTTAAAAAATGGAATAGCTTAACATTCTATTACCTGCTCGGTTGGAAATCTGTCTCAAAGCCTGAGCTGATAAGCAGCTGAAGGGTTCAGGAAAGGTGAATCAGGATAAACAAACTCCTTTTCTCCAGCGTAAAAGGAGATGCGTGATTGGGGTGCCTGTGAGAGAGAGCCCATGCCCAATCACGCAACTCCTAGAAGGAGAAAAAAAATTACGTTCAGAAGAACGTTTTAAATTATAGTGCCGATTTTCTGTTGGCCTTCTTGACGTCGCTGCAAAGGCCAAGATTCATGTTTGGGTGTGCCAGGCCCATGTTTGGGTGGGCCTGGTCCACCCGGCCCACCCTCTAGAACTGGGCCTGCAGCCAGGTCGGTATGTTATAAGGGTTGTTCCATTTAGGGCAGACATTCCTTGTCGTGACCTCCAGGTGAGGCAGTGTGGACCTGTAAGTTAACATTGCTCAATGGCCCCATGCCCAGGTAGAATTCTCCTTGTGTGTCAGGGTCATTGCTTTGTTCAGTTTCAGAACCAAGCCTCTATGTACGTTTGATTGTGAAAGGGAAACAATGCTGGCTGGCAGCCTAAACTTGAAGCTGGTCAGGATTTCATTTTTGATGACGGGCTCCCTCTGAGTTGTTTAGAATACTTTTGTCAAAACAATCCCACCAACATGATGCGGATCTCTAAATGTGGGAGGCGTCATTACACTGAACTGTCAGGGTCCTTTCCTTCCTCAACTGGCAGATGGGCTACCCACCAGGATCTAAATGACTTACCAGCTTCTCATTGACATCTGTTATGTTTAGTTTTCCCCACTGGGACAAAAAACTAGTATTGGTAGCAGGGGTGGCTCAGCCATAGGTGGTGCGAGGGCGTTGACGCACCCAAATATCCTGCCTCACTCTGCAACTAATTCCTGCACACCTGGCTGCACATGGAAACAAACAATCTAAACAATCATTTGTTCACATGTAAAGTTGCAATATTACGTTGACAGAAAAAAGGGCTCAACTCAATTGATTTGCACAGTGCGAATGTTTCAGGCAGTGGCTGTACTGTCCAACTTACACTTTTACAGTACATTAGGAGACATTTTGCACTAGCTTTGGCACTGCAGCATGTCAGTTAATGGAGTTTACAGCAAAAGGAAGTTTCTAAATCAATGTACAGAATGAAATATGTCAAACAGAATGAAATATGTCAAACAGAATAAAAATCCCTGCGTAAGACTGCCATTAATAGGTTTAGTTGGGAGTGACAGAATGGCCGAGGCATACTCAGATTACGATAAGAGCCTGCTGATAAATTGTAATAGCCGTAAATTATTTTCAGCAGAGCAAATGCACAGTGCTCTCCTGTGTCCCCAAAGCTCCCCTTTCAGACTCAAATCTATGTAGAATTGACAAATTGCCTCATGACAAAGCCATCATCAAGCACACACAGACCCAGGTACAAATTCGAGAAAGAAAGCACTTATTTTTTTTCCGTCCTGCTGAAAACGAGATTTTGGAACAGAGGAAGAAACCCTTATGTATCAACAACAATATCTTTTTTTATATGTCATACACTACTGCGTTTTTGATGTTTCCTAGCACTGAAAATTACCAGCTTGCTCTTACTCCTTATGATGAGAAACATTTATTGACCACGAAATTATTAATGTCACAGTCTAGAAGGTGCAATCGGCCCCCCAGGGAAATAAATGGTGCTCGTATTTTTCCAGGTGTCGACCATTCTACCATACGGGCCAACCAACACTGGGGACATTATTTTTTACACAATGTTTGCTTTACCTTCCGGGTCAATCAGGCTCCCAAAGAGGGCTTGATTGACTACCCAGGGGAAAACAAAATGGCGGCCACAATTTACAGATGGGCCAAACCACTTGGGAGGCCTTTTTTCTTTATATACAATATTCGTTTTCTTCTTGTGGTAATCAAACCCCAAGAAGGGCACAATTTCCCCCCTCAAAGGGAAACAAAATGGCCCAGATTCACTGGACCACTGGGGAGGGTCTGATGGGCAGGCTTTTATTGTTGATTTCCCTACAATTGCCACAAATATTACCTGCTGCAAGCTCAAATGCATGCATCCTTCCATACCATGCAAAACATTCCTAGTGTTGAAATGTGGGCTACCTTTTAGATCTGCTGTTAGCCAGGACCTTTTTATTTTGATAAAATATGTATATATATATATATATATATATATATATATATATTCATTACCTACTGGCGGTCGCCAGTAGGTAGTTATAGTTAAGACCTAGTTTCCATAGGAAAAGCATTTTTTGATTTGCCAATATCTTTGGCGCCGTTTGACAAATCTTCGCAAAATTTTCAAAACTAATGGCCCACTCCGGTCAGCTCTTGTCTTGAAAGTTTCGGGGTGATTCGTCAAGCGGGGGCCGAGAAAAAAGGGGGGTCCCAAAACGAGTTTTCTCCATGTTAATTTCCATAGGAACTTGTGTCGCGGCTACAGCCCGTACTGCTGAACGGAATTACACCAAATTTGGCAGAGAGGTAGCTCTTGGTCCAGAGTGCACTCTTTGCTTTAAATGGTGTAAATCCGTTCAGTAGATTTTGAGAAATTTAAAAATAAAAAATATTGATATCTGGTGACCGTGGTGGATCCGCGAACCCTCCCGATCATGAGCTTCATTTTGATTGGCTGCCAACACTCCAAACCAAGAAGTGTTGGCAGCCATCTTGTGACTCGGTAAAACCGAATCACAAGAAAAAAGGGTTGAAAATGGTTAAAGAAAAGGGGGCAGGGTAGAAACACCCTGACCCCCTAGGCCTGGTTAGGGGGTCCCACAGGGGCCCCCAGGGCCCAAAAAAGCAGTTAAAAAAAAATATTTGACCAGAATCGCGTCGGGTTCGTGAATCCGGCAGAATAAAAAAAAAAAAACGAAGCGCGGTCTCCCGCGCTTTGTTTTTTTTAAGCCCCAGGGTGGGCCAGGTCCCGGGGGCAATGTTTTATTGTGGTGCGGGGGACCGCGGGGGCCTCCGCAGCCCTGGGGACCGCCACCTCCCCAGGGCATTTCTGATAATGCGCAGAGGGGCACACGCCCTCCCCGCAGCCCCGGGAACCGCCACCTCCCCAGCGCTTTCTTTTTAAAATGCGTGGGGGGGCTCCTCCCCCCCACGCTGCCCCAGGGACTGCCACCTCCACGGGGCTTGAAATTAAATAGGTGGGGGGGTGTCGCGGGCCCCCCCAAGCCCTGGGGACCACAACCTCCCCGGGGCTACTTTCTAAAACTGTGTGGGGGGGCTCGAGCCCCCCCATACTGCACCAGGGACCACCACCTCCCTGGGGCTATTTACATGTTGGGAGGGGGGCCACACGGCACCCTCTATGGCCCAGGGGACCGCCACCCCCCAGGGTCGGCTCCAGCAATGTCCCTGGGTGCCTACCCCCGGGACATTGCAGTTTGTGCTCCCGCCCTGTCATTGCAAACTCTACTTCGCTTCATGGAAGCGAGAGCAGAAAACCTGCTCTTGCTTCCATGAAGCGAAGCAGATTGCTTTTGGACAAGGGGAGCTGCATGTCAGCAGCTCCCCTTGTCCAAAAGCAATGCCGGCTCCCGCAGGAGGCGGGGAGCCGGCTGGGACCGCAGGGGCATTGGGGCTGCCCCTGCGGTCCCAACGTGTGACCAGGCCCCGGGGGATGGGGCCCCCGGGGCCATAATTGGCCTCAGGAGGGGGGCACGCAGCCCCCTCCAAAATAAAAATAATTTAAAGAAGAGGCAAAGCCCCGGGGGATGGGGTCCCCGGGGCCATAATTGGCCTCAGGAGGGGGGCCACGCATCCCCCTCTAAATTAAAAAAAATTAAATAAAGGCCAACCAGGATCCGGGAGATGGGGCCCCCGGGGCCAAAAGTGGCTCAGGGAAGGGGGACCACGTGGCTCCCCTCGCGTACAAATTATTATTTTTTTTAAATGAGGCCATGCCCCGGGGGATGGGGTCCCCGGGGCCGAAATCGGTCTCGGGAGGGAGGCCGCGCAGCCCCCTTCCCGGTGTTTTTTTTTTTTTTTAAAGTAAAAAAAAAAATGGGTCAGGCCCTGGGGGATGGGGTCCCCAGGGCCCAAAAAATACTAAAAGAAGGGGGGGCCACACAGCCCCCCTTCTGAAAATGCAAAAAGAAAAGCCGGCATCTCGCCGGAGGCCCCGCCCCCTCCCTGCACACTCTGGAAACGCGCCTCCTGGGGCATTCTGGGTTGGGGGATTAAGTCCCCTTGAATGCTAAGGGTTCTTAGGGGCCAACTAGCCCACCAGGTACCTCCAGTAAGCCCCACACAGTGGGATTGCTGAGAGGTAGCCTGAGGCCACGCCCCTTTTTACACCACTCTGCAAACGTGCCTCTTGGCGCATTGCTGGTGGGGCGATGAGGTCCTCTTGTGTCCTGAGGACCTCAGGACTAAAGTGGACTTCATCCCCCGAGCAGCAGTGCGCCAGTTGGCGTGTGTTAGAACTGGGGGTCTCTAGTTGGCAGAGGTAGGTACCTTTGACCAAATAGGGACCCTTGCTTCTAGTCAGGGTAAGGGGGTACACTCCTGAAATAACACCTTCTCACCCCCTTGGTAGCTTGGCACGAGCAGACAGGCTTAGTTCAGAGGCAGTGTGTAAAGCATTTGTGAACACATACAGTAATCCAGTGACAACACTACAAATGGACACCACACAGGTTGTATTATAAAAATAAGTATCTTTTATATAGATTTACCACAAGACCATAAACGACAAAAATAATCCACAATACTGTACTTTAAAGATGGTAGAATTAGCTTGAGTCTCTTAAAATGGAAATGCGACACTTTGAGTTCAATGTACCTTAAGATGCGTAACGCACGGCAACGAAAGTGTTGCAAGGAAGGTGATGCGGTAGTCCCTTACACGCAAGGACGGTGATGCGTTGAAGATCTGGTGCAAAGAAACAAAGTGGTGTCTTCTTGATGTTGCGACAATGAAGGGGTGATGCGTGCATGCCTGACGGCCGTGCGGCGATTTCGATGAATCTTTGGAGCCGCGACAGGCCCTGCGACACGCTTCCCTGGCGATGCGACGGCGTCTGATGCGAGGTCGACGATCTTCTCCTGGGATGCGGGGCGCCTCGTGTTGCGATGCGTCGGCGTCTGATGCCAGGTCGATGCTCTGCCCCGGGGATGCCACAGCGTCTGCTGCGACGGCAACACTTTTCTCCGGTGCTGCGAGGCGCTTCGAAGGATGCGAGGGTGTCAGCGGCGCACTTCTTCGGGGATGCGCCGGCGTCTGCTGCGACGTCGACACTCTTCTCCGGCGATGCGAGAAGCAGCGGCTGCGGCAACACGCTTCTTTGTCTTGAGTCGCGCTTCCAGCTCCCAGCGACGCGCAAGTGTGTCAGAAGGTCCAAATTCCCAGCAAGGGAATACAGGGGAGCTGGTGGGTGAAGTCTGTTGTCCCTGAGACTTCAGCAGGAGGCAAGCTCTGAAACCAAGCCCTTGGAGATCCTTCACAAGTTGATGAAAGTACACACAAAGTTCCCTTCTCCTTTCTTTGGCAGTCAGGCAACCACTGCAGGCAGATCCCTCTAGCTTAAGGATAGTCTTCTCCTCAGTTTCTTCTTGGTTCCGCTCCTCAGCAAAGGTTTCTTCTTGTTTCCCAAAAGTGATCTAATTTCCTAGGGGTCTGGGTCCCCTTTTTATACACCTTTTCTCTTTGTTCTCTGGAGGCAGAGAGGCCTTTGCCTAGTCCAAACCAGTTCTGGTCAGTCCTGGAGCACTTTGTTGACATGACTCCTTCTTTCCTTTCACAGTGCAGGGCAGAGACATCAGACGCACCACAGGAGGTGGAGCCAGCATTGTGGAGGGAAGGCACAGCCCTATTCAGGTCCCAGGTGCAACTCCTCCCACCCATCTACATGAAGATCTCTCTATTCAGCCCTGTGCTGACTCACCCTGTCTCCTGGAATTTCCCCAGCCCCTGTCACTCAAACTCCAGACAAGGAATACACAACCTAGCAGAGGCAGGCTTGGATAGTTAGGCAAGAAAATACCTACTTTCTAAAAGTGGTATTTTCAAACACAGAATGTTAAAATCAACTTCACTAAAAGATGTATTTTATCATCCTGAGTTCAGGCATACTAAATTCGTTTTTCTACCATGTTCCCTGGATCAGTTAGGATTATAAGGTGTAATAATCAAACTGCCCAGTCTGGCCTATGGGGAACAGGTAGCCTTGCAATAGTGAAAAACGAAAATGGCTGTAATTCACTATTAGGACATGCCACACACACCAGGGCATGTCCTACCTTATACTTACAATGCACCCTGCCCTAGGGCCTACTTTAGGGGTGACCAACATGTAGTAAAGGGAAGGTTTAGGGCCTTGTAAGTGGGTGTACTCACCAAGTCGACATGGCAGCCCTAGGCTGCACACAGGCTCTGCAATGGCAGGCCTGAGACACATTTTACAAGCTGCTTCTGTGGGTGGCACAACCAGTGCTGCAAGCCCACCAGCAGCATTGGATTTACCAGCCCTGGGCACACTCAGTGCACTGTACTAGGGACTGACAAGTAAACCAATCATCCAATCATGGAGTCACTAATCCATACATCAATTTATAACAGAGAGCATATGCACTTTAGCACTGATCAGCAGTGGTAAAGTGCCCAGAGTCATAAAACAGCCAACAACAGGTCAGAAAAAATATAGGAGGAAGGCAAAACGTTTAGGGATGACCCTGCAAAAAGGGCCAAGTCCAACAGCGTGTTTGCAGAGTGATGTAAAAAGGGGGCGTGGCCTCGGACCACTCTCAGCAATCCAGCTGTGTGGAGCTTACTAGAGATAACAGGATGGCTAGTTGGCCCCCAGGGCCCCTCAGGAGGCAAGGGGACTTTATCCCCCAACCAAGAGCACGCCAGGAGGTGTGTTTGCAGAGTGGTGGAGAAAGGGGGCGTGGCCTGTGTCCACCTCTCAGCAATCCTACTATCTGGGGCTTACTGGAAGTATCAGGTAGGCTAGTTGGCCCCTCAGGACCCCCACAAGCGAAGGGGACTTCAATCCCCATCCAAGAGCGTGCCAGGAGGCACGTTTGCAGAGTGGTGGGCAAAGGGGGTGTGGCCTGCTATGATAACTTAGCAATCCTGCTGTGTGGGACTTACTGGAGGTAATAGGAGTGGTAGCTGGCCTTCAAGGTTCCCCTTGGTGGGCCAACTACCCTCCTGTTACCTCCAGTAAGTCCCACACAGTGGGATTGCAAAGAGGTCTTCAGAGGCCACGCCCCCCTTTCTCCACCATTCTGCAAATGCACCTCCTGGCACAGTACTGGTTGGGGGATGAAGTCCACTTTACTCCTGAGGGACTATGGCGACCAAGTAGCCCTCCTGGTACCTCCTGTAAGTCCTACGCAGCAGAATTCCTGAATGCTGGTCGGAGGCCCAGCCCCCTTTCTCCACCACTCTGAAAATGCGACTACTAGTTGTAATAGGTCTCGGATTTGCGAGAGTTAGAGCTATTGGCGTTGTAAATGTAATAGTTTTTTACTAATGTTTTTTGGAGTGGAGTGGATGTACGTTGTGTGTAGTGAAATTATGTGGTATGTTGTGCAGTGAAATTATGTGGATAGAAAGTATGTGGTATTTAGTGTATAGGAATTATGTAGAGTGGGATTATGTGTTATGGAGACTAATTATGTGGTATGGTAGTCTGTGTTGTGGAGTGGTAACCTCAGGTTTAGTCTTCCTCGTTTCTATAGAAGCTAAAGTATTAACTCAATGAGACAAAAAAAGAAGGAGCCACTGAGGAGCACTTCTGGACCTAGTCAGAAGTATGAGCAGGGCCACTGGAATTATGCGACTGTTTGGCTGCACCGACTTTCGCACAATTATACAGTTTCCGCATTTGCCATACAATCCATCATCTGCTGCATAATCTGCAGATTTGAACAAACAAAGCCTTGTTTCTAGCTCAAACGGCTCAAACATTACCAAAAATGCAGCGACAAGTGTTACAGCGTGCTGGAAGGCCCATTGCAAACATGGAATGGTCACCTGTTACTTATTGCTAAATGTGGGTGTTAAATTGGTACTATTGGTGTGCAAACCACTCTTGCTTCTTTCTGCCCCTCTCTTGCCTCTTTCTGCATTTCTCATGCTTCTTTCTGCACCTTTCTTCCTTTTTCTGTACTTCTCTTGCCTCTTTTTGCACATCTATTCCGCTTTCTGCACCTCCCTTCTTTCTGCACCTCTCTTGCTTCTTTCTGGACCTCTCTTGCTTTTTTCTTCTGCACCTCTCTTGCCTCTTTCTGCACTCTCTTCCCTCTTTCTGCACCTCTCTTGCCTGTTTCTGCACCTCTCTTGCCTCTTTCTGCACTTCTCTTGCCTCTTTCTGCATTTCTGTTGCTTCTTTCTGCACCCCACTTGCCTGTTTATGCACCCCACTTGCCTGTTTATGCACCTCACTTGCCTCTTTCTGCACCTCTCTTGCCTGTTTCTGCACATCTCTTCCCTCTTTCTGCACGTCTCTTGCCTCTTTCTGCACCCCTCTTGCCTCTTTCTGCACCTCTATTGGTTCTTTCTGCACTGCTCTTGCTTCTTTCTGCACCTCTCTTGCAAATTTCTGCACCCCTTTTGCCTCTTTCTGCACTCCTCTTCCCTCTTTCTGCACTTCTCGTGTCTGTCTGCACCCCTGTTTCCTCTTTCTGCACATCTTTTGCCTGTTTATGCATCTCTTGCCTCTTTCTGCAGGTCTCTTGTCTCCTGCTGCACCTTTGTTGCCTCTTTCTGCGCCCCTCTTGCCTCTTTCTGCACACCTGTTGCTTCATTCTGCACTTCTCTTGCTTCTTTCTGCACTTGTCTTGCTTCTTTCTGCACCCCTCTTGCCACTTTCTGCACCCTTGTTCCCTCTTTGTGCACTTCTCTTGCCTCTTTCTGCACTTCTCTTGCGTCTTTCTGCACCTCTCTTGCTTCTTTCTGTACCCTTCTTCCATTTTTCTGCACCTCTCTTGCCTCTACCTGCACCTCTCTTTCCTCTTTCTGCAGTTCTCTTGTGTCTGTCAGCACCCCTGTTCCCTCTTTCTGCACCTCTTTTGCCTGTTTCTGCAACTCTCTTGCCTCTTTCTACAGTCCTCTTGCCTCCTTCTCCTCCTCTGTTGCTTCTTTCTTCACCCCTCTTGCCTCTTTCTGCAACTCTCTTGCCTCTTTCTGCACCCCTGTTGCTTCATTCTGCACTTCTCTTGCTTCTGTCTGCACCTGTCTTGCTTCTTTCTGCACCCCTCTTGCCTCTTTCTGCACCCTTCTTCCCTCTTTGTGCATCTCTCTTGACTCTTTTTGCGCCTCTCTTGCCTCTTTCTGCACCTCTCTTGCTTCTTTCTACACCCTTCATCCCTTTTCCTACACCTGTCTTGCCTCTTTCTGCACCTCTGTTGCCTCTTTCTGCAGTTCTCTTGCCTCTTTCTGTACCTCTTTTGCTTCTTTCTGGACCTCTGTTGCCTCTTTCTCCAGTGCTCTTGCCTCTTTCTGCACCTCTGTTGCTTCTTTTTGTACTTCCCGTTCCTCTTTCTGCACAACTCTCTCCTCTTTCTGCACCCCTGTTGCTTCTTTCTGCACCCCTCTTGCCTCTTTCTACACCCCTCTTCCCTCTTTCTGTACCTCTCTTGCCTCTTTCACTTTCTACATTGAAATCACTGTGTATGGTGAAATTCAGTACCACTTTTGCTTCTTTCTGCACCCCTCTTGCCTCTTTCTGCACCTTTCCTTCTTCTTTGTGCACCTCTCTTCCCTTTCTGCACCTCTCTTGCCTCTTTCTGCACCCCTCTTGCCTCTTTCTGCACCTTTCCTTCTTCTTTGTGCACCTCTCTTCCCTTTCTGTATCCCTCTTGCCTCTTTCTCCACCCCACTTCCCCCTTTCTGCACCTCTGTTGCTTCTTTCTGCACTTCTCTTGCTTCTTTCTGCACCGCTCCTTTATGCCCCCCTCGTGCCTCTTTCTGCACCCCTCTTCCCTCTTTCTGTACTCCTCTTGCCTCTTTCTGCACCTCGGTTGCTTCTTTCTGCACTTCTTTTGTTTCTTTCTGCCCCTCTCTTGCTTCTTTCTGCACCCCTCTTGCCTCTTTCTCCACCCCTCTACCCCGTTTTTTCATCTCTATTGCTTTATTCTGCACTTTGCCTGCCTCTTTCTCCGCCCCTCATCTGTCTTTCTGCACCTCTGTTGCTTCTTTCTGCACTTCTCCTGCTTATTTCTGCACCTCTCTTGCTTCTTTCTGCACCTCTCGTGCCTCTTTCTGCACCCCTCGTGCCTCTTTCTGCACCCCTCTTGCCTTTCTGCACCTCTGTTCCTTCTTTCTGTACTTCTTGTTTCTTTCTCTACCTCTCTTGTTTCTTTCTGTACCCCTTTTACCTCTTTCTGCACCCCTCTTCCCTCTTTCTGCACCCCTCTTGCCTCTTTCTGCACCTCTGTTCCTTCTTTCTGCACTTCTTTTGTTTCTTTCTGCAGCTCTCTTGCTTCTTTCTGCAGCCCCTTGCCTCTTTCTCCAGCCCTCTTCCCTCTTTCTGCACCCCTGTTGCCTCTTTCTGCACCTGTTACTTCTTTCTGTACTTCTTTTGTTTCCTTCTGCACATCTCTTGCTTCTTTCTGTACTTCTCTCGCCTCTTTCTGTACTCAAATGGGAAGTGGAAGCTGTCAAGTTTAAAGGTCTGCGTGCTCTTGTGACTGAGGTGTATGTCACCTTGTATATGTATTCTCACATGTTTTATGTATCTGAAGATGGTAGCTTAAAAAGTGGGTAGCTTCTTCTATAGGTGGTTAAATGTTCGCAGTTCTGCTCTGTCATTCAGTTGCACAGGCAGACATGTCTTATGTATATAGGTGTTACAGAGCCCCTCAAATATGCTATTGAATACCCATGTGCCCTGTATTATGAGCAGAAAGAAATACATACACCTTTTTGTGCACATTTTACAGAGTATGCTGTTTGAAACAAAGGTATTCAAGTATTTCTATGTTTATTTTTATGTAACATGTCACTCGGTAAAAGCAGAGACACGAATGCATACCTTCACAAACTTGATCAGACTTACAACAGTGATATGCTTAGGATTGCTGTTTTATATTTGGTAGGTAGGCCTAACAATCTGAGCAGTCGATTAATAGTGAACTTTCAAGAGAAAAGTGAGGTTTAAGACATCTTGGGAGAAGGATTAGTGATTAGGCTACTTTGTATGAGTCTATTGTAAGGTACAGTCATAGTAGGCCTCTTTCTGCACCTCTGTTGGCTCTTTCTGCACTTCTCTTGCTTCTTTCCGCACCTTTCTTCCTCTTTCTGGACTTTTGTTGCCTCTTTCTGCACTTCTCTTGCTTCTTTCTGTGCCTTTCTTCATCTTTCTGCACATGTCCTACCTATGTAGGCATATTTAGAAATTAGCATTTAAAAAACCTTAGAAATTCACTGAAAAAAACAGAGGTTTCAGGGATGTTATAGTTAGGAATTAGCATTTAAAAAACCTTTGAAATTTACTGAAAAAACCATAGGTTTAAGGGACATTATAGTTAGAAATTAGCATTTAAAAAACGTTAGATATTCACTGAAAAACCACAGGTTTCAGGGACGTTATAGTTGGTTGGACATTTCACTCGTAAACAACCAGAGAATTTCAGCCGTTATAGTTAGTTGAGCTAACTATAACTCGCGCCCCCGCAATGCACTGCTGATGATGTCGCATATTACATCACTCATGACATGGTCAGTGACATCACTGATGAAATCTCAAATGACATCACATTATCCACTTAATATCTGACGCACCTCCTCACACCCTAATATGACCTTTCATACACCCACTCTAAAATACAGACTACCATTCTCGAAATCATTGACACACCAATACCAGTTAGTACATACCCACTCACAGATTCATAGGTCTACACACATCCACTCACTCACCAATACAGTCACTCATACACGCAGTCACTCATCAATACAGCCTCTGATATATGCACTCAGACACCCATACAGACACTGAGATACTGCCACTCATCCACAGAGATACTCACACACCTAATCAGTCACCCAAAGACTCAACCACACTGCCATTTACTCACCAATACAGTTATACACACACCACCTCACTTATTCATACAGATACTAACACATACTTACTCTCTTATACAATCACTGACAAGCACACAATCATCCATACAGCCACTCTCACAATTACTCACTCTCACATATAGTCACTTATGAACTCCAACATTCACATATACTGCCTTTCACATATGTAGTTACTCACAGATATACCACTGAGATATCATTCACTCACCAACACAGCCATATGCACATTCACTCACCCTTACAGCCCCTCGCATATGCACTCATGAACCCATACACCCACTGAATCACCCACTCACACAGCCATGGAGGGAGTCACACACCCCCCCAACCCACCCACATAGACACTCAGGCACCCATACAGGTAATCAGACAACCAATCATTACCCATATAGACACTCATGTAGCTACTCACCAACCCATGCAGCCACCTACACACCAACTGACAGACTGATACAGACATGCACACAAATTAGTCATTCACCCATGCATTCACTAAGACATGTTTAATCTCTCACTTAAACAGTCAGTCATGCACCCACTAAATCATCTGTCCAGACACTCATACACCTACTCATTCTTCAATACACCTTTGCGTATCTATAATTAACATTCTTAAACTTTTAAAAATAACCCAGTCTCTGGATGATGTCATCAGTGATGTCATCAGTGATGTCATTTGAGATGTCATCAGTGATGTCATCAGTGATGTCACTGACCATGTCATGAGTGATGTAATATGTGACGTCATCAGCAGTGCATTGCGGGGGCGCAAGTTATAGTTAGCTCAACTAACTATAACGGGCGAATTTCTCTGGTTTTGTACGAGTGAAATGTCCAACTAACTATAACCTCCCTGAAACTTGTGGTTTTTTCAGTGAATATCTAAGGCTTTTTAACCCCTTGACCGCGATCGGAATTCCGCTCGTGTGCTGGACATTCCGATCGCGGGTGTGGTCGTGACGAGCTCAGCTCGTCATGCGCACAGCGTGACCGCGCAGCATGACGAGCTGAGCTTGTCACGAGCATCGAAGGGGTTAAATGCTAATTTCTAACTATAACGTCCCTGAAACTTTCAGTGAATATATATATATATATATATTATCTACTGGCGGTCGCCAGTAGATAGTTATAGTTACAACCTATTATCCATAGGAAATCCGCGACATTCTATTTGAAATAACTCTCTTGCCGGTTGACGTACCTTCGCAAAATTTTCAAACTTTATGGCCCGCTCCGGTCCGCTCCTACCCTGAAAGTCTCGGGGGGATTCGTCAAGCGGGGGCCGAGAAAAAAGGGGGGTCCCAAAACGCGTTTTCCCCATGCAATTTTCCATAGGAAACTTTAGACACGGCTACAGCCCGAACTGCTGAACGGAATTACACCAAATTTGGCAAAGAGGTAGTTCTTGGTTCAGAAAGAACCCTTTTTGTTAAATGGTGTAAATCCGTTCAGTAGTTGCTGAGAAAATCAAAAGTAAAAAGATAGTGATATCTAGGGCCGCGGATCCTCCCGATCACGAGCTGCATGTTAATTGGCTGTCAGCTGGCTGTCAACATTCCGATTCAGGAAATGTTGGCAGCCATTTTATCCCTCGGTAGAACCGAGGGACAGAAACTAAGTGCGCAAAGCGCACAAAGGGAGCAGGGGAGAAACACCCTGACCCCCTAGGTCTGCTCAGGGGTCCCACAAGGACCACCTGGGCAAAAAATTTTTTTTTTTTTTTTTAAATCGGCAGGATGCGCTCAGGGAGCGCGAACCCTGCCGAAAAAAAAAAAAATCGAAGCGCGGTCTCCCGCGCTTCGATGTTAATTGGCCCCCGGGTGGGCCAAGTCCCGGGGGCATGCTGGGGGGGGGTTAATTTTATGTGTGGGGGGCCTCTAAGGGCCCCCCAAGCCCCGGGGACCACCACCCCCCGGGGCTTTATGTATAATGAAGCGGGAGGGCTCTGAGCCCTCCCGCAGCCCCGGGGACCACCACCTCCCCGGGGCTTCTTTTTTAAAATTAAAAACCTGTGTGGGGGGGCTCCAACCCCCACACGCCCCGGGGACCACCACCTCCCCGGGGCACTAAGAAAAATTAAAATGGGGGTCCGTTTTGGACCCCCAAGCCCCGGGGACCACCACCTCCCCGGGGCTTTCTCGATGTGGGGAGGGGGGCCGCGCGGCCCCCCTCCTGGAGCCCTTGATGGTCCTGGGGACCACCACCCCCCAGGGCCGGCTCCTGCAGTGTCCCGGGGTGCCTACCCCCGGTACACTGCTGTTTGCAATGACAGGACGGGAGCCTCGCGGCTCCCGTCCTGTCATTGCAAACTTGCTTTGGATATTGGAAGAGAGAGCAGGGAAACCTGCTCTCCCTCTTCCAATATCCAAAGCCGATTGCTTTTCCACATGGGGAGCAGCATGTTAGCTGCTCCCCATGTGTAAAAGCAATGCCGGCTCCCGTAGGACACGGGGAGCCGGCGGGACTGTGGGGGGTTTGGGGACCCCCCCACAGTCCCCAACGAGAGTCCAGGCCCCGGGGGATGGGGTCCCCGGGGCCATAAGTGGCCACGGAGGGGGGCCACGCAGCCCCCCTCCCCAAATAAAAAAAAAAAAAAAAAGTGCAAGGCCGGCCCGGGGGATGGGGTCCCCGGGGCCTTAAATGGCCTGAGGGGGCCACGCAGCCCCCTCCAAATAAGAAAAAAGAGGCCATGCCCCGGGGGATGGGGTCCCCGGGGCCAATACAGGCCCAGGGAAGGGGGGCCACGCGGCCCCCTTCCCGTTTTTTTTATTTTATTTTAATAATAAAAAAAGGGGTAAGGCCCTGGGGGATGGGGTCCCCAGGGCCTAAAAATAGGAAAAAGGAAGGGGGGCCACACAGCCCCCCTTCAGGGGGAAAAAAAAAAAAAACGATCGGGCCCGGAGGCCCCGCCCCCTTCCTTCACCACTCTGCAAACGCGCCCCCTGGCGCGTTTGGAGAGGGGGAACGAATTCCCCTTGAATACTGGGGGTCCCTGGGGGCCAACTAGCCCACCAGGAACCTCCAGTATGCGCCAGGGAGCTGCCTTGCAGAGAGGTGTACAGAGGCCACGCCCCTTTTACACCTCTCTGCAACGCAGCTCTGTGGCGCTTTTGGAGGTATATGGTGGGCTAGTTGCACCCCAGGGACCCTCAGGATTCAAGGGGAGTTAATCCCCGACTTAAAACGCGCCACGGGGCGCGTTTGCACAGTGGTGAAGGGAGGGGGCGGGGCTTCAGGTGACATGTGTGCAAACAGGCCCCGTGGCTCATTTTAAGATGGGGAATTAAATCCCCTTCAATCCTGAGGGTCCCTGGGGCCAACTAGCCCAACAGGTACGTCCAGAAAGCGCCACAGAGCTGCGTTGCAGAGAGGTGTAAAAGGGGTGTGGCCTCTGTACATGTCTCTGCAACGCAGCCCCCTGGCGCATACTGGAGGTTCCTGGTGGGCTAGTTGGCCCGTAGGGACCCTCATGATTCAAGGGGACTTAATCCCCCAACTTAAAACGCGCCACGGGGCGCGTTTGCACAGATGTTACCTCAGGCCCCGCCCCCTCCCTTCACCATTGTGCAAATATTCCTCTAAAATCAGCCGAAATCCGAATTCTGATTTACTCACCTGTTATCAGGAGAGACCTCAGTGCTGCATCTTTCAGCCCAGTACTGGTCCTGAAAAGTAATTTTAACCGTACTTACCGGTAACTTGAATTTCCTTCATAGGCTAACATTGACTGGTTTCACTTGGAAATTCTTCTAAGTGTGGAGTTTTGGAACTTTAAAATATTCCTCTAAAATCAGCCAAAATACGAATTCCGATTTACTCACCTGTTATCAGGAGAGACCTCAGTGCTGCATCTTTCAGCCCAGTACTGATCCTCAAAAGTAATTTTAACCGTACTTACCAGTAACTTGAATTTCCTTCCATAGGATATCATTGCCTGCTTTTTGCTGAAAAAGTTTCTAAGTGTTGATTTTTGAAACATACAAATATTCCTCTAAAATCAGCCGAAATCCGAATTCTGATTTACTCACCTGTTATCAGGAGAGACCTCAGTGCTGCATCTTTCAGCCCAGTACTGGTCCTGAAAAGTAATTTTAATCGTACTTACCAGTAACTTGAATTTCCTTCCATAGGCTAACATTGACTGGTTTCACTTGGAAATTCTTCTAAGTGTGGAGTTTTGGAACTTTAAAATATTCCTCTAAAATCAGCCGAAATTCGAATTACGATTTACTCACCTGTTATCAGGAGAGACCTCAGTGCTGCATCTTTCAGCCCAGTACTGATCCTCAAAAGTAATTTTAACCGTACTTACCGGTAACTTGAATTTCCTTCATAGGCTAACATTGACTGGTTTCACTTGGAAATTCTTCTAAGTGTGGAGTTTTGGAACTTTAAAATATTCCTCTAAAATCAGCCGAAATACGAATTCCGATTTACTCACCTGTTATCAGGAGAGACCTCAGTGCTGCATCTTTCAGCCCAGTACTGGTCCTGAAAAGTAATTTTAACCGTACTTACCGGTAACTTGAATTTCCTTCATAGGCTAACATTGACTGGTTTCACTTGGAAATTCTTCTAAGTGTGGAGTTTTGGAACTTTAAAATATTCCTCTAAAATAAGCCGAAATACGAATTCCGATTTACTAACCTGTTATCAGGAGAGACCTCAGTGCTGCATCTTTCAGCCCAGTACTGATCCTGAAAAGTAATTTTAACCGTACTTACCAGTAACTTGAATTTCCTTCCATAGGATATCATTGTCTGGTTTTCAGCAGAAAAGTTTCAAAGTGTCGATTTTCACAAACTACAAATATTCCTAAAAAATCGCCTGTATGACTTAAACGCATTCTTTCAACTGTTTACAGGAGATGCACCAGTGCTGGATCCAGGATCCAACACTGAGTAAGAAAAAGTAACGATAACAGTTTTTAACTTCTAAGTGAATTTCCTTCCATAGGATAACATTGGTGATTCTATGAGAAAAAGTTTCTAAGTGTGAACTTTTAAAGTACAATAATATTCCTTAAAAATCACGACTGTAACCAAAACGCTTTTACTCAACTGTTTACAGGAGATGTCCCAGGACTGAATCTAGGATCCAGTAATGTGGTTAGAAAAGTAATCCATAAAGTAACTAATTGCATTTAACTAGAAATTCACATTGAGCTGAATGTTGCATTGTGTTTGAAAATGTGTTGCCCATTGCAACAACTGTAACTACTGTACTTAAAAGTCTATTGCCTATGTGCAAAGTAATTAAACTAAAGTAATTCATTCTGAGAAAGTATTTTTTGTAATGTAATGTATAATGTAATTACAATGTAATTTAAAAAATAAAATATGTAAAAAAAAATTGTTTCTAAAAAATTTGGAAATCAGTATGAAAAAAATGTATATAACAATTAATACATTTAAAAATTGTCATTTACAAATCCTTTGAAATTCACTGAAAAAACTGTAGGTTTCAGACATGTTATAGTTACAAATTAGCATTTAAAAAACCTTTGAAATTCACTGAAAAAACCATAGGTTTCAGGGACGTTATAGTTACAAATTAGCATTTAAAAAACCTTTGAAATTCACTGAAAAAACCATAGGTTTTAGGGACAGTTATAGTTAGTTGGACATTGCACTCGTACAAAACCCGTGAAATTCCCCCGTTATAGTTAGTCCAGCTAACTATAACTCGCGCCCCGCAATGCACTGCTGATGACGTCACATATTACATCACTCATGACATGGTCAGTGACATCACTGATGACATCACTGATGACATCTCAAATGACATCACTGATGACATCATCCACGTGATAATCTCATGCACCTCCTCACACCCTAATATAACCTTTGATACACCCACTCTAAATTACAGACTGCCATTCGCAAAACCATAGACACTCCAACACCAATAACTACATACCCACTCACTGATTCTTAGGTCTACGCACACATCCACTCACTCACCCGTACAGTCACTCATACTTACGGTCACTCAGTACAGGACTATCATATGCACTCATACTCCTATATAGACACTCAAACACCGCCACTCATCCATAGAGGTACTCACACACCTAGTCAGTCATGCAAATAATTAAACACACTACCATTTACTCACCTATACAGTTATACACACACCAGCTCACTTACTCATACAAATAGTAGCACATTCTCACGCTCTTATACAATCACTGATACAAGCACACACTCATCCATACAGCCACTATCACAATCACTCACTCTCGCTTATAGCTATTTATATACTCCAACACACATATATACTGCCTTTCACATATGTAGTTACTCACACATGTACCACTGGGACATACATTCACTCACTAACACACTCTTACACACACTTACCCACCCATACAGTCTATCACAGATGCACTCTTGAAACCATCCACCCAGTGAATCACCCACTCACACATCTATGCACAGAGTTGCACACACCCCTCCCACACAAACACTCAGGCACCCATACAGATACTCAGACAAGCATTCAATAACTCATATAGACACTCATGTAGCTATTCACAAACACAGGCAGCCACTTACACAGCAACAGACAGACGGATACAGACATTCACCCAGTTTAGTCACTAACCCATTCATTCAGTAAGATACGTTAAATCACTCACTTATAGAGTCAGTCACGCACCTACTAAATCATCCATACAGACACTTACACACCCACTCATTCTTCAATACGTCTTTTCCTATATATATTAAAAATATTTAAACTTTACAGAAACACACAGTCACTGGATGATGTCATCAGTGATGTCATCAGTGATGTCATTTGAGATGTCATCAGTGATGTCATCAGTGATGTCACTGACCATGTCATGAGTGATGTAATATGTGACGTCATCAGCAGTGCATTGCGGGGCGCGAGTTATAGTTAGCTGGACTAACTATAACGGGGGAATTTCACGGGTTTTGTACGAGTGCAATGTCCAACTAACTATAACTGTCCCTAAAACCTATGGTTTTTTCTGTGAATATATATATATATATATATATATATATATATATATATATAAAACCACCAGGCGGTCCTCTCTCGACTCCACACACTTGCTTGCTTCCGCCGAAAAGGAACCACGAACCACTGGATATTCAGGCAATTTAAATATTTATTGTTTCCTCGGATTACGCGTTTTGGGCAACACTTGCCCTTGATCACATATATATATATACTGACTGTTGTTGTGTCATTCACATTTTCTCCCACAAGCAACAGCATACCGAATGGGGCAATGGGTCAGCCCACTTCAGCAATTGGGTAACTTCATTATGAGTGAGAGCTTTATGCCTTTTCACAAGGAACACGTTCCCATACAAAGTAGGAACCTTCAGTTCCAGGGGCTACTATGTCAATGTTTGGTTCTTGAGACCAGAGCCTGAGGTTTTTTTTTTCTTTCAGGCATTTTTTTTTACACTGGCAGTGACTTGGAAGCTCCCCCAACAATACGTTTTGCAAACGCCATGACAAAACAAAACAAGCATTGGCAAATCCAAAAGGCTACCAGAGAATGCCAGACCTATTGACTTTGCAAATGTTTAACTATCTGATTTGCTCCTGGGTATGCATTTTTGGAGCTCGTGTCAAGTTTCTGTCCCTGTCTGACTCTAATATGACTTGCTTTTAGCTGTCTCTCACCTAAAATTGTTTCCACTACATGCGCGTGCCATGATAATTGAACAATGGCTGGTATGAGCTCAACCCTCATCCAAAGAAGTATGCTTTGGTATTGCGTATGTGGCAAATTGAAGTCATATTTTGTTTTTTAACATCTTTGGAGAAGTTCTTTGAACAAGTTCTTTTGCTCACATAATCAAGAAGCTAAGTACTTTTTGCTTTTCCACTGTAATATATCTCACACATGCACGCAACCACAGTTTTAAAAGCATACGTCTACCTTCCATGTAGGGCATAGTGTTTCAGAAGGAAGATTTGAGACAGTCAACAGAGATGGCGTCTTGATGGATGACTGCTTCCCAGGCCCTAACTTGAGCAATGGAGGACAGCTATGAGGCAGGAACAGATACTGAGGCAGCATCACAGAGAGTAGAAAATGTAGCAGAATCTGGAAGTGATTTTACAGTTTTCGATATTGCAGCATATGCAGCATTTCAGTGATAATTCTGCTGCATTCCCCGGGACCATCCAGATCATGGCAGGTTGTTCGAAATCCAGCTTGTCATGGAACATTTGTCTGCCAGGTTTCTAGCGATTTATACTCCTTGAGAGAATATAGCAGTTGATGAGTTCTCGATCCCATGTAAAGGGCAGCTGCAGTTCAGTAAGTACATACCAAGGAAAAGAGCTTGTTATGGCAGCTTATTATGGCATGAAGATGTGCATGCTGTGTGAGAGCTCTACTGGTTATGTATACAGCCTTCGAGTGTAAATAGTGACTCCACTCAAAATCCTGACGGTAGCCCTCTTACACTAGGAACCACTGCAAAGATTGCATAGGAGCTTACCTAGTCGCTCCTTCATAAAGGATATAACCTCCATGTGGACAACTTCTACACAGGACTCGAGCTGTTCATCGAGCTATACCACGCTGGCACTGTGGCATGTGGTACAGTTTGATTTCATCACAAATGATTCCTGCTGAAACGTTGTATTTTCTTGACTTTCAATTGGCCATAATTGAAAGTGTTACTGCTGCAGAAGCAGTAACCTCTACTTCATCTGCTGGGGAGGACCAGTGCCGGACTGGCTACCGGGCATTTTGGTGTGCTGCCAAGCTGGGGGCTGATTTCACTGGGGTGGGGGCTGATTTCGTACTTGGGGACCTGCATGTGCTTCTAAATAAACAAAGCAAAACAAATGGTTTTAAAGCATACTTTAAAACCATTTGGTTTTTCATTGTTTACTTAGAAATGCCCGGTAGCCAGTCCGGCCCTGGGGAGGACGTTCCAAGGCTTCAGGTTCAGCACTTTGCTGACCACGTTTCTGGAACAGAGAGAAAGAGTCGACCGTGTAGTTGTTGCAGAATCTGCTCTAAGAAAAGAAAGAGGCAGGAAGGTTGGTATTACTGTCCCCAGGGCCCATCTCAGCCAAGCCTATGTTTTCCAACTTGCTTCTCTTTGTATCATACTAAAGTGAAGCATTGGGAATTTGACTGAAGTGGAGCTACCCTATTGATAGTATAGAGCTTTCAATGATTGTGTATAGACACATACCTTCCCTGGGCCACTACTTCACTAGGCAAGCAGCCTTTCATATTTTGCCCTCTAGTTAGGTAAATCTTCGTCTTGCTTATGGCCTGCTTGCCACCTTATTTAGAACGCAGCTTAGGCTCTGCTTATTGAATTACAAGTGCATTACAGTCACAGCACTGCACATAATGGTGGAATGGAACATACGCCACATTGTTACAGAGCCCCATATGTGCCAAAACCTTAATAATTTTTTAAGTGCTCTCTCGGGAATTTAGCACAGTCTTCCCAACCATGTTTACCTTAGTTTCAAAAGTAGACACAGAGTTCGAGAAATGTAGGCCAAGTCCAGAAGGCATCCTTGAATACACCCCAACTTACATCCACAAACTGGAAGGAATTGAATTTAGCACAAGCTACATCAAAGACTCGTCTTCATGAGACTCAGCTGGCTGCCTTGGGAGGTGTTAGTAAAGGTTTACTTGGCACATATACGATATTAGTCAGGACTTCGAAGTTAGATATATGAACAGGTAAGAAAAGCTTAGCCTAGGTATACTCTGATAGGGATATCATATAGGTAGAAGACAGATAGTCATGGTAGGGAGTAACACAGAACACTGCAACATACATTACGCACATGGGTCATAATTATGGGCTGTTTGTCATGTTCATACTCTGTCAGAATGTGGTAGATGTTCTTTTTACGATATGACAAGCGCATTACAGTCACAGCCCTGCACATAATGGTGGACGGGCCATACATTACATTGTCACAGAGTACCTGGTGCACCAAAACTTAATGCTCTTAATAGTTTTGAACATACTCTTTAGTGAACTTAGGACAGTTTTCCTCAGCATTTTTACCTTTGTTTCAACGGTAGATGTGCTCACAGAGTTCTCAGAATGTAGGCTAAGTCTTGAAGACATCCTCAGACACCCCCCAATTTACATCCAAAAATTGGAAGGAGTTGGATTTTACATGGTGAGTGAAATAAAGGCGCATGAAAGACTCGTATTCCAGAGCCTCAGGTGGCTGGCATGGGAGACATTAGTAAAGGCGCACTTGGCACGTCTTTGATATCACTCAGGGCTTCGAGGGAGGCAGATACTTGACAGGCAGTAAAAACCTAATTTTGGTTTCTTTTCATTTGGGATGTTGTGAAGCTTGTCGAGGCATCAACCTTCAAAACTTCTAGCCGTATGCGTGTTGAAGTTTGCTTGTGGTTTGCTTGTTTACAATTTGGTTGATTACAGGTTAGGAGGGGTTGTGATTGGTAATACAGTCCTGTGGGTTATTAAAGTGATGGGCACTTGAATGGTGGCCGTATGTTGATGTGAGTTTTGTTCTGTGTAGTATTGGGCCTGTGACTGGCGGCATTAATGGTATTGTGTATGGCGCGTAAAAGGCATGTGAATGGCCAGGAAAGTGGATGGGACCATGACATGGTTTTATGGCTCACCTCCAGTAGTCATGGGTTCAATATTCTGATATTGTTATCAGTATTTGCTCTTTGTATCTAGCACTTCTGGAGATGCTAAAATCAACTGGTGGAAGTCCATACTTCAATAGTAGGTGCACTCCGAAGGAACAATAACAACCAATTTTATATTTAAGAACTGAACACCCAGTGGTGTCAAGGGTAGTGTAAAAATCATTGATCCCATGCACTGTACCACAATGCCCTGAAAACTTCAAACTTTGCCTAAATGGCTAAAATCACACATTTATCTTACCTATGTATGCAGGAAAGTCCTGGAATCTGCTGCATCACAAATGTCCAACCACCCAGCATTCCCACATGTCTCCAGATAAAAACGGTACCCAACTTTTTTGGGTGGGCCTAGTGCCCGCGATACAAAAGGTCTCAAAATGCAACCTGGACAATCAATTTTTCCCATTCAAAACTGATGCTTTTTTATAATGTGGGTAGCTGTGGATTTTAGGCCTGGCATCAGCCACCACCCAGGGAAACGTACTAAACCCAGACATTCCTGAACACTAGACACCAGGGGGATTCCAGAGCGGCAAGAGGTTTTTGTACCTAGAAGCCCTTGTAAAGCTCAAGCTTTGACTAAAAACATAGAGGCTTATTTACAAGCCCCTTAAGCTGCTGGTACGTCACTTTTTCCCATGTTCAAATTGACACACCGGCGGCACAAGGGGCTTGTAAATAAGCCCCACACATTTTCTTCACATTTCTATGAGTTAAAGTCCCAGAATCTGTAGTGATCCACACATTTCCTATCATCAAGCTGTAAGAAATTGAGTTATTAGTTCAGAGGGGTGGAAGCCCCACTCAAATAATAATTACAATACTTGTCAGGGTGAATCCCAAAAGTCACAAAATCAACCTGAGCTTAACCCTCTGTTAGTTTGTAACAATGCAGCCAGGATTAACGTAAAAGCAATTTGTGAAGTACTTATGCAGCACACAAACCAGTAATAAAGTGAAAACACAACAAAAAAATAACCTCAAACCAATTTAGAAAAATAGAGTAAATTGTAATAAATAATATAATCCCAAAATGACAAAAATCCAATCAGTGGAATCTGAGATATAAGTTTTTAAACTTTTGGGTGAAAATAGCATCAAGAAGCAGCACAAAATGCTACTTGCAGTTATCTAGCCGCGATGGACCGGGGGACAGTCACAAGTTCAGACTGACCATGATGGAGCATGGGTCAGATACAGGGACCTGGTTAGCGTAGATTCAGGGGTTGTTTGGTGAGTGGCCCCCCAAATAAATGCATTCTTGGCTCGGTAGTTAGATCTCGGGGCCCAGAATCGGGTCTAGTATGCATGTGTCAGTTTTTCTTGTGGTGCTCAGAAAATAAAGGTCAAAACCATGACCTTTGATGTAAAACAGGAAAGGGAGAGCGACAGAGATAATCATCTGGTGGTGGAATTTCAAAATGTGAAACCAGATAACCTGGAATCAATACAGACTTCCCTGCTTGTTCAAATTGTGTGAATCTAGGCAAACATTTTATTTCACAGAGCCTCCTTTTACTTTATCACCACATATGAGAGCAATTTTAAATACTTGAGTTCAGGATGTGGGCTATACAAGCAGCTCTTATGTTTGATTTAATAGTCTATAAAGTTGCTCTATCCATAATAAGAATATAGGCCACATTTAGGGTTTATATGACTAAAACCTTTCCTCTTAGTTCACTAATGGCATTGACGTTGGGGGGTGAGGAGCCATTATTCACTTTTGATAAATGCCTGTGATATAATCTGATGTACTTATGTGAAATGCTTCTGCATGTTAAAGAAGTACACTTTCTTGAATTTTGAAGAGACTGTATTATATTTTTACATCATTTTTGTTGCACAACATACATGGCAAATATTTTCATGGATTGGCTTTTGCATAGATTATTAGAGCCAACTAATTCAATTTGAATACAAACACACCACAAGCAAACCTCTACACGCGTGCGGATAGGCATCTTGGAGGTTGGGGCTTCACAACACCCCAAATGAAAAGAAACCTAGATTACGCTTTGGTACCTGTCAATGCCAAGTGAACTTTTACTAACGTCTCCCATGACAGCCACTTGAGGCTCAGGAAGACAAGTATTTCATGCACCTTTATCGCACTCGCCATGCAAAATCCAATTCCTTCCAATTTGTGGATGTAAGTTGGGGGGTGTCTGAGGAAGTCTTTGGACATGACCTACATTCCTCTAACTCTGTGAGCATATCTATCTTTGAAACTAAGGTAAACATGTAGGGAAAACTTTCCTAAGTTCCCTGAAGAGCATGTCCCGAAACTATTAAGGGTGTTAGGTTTTAGTACACCAGGTACTCTGTAACAACGTGGCATACGTCCCATCCACCATTACGTGCAGGGCTGTGCCTGTAATGTACTTGTCACATCACCAACAGAACATCTAGTACATTCTGATGGAAGATGGACATGGCAAGCAGGCCACAAATATGACCCATGTGTGTAATGTATAGTGTTGTGTTCAGTGTGTCTCTCATACCTTGACTATCTTTTTCTACCTATACGATATCCCTATCAAAGCATACATATGCGAAGTTTTTCCTACCTATTCCTGTATCTGATTTTGAAGTCCTGACTAATACCGTTTACATGCCAAGTAAACCTTTACTAACACCATCCATGGCAGCCGTCTGAGGCTCAGGAAGACGTGTGTTGCATGTGTCTTTAGGGCACTCGCTGTGCTAATTCCAACTACTTCCAGTTTGTGGATGGTAGCTTGGGTGTGTCCAAGGATGTCTTTGGGACTTGGCTTACATTCCTTGAACTGTGTGTCTACCTTTGAAACTAAGGTAAACATGCTAGGGAAGACTGAATTAAGTTTTCAAAGAGCACCTCAAAAACTACTGAGGGCTTTAGGTTTTAGCACACACTGTACTCTGTGACAATGTGGTGTATGTTATGTCCACTGTTATGTGAAGTGGTGTGACTGTAATGCACTTGTCATTCAACAAGCAGATCAAACATCACAAAAAATTACCACTAGCCTACTTAATTCTTACAAAGAATGAATCTTCAATCACTACTAACCCAGCGATTTCTTCCAAATTGTTTTTAGCTCATAAACTACAATTTTTCATAAAACACTCATATTTTTTATAGAACAATCATTAATTTATACATCCAAGATTATTACTTATTCCATCAATACAATAAAAACACAATATTTCATCATAACAGTTTCCCATAGCACAAAATAAAATGACACAAGACAACCCACTCAAATCAATTCTCACACCCATACCAAGCATACACAATTGCACACTCTAAAAACACTCCTCCCCTGCTGTGCATCAGTAAGGTGTTCATGTGTTTAGGAGTGAAGTAAAATCATCCAAGATGAGGTACTTCATGATCAAAATATCATAGGTTGCCAACCAGTGGCGGATGATGAACTTTAATATGGTGGGGCATAAGAAACATCTTTGATTTTGATTTAGTGAGAGAGCATAGCAGTGCAGTAAACTTATACAGAAGAGTTGAGGTGTGTTCCCCTCCCAAGAAAATGTGGGAAAAAACAGAGCCAAATGTAGCATTTTACATAAAAGTTCTCTCATACATTTATTGCAAAATCTATTATTGTAAAAGTATTGAAAGGGTTAATGATGAAATATTTTGATACCATTGTGAGCTGCATCGCACAGGGATTGAGATATACCTTTCAGCAGAAAAAGTCGAAAATGTAGTGGCAACTAATTGATTTTCACATTAATGTACCTTATGTTGTTCTAAATATCCATCTCTTCCAGGCAGTTTGCAAGGCTACATCATTTTTCAAAATGTTTATAGTATGTGTCTTCACTTTATCTTTCCACCCTGTCTCCTCCAAGAAGATTATAAATTATGTATTATGACTAAAAATCTACATGGAAGGGGTAGGGTGAAAAAATCAAAGGTCACAACTCACAGGCAAAAGATCTAGTAGGATGTATGATGGAAAAACACATTCCATTGCAACGCATGCCTTTACCACACATGCATTACAACGCAAATGCCTTTACAATGCATAACCTTTATCACACATTTTTCTACAACAAATATGCCTTTACTACGCATGCCTTTACAACAAATTTAGTTGTAAAGGTATCTATGTTAAAGGCATATGTGTGGTAAAGGTTATCCCTGACTCTGCCCTTTGCATTCAAACCCATCCCTGGTGCACCCCCGGCCCTTTTTAAAAAAACCTGACCCCTAAAACTAGATCCCAGCGCGACCCTCCCTGGCCCCCAGCCCTGGCTAAAAATACCCATCCTGAGCCCTGAACCCTAAAACCGGACCCATGCGTGACCCCCCCTCCCCCGGCTTCAAGCCCTTTTTTCACCCCTCCGCACTAGGCCCTTACCCCAATATGATGACGAGTCAGCTCTTCTCAGGCACGGCGAAGGTCATGAAGAGGAAGCGGAAGGGTCCATCGCCAATAGCCTTTGCCACGCCAGTGCCTTTACCACCATGTATTTGCTCTTACCACCAGTACCACGCATATGCCCTTACCATTCATACCTCTACAACATTAATTCATTCTACAGGCATGCATGGTAAAGGCATATGCGTTGTAAAACAAATGTGGTAAAGGCGATGCGTGGTAACAGTTCATGCGTTGTAACCCATGCGTGGTAAAGGCTCTCAGTGGTAACAGCTTCGTTCTAATGGCTGTTTCCAGTGCTAGTAGTATAAACCCATAGAGCAATGCAACTGAATATTACATAGAGATCGCAATTAGTCAGTAGACCAGTTACATTGATGCTACATGCTCAGTCAGCTGCAGTAACCATATAACAAAAGCATTATCAGTACTATAGAAAAGATGATTAAATGACTTTATGCAAATCATGAAACAACAAACATAAAAGAGTAATATGGAACCAAGGAACGAAAATCAGAAATACAAGTCTCTAACTCAGCATGAATATCAGCTTCAAATATTTTTCAAATTGGGATTCCTTTTGCTGGGAACATTAGCTTACCAAAGTACAGACACTTCCCCATGAAATGCAGTCATTTTCATCTTAGATAAATATGTTCAGTTCCCCAAACATGTGTCCCAGTCCTGCCAAGTATCACGCATCAGGTGTAACGCTCACGCATTTCAGTGCGGTGTTCCGCATCACCGCACTGAAATGCATTGTCACGCATTTTGCCACCTGCCAGCGCGCGCCACCAGCGGCGCCTGCACCGGCTCTCTGCTGCTCCCGAGAGACGTGCTGCGTTGCTGGGCGGAGTCCCTAAATAGTTATCTGCTCTCAGCTCTGGAGTGGCTGAGAGCGCGCCGCTACAATGTATCAAATCTCACTCTGCCCAGCTGCCTGCTGTGTCGCGGCGCCGGCGCGCGGCTTACTGTACACAGTCGACACTGCTGCCAATTAGGGGGAGGGGCTGCCCTCTCAGCAGTCGATGATACTGCTGCCAGTCACTGTGGCACACCATGGGGGCCGGGATTAATAATCCAGATGTGCCGGTAGAATGCCGTCACGTCCAGAAGAGGAAGTAGGCAGAAGCGGCGGGGGGCTCATCTGAGTACAGTGCACGAGACTCGAGTCTCTCTCTCATCATGGCCGCCCGCCGCGCAAGAGGCATGATCGCCGATCGCATCGCGGCGGGCGGCCTGCGGCGCAAAACACTACTGCAGGCAGCCGGCTCTGTCAGCTCAGGCTGGCCAGCGACCGGCGCCCGGGGGCCGGGACGAGTGGCCAGCAGCCTGGATGAAGAACAGGCTGCAGAGTGCAGCACCATCGATGCAGGCAGCAGTGCAGTCACGGACCGTATGTCTCTGAACTCTACAAGTAAGTAGTGATTTAGTCGGTGTCTATACAGGTTTGGTTAGCACGTGCATGCATGCAAAATTGTTATTGGTAGCAAGATAAAAGTGGCAACTAAAGTGGAAAGTAACCCTGTGGTTAATCGGTAGCACCCAGATGCAGGTGAGGTAGCAAAATCTATATTTAGCAATGAGCAAGGCTGTGTACAGATGGTACAAAATAAAACCTCACTCTAAAACAGCACGTTGTCTACAGACTTTGAAACCGGAAGCAAGTGATGTTGTATTAAAGAGTAAGATTTCTAAGTAAGCAACATCACTTTCCATTCTCGGCCTTCTATTTGGATATTTCCGAAGGTTTGGGTTTTGAAACTGCCAGCATGAGCAATGCAGTATTGTTGCCTGAAAACTAGGACTGGCTAAGGCTGTCTGTGTCACATGACATTGGCCAGTTGTCATATCTGATCAGCAAGAGCTGTTAACTTTTGTAGCCGCTTGCCTCCCTTGACATGCGTTTATTAAAAATAAAAAGGCAGAAAGGCTGTGAATGTAGGAACAGTAGTTCTGAGCAAAAAAGAAATAATAAGGGTAGGCCAGCCAGAAGGTGAGACAGCACCTACGCAGAGAGGTAAGAACTGAGGAACCCTTCTGCATTATTACAGCCCACCCTTCCCCTTAGTCCTACAAAGCACTGTCAGGTATTAATTCACATCCACTTGCCCGTAGCACCGTGACCTATTACTAACTACATCAGTCATGAGCTGGAAAAAATTATTTCACATAAAAAGCATCGATCTGCAGGGCTGCTCTGTCTGATCATCCTTCCGGAGTCAGTGAGCCTGAGTCCTGGTTTAGTTTTACCTCTGCAGTCACGTGATTTATCACAGTAGCAGGCGCGGGGCGCAGCCAGACCAGCTCTGTCTGAGTCTCATCTATGGCACCACTGAGTAGTTGGGTATTATCTTCAAGTCGGGTCAGTGCGTGAACGTTAACTCTCTCTCTCTCTGCAGTGTTCTTCAGAGTGTTTTTTTTCTGATTTGTGCCGGCCTGCCCGGCACCACACAGACATAGACCTGTGTTGTTGACTTCAGTGGTTGGCTCCTCTGCTCACACATCCTGTTGGGGCTTGGACGGTCTCTGAGAGACCTGCCACATGACTCAGACTCGAGGCCCAGGCCAGGGGTAAGTGTCCTTCCATTTCTGGTGCTCTGCAGCAGTTTCAAGAAGTTCTTGGAGTTTCTTGTTGCTCAAATGGCTGTAATTTCTGATATTTAGAAGTTTCCCTCGTCTTCATTGCATGATTTCTGCTCGCGAGAAAGTGTCACTCATAGTCGTTGAAATGTCACTCATAATTTCACTCAAATATTTAAAATGTCACACATGGCAATCTGAAACCTTGGCAGCTATGGTGTCCTCATTTAAAAACAAAAAAGAAAGTTCTCCCTACCTAGTGTATTTTCACTTTTAGCAATTACATTTTTACCTCCAAACAAAAGCTTGTGATTTTCCCTAAGCACTCACATATTTTAGTCACATACGGAAAAGATCTTCACACATGCTCCCACAGAAATGACGTTACCGGTCAGGAGAAAATGGAATATGTTGCCTAATGCATGGAGCCACTGTAAACTCATAACGAGAATAAAGGTACTATAGTCATTAGAGTCAGTTCAAAGACTCAGACGTGGGCATGTCCTTTTCACTAATGTACAGTCCGCCTAATCTTCATGAAGGACTGAAAAGAGGAGTCATTTATGAGAACAGTGGAAAACACTAATTTATCTTGTCCCAACCTAAAATAAATAGGAGCACTTAAGTGGGCCAACCTACACTTTTTATTCTAACCCATGTACAAATGTCATTCTCCTTTAGGTAAAAAAAAATGTAGCCATGGAATGCTTTAAAAACTGCATCTGTAGCATTTTACATTTCATTGTTATCTGTAATACATAGGCATCAATAACTCAGAGCAGCATCTATTATCCTTGTCTACCATGTAACAATGAGGGTAGCTTTGTAGTGTAGTTCCTATTTCCCTAATAGGCTCTGTGCATTGGAATAATATACCCTATAGGTTTGACATAGGACTGAGGTCAGTATGTCCTTATCGAGTATATTAAACTTAATTACTTTTGTGCCAGCTAACTCAGAGGCCACTAGAAATTCCTTGTAAACAAGAAGGGAGTAGTTTCTGGCAACCGCATAAACATGACAACTTTGTTTCCCTTTAGAATCGGAACACTTCTCAGAATCGTGGAAACAATAGATAACAGTTTCACTCAGCTAATCGTGCATGCTTAGTTTCCTCAGAGTTACACAGAAAGAATAGACAGGCGTTTCAATAAAAAGGATTTATTGAACAGTCTTGTTTCTTGTGTAAGAGATATGAGCTGTTATGATCACAAGACAGTATGCAAGATATATAATGTACAGCGCAAGCAGTAGAAATAAATAATACTGGGCTAGCATTATCTTTTAGCATATATTCACGTACATAAATAACATGAGCTAAAAATGCGAGTACTCATACGATGCTTCTCTAAGCTAGTTCTACCCCAATGTACCTAACCTAGTCTAGGTGTAGGGAAAGGTAAGAAGTAGGTGGAGTATTCTCTAGTATGGTATACTAAGAGTATGTTAAGTCTAGTATGCCAAGAGTCCCTCTAGGTTCTAGTCAAATCCATACCTTGAGAATGAGAGAGGTGGGAATCTCCTGCCGGATCTCAAACTCTAACACCCCGCGAGGGAGTCAGAACACTGGAATCTGGATTCTTCTGCGAGCAGGGATGACAGCGTCTTCTCAGTGCGTCAGACTGGGATACGGGCTCCTCTGAAGTCGAGGTCTCCTCTAACTTGCTTGGGCAAGGGAAGGTATATTTATACCTGGTAGGTGCCTTGGAATGTTAGCATTGACGTGAAGTCGGACAGAGGAAGACGTCAGGAATGAACCCTTAAGGTATAGCGGTTCATGCATAATAGATGAGTTCTTGGAGAAATCAATAATCCTGTGCTAGGGGAACCCCCAAGAGCTTAAGGGTCTGGTTTCTAAGAACTCGTTGTGACGTTAGGGTGGACGGATGTCGGTGACCATGCCTGTATTTGGAGTGCACGGCTAATGCCTAAATAAGGACAGGGATTCTATGCCTATATAAGGGCAATGCGAATTGTGCCTATATAAGGACATGTTTCAGGAAAACCTATATACGGACACCTAAAGCGGAATACAACACCCACTCCACTTTCGAATGAACGATAATACGAAATGCTAAACATTAAATGCTAAACATTAAACTGAGTACCACATGTTGCTAGGAAACATTTCTAAAAGCATATTAAAAGAAGTTTAAAATAAGCTGTTGAATACAATAGGTACTGTACATTTTAAAGCATTTTTTCATTCTAAGCATATATTGGAAATAAATGCAACATGAATGAATAAACAGAAATATATACATATGATGAAATGGTTGACAGGTTTTCAAAAATCAAAGCCATTGCATATCATGGTATTAAATGAAATTTTAGACAAATAAGGTGACAATGTGTCCCTGGAAGTATTCAAAGAAGGTCTGTTTTATAAGAATAGTTCTACTGTAAGCAGATTGTTTTGCCATGTATTTTTCAAAAAAAAAAAGAAAAAGTTCAATTTTGGGAAGAGTTCCAAGTTTTGAAAATATGAAGGCCAAATTTCATTGCGTCCCTGGTACACTGTGAGCCGAATCAAAGTCAGTGTATGGGTCCGGTGTAAACATGAAATCATCTATTTCTATAGACAAAATATCGTCTACCGATGTCGGTGACAGTAATACCTCATTTAGAAGGTTAACTGCACAGAGATGTGAAGCATCGCCTTCAGCATAGGATGCCGCAGCAATGTTTGTGTCCTTTGTTACCTGTGTGCCTGTTGATCCATCCCGTACCTCAGCAGCAGCAGGAAGCGTCTGTGAGATCTCAATGAATGCCGTCATCAGGATTGGTAGCCTCTGGGGACAACACAGAGCATGGGCCGTTACCGGGTCCAGCAGAGTATCGATACCCGTTGGCATGACTGAGGGGAGTGTTAGACAGATGTCTAGCACGCATTCTTCACCGCAAAGCAGGCAGCGTAGAACAGGTAAGATGCAATCTTGCCAGATTGGTCTGAATGACAGAAACCATGTTGTATTAAGTTCCCGTAGACGAGGTATGCCCAAAAGTGGCACTATGCGCTCACGGCACTTCCGTTCTAGGAGAGCTTTTTCCACATCGCTCGGAGTGATGTCAGTGGATAGGCTTGCCATAGCGTAATAGTAGGAATAGAAATAGGATTCCTGCAACAAGTGCTAGAATTAATGGCACACCACCAAACACCGAATGTGCGAAGTTCGGGATGATTCCGAGGACTGCCTGGAAGGGTGCTAACAGTCCTGAACAGATGGTCTTAAATAAATGCACAATACCGCTCGTATCAGACATGTTAAAGATACGTCCCATCATTTCTGTGAAATGTATAGGGCAGTTTGTACGAATTAAAGCCTGTATCTCAGCCGAAGTCCTTGCAATTTGTAAATCATAGATTTCTTTGGCCGAGGTCAAAGGCACGGTCTGTTGCAAAAGCATGGCTTTCATTCTGCTTAAAGTATCAAAACGTATAAAAGAAACATTCAATGAAGGCCATAAAGGCGACTCCCTGACTGTGTCTATTGGGGGGAACAATACTTGCATACAGCAAGTAACCCTGGAGTTGACCGTTACCAGATATGGGATGCCTGGCAACATGCCACAGCAACTCTGATCATTCAACATGAGGTAACTCCCGTTAGAAAGTTGGCCAAACGTCGGATTAATCACAGTAGCTGGTGTACCCTGCTGGTGGCAGGACAAATTTGCCACAGAACCATTACAAGCCCCGTGTAAAGAAATGTCCTGACATATGAGTGAACTGCTTAGTGCATTTTCATAGTGTGTACCGCTTAGAAACACTTTACGATCCCCACTCCAACATCTGTATTCGTAAGGTAAATCCCAGGATGTGTTAATGTATTCTTTACCCAACCTTTCATATTTGCCTGCTTGCATTTGTTTGAGGCAATACTGAAACTGAAAAGTAGTGACAGGCAGAGTGATTTTGCCATGGATAAGCCATTCTATAGCTGGTTTTTCTGCTATCGTAAATGGTAATTTTTCCAGTTTTTCAATGCTCAGCACTGTATACTTTGCTCCCCTTTGTGCCAGTTCGATCTGTTTATCTGTTAGATTGTATACTGCAAACAGAGCCGACGTGTTGACAAAACGCCAAGGCACATAGCCTGCATGCAAAGATTGCAGCGTCCAGCTTAATAACATAATAGAACGTAACTGAGATTGGCCTTGTTGTAACATGGCTAAATCTTGTTCCAGTATGTCAATAGCAGAGGATACAATGTTGTCCAATGAATAAATTCTGGATGACAAAGTTGTTAACCCATTGTCGACCACAGAAAGAGTTTTCTCTAAGTTAATACGATCAAGTTCACGTATTCGTTCTGCAGCCACTGCCTGTGAAACCTTCCATACTTCATTATAAGCAGCATAGATGCCGGCATATATGAAACGTTTTTGACGCGGTTTTCTTGGTCCTAGCAAGAATTCCCTAAGGTCTGCGTCTTCTTTAAGTAAAGATAAGTGTTGTTTCACATCCTCAAGTGTAGATTTTTGTAGCCAGTCGAGGCACAATTTTCCTACACTGTATGTTGCTACTACCCCGGGATGTTGTCTTTGAACGTATCGTGGGTCTGGCCTATGGATAGTAAAGCCCTGTCTTCTATTCAGGAATCTTTCTTGACAGATGTTTGTGTCTGTGGTCCAGAGTAACCATTTTTTCCAATCAGGATCTGTTCTGTTGGTTGGTAGTATTGTGTCAACTGTTTCCGCTGCCTGTGTAGTGTTATTACTTGCAGGTGTTGGTACAGAAGGTGTTTTCATGTCTTTGATCTTGGTTAAACCAAGGCAAGACGTTTGTTGCACAGTGTCATTCAAAAACATTATTTGCTGAGGGATGATACACGCTATAAACAAAGCTTCTATCCCCTGTACTTGCCAATCTTTAGAACCCCAGACAGATTTTGTGTCTATTGTGTCTTTCCAAAAGTTAAATCCATGTCTAGACAATTGGGTAATAAATGCTGCAGAGTAAATCTGTTTTGTATTTGTCAACATAATTTTCTGTCCTGTTTTGTTTACTTTTTTATAGTAAAATGTTTCTGGATCTGATGTATTGTACCCTGAAAAATAGGGAAACTTTTTAGCAAACGTTTTTGAACTACCTTTTGGTGGTGTAGGACAATGTTCCCATTGGTTAAACATAAACACATTTCTAGGTGTTGCAGACTTATGCAAGAAATGATGACCATAGTGGTTATAACAATATAGCTGTTCATAGTCTGATGAACCTTCTAAATATTCATTGTTAGAGAACGCAGCAGACCTTTCTAGATCAGACATCATATCATTTACAGTCTCTGTAAACAGCAGAGGGATTTCCATTTTTTTTTTTGTGCCTCGGGAGGTGGGGAAGAGCTTCCCCAACCTCCCGAGGCAAATCCCTGGTTTTCAAAGTAATGACGATCGCGCGCATGGCGCGCTGTCGTCATTACATTGAAAATGAAACTGAAACTGAGTTTCAGTTTCAGTGTTTCAGTGCTCGTGGGGCTATCTCAGCCCCCTGAGCACCGAAACACTTGGGAGAGGTATCGTTGGAAAGGGGAGAATCACCCCTTTCCAATGGTACCCTTCCCTAGTGGATCCCTGCTTGGGGATCACCCCAGGAGGGCGATCCCCAAGCAGGGATCCACCCACTAGCGCCAGGGAGGGGGGAGCGGCCCCTTGGGCAAGGGCCTTTGCTCCCCCCATTGTGTTTTGGGCATACCAGTCTTTCTGCCCCCCCGGGGTTAGAAAGCCCACTAGCGCCAGGGATTTTTTTCTCAAAAATTTACTTAGGGTGGGTGCTGCTCAAAACGGGCATGCCAATGCCCCCACCCCACCAAAATTACAGCCTTTCTGCCCCCCCTGGGGGCAGATGGGGCAGTAGCCCCAAATCTGCCCCGCCGGGGGGGGGCAAAAAGCCCACTAGCGCCAGGGATTTTTTTTCCGCAATTTTACTTAGGGTGGGGGCTGCCCAAAACGGGCATGCCAATGCCCCCACCCCACCAAAATTACAGCCATTCTGCCCCCCCTGGGGGCAGATGGGGGCAGTAGCCCCAAATCTGCCCCGCCGGCGTGGGCAAAAAGCCCACTAGACGCCAGGGATTTATTTTGGGCAATTGAAATTAGGGTGGGGACTGCCCAAAATGGGCATGTCAATGCCCCCACCCCCCCCAAAAAATGACAGTCTTTCTGCCCCCCCCCCCGGGGGGGGCAGAAAGCCCACTAGATGCCAGGGATTTTTTGTGGCAATTTTACTTAGGGTGGGGGCTGCCCAAAACAGGCATGCCAATGCCCCCAACCCACCCCCCAACCAAAATTATAGCCTTTCAGCCCCCCCTGGGAGGCAGATGGGGGCATCAATGCCCCCACCCCCCAAAAAAAAATTACAGTCTTTCTGCCCCCCCCCGAGGGCAGAAAGCCCACTAGAAACCAGGGATTTTTTTTTTGTAGTCATGTAGGGGTGGGGGCTGCCCAAAATGGGCATGACAATACCCCCCCCCAGAGAAATTCCAGTCTTTCTGATGGGGGCAGTGGCCCCTGATCTGCCCCCCGGGGAGGTAGAAAGCCCACTTGGCACCAGCGATTACGCTGGCTTTTTTTATGCGTGGGGGTGGGGGCTGCCCAGAATGGGCATACCAATGCCCCCACCCCCCAAAAAAATAGCCACAGTCTTTCTGCCCCCCTTGGGGCCATATCGGGGCAAACTCCCCCCCCCCCCCCCCCCGATTCCCCCCCAGGGTGGCAGAAAGCCCACAAGGCACAGACTTATTTTTAGCAATGTGCCTACTTGTGGATTTTGGGCCCTAGCGCAGCCGGCACATAGGGAAACCTAGCAAACCTGTACATTTTTGAAAACTAGACACCTAGGGGAATACAGAATGGGGTGACTTGTCTGGCTCTCACCAGGTTCTGTTACCCAGAATCCCTTGCAAACCTTAAACTTTGTCCAAAAAAACACATTTTCCTCACATTTTTGTGGTGGAAAGTTTTGGAATCTGCGTGGATCCACAAATTTCCACCCACCCCGCATTCCCCAAAGTCTTCCGAGAAAAATGGTACCTCACTTGTGTGGGTAGGCCTCGTGCCCGCAACAGGAAACGGCCCAAAACGCAACATGGACACCACATTTTCACAGTAAAAACTGATCCTTTTTTTGCAAAGTGCCTAGCTGTAGATTTCGAACCCTAGCTCTGCCGGCACCTAGGGAAACCTAGCAAACCTATACATTTTTGAAAACTAGACACCCAGGGGAATCCAGGATGGGGGACTTGTCTGGCTCTCACCAGGTTCTGTTACCCAGAATCCCTTGCAAACCTCAAATTTGTCAAAAAACCCCACATTTTCCTCACATTTCTGTGTTGGAAAGTTCTGAAATCTGTGTGGATCAACAAAATTCCACCAAGCCCGCATTCCCCAAAGTCTTCCAAGAAAAATGGTACCTCACTTGTGTGGGTGGGTCAAGTACCCGCGACAGGCAAGGGCCCAAAACGTATTGAGGCGACATCAAAATTACCTATCACAAAACAACCTGGTTTTGCAAGGGGGATCACCTGGGTTTTTGGCCCCGTGCTCCGAGGCCAGCTAGGGAAACTGACCAAACCCACACATTTCTGAAAACTAGACACCCGGGGGATTCCAGGGAGGTATGGCTTGTGTGGATCCCCCAACGTTTTCTTACCCAGAATCCCCTGCAAACCTCAAATTTAGCTGAAACAAATCACTTTTTCCACACATTTTTGTGTGGGAAAGTTGTGGCATCACCCGGTTGACACAAATTTCCTACCACCCAGTGTTCCCCCAGGTCTCCCGATAAAAATGGTGCCTCACTCGTGTGGAAGGCCCAAGTACCCGCGACAGGCAAGGGCCCAAAACTTATTGAGGCAACATCAAAATTGCCTATCACAAAACGACCTGGTTTTGCAAGGGGGGTCACCTGGGTTTTTGGCCCGTGCTCGGCGGCCAGCTAGGGAAACCTACCAAACCCACACATTTCTGAAAACTAGACACCCGGGGGATTCCAGGGAGGTATGGCTTGCATGGATCCCCCAACGTTTTCTTACCCAGAATCCCCTGCAAACCTCAAATTTAGCTGAAAAAAATCACTTTTTCCACACATTTTTGTGTGGGAAAGTTGTGGCATCACCGTGCTGACACAAATTTCCTACCACCCAGCGTTCCCCCAGGTCTCCCGATAAAAATGGTGCCTCACTCGTGTGGGAGGCCCAAGTACCCGCGACAGGCAAGGGCCCAAAACGTATTGAGGCGACATCAAAATTGCCTATCACAAAACGACCTGGTTTTGCAAGGGGGGGTCACCTGGGTTTTTGGCCCCGTGCTTGGCAGCCACCTAGGGAAACCTACCAAACCCACACATTTCTGAAAACCAGACACCCGGGGGATTCCAGGGAGGTATGGCTTGCATGGATCCCCCAACGTTTTCTTACCCAGAATCCCCTGCAACCCTCAAATTTAGCTGAAAGAAATCACTTTTTCGACACATTTTTGTGTGGGAAAGTTGTGGCATCACCGGGCTGACACAAATTTCATACCACCCAGCGTTCCCCCAGGTCTCCCGATAAAAATGGTGCCTCACTCGTGTGGGAGGCCCAAGTACCCGCGACAGGCAAGGGCCCAAAACGTATTGAGGCTACATCAAAACTGCCTATCACAAAACGACCTGGTTTTTCAAGGGGGGTCACCTGGGTTTTTGGCATTGGATAAATCCAATAGCCTTGCTTTCTTTATATAGCTCTGACCAGACACTGAGACTTTGAGTGCAACTACTTGTATCTTTCAGTATCTGAGTTCCGAACCCTTTAGCTGCTCCTTTAGTCAGAATACATTGCCCACCCTCGCAACACTTCGAGAGGCCAATAAACAAAAGGAGGTATTTGGTTATCCAATAGGAGTGCAGTTGTGCCTTAGTCCCTGGGACAACAGTTGTTTTTTATGTTCAAAATATTTTATTGAATTTTTTAATAAAACAAAGACAATACAAAAAAGAGCACCAAACTAAGTACCCATTGAAGTATTTCTAACATGAATAATAAATGAATAGCAGTACCCATATATATATAAAACAGATACAATTTAATATGATGGATATAATATTTTAAAGGAAGGGGAAAAAATACATACTATCATCTATGTAGAAAAAGCTTAACAGAGCTACTTATAATAACCATACATTTGTTGCAGATCTAGTAATAAATAACATCTTTTTAAAAAAACAAATTATAAATATAAAGCCATATAATTATCAATCGGTTTCCAAAATGAATGATAAGAAAAATTGTTATGAATAATACCAGAAATGGATAGATTAGCACCTCTTCTAGTAAAAATTATCCATGACCACCAAGTATGAAATGATAATAAAGACACATCTTTCCAACATGCAGTAATAGATTTTAAGGCTGCTGATATTAAAAAATCTAAGAGTTTACAGTTTAAATCAGACAAATTCATAGTAAGAGCAACAGATTTGCAAATCAAAATATTAAATGAAAGCATTTCAGAGAAAATGAATATTTTTTGTATGACATCCCAAACTTCCCTCCAAAACTTAACGACGAAATTACATTCAAAACCCATGTGTTTTAACAAACCTGGATTCAGATTACAATTAGAAGTAGATAGAAGCTTAGATTAAAATGACTTAAACAGAGTACATAAGCAGTTAAAAAAGAATTAAAGAATTTGTTTGATACAATGATAAAGGTAACCATCCTGAAATATTATTTAGCCAGATTTTCTTCCATATATCCTGAGATAATGATAATGAAAGTTTATTATTCCAAAAAGTAGAAAATACATTAATATTTTTACCTTGGAAATTATTCAATTTTTCATAAATTAATGATACAGCGTGAGATGAAGGAGACACTGCTTGAATATAAATTGCTGAATTTGAATTAATGTTTGATGGAATATTATTAGGAAAGGAATCTATTATAGAATTACATAAAAGCTCATATTTAAAAAAGTCAGAAGGAGGTAAACACATTTTTTGTTGCAACTCATCAAATGATTAAAACATTTTTTATCATAGTATATATCTCTTAAATAAAAAATACCAGCTTTAATCCAAGAGTGCCAACATTTTTACAGTTTGAGAAAGTTTTAATCGTAGAATGTGCCATAATGACATATCTAAGGTGTGTAAAATAGTCAATTGCAAAAAATGAATCTAAATCATGAAAAATTAACTTTGTGGATTTCAAAATAATAGATTTATTAAGTAACATTGAAGTATTAGACATAGTTAGTAAAACAGGTAAAGGAAGCGGTGCTATCAAACCTTTTTCTTTGAGAAGCCATGTAGGGGGATTATTAAAATGGGAATGATTAAACCAAAGGGAGCTTTGTTTTAATATACACGCTTTATGATAATTAAAAAAATCTGGTAAACCAACTCCTCCATTACATTTTGCAACTTTTAATTTTGTATAACTTATACGGGGACTTTTATTATTCCAAAGGAACTTAGAAAAGTGTTTATCAACATTTTTATAAAACTGCATAGGAAAGTGACTAGGAATCATGGCCAGGGAATAAATATTTTTAGGAGCTATTACCATTTTTATTGAGTCCATTTTCCCACACCATGAAAGATGCAATGCAGACCATTTTGAAAATTTGGGGCAGATTTACAAGGAAAGTGACTCAGTGCGTGCTGCAAGCCATTTGGCTGCGCCACACTGAGTCACTTTCAAAGCACAGGGATGCGACATATTTACAACAATATGTCACATCTCTGTGCTTCCCCCCGCACTAGAGTACAAACTGCTGCCATGCGGCAGTGCAGGCACCCTTGCACCATGGTGCAAGGATGCCTGCGTCAGGGGGAGATTGTTTATGTGCAGAAAGGGTTCCCTTCCTATACATAAACAATCACCAGAGGTGATTTCATATTTCTATGTCTGCTGCAGAATGCAGCACGCATAGAAAGAGGAAAACAACAAGGAGAAATGAATACATTTCTCCTCATTGCGCCTTCCTACGCATTCCACACGCATTTCCAGATTTACGATTTTTCTGAAAATGTGTCTGGTTCCATGGGTGTTGTGTGGGAACACCCACAGCAACACCCATGGAACGCCCCTTTCACACAAAGTGCTGCGTGTAAAGGGGCCATATTTACAAGGACAGGAAAAGTCACGCAGGGTGGCTTTCCTGTCCTTGTAAATATGTGGCAGTAAAATGCGCCGCAGGTGCCTCACAAAAAGTGATGCACCCGTGGCGCAAGGGGCTTGTAAATCTGCCCCTTTATCTTTAATATAATTTATAATAGGAACAGGGGTGGGAGCACACCGCTTCAACCCCCAGCAAGGTTCGCCCCTGGCATTCTGGTAAATGCAGTCTCATGTTGCTTGCTTTGCTAGAGTATTCCAAGTGTTTCGCCAGAGTTGGCGCAGATAGTGATATTACAGCAATGTCTGCACCAACTTTGGTGAAAAACTCCAGCTAATTTTGAAGTAAGTTTGAACTGTGTACTGCATTTACCAGGATGCAAAGGGGCGAACTGTGCTGGGACTGTGAGGCAATGTGCTCCCAACCCCCATTCTGTTTAAAAGGCTCCCTTGAGCCAGCAAGATGACGAGCTTTGGAGATGCACCTGTGTGCCTGTGAGTGGTACTGTGACCTGAGAGAAACTTGGCAGCATTTCCAGCAACCCCAGATGATTTTTCTTTGCTCTCTAATACTGCTGCTCTCTACTGATGAAGGGCTCAACCCAGAAACACGTGTCTAGAGATATACAGCAATGTCTGCACCAACTTTGGTGAAAAACTCCAGCTAATTTTGAAGTAAGTTTGAACTGTGTACTGCATTTACCAGGATGCAAAGGGGCGAACTGTGCTGGGACTGTGAGGCAGTGTGCTCCCAACCCCCATTCTGTAATTTATAATAGCTACACAATTTAAAGTAATTTGTTTTTATGGAATTGGAAAATAGAATACCAAGATATTTAAGTTTATCCCTTTGCCAAATTATTTCTTTTATGGATAACATAGCAGGTGTACAATGAAGATTGAGAGGAAAGAATTCAGTTTTGTTAGTATTTAACTAATAACCTGAAATCTGGGAATATAATGAGATTATATCAAATAATGGAGGAAAGGAGGATTCAGGATTACTAATAAACAAAAGTACATCATCTGCATAAGATAATGTTTTTATAATAACATAATTAATATTAATACCAGTCATAGCTATGCAATTTCTAATAGTAGTGAGTAAAGGTTCAATAACAAGAAGAAAAAGTAAAGGAGACAAGGGACAACCTTGCCTGGTACCTCTAAAAAGAGAAAATTGATTGAAAATTTGATGACTAATGAAAAGTCTAGCAGAAGGGCTGGAATAAAGAGCCGATAGCATGCGAATAAATGAATAACCAAAATTAAACACCGCTAAGGTATGGAATAAATATTGCCAATGAACTTTGTCAGAAGCTTTTTCAGCATCCAATGCCAGTACTCCAGATGGTAAGGGGAAGGAAGACCCTTGTTCAATGGCATGTAATAAGATTCTAGTATTGTTATCAGAGTATCTATTTTTTATGAAACCAGATTGATCGGGATGAATAAGGTACTCCAGTACAGAGGTCAACCTGGTTGCAAGAATTTTAGCATAGAGTTTACAATCTTGATTAAAGAAATAGGGCAATAATTTGATATAATAGTTGGGTCTTTGTTGGGTTTTGGAAGAACTACAATCAATGCTTCAGTGAAAGATCCAGAAGTTGAGCCTGAAGCACTAAAAAAGGTAAAAAGCGTAAACAAATGAGGAATGAGCTGCAAGGCAAATTCTTTGTAAAATTCAGCTTGAATTCCATCACGACCTGGAGATTTACATTGCTTAAGGGATTTTGGGGCACATGCATCAAAGGTAGGAATTGCGAGTCCTTAATAGCGATTATTAAGGAATCGCTATTTAGGAGTCGCAAAAAACAAATTGTGATTCCTACATATTCCTTAATAGCGAATCGCAAATTGCGATTCGCTATTAAGGAATGAATGGGATTGCATTAGCAATTTGCGAGTACCAAATAGGTACTCGCAAATTGCGCATGCAATTTCAAGGGTGCAAGGGGGCCAAAAGGCCACCCTGATGCACCCCCAAAAAAGGTAAGTATGCACGTGTGGTGCACACACATGCATGTGTATGAACCACAATGCACTATGAAAAATGCATGTTTCTGTATATTTTCAAAGTAATTGCAAATTACCATCAACTTGAAGTTGATGGTAATTTGCAAATCCAAATAACGAAAATGAAATTTGCGAATGCATAATGCATTGCATTTAGGAAAACGCAATTTGCGAATCCCTAACTGCATTCGCAAAACAGGTAATCGCAAAATTTGCAATTACTATTTAGCGAATTGCTTTTGGGTTGATGCATCCCAAATGACAAAATATCAGTCGCAAAGGGGCCGATTCTGCGAATCGGCCCGTTTGCGACCGGTATTTTGCTTGATGCATGTGGCCCTTAATAACCAATACAATTTCTTCCATAGTGTTAGAACTGGGGGTCTCTAGTTGGCAATGGTTTGCACCTTTGTCCAAATAGGGACCCTTGCTTCTAGTCAGGGTAAGGGGGCTACACTCCTAAAATAACCCCTGCTCAACCCTGTGGTAGCTTGGCACGAGCAGACAGGCTTATCTCAGAGGCAGTGTGTAAAGCATTTGTGAACACATACAGTAATACACTGAAAACACTACAGATGGACACCACACAGGTTTTTATAAAAATAAGTATTCTTTATATAGACTTAACACAAGACCCAAACGACCAAAATCCACAATACTGTAATCACAAATAGACTTAAAAATGGTAGAAATTGCTTAGTTGAAAGTTGATGGTAAATGCGACACGTTTCTCACAAAGTACCTTAAATGCGTAACGCAAAACAAACAAAAGGGTCGCAGGAAGGGTGATGCGTCGGTTCCTTGCTTCGGGGGAGGCGATGCTTCTGTTCCTCAGTGCTTGCGCAAAGTAGGCGATGCGTCTGTTCCTTACCGGAGAGGAGGTGATGCGTCGATCCCTTATGGCGTTCCGGTTACGATGCGACAAGATGGCGCTTTGATGCGTTGCGATGGTCCGGTGCGATGCAAGAAGATGGCGCCCTTGATGTGATGCGACGACGTGAAGGCGATGCGTGCACGCCCGACGGCCGTGCGGCGAACTCTGTAACTTCTGAGCAGCGACATGCCCTGCGACATGCTTCTCCGGTGATGCGACGACGACCCTTGCGGTGGCGACACGCTTCTCCGGTGATGCGATGACAAACAGCTGCGACGGAGACACGCTTCTTCGGTGATGCGATGGCGACCCTTGCGGTGGCGACATGCTTTTCCGATGATGCGACGGCAACAGCTGCGACGACGTCACGCTTCTTCTCATTGAGTCGCGCTTCCAGCTCCCAACGATACGCAGGCTTCTGCAGACAGAATTCCCAGCAAGGGAATTCAGGGGGGAGCTGGGAGTGAAGTCTTGTGTCCCTGAGACTTCAGCAGGAGGCAAGCACAGTTCAAGCCCTTGGAGATTCTTCTTCAAGATGAAAGTTCAATAAAAGTTCTTTCCCCTTTCCTTGGCAATAAAGTAACCACTGCAGGCCAACCCCAGAAAATAGCACACTGGCACAGTGGCAGTCAAATCCTTCAGCTTCCTTGGTCTCTTCTCCTTGGCAAAGGTCCGTCTTGATTCCCAGAAGTGATCTAAAGTCTTGGGGTCTGGGCCCCAATATTTATACTAGTAAATCCTTTGTCCTCTGAAGGCAGAGGGTGCCTGTACCTAGCCAAAACCAGTTCTGTGCAGCTTCCTGGCAGGAGGTGGAGACCGCATTGTTGAAAGCAGACCTGGCCCAGGTAGCTGAAAGGAAATCTCCTCCCCCTACACTCTATTCTATGAGGGCTCAGGGGAGTGAAAGGAAATCTCCGCCCCCTACTCTCTATTCAGCCAAGGTCCTATTCAGCCCAGCCCGGACTCATCAGACTGCTGGAGCCCAAGCCCTCCTGTCACTCACAAACCAGACATGCAATACACAACCTAGCAGAGGCAGGCTGGATGGTTAGGCAAGAAAATACCTACTTTCTAAAAGTGGTATTTTCAAACACAGAATGTTAAAACCAACTTCACTAAAAGATGTATTTTATCATTCTGAGTTCAGGCATACTAAATTCGTTTTTCTACCATGTTCCCTGGGTCAGTTAGGATTATAAGATGCTATAATCAAACTGCCCATTCTGGCCTATGGGGACAGGTAGCCTTGCAATAGTGAAAAACGAAATTGGCTGTAATTCACTATCAGGACATGCCACACACATCAGGGCATGTCCTACCTCTTACTTACAATGCACCCTGCCCGTGGGCCTACCTTAGGGGTGGCTAACATGTAGAAAAGGGAAGGTTTAGGGACTGGTAAGTGGGTGCACTTACCAGGTCAACATGGCAGTACTAGACTGCACACAGGCTCTGCAATGGCAGGCCTGAGACACACTTTATAAGCTGCTTTTGTGGGTGGCACAACCAGTGCTGCAAGCCCACCAGCAGCATTTGATTTACAGGCCCTGGGCACACATGGTGCACTATACTAGGGTCTGACAAGTAAATCAAATAAGCCAATCATGGAGTCACTAATCCATATAACAATTTACAATAGGGAGAGCATATGCACTTTAGCACTGATCAGCAGTGGTAAAGTGCCCAGAGTCATAAAACCAACAAAAACAGGTCAGAAAAAATACAGGAGTAAGGCAAAAAGTTCAGGGATGACCCTGCAAAAAGGGCCAAGTCCAACACAACCCCCTTCCAGCCTAAACGCAGGGTAGACCAATCACTACCTGGATGGGCTTCCCTGCTTTGGGCGATAGAACATGGACCCTGGCTCGCAACTGCAGGGGCACACTCCAGTTCTACGCCAATCTGAACCTATTTGGATCCCTTTGTCCGTACTCTCAGGGCCCACTAAGTTAACCCATAGGGAACCCTTCTCCTCACCTGTGGACACCATCTGTGCGGCACCTAACCTTAGCTTGCTCACAGGTGTGTCCCAACAGACAGACAGTACCCACATGGCCAACACAGAGGTGTGGCCCAGTCCATCCCCGGGGTGCGAATCCGGTCCCCCCCCCAGGGGACACTCTGTCCACCAGGACAGCAAGCCACAGTGGCCACTGACAGTTGTCAGTGATGAGACCCAGGCCTCATGCCTCTCAGGGCTCTCAAACCTCTGTGGCGTCAGAGAGCGGGGGGCAGTAGCCCCAGGTGCCTGGCATCCTTTGTCCACTCTCCCTCCTGTCAGGTCAGGTATGACATCCTGGCACTGACCCACCAGCCCCGGGCCTATACCCGGCAGCTGGACAGGAGACTAGGGTGGGCTTTCCCACACCCTGTCCTCCTCCTCCTCGGGGCTCTGCACCCTCCCACCTGGAGTGGTACCCCCTTCCAAAATTGTCAGGGCATCTGTGGGAGGTGTCCTGCACAATTCGCCCACCAGTTCAGGGGTTCTATCCTGCAACTGGGATCCCAGCCTAGGGTCTGTACCCTTAGACTGGACAGAGGTCAGGGGCGAGGCTGCCCTCTCCCTGCCCTCCTTACTGGGGTTCCGCACTCTCCTCCTATGAGAGGCAACCTCAGAACACAACTCACCCACCAGTTCAGGGACTTGACCCTGCAACTGACCTACCAACCTGGGATCTAAACCCTCAGGTTGCACCGGGGTCAGAGGCGAGGACTCCCTCCCTCTGCACCCCCTTCCAGAGTACTGCACCCTCCCATCAGGAGTGGTACCCCTAGAAGACAAATCGGTCAGGACACTGTTTACAGTTGTCCTTCCCTCCTGGTCAGACAACACCTGAACCTGGCTTCCCAACCCAGGGACGGAACCCTGTGGGGGAACACTTGCCCGGCGAACCAGGACTTCCTGGGGAGCACACATGCCCTCCCCGAGGGTGACACATAACTCATGTGTCGTGTGACAGTCTGCCTGGCACAGATCTCCCGACCCCTGTCCATCTGACAGTGCGTGAAGATCCCCCAGGGCAGAAGTGGTGTCACCATGGTCAACCCTGGGACAATCAGCCCTTTTGGCTGGCCCCTGACACTCTGGTTCTTCCACTGGGGACTCTCTCCCCCTCTCACCCCTCAATCTGGACTTCTGTACCCTCCACTTAGGAGTGGCACTGCCAGACACCATAACTGATGGAGGTCTGATTACAGACACTCCCAGTTCACCTGGCACTAGGTGATCCCCCTCAACGGGCGGCCTATCAGGACAGACTAGGTTCCCTACCTGGTGTTCCCTTAAGGAATCATCCAGGCCCTGAGACTGAGGTTGGGCACTATCTGGACATATCCCAGTCTCACTCCTTCTCCTTGAAGACAGGACGTGAGGCCCTATACCCCTCCCACTACAACGGGACCTGGCTGGGCTACTCTGAACCCCTTCCACCACTCTGGGTTAGAAGATACCTGAGCCACTCCCCTTAGGGTCACTCCCCAATGCCTCTACAGAACCTCTGGCAACCACCCAGAGGTCTGCCTCCTGTGCAAGCTCCCTGGGATCAGAGAACTCACACTCCAACAGGTGTTGGCCTAGCTCTGGAAAACAAGGACTAAAAATGTGCTCTCCCATAATTGGATCACACAGTCCCACCAAACTATCCTTCACCTCACCATCCAGTGCCTTGCACACGTACCCCACACCACTCTCCTGAGATTGGCAAGACAGTATCTGACTGTCTCTGTCACTCAACCCACACTCTTCTGGGCGGTCTTCACACTCACACACCAGGACTTCAACCATGTGGGAACCCATCTCCCTGCACCTCTCATCTAGAGTCAGTAGAGTGTCCCTCCCACCACTAGGACTATGAACCCCTGTGCCAGTTCCCCAATCTACCTCAGGGACACTGCGCACCACTGGAGCTACCTCACATCCTAGAACCCCCTGGTGTATGTTAACCCCCTCCTTCAAGTCAGGCGCCACATCTCTGGGTGTGTGTACTACTCCCTCAGCACTAGATAACTCAATATTGCTGCCACCATCTGAGCTGGATTCCACCTCCAACTCAGCCAAGCTCACTTCCTGAGCTACACAAATTTCTTCTTCTTGGGTTAAGGCCCTCTTAGCCTCAACCCTCTCGAGCTCCTCATCAAGCTTTCTCAGCTCCTCATCAAGCTCTCTCAGCCTCTGCTCACAAGCCAGCTATCTTTTTCTGTTTCTCCCTCACTTTCAGAGAATTCCTCCTCCTCAGACTCAACTGGTAGTGTTGCCTTCCAGCGGGGTAACTCATAATGAAATAGGGATGCCTCTAGATCCTCCCTGGACCTTTTCCTCACAGGCAGCCCTCTTTCCTTGCAAAACACACGTAGCTCCTTCATTGTGTAGATGAACATGTGCCAGAAGTTAAGTTCCATTTTGCAACAACTAACCAGAGTCTTAGTATAAAACAAAATACTTCCAGGAGGACACCAGAAAACAGAAAAACAGTATGTGGTTGCGTTTGGTCTGCACTCACTAGTAGTGTACACCAATCTCTGTATATGAGTCACAAATGCAAGTCCAGAATCCTCACCACTGACCACCAATGTTAGAACTGGGGGTCTCTAGTTGGCAATGGTTTGCACCTTTGTCCAAATAGGGACCCTTGCTTCTAGTCAGGGTAAGGGGGCTACACTCCTAAAATAACCCCTGCTCAACCCTGTGGTAGCTTGGCATGAGCAGGCAGGCTTATCTCAGAGGCAGTGTGTAAAGCATTTGTGAACACATACAGTAATACAGTGAAAATACTACAGATGGACACCACACAGGTTTTATAAAAATAAGTATTCTTTATATAGACTTAACACAAGACCCAAAAGACAAAAATCCACAATACTGTAATCACAAATAGACTTAAAAATGGTAGAAATTGCTTAGTTCAAAAGGTAAATGCGACACGTTTCTCACAAAGTACCTTAAATGCGTAACGCAAAACAAACAAAAGGGTCGCAGGAAGGGTGATGCGTCGGTTTCTTGCTTCGGGGGAGGCGATGCGACTGTTCCTCAGTGCTTGCGCAAAGTAGGCGATGTGTCTGTTCCTTACCGGAGAGGAGGTGATGCGTCGATCCCTTACGGCGTTCCGGTTACGATGCGACAAGATGGCACTTCGATGCGTTGCGACGGTCCTGTGCGATGCGAGAAGATGGCGCCCTTGATGCGATGCGACGATGTGAAGGTGATGCGTGCACGCCCGACGGCCGTGCAGCGAACTCTGTAACTTCTGAGCCGCGACAGGCCCTGCGACACGCTTCTCCGGTGATGCGACGATGACCCTTGCGGTGGCGACACGCTTTTCCGATGATGCGACGGCAACAGCTGCGACGGCGTCACGCTTCTTCTCGTTGAGTTGCGCTTCCAGCTCCCAACGATACGCAGGCTTCTGCAGAAAGAATTCCCAGCAAGGGAATTCAGGGGGGAGCTGGTAGTGAAGTCTAGTGTCCCTGAGACTTCAGCAGGAGGCAAGCACCAAGCCCTTGGAGATTCTTCTTCAAGATGATGAAAGTTCAATAAAAGTTCTTTCCCCTTTCCTTGGCAATAAAGTAACCGCTGCAGGCCAACCCCAGAAAATAGCACACTGGCACAGGGGCAGTCAAATCCTTCAGCTTCCTTGGTTTCTTCTCCTTGGCAAAGGTCCGTCTTGATTCCCAGAAGTGATCTAAAGTCTTGGGGTCTGGGCCCCAATATTTATACTAGTAAATCCTTTGTCCTCTGAAGGCAGAGGGTGCCTGTACCTAGCCAAAACCAGTTCTGTGCAGCTTCCTGGCAGGAGCATTGTTGAAAGCAGACCTGGCCCAGGTAGCTGAAAGGAAATCTCCTCCCCCTACTCTCTATTCAGCCAAGGTCCTATTCAGCCCAGCCCGGACTCATCAGACTGCTGGAGCCCAAGCCCTCCTGTCACTCACAAACCAGACATGCAATACACAACCTAGCAGAGGCAGGCTGGATGGTTAGGCAAGAAAATACCTACTTTCTAAAAGTGGTATTTTCAAACACAGAATGTTAAAACCAACTTCAATAAAAGATGTATTTTATCATTCTGAGTTCAGGCATACTAAATTCGTTTTTCTACCATGTTCCCTGGGTCAGTTAGGATTATAGGATGTTATAATCAAACTGCCCATTCTGGCCTATGGGGACAGGTAGCCTTGCAATAGTGAAAAACGAAATTGGCTGTAATTCACTATCAGGACATGCCACACACATCAGGGCATGTCCTACCTCTTACTTACAATGCACCCTGCCCGTGGGCCTACCTTAGGGGTGGCTAACATGTAGAAAAGGGAAGGTTTAGGGACTGGTAAGTGGGTGCACTTACCAGGTCAACATGGCAGTACTAGACTGCACACAGGCTCTGCAATGGCAGGCCTGAGACACACTTTACAAGCTGCTTTTGTGGGTGGCACAACCAGTGCTGCAAGCCCACCAGCAGCATTTGATTTACAGGCCCTGGGCACACATGGTGCACTATACTAGGGTCTGACAAGTAAATCAAATAAGCCAATCATGGAGTCACTAATTCATATAACAATTTACAATAGGGAGAGCATACGCACTTTAGCACTGATCAGCAGTGGTAAAGTGCCCAGAGTCATAAAACCTACAAAAACAGGTCAGAAAAAATACAGGAGGAAGGCAAAAAGTTCAGGGATGACCCTGCAAAAAGGGCCAAGTCCAACACATAGTAATTGGGAATTTAATTTATCTTTGGTTGACTGTGGCACTTTTGGTAAGCCACATTTATGTAAAAAATGGTTATTCAGGGAAGGACCCCACGAATGAGGTTTGTTGTACAAGGTTGTGTAATAATTAATGACTTTAGAGTGAAGAAAGCTCTAGGTGGCCGATATTTAGTTTGTGATGATCTATCCAATAAAGGATCACAAATGAGGTTTAAATCTCCTCCAACAATAAGTGGAACATTGCCTAATTTGAGGACCTCTGTAGTAAAAAGAGATCAAAAATTAGGATCATTAGTAGTCAGACCATATACATTAATTAAAAAAATAACTGTGTTTGAATTTTAATTTTCACTATCCGAAAATGTGCTCAATATTTGAAAATGTAATCTTTTTGCGAAGAGAATAGCAACACCATTTTTTTTTAAGAACAGCAGAGGAAGATATAACAGTACTCACCCATTTTTCTGCATAAAAGCTAAAACTGTGTCATCAATATGCGTCTCTTGTAAAAAATAAATATCTGCTTTAGGACTTCCTAAATAATCAAAAATGTTAGTGCGCTTAACAGGATGTCTTAAACCTTTAACATTCAAAGATACAATTTTAATATTATTGAAATTAGCCATTATGAAGAGAAGAAGGTACAGAGAAGAAGAAAGGAATGAAATGTAAAGTGTAGAAGAATAAAAAGTAGCTCTAGAAATGAATAATAGGAATAAAAGTAAAGGAAAGACTCATACAAACACAGAAAAAGCCACCATATAAACATTCATGACAATCTTTAATCGCACACACACATAGTAAGCATGACTGAACCATTAATGCCCTATAGAAAAATTGGTTAGCTAGAAAGAACAATGAGGTTAATGCTCAAGTATCAGTCTCATGCGTATCCATGGAGAGCTGAGAATGTTGATCCAAGAGTAGACAAAGGTCATCAGGGCGCTGAAAGGACTTTGAGAAACCTTCTTTCCAAATCTGCATAGTCGAGGGCTCAAACAGACCATATTTGAAACCATAACTTCTCAATCATGGTCAAAGATCAGAGAAGTCTTTGAGAATTTTAACAGTGTCTTTTGCAAAGTCGTTGGTGTATGAAAATGTTATTGCCATTAACCATTAATGATAGGATTTCCCGCGCCACCTTCCGTATCAACACTCGGTGATGATGATGTAGAACTCTAAAGATCATTTGTCATGGTTTATTCTGGTGTGGATTGCAATGGGAAGGAATTCTATGTGCCTTATCAATTTCAAATTTCTCAGGAAATTTTAGGCGTAAGAGACCAGGAAATAAATTCTCCATATATAATCTACAATCATTACCTTCCACATCTTCATGTAAGATAAATATACGCAAATTGTACTGTCTATTATGATTTTCCAAGTCAAGTAGTAAGTTGGTCAGAGGTATTATTTTTGCTGCAAGTGGTGAGAAACTGTAAATTTTGACATTATAGTCCTGAATTTTAATTGCATTATCAGCCACTTTCATTGAAAGACTAGCCATGTCTTTTCGTATATTTTTAATCTCTGAGGCAATATAATCTGTGTTAGAACAAATAGCTTGAATCTCATCAACTGATAAAGCTAAAGAAGGTTCATTAGACTCCACCAGTTTGGATTTAACTGGAGGTGGAGAAGTATTTTGTTTCCGTTTACTATGCAGCACGTGTGTATTTTTCCCTTCCATAATATTTAAACTGGAATTTAGCAATTAGATGGTATAATAAACGCAGAATAAAGACATTAAAAGGAAGACCTTTCAGTATAAGGCAGTGCAGCAGCTAAATCAGACTGTGGGAGTGTCCAGGCCACAGCCTCGCCCTTTCCAGAATGCTGCTCCAACCCACTGACAGGAAAACTCAGCAGTACCTGACTGGAGAAGACCGAGGAAGAACAAGAAATGGGAAAGACTCTCCTGCTGCGTCGAGGAGTCCCAAAAAACACCTCACAGAGGAGTGCAGCCTCCCAAATGCTGCTGCCGGCACAGAAAGCAAGGCAATGCTTGCCTACAGTTGCTGAAAATTGTCAATTAAGGGCAGACGCCACTGGAGATCACCGCGGGCGGCCATCTTAGCTCGCGCGACTCCCTGGGACAACAGTTGTAAATGACTATCAAAGACAGACACTACTAACAGTACTAACCGACTACCTCAGAACCTTGATAAAAATGTCGGACAGTTCTTTTTTTTAAACTAATTTTTATTGAATAAAATAAGAAAGTATCAAGGATACACGTTGCATAAGGGAGAGAAATAACATGTTAAGAGATACAACAGGTAAAATACAACCTTATATAAAAGATTAAAAGAGAAAAGATTAGGGTACCTATTGATAAATTAGTTATTCATATAATTTTTAAAATACAGGAAAGAAAGAAGTGAAAGTGAAGAAAAAGAAAAGAGGAAAGAAAGGAATAGAAGAGGTGAGAGAAAGGGAAAGAAAATAGTCATATAGTTATTAGTGTAGAGATGAGTGTGCAGATAAGAAAATAGTAAAAGGTAACCATAGTAGATCAGATTTTAATTTTTGAGACAATGATGAAGATGAAACAGTAGAGATTCTATGTTCATTGCAAATAAAATTCCGCCATGTTAGCATACATATTTTGGAGTTGTCTTTCCAGCAAGAAAGAATGACTTTAAATGCAAGGGCAATAAAAAGGTCAATAGTTTTAACTTCAACGAAGTGTTATGGAAATCAGCAGACATGGATCCAAGAAAAACATTATGAATTGACAATGGAATACTAAAAAGAAATATCTTAGTACATTTAGACCACATGGATTTCCAAAACTTGAAAACATTAGGGCATTGGTATAACAAATGAAGTAATGTATCATTAGAGGAAAGGCATGACCAACAGAGAGGAGAAGAAGAAGGGTTGATTTTGTGTATAAACATGGGAGTCCAAAAGGCTCTATTATATAGGAAAAATAACGATTGAGTGATATTAGCAGCTCTAGAGGTAGTAAAAACTTTGTGCCATAATTTGTCCCATTTTTTAATTGAAAGAGACATCGAGAGGTCTAGTTCCCACGCTAATTCAATTGATGATTTTGGTCATTCAGAATTATGAGTAGATAGAAGTTTATGTATAAGAGAAGCTTTCAGGTTAGAATCAGGAGGAATATTATACAGAGGAGTCAAGGGAGTAAATGGAGTAGCGTTGGGAGAAAACTTTTTGGTTGTTAAAAATTATTGAAGTTCCTGTGATAATTGGGAATATTGGGCTAAGCAATAAAAGGGTAAATCATAAAAGTCTTGTAATGTATTAAAGGGTAAAACAGAATTATGAGAAACAAGTTGGTGAACATATATAATATTCTTCTCCTTCCAGTGTTTGATTGCCGATTTATACGGTCAAAAGCTTTTTCAGCGTCAAGGGATAATGCAGCTAAAGGATCAGGATATCGCTTCACCATAGTGAGGAAATTAGAGAACATTCTAGTATTATCTGAGGTGAGCCTACCTTTAACTACCGTTAACAAAGCCAGATTGATCAGCTTTCACCAGCAAGTGTATAACATCTTTTAATCTAGAGGCGAGGATTTTAGCAAAGATTTTGCAGTCATAATTGATTAATGAGATTGGACGGTAATTTTGACAAAGGGAGTGATCTTTATCAGGCTTAGGGATAATTACAATGAGAGCATCATGGAAAGAACCTTCAGGTTTGGAGTGTAATAGAAAAGGGGTGAATAGCTCATGTAAGTGTGGAGCAAAAATAGATGAAAAAGAGGAGATAAGTTCAATAGAGAAACTATCCGGGCCAGGGCCCTTAGCTCTCTTGAGAGATTTAATTGCATCTAAAATCTCCTGAAGTGTTATATCTTTCTCCAAAAGGGCCATAACATCCGGTATAGAACGAGGGGGAGGGAGACGATCAAAGAACATTTTAGTATTGTTTTTGGTGGGATGGGTGTCTTCCATGTATAATGAGTGATAGTAGGACTGGAATGCATTGACAATATCTAAGTCAGAATGTAGTAAAGTGTTAGTACAGGCATTACGAATAGGTCCAACGGTTTTCCTCTCCGATTTAACTTTTAGGTAGTCGGCCAGCATTCTACCCGCTTTGTTCTGACCCCCTTGATATTTAGATTTTATTTTGAGTAGAATATTACAAGCATCAGTTTGTTTAAATCAGACTTAGCCTTGATGAGGTCTCAAAGGTGATCAGGGGATTTAGAGGTATAGTAAGAATGTTCAAGGGATTTGATATGTGAAAAGGTATTGGGAATTTAATATTTTTTTTCTTTCTGGCAGTATAGGCAATGGTAAAGGGTCTGAAAGAGGCTTTAAAGGCATCCCAGTTATTGTGAACAGAGGTATCGCTTGGTTTGTTAAATTGGAAAAATTATTTTATAAAGGAGGTGGCATCTGTAATATAAGTTTGGTCATATAATAAAGAATTATTGAATCTCCATCTAGCATGTTTGGGTATAACAAGGGATAAATCGAAAGAGACTGAAACAGGGGCATGATCAGAAATGAAAATGGAGCGAATCTCAGAGGTTTGGAGTGTGGGAAGTAAAGGTTTTGAGATTAAAATGTAATCTATGCGTGACATGGTATGATGAACATTTGAAAAGTATGTAAACTCCTGCTTATCAGGATTACTAGTTTTCCAGGCATCATAGAGTGGACGAGAGGCAATAGCAGCTTGAAATGCTTTGTGTGATTTATCTGGTTTGAATTTACAATCTGATTTCCTGTCGGAAAAGGGGTCCATCCAAATATTGAAATCACCAGTGACAATAATATTGGGGTTAGTGATTGAGGATAATTTTAACTTAATAGTATGCCAAAAGTCTGGATCAAACTTAACTGGTCCATAAATATTGAAGAGGGTAACCTGTTTATTGTGAACCGTGGCATTAAGTCTTACCCATCGTCCACTCGCATCATTTTCAGTAGATACAATTTGCAATTTTAAAGACTTATGGCAGAGGATGGCAACACCACCCTTACTGTTGACAGCTGGAGAAAAGACAACCTGACTCACCCATTGATGTTTAAGTTTGAGAGATTCAACATCATTACAGTGAGTTTCTTGCAAAAAAGCAATCTGGCAATTAAGTTTCGATAGATGAGAAAGTACCTTTTGACGCTTGACAGGGTGACCCAGACCACGAACGTTCCACGATACAACATTAAACATGCTGATGTTTAAGGTACAGGTACAATGATGACGAACTGCAGGAATAACAATGGGAACAAAAGACACCAATCATCAAAAGATGGGTAACATGATAAAATAAATAAGCACATAATGGGGTAAAACAAGTATGCACTCATGTGAATATAACGACAGGAGACAGGAAGAAGAGAGTGAGAAGGAGGGTATAGGGATAGAACGAATGAAAGGAGAATAGAAAAAATAGAGAGAAATAGGGACAGATCAAGGACATAAAGCCAGATCTGAAGCAAGAAGAGAGAGAGACATGAAACGGGCATGTTCACACTCGGAAACAAGAACAACAACAGAGAAAGAAGGAACTAGAAGAGGTAAGAAAATAAAGATAATAGGATATTTAGGCCGCATAATATATATTTTAAAGTATAAAAAGTAAAAAAACCATAACAAGAGATGAGAAGTCTAGAAGCGTTAACAATTTAACAATTTAAGAACATTGAGCATTTGTGTACATAGGTGTTCTAGTGATGGATTGCAAAAACTGTTTTAGTTTAGATGGATCTTCGAATGAGCGAGAGACACCTTCATGTGTGATTTTACAAAGGCAAGGATGTAATATGTCATAGCGGATGTTCATGGATCTTAAATGAGGACGAAGAGCTAGGAATTCCTTGTGTCTGGCATTGGTTGCATTAGAAAAATCCTGTGAGATGAAGATATTATGGCCAGACCATACAAGACGACGTTTTTCTCTGGCAACATTTAATACATGCATCAAGTCTGTGAATTCTAATAAGGGCATTATGATACCACGTGGTCTGCTAGATTGAGGCTGAAGTCGACCAAGACGGTGTGCTCGCTGGATGTTAAGAGGAGTAGAGGATTGAAGGTTAAGCAGGTCAGACAAAAATTTCTTTAAAAAAGGTAAGAAGATCCGGACCCTCAACATTTTCAGGCAAGCCATACAATCGTAGATTGTTCCTTCTGTTGCGATTTTTATGATCCTCGGTATGAAGTTTAAACTTGTGAATTTCCTGTTCCAGCAAGGGTACTTTAGTAGCAACATCTTGAAGTGTCGTGTAGCTCCTATAGTACCCCTGCAGGGCCTGCGCGTTTGGATAACATATACTGCAGGCTTGGTGGCAGACTGACTCCATCACCCCCACCGTATATGTTAGCCTGGTTTGCATTAGCTAGCTCGCAGTGCCACTAGTGTCTCCTCTTATCGGGGAGAGATTAGTTTCTGGCAACCTTAGATCATGACAACCCTGATTCCCTCAGAATCGTGGAAACAATATACTACCTTTCGCTCAGTCACTCGTGCTCACTTATTCGGTTTGTCTCAGAGAGTTACACAGAATAAACAGTCGGGCGTTTCAATAAGTATTTATTGAACAGTTGTTATTCTAGTGTAAAATATATGTGCTGCAGAGACCAGCAGGCAATAGCAGAGATATATTATCAGTAGTACGATAAAAGCAAAGGGATAGAACAGTTCTACCATATTGCGATAATCATGGATACATACATGAATATAAAAGCATTATGCAAAATGTGCGTACTCCTACGATGCCTACCTAGATGTACTTATGTGTACCTAGCATATGTGTGTAAGGTCTTAGAAGATAAGAGCCAAGAATCCTCTTAGGATTTAGGCGAACCCCCATACCTGAATAGAGAGAGTGAGGGACCCCGTCCTGGTCTCGAGTTGGACACCCCGTCCGGGTTGTGTCAGACCACTGTCAGCTTGAGCGACTGCATGCGGGAGCCTCAGCGTCTCTGGTCAGTGTGTCAGCATGGAAGTCTCGGTTCCCTCTGCCTACCCGGGGCAAGATGTGGTATATTTATACCCTGAAGAGTCTCGGTCCCCAGTATGGTTTGTATTGTACATGAGGAAGACGTCAGGGGTGAACTTTGTACATACATATATTCTGCCGGTGGTGTATTCTTAGAGAGCCATGCATAATTAATAAGTACAGTGTGGGCCTGTGTTTGGAAGAACCCTGCTGCATTCAAAACCACAGGATAGATAACGTTCAGCCCTCAGAGCTCGTTGTGTACTAGCTGGGACCAATGTAGGTGAAAGATCATGCCTATATAAGGAATCATACTATAATAGGACATGTACAGTTGTGACCATAATTGGGCATATGCGTCCATGACCATAATTGGGCAAGTACGAACATGACCATATTAGGGTAAATATGAATACGTCCATTTTAGGGCATGTACGAACGAATCTACATTAGGGCCTCTATGCGAGATATAACAGAAGATCACTTATACGTTGTTCCATTGCAGACATTTTACCCTCCATGTTAATCCATCTGTCCTCGATCAGCTGTAATTTTTCATTTGTGGTATTCATGAACGGTTTTAGAGCACGTAATTCATCTAAAATTGAGTCCAGGACCAGAATGGAGGATGACTGGACCGGGATAGAGGGTTATTTTTGGCTCTTTTCGGTTTAGTGCCAGATGAAGACTTTTTTGTGAGAGGTAGAGAGTCACTGTCCATCTTGACAATATGCACTTGTCGTTGAGGAAGTTTTGATGGTGGATATCCTGCCCATAAAACAGATGATCAATGGTATAGGATCCAATGAAGATATGAAATGTTCAGTCTCTGTATTTAAGGGTTGCCACGACCAGTTCCCAGGTGACAGGATTATATCAATATGATAGACTATATAGTAGAGAGTAGTAAAAGCGTCCACAAACTTGTAGATGGGCAAGAAGTTGGATGAGAAGTGACAAACTGAGGTAACACCTCACAACATATGAAAACTTATCTACATCCTCTCAGACCCAAATTCATGAGGGAATAAGGGCGGGAACATCCCAACAATGACAATATGATACTTATAAGAGTCGATTATATGGGCTCCGAAAGCAAGGCTGTGAATAGTAGGACAGGTGAGGGCCCCGAAGGGGTAACAAATGCCGCGCTCAGCAGCACCATGGGCGGTTTTCAGGGTCGTGCCACGGAGTGTGCTATCATGGGAACTGAAGCAGCTGGCAGATTCTTCTGACAGGTATGTGGGTATTCCTGTTGATGTGCCCTTATGCTTGTTCAAAAGGGATAGTTGATGTAGTGAATGAGCTGGCACTAGTAAAGAAGAACTTTCTTTGTTGAAATACCTGCCCCTCAAGATCCCTCACATTTTCTTTTCCTAACCAAGCCCTGACCCAAAACAATCATGGCTTTTGGTTTATTTAGTGTTCCGTGTCACCTGTATTATTAAATCATCTCCAGTAATGCATTGCTTGACAGACATGGAATCCAAACAACAAAAGAGAAGAGGCAGCATGCTCAATCGAAACCTGGATTCTGTATGAAGAACAGGAACGAAAGATCCAAAACAAGCAACAAAATAGGTGATGGTCACAGATATTGAGATGCCAAGGTAACTAAGAGGAACATTTGCAGCAGAAATTCATATTTTCCGTCGAGCCATAAAGGTCTGTTCGCCGGCAGCGCCCGCATCTTCAAAGAGAGAAAAACAAAATGGCGGCCGCTCTCCTCACGAAGATGACATCGCAGAAAAACCTAGTCAAACGGCGAGTCACAAACTCACCCACTGCCAAATAAGTGAGCCGCCGTATAACAAAGAGCACATCCAGCCTGGGGAGCACAAGACGATGTCTCTAAGCGGCCGAAAGTTCCTTCTTGAGCTCCGTGTAGAGACGGACCTCAGCACACCGCTGCCATCTTGCCCAAGCGCGTAAACCACGCCCCAATGTTGGACAGTTCTAAGAGTCAAATGGGAGAAGTGGTTCTAGGTCAACATATGGGGGCAAATGTACGACTGTTTTTTGCGGTCGCAAACTGGAATTCGGCCCGTTTTCAACCGCAAAATTGGTCTGCCCTATGCACAAACCATATTTTGCGAGTCGGTAACCTATTACAGACTCCCAAAATAAGGTTTGCGACTTGCTATTAGGAAGGGGCGTGCCAAGGGTGTCCCTTCCTAATAGCGAGTCTAACAGCAATGTATGATTGTTTTGCAACCGCATTTGGGGCAGCGAAACACTCGCAGTTTACCACCTACTTCAAGTAGGTGGTAAACCACTCGAAGACAGGAAGGGGTCCCCCGGGGGCCCCTTCCCCTTTGTGAGTGTTTGCGAAAATACTTTTTAAGAGCAGACAGTGGTCCCAGGGACCACTGCCTGCCTTTAAAAAATTAAACTGAAAAGTTTCATTTTTCTTTTTTTAATGGAGCCCGTTTTCCTGTAAGGAAAACGGGCTACATTTAAAAAAAAAAAAAGAACTGCTTTATTTAAAAAGCAATCACAGACATGGTGATCTGCTTACCCCAGCAGGCCGCCATCCCTGGGAGTGCTAGCCATTCCCAATGGGGGAGCAAATTGCGCTTGCCTCATGAATATTGATGAGGCATGCAATTTGCGACCCCATTGGGAATCGCAAATAGTGTCTCAGACACTGTTGTACACTCACTTTTGCGAGTCGTAAATTGCGAGTCGCAATTCGACGCAATTTGCGACTCGCTAAGGTGAATGGTCGTCAGTGCTTAATTTGAGCTGGTGGTTTCCGGTGCTCAGCACCGGCACTTAATTATCAACACCGGCACTTATGACAGGCTGCTGCATGGTTGTACTTTTTGTCTCATTTAGAGACGAGCATAACAACAGTTGTTGATTAATTCAATGCACTTTAAAAATGAATAATACCTGCCACCAAAGCCATTCTTATAGCTTTGGGGGTCTGGAATTGTCGGAATTGTCACACTTATAGGTAGGTGTGTGATGGTTAGTATTTGAGTTGTTCCTGTTATTGGCAGCACTGACAGCAGCAATGGGCGGTGTCAGCAGAAGTGGCCTCCTGAAGAGGGCCCTGGCACTTCTATTTTTACAAATTAAGCACTGATGGTCGTACATCTGGCCCATGATGTCATGGGACAGAAAGAGTAATTGGCGCAGGTATTTCCTTTACGGAGTGGTAAATTGAGGGGCTGCCTCCCAGGTTTAGGCTGAACAGACATCAGAACTGGACAAACAGCGATCTATCAAAGTTAGGAGGGATTATTTAAAGAAAATATCGATACTGTGGCATATCTGAAGTATTACAGTTGGAACACAAACAGAATTCAGGTGGTTATGACGAGTTTGTTTGCTTTTTATAACAGCTTCCTGGTTTGGACAGCAGCACGAATTACCTTTAATGCTACAGTTTGAAACCGTGTTTTCTTTTCTTTAATTCTTTGTGCTGTATTTCACAGATGACAACCCCACACCCCATTATCATTTTAACAGGACGATGTCATGGTCACTGTTTTTATTTTCTTGCATGCATCTTTCCTCTACCTGCCGTCCATCTGTGCACGCTCCCTGCACTGCACTCCCTCCGTTGCTGTTTGCCTTCCCTCCATCCTGCCTTCATTCTCTCTCGTGACACTCTGCAATCCACTGATTTATTTCTCCTCCCTGTCACGAGCCTGGCACAAGGACTCTGAATCGAGGAGGTCACGAGGAACCATGGGTGGCGATAAATATTCAAGGGACGGCGAGAAAAAAAAAACAAATGGCTTGAGACAACCTGTTGCGTTAGATAGGTGCTAAATTTTAACATGTCTATGATGTGAAAGGTACATACCTTTAGTAAAGTTCCTTCTAGTGGGCAGTGCCATTAGCCATTCTGTTTACCCATTGTAAAATGGGTGCTGTGGACAGGGCTTTGAAGCAAATATTGTCCAACATGCTGAAACTGTATGATAGCGGGGAAAACTGGGTGCAAGAAATTCTGTTTTATCTCTTTCTGTTTATGCAAACGTAGGCTGCATAGCTCGACCTCTCCCCCACACCCATCAGACGGTTCACCTCTTCTATTGCAAATCAAGTCAGCTCATCTTTTCTGGGATGCTGTTCTCCACACCTGCCAATCTGCCCACTAACCACAAGATATTGGGTATGTGAAGGTGACCCGGGTGAACTAGGCTTGGATTTCAAGCAATCTACCGTGAAAACGATATTAGTGCGTGCCCACTGGTGAACAGCTTTATCTTTGACCATTTGCTGTCAAACTGCAATGAATATATTACCGTGCAGACCTTGCAAAGGCAGATGTAAGAAATGATGCGGTGATTTTTACATCAGTGTTGTCCATTTCACTTCCAATTATATTCGGCATGTATGGCCTCGCCAAAACGGCGCAGATTGGATAGTGTGAAAAGGGTGTTAATAGCTTTGCATATATTCAACTTTCATTTCAAGTCGCCAGGGATGCTAATGCTGGAATGTGGTCTGTGGTCTGTGGTGTAGAAACATTTCCAAGGCAACAGATGCAACGACCTGCCCATCGTGAGGTGCTTTTCAAAGAAAGGATCTTGAAAACATGATCTTGATACAACTCAAGCTGTCTTTCAAGCATTCCGTAGAGGTCATAAGGGATCTGCAATATCTTAGAAAATAATGTTTGCTATTCTTAGCTCGTTTAGTATCTGAGAAAGGAATGGTGTCTGGAACTCTGGGCTGGAGCAGCGCCGCTTCAAGTACAATGGACACTCTCGCTGATGAGCACGTGTCAATCGTGATATCCTTGTGTTCTTATTTTCATGCTCCTAAAGGTTTTCTGTGAAATCTTTTCGCTCCTGTTTACTTGTAATTATCAGAGTGCAGAATTAACGCCGTTTTCTCCCAAGGCCCTTGTTTGACTGGCCATTGAAGTCACTATACTGCAACACAAGGAGTGAAGGGAATATTTAACGTCTAGATGGGTCTTATCCCTTAAATGCATACATATACAAATCAGTACCCAAGACCGGCAGTTAAAAGATTCCAGAACATTAAGGAGTTCACACCGTCCTTTACTTAAAGTACACTGGAACGTCAAAGTTTATTCTGTTGCACGATTACTTAAACTTGTTGCAAACTACTCTATCTTTATACATTAAAAAAGTAAAAACACAGAAAACTGAAGGTACAGTTCAAATGGGACATTTCTCAATCACTATATTATCTCAAAACAAGGCATAAAAGTTTCTGCTAAAGTAGGAAACAACATGACTATGCATAGCCTGAAAGTTAAAATAGCAGCCAAAACCATTTATACAAACAGCAATCAAAAGGCCCCATGCCGGCTTAGGTGTCACAAATACAAACTCCCTTGTAGCACCAAACCGAAGTAGCAGAAAAAAAGTCACCGTGGGTAAGGGATAGCCGGTTCAGACCCAATCCATTGGTCATGAAAAAGAATAAACCCCCAATGCTCCACTTGATAAAAAAAAAAGGGGGCCCAGGGACAGAGAGTTTACTCCGGTATAGTCTCTCCTGTGCACTGCTAAGTGCTAACTGTGGTGTGGAAGAACTCACAGTAATGCAGGCTACCAATACTGGGGAGAAACCATCAAAAAGGGAGAAAGTGCAAGTGCAATTCAATAGTTTCCCCCAAAATAAGCAAAAAAACAGTCCTTCAGCATTCATTGTCCAGGAACAAGGTGCAAAAAGTTCTGTTGTCAGTAAGTGTCAGAACAGCTCATAAAGTCAGAAGAAGGACATGTCAATCAGGGGCAATACCCTGGTACTTGAGATTTGAATATATAGTGTTACACTGTTAAGCATTGATGAAGCAATCACCAGAAAATGTATCAATCTTGCAGGCACTTGGCTCAGTCCTCTTTCAAGCATTCAACAGCTGCAGTATTGCAGCCCCTAATGTTCAATTGCCTGAAAATTGGTAGTAGCCAATAGCATCTAAGTGGAGACAAATAGATGCACAAGGGTCAAATATGTGAAAGTGATTCCTGTCTGAAACCGCAGTCCTTACATATAACGTCCTGGATGCCAGTCACCCTTTAAGGGGAATTAAACCAAACCGCAAGCGTGAAAGTTGAAACTTGATGTTAAGATTATTTGGGAGTGAGAGTTATTGATTGATATAGAGCAGATTTTAAATTTGCAATCTTTTTTTGAGATAATTAATATATATTTCCTCTTGGGCTGATAATAGCCAAGCTTACTTCAACAATAGCTTCGAAAGACTTTTCAGGGGTAACACGACCTGCATCAGGTCTTTTACAGCAAGTAGATCCGTGGCTGCCTGAATCAACGAGTATAGATCAGATTCCGGATCTTGTACTGTGTCCCACAAGAACCCTTTTAAAGATCCCGGCTCGGCGGTGTCAAGCTTGGTACACAAATAAAGAAAGCTGGCGTTGAGCTCATGACGGGTCAGGTTCAACTCCAGGCGTATCTGAACCTGTACTGTGCAGGCAGGAAGCTTGAAGAAACGTCTATAGCATTGAAATTGGGCCTGGTCAAGCCAGCTTGATATATGATTTAGGTAAACAAATGCTCTGTATGCAAGCGTGGGCATTAGATTGCACTTGATGATTTTATGGAATGCAGTCAAATCTGGGCCCGAGAGGTTCATAAAAAGACTCTGGAAGGCAAAAGTAAGAGCATTAGCTGAAGTAGCCAAGGCCTTGATGTGAGGAGCTGGGAGGCCGTGTTCATATAACCAGACCCGCAGATATTTGGTGGCGGCTCCTCCGCTAAGGCGGAGGAGCGTCACCCCACTGAGCAGGTCAAAGAGGAAAAAATAAAATGATAATAACTCATTGTTATTATCATTTTATATTTCCCCTTGCTCAGTTGGGTAGGGGAGGGGCTGCTCTGCTCAGAGTAGGGCAGGGGAGGAGTGGTTTGCCCACTCCAAGCGTGCAGGACGCTTTGGCCAGCCGTCTCGGGACGGTCAAACCGTCATGCACACTTTGCATGTTCTCATGCAGGCTGCATTACAGCCTGCATGGAGAACATGCCCAGCCTCCCATTCTCTGGCTGAGTGCCAACCCACAGCACTCAGACCAATCACAACATTGCACTGCAGCGTTGTGATTGGCTATCGGGAGGGAGGGAGCCGGGTGCTTCCTGCCCTGGAAGCAGGCGAAGAAGAGGCGGCGGCGGCATACATCAGATAGGTAAGTGTTTATTTTTTCTTTTTGTTCATGCCTACCTCCCCCCCTCCACCCCACACTGGCCCTTCGACCCACCCCCCAGCACCGTTACATACCAGCCGCCACTGGATGATGGGCACTCTTTTTTTTATGCTCCTTTTGCAGAAGATTAAGATCTTAGTTTTCATTGTGTTGATGCTGAGCTTATTAATCTTTCAGTAATCAGCCAGGCAGGTCAAAGCTCTTTGGAGCCCAATTGCAGTTTGGTCCAGAAGTATTGTATCATCAACATATTGTGATGCATGAACCTTGCGCCCTAGAATTTTAGGCAGGAAGCACTTTGCACTGCTGATATGGTCATTCAAGTCCGGAAGATATAAATTGAAAAGTAAGGGGGCAAAATAAAGCCTTGTTTAAGGCCCGATTAGTATAAATCTTTGCTGACGAAGACCACTTACTGACAATTCATACTTTGACCCATGTGTTTGTGTAAAGACTCCTGATGACATGAAGGAATACCCCATTCTATCAGTTTTGCCCACAGCAAGCCTCTATCAACTTTGCCAAAGGCTGTGGCAAAGTCAATAAATGCACTCTAAAGTTGGTCAGCCACCTTGTCACTTTGTTGATCAAGATCGACATACATAGCAGATTAATCTCAGTGACCTGACACTTTTGAAATCCAGTCTGCATAGCTGGGATGATTTTAGTATCTTGTGCCCAGGCCTCCAATTCCTTATGGAGATTTGTTGCATAGCATTTCTCCAGCACATCCAGGAGGGCAATACGTCTAAAGTTTTCTGGATTATCCAGAGAGTCCTTCTTGTGAATTGGGACTAGGAGGAACCAACACCAACTGTCCAGGTTGTTTACTAAGCAGGTGGTGAACAGAGAGGTCAAATAAGTGGACTATGTGTCATTGCTGCCTTAAAAATGCACTCCAGAAGGCCATTAGGGCCAGGGGCACCAGCAGAGCAGATCTTTGCCCAGGTATTCAGGACAATGTCGTCAGTGATTTGATTCAATGTACCACCTGGAAGGCTGGGCATGTCATCGCAGTGTGGTGGCCAAGACTCCACATGGGCAGAAGTTTGACTGACATATAGAGAGGAAATGTCTCTGGCTTTTATTGCTGAGAAAACCGCCTTCCATTGGAATGCCACCTTTTCTCTTAGAGGCATCACCTATAATTCTTACGTACTAATTCAATCTCTTCTTTATGGGCACTATTCGTTAGATCCTAACGTGCTGCCCTTATAACTCTATTAAGCTGTCTTTTAAGCAATGTAAGTTTGTGGCTGTTGAATGGCCCTAGGCGTGAGCTACGGGGGGCACATGAGGAAGGCTAAAGATCTACTAAAGATTTTAACAAACCATTAGTAAAGTTTGACCATGTTTTAGTAGAGATGGGAGGCACTTTTGAATCAACCAGCAGATATGTTTGTAATAGCTTTATAATCAGAGGTTTTAACTTGACAACCCACCTTATCTACTTGACCGGTTCCAGCTCCACATGATCTCCTAACCAGATTTCCTTGTGTAAAGGGGCGATCTCCAAGTACAGAGAGCATGATAATGAGGCGTGGTCGCTTATTAAGTCACACACACTCTAGACACACATAGGGTAGGGATTAAATAATAGGAGTACGCCTGATTATTACCTTGCTTTATAAGTCTGCATATATACACTGTTCTTAGAACCATGGTGGAACTAAACCTGCTATTTAATATTTTGGTGCTTGTAATCACTTTCATATGCTTCTGCCTAATGATTATCGCAGCACATGTACTCTATTCACAAATAGCGGTGGTTTGATAAATATATTGAAGACCGTCCAATTGTGTATTCTCTGTATACTTCTCTAAGAACAAGAGTGCACGAGTGACTGGGCGAAAGGGCTCTAGATCTGTTACCACGATCCTGAGGGGTCAAGGTTGTCTTATGTTCAGTGGTTGCCAGACACCATTCGCTGCCTGTTCAGGTTAGGTGGGCTTACGGCGGTACTGTGAGGCAGCTGGTCTCTAGGCCAACATATACTACGGGGTGCATGGAATCAGTCTAAGCCTCTCTCCCAAAGTTTATGTTGTCCACAAACGCGCAGATCCTAGTGATTAGTGAGAAGTACACAACAATGGTCAATTTTAAATTCCGAGGTGTGATGAAAGTCTTGGATCGTAACCCACAGGTAATCTAATGTTGCAAGTCTTTCACATGAAGCATGCGTGTAGGCAGTGCCGCGGTCACTAATACTCCTACCATGCAGGGAGTGCACCCCTAACATATAGAGGGTGGAGGACAGCTCGGTGTTCAGCTTTGAACCTCTAAAAGAAGGGGAGGCTTTTAGTGAGGGAATGTTCCATATTTTATCTTCAACATCCAAAATTCAACCACTCCTGTTCATTTGCAATCATTAACGGATCACTGACAGAATATCGATGTAAAAAATATAGAAGTAAAAAATATCAATGAAAAAATATAGAATGCAAAAATATCGACTCCCTATACTCAAACAGGTAAGTACAAAAATATCGGGGGGAAAATAGCGATGTAAAAAATATAGTTGTACAAAATATCGATTTTTATATATATATATATATGTAAAATAGAATAATAAATATTAAATATGTTAAATAATAAAATTAATATAAAAAAATGAAGTAGATTTAATATAAATGCAAAAAAATATAACAAATAAACCTAATTAAAAAAGTTAAACACACATACATAATAATTAATATATATTTACCTTAAAACAATTAATAAACTATTCATTTTAATTTATTTTATAATTTTAAAAGTATATAATAATTTAAAAATATATATGTACCAATAACATAAAATCTAATATAAAAAAATATTATAAATTAAAACATTAAACTATTTAAAAATCTCCAAACTTAAATATCCCACTCCAGTCAGTGCAACAGTAGGGGAAGTGTTGGATAGCGGAGGGGTAAAAATTACTATTCCCACGCCAGTGAGTGCCACAGTAGGGAAAGTGTTGGACAGCGGAGGGGTAAAAAATTACTGTTCCCACTCCAGTGAGTGTAACAGTAGGAAAAGTGTTGGCTAGCGGAGGGTAAAAATTACTATTCCCACTCCAGTCAGTGCAACAGTAGGGAAAGTGTTGGATAGCGGAGGTGTAAAAGTTACTATTCCCACTCCAGTGAGTGCAACAGTAGTGATGTGTTGGATAGCGGCGGGGTAAAAATTACTATTCCCACTCCAGTGAGTGCAACAGTAGGGAAAGTGTTGGATAGCGGAGGGGTAAAAAATACTATTATATATAGATTTAAAAAAAGAACTAGCTCTGGAGTAGGTGCTCCTAGCGTTTGTATGTCATGAGGAAAAAACACATTGTGTTTTGAAAAAAGCCCTCACTCACCAACCTAGTTGGTGACATGCTTCATCATTGGGCCCCACCCAAGGTGCCGAGTGCACCTCGGGTGTGCTACAACGCCTGGATACAGTGGAGCGGGTTATTGTAACGTGAGAGTGCAGTGACGGTGAGTGAATGTTAAAAAGAAATGTCCTAAGGGTCCCACTGGACAGAAAAACCTATTTTAATATGTGGGCCCTTGGTAGTAAATAAAAACAGGAGGCGGATATTGTGGGAGGTCTTAAGGTGACTCCAATATCCTAATCGGTCAACATGTTTCAGCCATGCTCCCTTATTGGTATGGCTTTCTTCAGGACCTAGTGTGTGGTGCGGGGTGAGTGGTCTAAAAAATGTGTAATCAGAAGACCAGTATGTGACACACGCGCTAAGGTGTGCTACGTGGTAGAGGAGTTTTTCCTCTATTGGCGCATTCCTGTGGGTAAAGAAGACAAACAGACATACAAACAATGATACATTTAGGACACTGATATAGTACATGGTAATTGGTGCATGAAGGAGCGGTGTGTCCGTGCTCTATGCGGGCAATAGCGAGGTGAGTACGGAACGTGGCGTTAAGTGATAGGTTATGACTAACGCCTTGACAATATGCGTTATCCAGTGATAATCAATATGCGTTGGAGAAAGAGTTCCCGAGTAGGTAATGAGACAAGGGCACTTACTCAGGTAATTATAGAGAAATGCCCCATGAGTTCCATGTGGGGGCCCGACCAGTAGTCACGCTCTATGTGACAAAGAAGAGAAAAGGACAAAAGTGGTTCAAAACATTCTCTTGCCTATTTAGCAAGTTGTTCTGCATTCAACAAATTGAGAGTAGAAATATAGGAGGGAAGGTAAAAGGAATAGGAGAAATAGAGAAAACCCCCCGGGAGCGATTCCCACTTACTTCATCAAAGTCTGAGGCCCTCCTAGGTACCTGCTGTGGCCACCATGGAGCTCCGTCGCTAGATGTGTGCGGCTCGGCGGTTGCTTAAATATGCAGGTGGTTGCCTTTGTTCGCGGGCTTGTTAATTGGCAGCCGGCCGGGGTCCTGTTAATTGAAGGCGCGTGTCAGGGTGCACGTGTACCTTCGGTGTAACCTGTTTGTGAAAATAAACATAGAAGAAAGAAAGACGCGCTCTTGCTGATGTGCCTAGCGCTCGTGTTTAGAAAGATTAAAAAGAGGCATTCTAAAGTACTGAACATGTCTGGGGGGGAGAGGCGCGACTAGTTGTACGGAGCCTGATTTTAAGGGAAAGTCTGATTTAGAACTTGAAAATATGAGTGTAAACATATCGCAAAAAGAAAAGAGAGACTCGATGTCAGGTGTCTCTTGTCAAAAAAACGCAAAAGTGTTAAGTCGCCACCAGGGCATTGTGTTTACTCAGTAAGGTGTCTCTTGTCACAAAAACGCAAAAGTGTTAAATCGCCATTAGGGCATTGCGTTTACTCAGTAATGTTACTAGGTCTGTTTCTTATGATGAGAGGTTGTGATATAGCGCAAGAGTGCTCAATGGTGTGCGCTATGTCTAGATTGTAAGGCTGGGGCGCAACCAGATATTATGTATCTTTAGTGTTGGCCAGGGCTGGGGGAGCCCATGAGTGTATGTTGGTGTGTTCAATACGTGCAAAAGGCATGGACTGTAAAGAGCCCCAGAGTTGGGCCACCCAGCAATGTGTTACGTGTATCTGTTAGGAACAGAACAGAGAAGCACAGTATGTGAGGCTTTATCTCTGGTTCAGATTGTTCCAGGGTATATTATCATTTAGTCCTGTCACATTGGTGGACAAGCGGTAAATCCAACGTTGTTCCTTATAGAGTAAAATTCTGTCATTGGTGGTGTTCTGACATTCAATTTGTTCAATTACTGTCCAGTTTAAATCATTGGGGGAGTGGTCTGCTTGGATGAAGTGGTCCGTTACCTTGCTCACATTCTTTTTGCACCGTATTGTGCTTCTATGCGGGTTCTGACTTTGCGGCCGGTCATAACCACATATCGTAAGCCACATGTGCAAGTGATCAAATAGATAACGTTGGTTGAGTTACAGTTAGTGTGGCTTAACTGTTGCCAAGTTTTGCCTGTTTCAAGGTTTAGGGTTTTTGTTGTTTTTGTAAGGTGGCAAACACTGCAGTCACCGCAGGGGTAGTGGCCCTTGATACCTGGGAGGCCCCACAAATTGAGAACTGTGTTAGATGCTGGAGTTCTGGGTTTGGGGGGTCTTGTTGATACCAGACGGTCTCGCAGGCTGCCTGCCTTCTTGTATGCCATAAGGGGACGCTCCCACTTCATGGTACCACTGTTCAGTATGTGCCAATTTTTGTTTAGTATCTTTGCCACTTGATTGGAGGCCACGTTGTAGGTTGTGACACAGGTCATTCGGGTCATTGTGTTGTCCCGTTGGTTATCTTCAAGGAGTGCTTCCCTTTGTTGGTTTCTTGCTCGTTTCTTGGTGTAGTTGATTATCCTGTCTGGATATCCCCGTTCTCTTAGTTTTACCGCTAGTTCTGAAGATTGTTCTTTGTAGTCTTTGGTGTTACTACAGTTATGGCGTATCCGTAGAAATTAGCCGTATGGTAGATTTTCCCTGAGCGGCCTGGGATGAAAGCTCCCGAACTGTAGTAAGGAGTTCCAAGACGTGGGCTTGTGGTATGTGGTTGTCTGTAGTTTCCCATTATGGGCCTCGATATTGAGGTCCAGGAATGCTATTTTGGTGTTGCTCGCGCTGCTGGTGAAGCGTAAGAAGGGATCTCTTTGGTTAAGCCATGTTAGGAAAATGTCCAGGGTGGCGGTTGGTCCTGTCCATATCATAAGAATGTCGTCAATGTAACGACACCAGAATTGGATGTTGTGGTGGTAGGGGTTGGTGGCTGGTAAGATATGTTGTTTCTCAAACTGATATACATATAGGCCAGCTACACTGGGCGCAAAAACGCTGCCCATGGATGTGCCATTAGCCTGCAGGTAGAATTCTTACTCAAATTCAAAGTAGTTTTGTTTGAGCGCCAGAGTGGTGCATTGTAAGATGAATTCCCTAGGTGTAGTGTGCTCCCATGTGGATTCAAAAAGCATGTTCTTTAGAACTCTTAGGGTTTCATCTTGTGGCAGGCTTGTATATAAGCTTTTGATATCTAGTCCTACTAGGAGTTGTGAGGTGGGGTCGAAATCAGTGTCCTTGATAAGGTTCAGGAGATGCTTGGTATCTTTAATGTATGTTGAGGATGCTTGAACCATCGGGTTTAAAAAGAAATCACAAAACCGTGATAGAGGTTCAAGGAGGGAATTGATCCCTGATACGATAGGGCGTCCGGGTGGAGGTCTGGTCTAAATGATAATATACCCTGGAACAATCTGAACCAGAGATAAAGCCTCACATACTGTGCTTCTCTGTTCTGTTCCTAACAGATACACGTAACACATTGCTGGGTGACCCTACTCTGGGGCTCTTTACAGTCCATGCCTTTTGCACGTATTGAACACACCAACATACACTCATGGGCTCCCCCAGCCCTGGCCAACACTAAAGATACATAAGCTCTGGTTGCGCCCCAACCTTACAATCTAGACATAGCACACACCATTGAGCACTCTTGCGCTATATCACAACCTCTCATCATAAGAAACATACCTAGTAACATTACTGAGTAAACGCAATGCCCTGGTGGCGATTTAACAGTTTTGCGTTTTTTTGACAAGAGACACCTGACATCGAGTCTCTCTTCTCTTTTTGCGATATGTTTACACTCATATTTTCAAGTTCTAAATCAGCCTTTCCCTTAAAATCAGGCTCCGTAAAACTAGTCGCGCCTCTCTCCCCCAGACATGTTCAGTACTTTAGAATGCCTCTTTTTAATCGTTCTAAACACAAGCGCTAGGCACATCAGCAAGAGCGCGTCTTTCTTTCTTCTATGTTTATTTTCACAAACCGGTTACACCAAAGGTACACGTGCACCCTGACACGCGCCTTCAATTAACAGGACCCCGGCCGGCTGCCAATTAACAAGCCCGCGAACAAAGGCAACCACCTGCATATTTAAGCAACCGCCGAGCCGCACACATCTAGCGACGGAGCTCCATGGCGGCCGCAGCAGGTACCTAGGAGGGCCTCAGACTTTATTGAAGTAAGTGGGAATTGCTCCCCGGGGGTTTTCTCTATTTCTCCTATTCCTTTTACCTTCCCTCCTATATTTCTACTCTCAATTTGTTGAATGCAGAACAACTTGCTAAATAGGCAAGAGAATGTTTTAAACCACTTTTGTCCTTTTCTCTTCTTTGTCACATAGAGCGTGACTACAGGTCGGGCCCCCACATGGAACTCATGGGGCATTTCTCTATAATTACCTGAGTAAGTGCCCTTGTCTCATTACCTACTCGGGAACTCTTTCTCCAACGCATATTGATTATCACCGGATAACGCATATTGTCAAGGCGTTAGTCATAACCTATCACTTAACGCCACGTTCTGTACTCACCTCGGTATTGCCCGCATAGAGCACGGACAAACCGCTCCTTCATGCACCAATTACCATGTACTATATCAGTGTCCTAAATGTATCATTGTTTGTATGTCTGTTTGTCTTCTTTACCCACAGGAATGCGCCAATAGAGGAAAAACTCCTCTACCACGTAGCACACCTTAGCGCGTGTGTCACATACTGGTCTTCTGATTACACATTTTTAGACCACTCACCCCGCACCACACACTAGGTCCTGAAGAAAGCCATACCAATAAGGGAGCATGGCTGAAACATGTTGACCGATTAGGATATTGGAGTCACCTTAAGACCTCCCACAATAACCGCCTCCCGTTTTATTTACTGCCAAGGGCCCACATATTAAAATAGTTTTTCTGTCCAGTGGGACCCTAAGGACAGTTCTTTTAACATTCACTCACCGTCACTGCACTCTCACGTTACAATAACCCGCTCCGCTGTATCCAGGCGTTGTAGCACACCCGAGGTGCACTCGGCACCTTGGGTGGGGCCCAATGATGAAGCATGTCACCAACTAGGTTGGTGAGTGAGGGCTTTTTTCAAAACACAATGTGTTTTTTCCTCATGACATACAAACGCTAGGAGCACCTACTCCAGAGCTAGTTCTTTTTGATATCTATACATATACCAGGGGAAGAGAACTGGCTCCAGTACCTTTCCTCCCTCTCCCCTTGATACTTACCACTAAAAAATACTATTCCCACTCCAGTGAGTGTAACAGTAGGGAAAGTGTTGGATAGCGGAGAGACAAAAATTACTATTCACACTCGTTTGAGTGTGAATAGTGATTTTTTTACCCCTATAAACCCCACAAACTGCCCCTAAAACAAATTACACAATTACCATAATTAATTACCAATTAATTAACTAGCATTAATCAACAACTAATTAATTACAAATAAATTACTTCCCACGCTTTATCCCTATAAACCCCACAACCCGCACCTAAAACGAACTACACAATTACCATAATTAATTACCAATTAATTAACTAATTTTAATTAACAACCAATTAATAATTAAGTACAAATAAATTACTTCCCACAATTAACACTATAAAATCTCAAATAAATATCAATAAATAAAAAATAATCATTAATTTATTATAATAAAATGACTTCCCACCCTATTCCCCTATAAACCCACAACCCGCTATGGAACTAAAAACGCAAAAATTACTTAAAATAAAATTGATAACTACTAAAAATGTAACACATATATTAAAAAACAAACAATATTTGTACAAAAAAACATACATCACATACATTTAAAATATAAACTAAAATACATAACACTAATTTAAAAATCACTATTTTAAACTATATTTTTGCAAACGATATTAATGACTTCTATATTTTTTTTAACGATATTTCTTACCTTAAATTCGATATTCTTAACCAAGATATTCTTGCTGTCGGTATTTCTGTGTCACGATATTTCCAACTCGATATTTGATGAGTAGACATTTCCAACTCGATATTCTCTCTGAATACCATCATTAACAAGTTGACGTTGAAGTCACCAGCTACTATCCATATGAAGTTTATATGATTCAGTCTTAGTTGAGTCAAGGTGTCAGTCAGGTTTGGTATTGTATTCCTTTTTTACTCCAAGCTAGGGTTTATGTATATATTCACAAGGAACAGGGAGTTTGGATGGCTAAGCTGAACAGCCAAGTATTCTAGTTTGAGAATAATAAGTGCTCCTTCTAATTCAGCCAAGATGGAAATGGTAAAGCCCAGATGATTGTGCACATATATTGAAACACCCCCAGACGTTCGGTCATCCGTAGAAAAGCTTAATGCAGGAGAATAATATCAGGTGTAATCCAACCAGGTATTTGAGCATAGTTGCCATGTCTCTTACAAACAGATTATATTGAAGGTACATAAATGGTTCATATGTTTAAAGGAGGAAGTTAGGTTATTGTAGCCCCTGATGTTCTATGAGCAAATCGTGATGGTGCTCTACCTGGGAGTATAATAGGGCAGGAGAGGGGTCACGCTTGTAAGTTTGGCCTCAGTAGGCGTCAAGGTGTTCATTAAGCTACAAACTCTGCTCCCAGACCCAAGATCTTTATGCATGACTAGGTCGTTTCTGAAGGCGATACTAAGCTGTTGACTGGAGGTGCTGCGAAGGACTGAGTTCTTAGAGTGGGCAGAATTTGAGGCATTATTGCTCCTAATAGGCTGGCTACCGGGTACAAGAATTGGGGGATATTTAACTGCAACGTGTTCAACTATCCTTATACCCCAGTGGCCTAGTTTTTACTTTTCAGCATATACTTGACGAGCCTTATTATTATCAAAGAATCAAATTTCGGTTCTTACATAGCATCCATCATTTCGCCCTTCCCTAAAGGCAATATAGTCAATGTCCTTGGTAATGATGTTGCTCAGACTTGGGATGGCGTCAAATAACTTTAATAAGTTGCCTCTGTTTAATATATCATACCTACCCCGTGATGCAGACTCATGATATAATAAGACACTTTCTGGATCGCTCCCTTCAGAAATCGCTGGACTGGGCCTATAAATGGAGTTCAAGGGCCCTACAACACCCCTTTGGCAAATCATCTGTGGATGTGATGCCCCCACCAGGTGCTGACATCTGTAAGGGGGAGCAGGTGGCCTAGGGAGATTTTCCTGTGACTGTCTTTCATGGTGAGAATGATCAAAGACCACATAATGAACATTAGAATTTGAGATAAATGATTCGACATTACGCAGGTTTCTAGTTGGAGAGCTGGGGCAATGGCTCCATTGGTGATCCCTACCCACTGTCGTGACCTATGCTACAGTATGAACAGACACACCCACCTTCAGCATGGGGCTGGACTTGGGCCATTGATCAGTTTGCATACCCTGAGATGAGCAGCACTTATTAGTGACTAGCATCTTCATAGCTCCGTGTGTTACCAGTGTAGGTTGAGCCATCGTTATGCTCTTATCAGGGCAAAGGGAGGAATCTGTGGGAGTAATCAAATTGGATGGCTGTTCCACTGACCCTGGTCTAGTGCTAGAAGCGGCAGGGGCGTAGGAGACACTAAAATTCTGGGGGGGACAGGGACAACCTTGTGGACTTTCCAGTGACCCTATACAAATCGCCCGTTGTGTGAGACCGTAAACCTGTTAAACGAATACAATCACATAGTTTTGAAGTGAAATATTGAGAAAGGCAGGCATGTAGTCACAGTTTGCAAGTATGTTTTATTGTTATTTACATTCACATAGTAATTAGACCAAATGTGAAAAAAATGCATATTAATCTTGCGTCTTCATGCACCAATTAAGCAAAGGTCGCTGACTTAGGTCGGGGCGTGGTGTTTGCAAGTGCATTATGGTTTGAAAAGTACCTGCTGCTGCATTCCTGCTGTCCAGCAATTTTCAGGCAACAATAAAAATGTCAAGATAACTCCAGTGGTTAATGTTCTTCATTGAGAGAGATCGGAGGTTTGACTAGTGGAAGTTTTGACTCATGGTAAGGTAGCCACAGTGGGTTAAAATGTCTGCTGCAAAGAACGTGTACCATGCAGATCACAAAGTACATGTAATGTAAATAGGTCAGTGGGTTACTGCTTTTGTCTGAGAGATTCTTTTGTTACTTGCAGTTTATAAGTTAAAATCCTAACTTAGAACAATGTCATCTGGTACCTTTACTAAGCTTCATTAGTGAAGTAAGAAGGCACAGGGAAAGTGCCCTATGCAGTCCGTGATTCCTAATTTCAAGCCCCAGCTCCCACCTGAGCAAACTTTGATCTGCAACTGCCGTGATTAACCCCACAGTCAGGCTACGATAATACTTCAGTTTGTGAGGCCTCGACATTCAAAACACAATAACCAGGAAGCAGTGGTCGAAGTGGGGAAAAAAAGTAGGAAAACTGTGGGTGGAGAATCAGAGGGCGAGAATAACCTGAGATTTGGGTCTGTGGGCGGAGTCAGAGGTGTGGCCAGAAAGAGCAAAACTTCTCTATTTTTAGTATTTGTTTGGCATTTCACTGACCAGTTACAGCGTATTACGTTATTTAATTCAACCAATAGATACACATGTTTATTTAAGGTTTAATATGAGTTATTGACATTAAAATACATTCACAAAGTGGGATATGCTTCCGATCACAGAATATGACAAATATCCTAAAAAGTGGAATCACAAGCCATCTGTCTCCGAGCCATGCAGTTTCTGTCATCAGCACTTATCCTCCCTTTTTCCACAAGAGCAGCTCAAACATAAATGGCAAAATATCCTAGTTTGCAAATATTTTCCACTTAATTATGGCTGTACCATATTTTCCACATAATACATCATCTGCTGCATTATATAACGATTTCAACAAAAAAACTGTTTGTAGCTCAAACGGATCAAAAATTACTAAAACAAATGTGACTTATGTAGCTGTGAAGTGGAGGGCCCTTTGCAAAGGTTGACTGGTCACCTTTCTCACTGCTGCATTTGTATATTACACAGGTACTAATGAGGCAAAATCTTTGCAGAGGCTGTTAGTATGTATAAAAATGTCAAAATAATAAAGTGTCATAAAATGTACCGCATTACGCTGCAGCCTTTTTTTTGCTGCATATTTTAGTCAACACTGCGAAATAATTTTGTCCTCCAATGCTGCATAATTCCAGTGGCCCCAGAGCAGGCAGCACATGTTTAAAGTGCTTGTGCATGAAGCAGAGAGCCCGTGAAGTTTGCAAACTTAGTTTGGTGTATGTGCAAATCCTGCATTGCCGATCCCCAGTGAGTTGCACTACTACTGCTGAAATAGGCCAATAGAGATACCAATGGGTGAGGTGGACTGGCCTGAAACGTATTGTGACCTCAGTGACAGAGTCACTATCGCTCTAGGGTGTGCTGCTTCATATGCCTGCCCGCAAGACTGGAGGTGAACTTCAGTATGGATTGTGGTGGACAGGCATCAAGGTTAACCCACACTTGCCACCTCTAGGGTCCACCTACTGGTGCAAAGACACCAGGGCTTCTAAGGTCTGTCGGGCCTTCTAGGGTGTAGCATGAGAATGTGTTCCATCAGGAAAGTGTTCTAGTGGACTGGTCATGAAGGTTGTACCTGGTTCTCCAGTTCCATTATTCGGCAGCTCTGGCCAGAGTGCCACATCCTCTCCCCCACTGAACACCCTACTGCCCCACTGAGAGAAACCTGCACTGTCTTCAGCTACAACCCAATTGTGCCACGACTCAATTCAAATTATGCACTAGACAAGTGTAATATCCTGCCTGAAAAAAAAAGTAATAACATCTTGGAAAAAGCAAACACTCATAGGGAATGCAAGGATAAGTAAAACATGTGAAATGTAAGCAGGAACAACATGGTTGCCTTAACATGTTTACACTCATTATTCAGAAATCAGTGAGTGCTTTTGCCTGAAAAGTTCAGGACATGACTACACGGCCCGGAAGGGACCTGTTTCAATGTCCATTGCTTATATCCTTACAAAACATAAGGAGTTTGGTTTAAAAAGACCACATCCCCTAACACAGAGCCACCGTACACATTTTATAAGCTAAAATAATTAAAACAGTTGAAAAGGATCACAATAAACGTTTTCCACTCCACCCATCAACCAGGTATTGCAGTCCCTCTAGGAATGGAGCTCTTCCCCACCCTGGGAAAACACTGTTATTCAAAGAAAGAAGATCAAACGAAAGTTGCGTTTCACTGGCAAACTATGTAAAGTGGCGCTAATGTGTGTGGGTGTGAATAACACCAATCTGGCCTGTCTGCACCCACTCTGTATTGCTTTACTTAGTTGTTTATTTTTCGTATTTTGATCCTTTTTTCTCTTGGTCCGGAGGTTGCACTTTGGAATAGAAAAAGGTCAGAAAATGAGGACATTTCCAGCCGAAGTGTTTAGTTCTTTTTTGGATCCATTTCACAGTGGAACAAATAAAGGAAAGGAGAAGCAAGAGAGGGTAAGAGCTGTCTCTTGAAATCACACAAGTGAGGAGGAGCGAGACAGAGACAGAAAGAGAGGGAGGAATAAAGAGAGGGGAGGAGGGCATCTGCCAGCAGCAGAGCAAGAGAAGTGGACACTGTCCTTGCCTTCTCTGGGCAGGAAGGAAGGAAAAGAGACATAGGGGCCGATTCCGATTCGGGCAGGAAATCTCTCCGACCGAGCCGGACCCGGAGAGATTTCCGACCGAATCGGACTCTAGCAGCACGACCGAACGAGTACGATGCGTACGTATGCTATCGGACTCGAGTCGGTCGGACTCCCATTGAAGTCAATGGGAGCCGGTCGTACAATGCGTACGCGGGCTCCCATTGACTCAATGGGTGCGAGGCGAACAAGGGCGCCCCCTACAGCGGGTACGCGTCTAAGCGGGTCGCGCCGTACATGCACAGGTAGGGGGGAACCATGGGTCCCCCCTGTGTGCGACTCGCGCAGCTAGGCGTACAGGGGGGTCCGACACGGACCCCCAAAGTGCTGCTCCGACTGCTCTTTCGAGCCGGACGGCGCGAGTCGGTCGGACTGCTCGCGGCGCGCATCGTACTTACCCGGCCGGGGAACGTCTCCATTGCGCGGTGCGAGTCGTGTCCATGCGAGTCGGTCGGAGCGGTTGGGTCCCGCGAACGAGTCGGTCGGCGATTTCGCGTACGTTCGCATCGTACTCGCGCGCCCGGACGCACGTCCGACTCGGTCGGGAAACAGGGCTCCGAATCGGATCCGGTAATGTCAAGTCCGATTCGGAGCCCTACCGACCGAGATCGGAATCGGCCCCATAGTCTTTTTTCCTTCTCTGCCCGTCCCAGAGCGGCCAAAGCCTTATCTGTAGGCATTGGCTATTTCTGTGGAGGGGTGCAGCATAACAAAGGGCAGAGGGCGGGTGGCCTCTGTGACTGGAGGCAGGTCACAGGCCAAGTGCAGGGCCATTATAGGTAGCGCTTTCGCGCGCTAACGGCCCTGCTAATCTCAGAAGGGAGAGGGGAAATGATTTTGTCTCCTCGTCCCCCCACCCTTGTCCCCCATGTCCCCCCCACTCCAAAATCTGGGGGGGATATATCCCCTGCGTCCCCCACACTTCCTACGCCCATGAGAAGCGGCACACAGTGCATTGCTATGAGTGATCAGCTCCCTATTGGTGCCATCTGACTTCGGGACATAATTGGAAGCAACTTGCTGCTACCCAGATTTAAAAAATATAGAAAGTACGATTTGTTGTGACGGCTTGCCTTTTTTTTTACCTTTTTATTGAATTTCTTCAACTGTTTTTTTTGTAGATCGTTGGCGAGTTTTGAGAATGCATAATGCGGCCATTGGCATGAAGGCCATTCTCCGCATTTGTTGACCGGGGAGTTGACACACCATTTTGGCAGTAGTGTTGTTATCTGCTGTCAGCGTACCCACCTGAACGCGATGATTTATTAATGCTGATTTGTGTGCCTCAGTGTGTGAATGTCTTACATCATGGCCCATGGCTACCATGTCCACCACTGTTGTGACATCGGGTGGCGGGCTAGCTGCTAAGGGACCCAGTCATATGTGTTTTACCTCCTTTTTCAGATCTGTAGTTGGAGATGTCATCACCGCAGGAAGATCTGCTAATTTTTCCAAAAGTTGGGAGCAGAAGCATGTAACTTTGTTGTAAAGGGATGAGTGTTGTGCCCATGATAATAAAGAATTTAAATCGTTTAGGTTTTGGTCAATTGCTTCGGTGTAATCAGTCAAAAAAGATTGTGATTTGAACATCAAATTTGTCGGCATGCAATTCGGCCACTCTACTGATAGTGGAGATGGTTTTTCAATTAATTGCCTCTAAGCAATCTCTTCACCAACACAAGAGCTCGGAGACCAGGCTTGCGAATAAGAGCTAGAGTCTGTCAAAGTTATAGGATGAGTCATTGGTGTGTGAGAAGCATCAGCCTCCTAGACTTGGCCTCTAGGAGGTGTGAAGGACTTGTTGCAGGGGGCGACATGTCCCTCTAAGGATGGAGATATATTGTCCAGTTTAGGAGGGTAGCCTGAGGATTAATGATTTTTACTATGGGGGTCAGTGGAATTTTATTCACGGATAGGGCTTCCAGAGGGAGATGGACAGCGAGATTCCCAGGTAGTTTTTCCTGCGTTGCTGACCCCTGGAAGTGAGCGTCAGATTCCCTAGGGAGATGAGGACTAATTGGTCCCAGGAATGACAAGGCCCTACTAGTCATTTCTAATCCTAAAGCGTCTATGAATTTTCTGGGATTTGCTGTGAGCTTATCCTGTAAAATCAGGCTTTCGTGGTCAAATTAAATCATATAAGAGGAATTCTCCTTTAATGGGGATGGTTCACTGACACAACATCAATGTTAAAAATATTGAGTAAAAAATATAGACAACAAAAATAGCGACTCCTATACTTAAACAGGTAAGTACAAAAATATCGACTAAAAAATATAGATGTAAAAAATATAGATGTATAAAATATCAACTTTTATATAAATATAAAATAAAATAATATATACTAAGGGGCAGATCTACAAGAAAGTGCCGCAGCGCGGCACCGTAAGCCCTTTGGCTGCGCCAAGCTGCGGCACTTTCAGAGCACAGGAATGCAACATATTTACAATGATATGTTGCATTCCTGTGCTCTCCCCTGTGCTGGCGCACAAATAGCTGCCATGCGCCGGCACAGGCACCCTTGCACCATGGTCATGAGGAGATTGTTTTTGTGCAGGAAGGGGCACCTTCCTGCACGAAAACAATCACTACAGGCATTTTCATCTTTCAATGTGTGCTGTAGAATGCAGCACGCATTGAAAGAGGAAAAAAACGAGAAGAAATGATAACATTTCTCCTCGTTGCGCCTCGCTACACCACCCCTAGGGTGGCGTAGCATACTGACGCATTTCCAGGTTTACGATTCCTCGTAAATCTGGAAATGTGTCTGGTTCCATGGGTGTTGCGTGGGAACACCCACAGCAACACCCATGGAACGCCCCATTCACGCAAAGTGCTGCGTGTAAGGGGGCCATATTTACAAGGACAGGAAAAGCCATGCAGGGTGGCTTTTCCTGTCCTTGTAAATATGGGGCAGAGGAATGCGCTGCCAGTGCATCACAAAAAGTGACGTACTGGCAGCGCAAGGGGCTTGTAAATCTGCCCCGATATATATTAAGGGGTCGATTCCGATTCGGGCCGGAAAAAGCACCGACCGACTCGGATCCGGAAATAATACCGACCGACACGTACCTGTGGCGCCCGACACGACAAGTACGATGCAAGGCGTGAAAAATCCGACCGACCGACACGTACCGAAACCAAGTCGACCGACCGAGCCGCACGGAAAACAGCAATCCGGCCGGAAAAACCCGCGAATCGAACCGACCGACACGCACCCAGAACAAATCCGACCGAAACGTACACGCGAACTCCAAACCGCAAAGTACGATGCAAGGCGCGAAATTCACGAGCGAGTCGGACGGAGGCCAAGCCGCACGACCGACACGCATACAAAACCGAGCCGAAGCAACACAAAACACCGCGACCGACGCATACGCAGCATAGAAAACTGCACAAACACAGCGTGAACGAAACGGAGAAGACCGTACGAGACAAATGCAGGGTCCGACTCGGTCACAAGAACGTTTCCAACATACACAGACAGTACAAAGGAAAAATCACCCAAAAAAGGCCAAACAAGCAATTACCAAGCCAATAAATCTGGGGGGTGGGGACAGAGAACAAAGACACACCCACAACTCCACCTATATAAAGGACACAAATCACAACCATGAGCCTTTGCAAATGCCATTCCACTGCCAGCACCCAAGAGAAAGCAACCACACACCCACAACTCATCCCTCACACAAGCCACACACCATCAGCACACCAACAAATACCTACCTCACATACACCCAGCAAAACACACACTCACACACCCTCACCTGCACACCAACACACACATCACTCACCATCACCACCCATCACCATGCCCCCAAGAAGAATCCCAAGTTCCTAGATAGTGAATTGGAAGTCATGGTAGACGAGATCCTCAGGGTAGAGCCACACCTGTTTGGCACACTGGTCCAACAGACCCCCATCTCCCAGAAAACCAAGATGTGGGAGAGGATCATCAACAGGGTGAACGCACAATCACCATGTCGGCGCACAAAGAGCGACATCCAGAACAGGTGGTATGACGTGCGCAGGAGGGTACGGGACCTGCTCAAAAAAGACTACATCAACAGCCAACTCACCGGCAGTGGCCCTCCTGCCAAGCCAATATACCTCAGGCCCTGGGAGGAGAAGGTGAGGGCCATCCTTCCGCCAGTGAGCGTATATGGACTAGAGGACATCCCAGAGCCTGGTGAGTACACAACAAATGTACACAATATACTGCCACACATCACTGTCAAGGGAGAGTCAAACCATGCACTCATAGCAATTACACAGCAACCAGAACAGAATCATCCCAAAATGTGTATGTCAGTCAGATAAACACAACACATGCCATCAAAAAAGTCACATCCAACTGTGCCATCACATGTACAAACAACTACAACTACAGCTAGGCAGTGGCACAAATAGAACTAACAAACACATCCAGACATGTAGCCACCACAACAACACCAACACACAGTGAAGAACACTCAAAGGAAGGAATTCTGTGTATGCTGGCCAAGTCAGTGTAGCCAATAGCATCATGGGAGTCGCAGTCACACATATTGCCCCCCCACAACTGCCCCATCAACACCACCATGAACCATGCGCACATCACAGGGAGTGGAGAAGGACTCACAAGATGGCTGACACTGGCTACTGCTGTGGGGAGCGCAAGGCCCTGCTGGCAACTGTGCACCAACAAACAGCAGGACACCACTGACTGACATCCTGAGAGACAACTTACACTCCCTGCAATGCAAGCACGTTCCATGGTGGGATATCTGGCTAGCTGGGTGGGAAGGAGGACTTGCAGCACTGACCATAGTCACAAGCACCTCCCCTCACACACACCCCAACACAAACTCCACAGAACCCACCTGGTAGAATGCAATGCCCCCATCCTAACACAAGATCCCACAAAGAACCACCACCCTGGGTTATGTTGTGTGAAGCACAGGGACACACTTGGGACTTTTAGCCAAACAACTGCCAGGACAACACTCCCAGCCATCCTGTCAGCACAGCCAGCCCACCCCACAGGGAAGCAGAGTCAAAAGGAAGGAAGCATGGGCATGCTGGGAAGGGGGAGGAGGCAATAGCATGATGGGAGTCGTAGTCACAGCTCTACATCCCCCACCACATGGCCCAGCAAGCTCACACTCTCGCATGCACATCCCACAGAGAGTGGAAAGGCCCATCAAAGATGTCTGACACTGTTGCTGTGTCGTGGGGAGCACAAGGGCATGCTGGGTACTGCACACCAACCAACAGCAGGACACCACTGTCAGCCATCTTGCCATTGCTCTCACACCCACACACACTGAACTCCCCACAAAAGCAAGTAAGTATGGGAATGCTGGCAAGTGGGGTGGAGGCAATAGCATGATGGGAGTCGTAGTCACAGACATAGCTCACCCCCACAACTGTCCCATCAACACCACCGTGAACCATGCTCACATCACAGGGAGTGGAGAAGGACTCACAAGATGGCTGACACTGGCTACTGCTGTGGGGAGCACAAGGCCCTGCTGCCAACTGTGCACCAACCAACAGCAGGACACCACTGACTGACATCCTGTGAGACAACTTCCACTCCCTGCAATGCAAGCACGTTCCATGGTGGGATATCTGGCTAGCTGGGTGGGAAGGAGGACTTGCAGCACTGACCATAGTCACAAGCACCTCCCCTCACACACACCCCAACACAAACTCCACAGAACACACCTGGTAGAATGCAATGCCCCCCATCCTAACACAAGATCCCACAAAGAACCACCACCCTGGGTTATGTTGTGTGAAGCACAGGGACACTCTTGGGACTTTTAGCCAAACAACTGCCAGGACAACACTCCCAGCCATCCTGTCAGCACAGCCAGCCCACCCCACAGGGAAGCAGAGTCAAAAGGAAGGAAGCATGGGCATGCTGGGAAGGGGGTGGAGGCAATAGCATGATGGGAGTCGTAGTCACAGACATAGCTCACCCCCACAACTGTCCCATCAACACCACCCTGAACCATGCTCACATCACAGGGAGTGGAGAAGGACTCACAAGATGGCTGACACTGGCTACTGCTGTGGGGAGCACAAGGCCCTGCTGCCAACTGTGCACCAACAAACAGCAGGACACCACTGACTGACATCCTGAGAGACAACTTCCACTCCCTGCAACGCAAGCACGTTCCATGGTGGGATAACTGACTGGCTGGGTGGGTGGGAAGGAGGGCCGGCTGTCAACCAAACACAACCAATGCAGACCATGTTCACACCCCAAAAAATACATAGAAATGCCCAAATAATGCAGGACAATGTGCCACACCAATATCAACCCCTGACTGTGACGACTTAGGACAATGCAATGTACAGGCCCGCACCCAGAGGCACAGTCACAACTGTCAGGTGTGTCAACCATTGATGCCTGCAGAAACATAACATACATTGTTTGTGTCTCCCAAAAACAGGTGATGATGGGGACACAGCAGCAGACGCTGAGGAGTCCCAGTCCCAGGCTCAAGAGGATGCGGAGCTCACTGGCGTCGTACAGCCTCTGTCCTCCTCGGACGATGAAGACCAACCTGGCACATCCGGTGCAAGTCAACATGCAGCACCAGCAGGACCACCAGCTGCAGCACCACCAGCTGCACCCCCTGCACCCACCCCTCCAACGACTGTCACCACAAATACCATCCCTGCCGACATGGACAGAACAAGGAGCAACACCAGCACAGGGACCCTGGATCAACCTGGGGCCATGGACACCACCACCACCACCAACCCCCAAGGTGGACCAGGGTTATCTGTGCGTGCCACTGCACACACTGCACATGTCAGCAGGGGTGGTGGGAGGGGTGGGAGACAGAGGTCGCTGCTTGCAGACGTTGCTGGTGTGCATGATGACCCACAACTGGTACGCATAGCTGATGCGTACCAGTCCAGCACCGGAGACCTCAGCCAGGTAGTGGGGCTCCTCAGAGACATGAAACAGCAGCAGGCTGCCCATCATGCCCGCTTGGACTCCCACATGTCCCACGTGGAGTCACACATGTCCCGCGTGGACTCACACATGTCCCGCGTGGAGTCCAAGTGGGATGCACTGCATGAGATGACGGCGGTGCACAGGGACATTTTACAATGCCTCCGCCAGATGAACAGCAACCAGTCCACACCTCCCTGTGTGCCAACAACATCTGGTGCCGAACAAACTGCGACTGCCACAGGGAGGGAGGAGGACTCTGGCGGAGAGTCCCCTGCACCGCAGCAGCCTGTACTTGAGGGCCCCCCCCAAGAAGAGGGGTCGTCCGAGGAGGGAAAAGTGAGAGGCCGATGGCCAAGCGCAACTCTCAGGAAGCCTGAACCTGTTCTGGATGTTCGCCTTTGTGCACAGACTGTTCACCCTGTTGACGGCAACACTACTCCCACACATTGCATGGGGAGTACAAGTTGGACCAATGTGTCAGACAACTGTGGCCCCGATACTGGGGATCCTGTCTACCAGGACTTTCAATTCACCTAGGAACTTCGGATTGCAAGATTTATGTACAGCACTACCCATCCTATGCACTATTAACACAAATGTATCACAATAAAAACACTAATACACCATACTTGCCTCTGTTGTAATTCCAACGTGGGTGCTGTTATGGGGATGATGAACTGCAAAATTACACTGTGTATGCGAACTGCAACAGCAAGGACAACACAGGCATGTGAGTAAAGGCAACGTGACACATATGAGGGAGACACACCACCAGGGCTACACAACACATACACACCTAGGCCATCTGACTCATTGCCTACACTGATGTTGCCAGGGAAGACGGTGCAATGCACAGACACCACACCCATTCCCAGTTGTAGTCAAGTAGCCCACAGGTGCAGTAAGCAAATGGCACTCAAATGTGTGACCACAGACAACGCACATCACAAAGTGAAGCACAGGTTTATTACACAGTTGCAACATGTCGTAACCACTACAGATGCAAGGTAATCCCACCTGGCAGCGGGCACACAGTCAACAACTGTAGACGGAAGGAAGTCCATGGGTGTGGCGCACATCACCTGTAGGGACACAACAGCTACCACCCTGGATGTGCAATCACATCGTCGGTGGACACAGTTGACCAAACGAATCTGAAAGTACCTTGTGAAGGACAGAAATGACACACAGTCAAAAGCAATGGAGTACAGGACAGAACAGCAAAACCCATGCACAATACATGTTACAAGATACCCACCCAGAACCAAGTTAGCATGTCAACACTGTTGGGGAGTACAGCCCACCTGTTAGCACACATCGCAACACACATCCAGTCAAGTAGCCCATGGACACACTCCAACAGCACCCGAGCACCACCTACACATCATGCCAACTCACATCATTGACATGACACCTCAGGATACTCACATTCAGCTAAAGAAGTTGGTGATGAGCTGTGTGCGGACATCACCATCATCATCGTCACTGGCATCGTGGTCCAGGCCAGGATCCTCCACAGGTGGCGGATGTTGGTCATTGTCATCCTGGATGAGAGGAAACTCCTTCCGCACTGCCAGGTTGTGGAGCATGCAGCAGACGATGATAATCTTGCACACTTTCGCAGGGGCATATGGGAGGGACCCTCCGGTCTTGTCCAGGCAGCGGAAGCGGCTCTTCAGGAGACCAAAGGTCCGCTCAATCACTCTCCTGGTCCGACCATGTGCCTCATTGTAGCGCATCTGGGCTGGTGTCACAGGGTTCCTGAGGGGTGTCAGCAACCACGGCATGTTGGGGTATCCCGAGTCACCTACGGACAGACAAGTGCACAGTAGCTGACTTGGAAAAGTGGGCGGAATACTACAGATCAGATCACACACAATGGCACAAAGTCAGTACACACCGACAAGCCAGGCACGCTGGTTCTGCATCTGTGCCATCATCCTGGGGATGCGACTACTCCTCATCACAAAGGCATCGTGTGCTGAACCAGGGAAACGGGCACACACGTGTGTGATGGTCATGTCTGCAAGACACACCACCAGTGCATTGACCGAGTGGTAGTGCTTGCGGTTCCTGTAGGCCTGCTCCTGGGCCTGTGGTGGTACCAAAGCCACATGTGTCCCATCAATGGAGCCAATGACATGCAGCATCCTCCCCAGGGCATAAAAGTCACTCTTCACGTCAGTGAGTCGTCGCAGTCTAGGGAAATAGATGTACCGGTTCAGGAATAGCAACATTGCCGCCAAAACATCGCGGAGCACACGCTCAACATGGTCTGTGATATCCCACCAGCAGTCGCCACAGTATGTTGGAAGGTACCGGTGGCAAAGAAGTGTAGGGCTGCCATCACCTTCACCTTGGGGGTCAGCGCTGTAGGATACGGCCGGCCAGGCTGCAAATGTGGGGACAACTGCACTGCCAAATCCTCAATCAGCTGCCTGGTGAAGCGGTACCGTCGGATGCTGTCCCGTTCCACCATCGTTGCCAGGTCTGGGAATGGTCGATGGACAGCAGGAGCCCTGCAGTGCAGAGGAGAAGTAAGCAAGATTGTCAGTCACCCCACATATGCGGCATTGAACACACTCAAGATCCCAACATACATCATTATGAGGCACAACTACATGAAGTGTGCAGTACCGGAAGGACATGTATGGTACATACATGGCCAACATCTGTCAACACGGTCCAACAGGTGGCATCAATTAGTCCCAGGTTGGCCCATTGGATATCATGAGGCCGTGTCACAGTTCCCATCTCCTGCTGCCGTGTCACAATCACCCCCCACAGTGACATGTGAGGACAGATGTGCCCCAGGCACCACAGCTCAACGACAGGTACATTCCCAGGGACCCTGTATTGCCACATGGACACTGGCATTACATTGAGTATCATGTATACACCACAGCAAAACAACCATGACCCCCACAGGTAGTGGCCCCACTTGCCACGGCAGGACAGACATGGACATCTGTGACACACACACGCACAACATCAAAGTCCATGCACACACAAACTGGATGTGGAGACTGTCTCCCATTGTGCACATGAAATCAGAGACATTGTAAACACTACATGCACAAAGACTGTGGAGGACCATCACTATTGTGCCACTGGGACACCCTGGCTCAAACATACCGTCCCACATGGGACTCACGGGGTATGTGACATGACATACACCACCGTGAAATGTGACCATGGCACATGCACAGATATGAACAGTTGCACATCACAGTGGTCATGTACACATAACACCCAGGATCCTGTCCCCATGAACACGTGCACAGCCTGGGGGTGGCTGCCCACAGGTGACACCCACAGGACAACATGTACACCAACATACACACAATAGGAAATGCAGCCTTACATGCCTTATGATAAAGTTTGGACAGGCTGTTGTGATGTAGGTGTGCCCCTCACTCCCTGGGAGCTATCTGTGACTGGCATATGTCCATCTGAGACAGGCATGCTGACATATGCCAGTCACATGTACAGTGATGCGTTGTACTGCAATGGACCGATCGGTGCCCCCGGCCGGCCCATTGCATTCAATGTGTGCGGGTACGCGCTGTACCCCTGTACGCGTTGTACTGCAATGGACCGATCGGTGCCTCCGGCCGGCCCATTGCATTCAATGTGTGCGGGTACGCGTTGTACCCCTGTACGCGTTGTACCCCTGTACGCGTTGAACTGCAATGGACCGATCGGTGCCTCCGGCCGGCCCATTGCATTCAATGTGTGCGGTACGCGTTGTACCCCTGTACGCGTTGTACCCTGTACGCGTTGAACTGCAATGGACCGATCGGTGCCTCCGGCCGGCCCATTGCATTCAATGTGTGCGGGTACGCGTTGTACTCCTGTACGCATTGAACTGCAATGGACCGATCGGTGCCTCCGGCCGGCCCATTGCATTCAAGTGTGCGGTACGCGTTGTACCCCTGTACGCGTTGTACCCCTGTACGCGTTGAACTGCAATGGACCGATCGGTGCCTCCGGCCGGCCCATTGCATTCAATGTGTGCGGGTACGCGTTGTACCCCTGTACAGCGTTGTACTGCAATGGACCGATCGGTGCCTCCGGCCGGCCCATTGCATTCAATGTGTGCGGGTACGCGTTGTACCCCTGTACGCGTTGTAACCGCAATGGACCGATCGGTGCCTCCGGCCGGCCCATTGCATTCAATGTGTGCGGGTACGCGTTGTACCCCTGTACGCGTTGTACTGCAATGGACCGATCGGTGCCTCCGGCCGGCCCATTGCATTCAATGTGTGTGGGTACGCGTTGTACCCCTGTACGCTGTTGAACTGCAATGGACCGATCGGTGCCTCCGGCCGCCCATTGCATTCAATGTGCGGGTACACGTTGTACCTCTGTACGCGTTGTACCCCTGTACGCTGTTGAACTGCAATGGACCGATCGGTGCCTCCGGCCGGCCCATTGCATTCAATGTGTGCGGGTACGCGTTGTACCCCTGTACGCCGTTGAACTGCAATGGACCGATCGGTGCCTCCGGCCGGCCCATTGCATTCAATGTGCGGGTACGCGTTGTACCCCTGTACGCGTTGTACCCCTGTACGCGTTGAACTGCAATGGACCGATCGGTGCCTCCGGCCGGCCCATTGCATTCAATGTGTGCGGGTACGCGTTGTACCCCTGTACGCGTTGTACTGCAATGGACCGATCGGTGCCTCCGGCCGGCCCATTGCATTCAATGTGCGGGTACGCGTTGTACCCCTGTACGCGTTGAACTGCAATGGACCGATCGGTGCCTCCGGCCGGCCCATTGCATTCAATGTGTGCGGGTACGCGTTGTACCCCTGTACGCGTTGTACCGCAATGGACCGATCGGTGCGCACCCATTGACAATGGGCTTGCCTGGCAACGGACGCGTTTTCGAATTTCGAACGAGTCGGTTGCTGGAAAATCAGTTGGTCACCCACAACAATGTTGCAAAATCATGTATGTCATGAAGTTGAAGATTTGAAGGATGCTGTGGGCGTGTTTTGGTGCTGCTATTCCATGGATTGGCCAGATTCAGAAGATGCAAGCGACTTGGACCTATCACTTTGGACACAAGGGACAGTATCTGCCTCTCCAGCACATATATATTGCTGGCTGTTCCCCTGAGAGCTCACTTGCCTGCACTACATGCTCCAGGACGACATCTGCCACTGCACTGCTGCTGTCTCTGCCCCTCTGGACCCTGCAATGGCACGTACTGTGGAGAGAGCCCCAGCCTTCAGCCTTGAAAAGAACCAGGCCCTGCTGGACAGCCTATTTCCACAGTACAGCAAGCTGTATGGGACACCAGGGGAGCAGGTGAGTGTTCTGTGCACTGCCTTTCTGAATGTGCATTTTGTCTGACTAGCAAGGCTGGAAGTCTGCACGCCACTGGCTAGCAGGCTCACTGAGTAGTTGTCATCCCCCATAGTGTGTAGTGACATGCACTGGACAGGTATGGTGCAGTGACAGTGCATTTGAACAAGGTTTTACTTCCCATGCAATGATACCATGTAGTGACGTCTGGCAAACTGTCCATGGGCAGCTTTGCACTGCCTGTGTACATCATGTGCCCCTGTGATTGAGACATGTATATACAACTGTGTCATGCACGGATATGTTGCATGTGTGGTAATGGCCTTTTCACTTTGTCATCCTGACAGGTTAATGCCCATCGGAAGCAGGAGATCTGGAAGGACATCGTCCGGGCCGTCCGGTCCGTGGGGGTCTACAAGCGCCGGATCCGCAACTGCCAGAAGAGGTGGCAGGACCTTCGGGGCTGGACCCGGAGGATTGCACGGGTCCAGCTGAAGCTGTCGCCTCCTCGCAGGAGGGGCGGAACACGGACCCTGACCCCCACATGCTCCAGATCCTGGCGGTGGTGTTTCCAGACCTGGATGGGCAGCTGAAGGCCAGACAGCAGCAAGGAGGGGGTGAGTCAAAGACTGCACTGTGAACTCTGTATTACATGCTTTGTGCCCTCCTCTGGCCTGGTTCAACTGCCACAGTGCAGCAGTCATGTTGTCCAGGAGCCATGTCCCTCTATTGTGCACTGCCCACTGCTCATCTGATACCCAGGTGTGGCCCTTACATTCAGGGAATTGTGTCACTTGGGACTGTGTCCTTGCAGTTTGCTTCACTAAAGGTGGGGGACAGCATCTGTTTCCCTAACTCTGTTGTGGGCATCATGGGTGGGTCCATTGTTCACACTACGCCTGTGTTTGGACATGTGATCTGCGTGTTGCTTTGATATGCGGTCCACTTGCTGAGCTGAGCCACCACATGTGCCTGGGGTATGTGGCACACGCCCATGCAGCGGGTGGGAACAATGTTTGGGCCCCAGGAGTGTGCAGATTACGTGTGTCACACATACATAGCCAGCTATCCACTGTCCAGGGCACATCCCTCATTCATGTGGAGCAGGACAGTCATGCCTACTCCAGGCCATGCAATGCACTCTGTACTCCCACTCCCATGTATCAGCTGACACATTGTGCACAGTGATTTGAGCCCTCAGGTGTCTGCCTCTGTGTCAGTGTGCTGTGGATTAGTTGCCAGGACTGCTGGGGTGTTTCTTGGTAGGGGCTCAGCATGCCCCTGGAGATGTGACCATAGGAGACGATACTTGTGTGTCACATAGGTGCTTGATTAGCTGCCCGTGCAGACTGGGGTATGCGAATGTGAAGTTCAGGCAGCTGTTCCCCATTCACAGCAAATTGTGAGGGGCTCAGGTTCAGAGGGTAGTGTCACAGGTCTCCCATATGTCCAATAGGTATGGCCTGGACAGATGAGGGTTAAGATGATGTGTTGTGTGTGGGATGTACATGTGCACTTGTGCAGCTCCAGGACTTGCATTCCCCATGACCTACTATTGTGACACAGTGCATAGTGTTGTTGTCTGGCTGCCAAGTCATACATCACTGAGACAGTGATGTATGACTTAGCAGTCATGCCTCTGCCATGGCATGTGTCAACTTATTGGTGGTCCTGCAGGGGAGTGACATGTGCTACATGCACACCATTGTGGCGATGGCTATCAGGACATGGGTGCATCATGGTGTCTGTCGCTGGTATGCATCACATGCATTTCCTATTTGACTCTGGGCATCCCTTTCATCCGGAAACCTGTACTGACTCAGTGGCAAGAGCTGTGATGTGTGCATGTCCACATGCCACACCGTGTCCTCTGCACTGTCCAACTACTGTGTACTTGGTGCATGTGTCCACAATGGGGTGTTGCAATCCAACAGACACCAGACAGATGGGTGCAAGGCCATGTGGGATGTGAGTGCCATGCTTGGCATCAGACTGACAATTGGCTTCTCCTGTTCAGTTAGGGCACTTTTAGCAATGTACAACTAATGATGCCAGGGCTTGCTCTGTAATGTGCTGTGCTCACAGTGGTGTGTGCGTTTGGTGCAGGTGACTGATGTCTGTCTGTTTCCCCATTGTTTGCAGATACATCCACGGCCACGGAAGGGGACAGCTCCACAGACCAGGAGGAACCAGAGAGCCAGACTGGGTCAGCAGCCGAGGAGTGGTCGGAGGGACCCAGTGGCACGGAGGGCGAGGGGAGCCACACCGAGGAGTCCTCAGCACCATCCACCTCAGCTGAGGACCAGAGCAACTCGGAGGATGACTCCCTTGTGGAGGCGGGTGTCAGCAGCCACCACACCCCAGCTAGTGTTGCTGTCCCCGCCCCCATCAGCACCACCACCGCCCTCCCATCGGCTCCCATTCCCCAGGTCCGTGGAGGCTCCCATGTTCGGGAGCGTGTCTCCTTTGGGCCAGGCACCGCACCCCCTGCTGCCCTGAGTGAGGAGTCTGTGTACCTCCTTCGCCAGCTCCATGTAGGGCAGACAGCCATGCTGAGTGTCCTCCATGCGCACACCGCACTGTTGACTCAGCTGGTGTCGTTCATGGAGGGCATCTCATCGGGCATGTCTGACCTACAGAGGGGCAATAGGTCCATGGACTCCTCCCTGACGGCAGCAGTGTCCCTCCTCAGACAGTCCCTCACCCCTCCTGCCTCTGCTCCATCCACACTCCCCAGCACCTTACCCGTCCCAAGCACACACACACCGGCACAGGCACACACCAGCACACACACGTCCAGCACACAGACACACACGCCACAAACAAAACGCACACGCACGCACAGTCAGGGGACTGAAACCAGACTCACAGGGGATGGGGCCCTGGTACACACACACGCATCCACGGGCACTGCGCAGTCCTCAGTTGCCTCTCCCTCCAAAGCACCCTCCCTTGCCTCACCTGCAACCCCAAAGACCCAGCGCCTCTTCCTCAGTGACCTCGGCCTCTTCCCCTCCGATCCAGCTGCTCCAGCATCCAGGGTGAAGAGGAAGCCCCCCCCCCACGGAGCAGAGTGCCCCTCGCCCCCGGACACCCTCCCCCAGGCGCAGGCAGACTGAGGCCCCCACCCGCAAGTCCCCCCGGAGTGCTAAGAGCAAGACCCCGCCGCCGCCCTGCAGCTCAAGCACCAGGTCTCCTTCCTCCATCCCTCAGGCCCCCACTCCACAGGTGCCCCCACCACACCCTGCCCCAGGTTCCCCCACCCACAGATATACCATCCCCAAGAGGCTCCGGCCTTCTCCCCCTGCCACTTGCTCTCCCGGCACCACACCCCCGCTACGCTTGTCTGTGCCACTGATGTGGTGAGGGTGTCCTCCCCTCTGTCCAGCCCACCTTGCCTGTTCCCCATTCTCCTCCCCTGGTGGTAGGCACTGCAGTGGAGTCCACTACCACCCTGTCTGACTTGGGCACTGCAGTGGCGGACCTGTCCACTCCATCTGCAGGGTCCACTGCAGTCGTGCCGGCACCCACAACATCTGAGCCATGCCCCCAGTTGTGCCGGCACACACCATGTCAGACACCTCCACTGCAGTTGTCAGTGGCTCTCCAGCACCCACCACCCCTTCCCTGCTTCCTCCTGGTGAGCCCTGATCCTGTCCCTGCGGTGCCTGGCCTACCCCCGGTTGCCCCTCCTAGTGGATTGTCCCTGGTTTTGTGCAGGCATGTGTAGGGTGGCATCTGCCACTGTCACCCACTTGTGACTTTGTTGATGGACTGGCCATTGGCCTTTGTTTATGTTCTACCGGACCTCTACTTTTAATGCCACATATGCTGAATAAAGCAACTTTCTGTTCTCTAGTGCTTTTGCTTCTGATGTACATGATGTTGATGATGCTAACCATGCCCTTACTGCAGTGATGGTGATATTTGGTCTCATGATAATGAAGTGTTACTGTGCAGGAACCCATGTGGTCCAGGGGGAATGTGTCCTATCCTGTGGTGTATCCATGTCATCCATAGCAGCATCTGAGGGTGTCATGTGTTCAGTATTTGGCAATGGGATTTCCTACTTAGATTGGCAATTTCACATCTGTGGCTTCCACCCCTGCACATCTGTTGTGCCTGCCATTGTTCAATTCGTCTACTTCCCTGACCGTGTGGCCATCTCCAGTGGACATGCAGGTTTGGGCATCAATGGGGAAGGACTCATCTGTGTTGTCAGTGCAACATTGCTATACAAGTGTGTTGGATCTGTGCTGATGATTCCGTTGGCACTTCCATGACCAGGCTGATGTGACGGGAGCCCTCATTTGGTGCTAATTGTTGATTGTGTGACCAAGTGCTCAGCTGACATGATGGGGCCCTACTGAGGCAACATATGGCACAGCTTTCCTCACACAGGAGTGGAGTCCCCTCATGGCAGTGTGTACTCCTGTGACATTGCCTGCGCCCAAGGTGTGTGTTGTATGTGCATGTCTGTGTGTTCACTTCCGTTTAGCTGTGCATGCTGTGATCCCTAGTGTTGTACCTGTTTGTGATGCTAGCTGAGTTGAGCTATGTTCCCCCAAAGTCTTCTCCCTGGGTTCTCTGTGATGTGGGTGCATGGCACATTACTGGTCATCAGGGTGTCACCCATAGGTGTGCTTGCTGTCAGGGCTGAGTTTGTGTGCTGACGCAGATGGGTCACAGTCAGGTTTCCCCTTGGCACTTGTTGTTTGCCCCTGTCATGTGATTTCCAGTTTGTGTTATCTTTCAGTGATTGTGACACGTTGTGTGTGTGACTGCTGGCACTCCTCAGGGTCTGGGCTGCAATGTTGGTTGTTGTCTATGTGTGTTCTTTGTGGGTGACCTTGGCTTCTTCATTGGTGTGTGACTGTGGCTGGGATCCCATTGGTTGGTGTGGTATTGCCGTCATGTCCATGTACAGCGTAATGTGCAGTGTGTCAGACATTCAGGAGTCTTGTTGAGTGTCCATGTGTGATGTGTTTCTGCACCGTGGTTCCCACCCACCACCCTGGAATAGTCATGGGTGCATGTGCAATGTCACCAGTGCATGTGTGCTTCACTGCTGCACATTGTTGGAGGTCGAGGGGTGTGGTGTTGAGTGTGTGCAGATGAGAGTTGTTGCCCGGCTAGGCCCCTGCCTCCATGTTGGCCTTGGCTTACTGGCCATGCTGTTTGATTTGTGCTTGTGTAGGTGTGATGGTAGTTAGTTGCTCAGTACACATGACTGTGGTTCACAGTGTGAACCACATTTAGCTTTGTCATCACAGTGGGATTGTAATGCAGCCCAGGGTCACCACATTGTGGGGGCCCTGGGGGTGGTGCTGTGGTGTGTCTGTGTCTTGCTGTGTCAGTTGCTGTCCCTACGTGCCTGTGTGACATGTGTGATTTGTGCTCCCTCTCATCTGACAATGCCTGCTTGCCCACATAGGGGATTTGGATCCATGAGTTACCTTTGTGTGGCACTGTATGCACATCTGTATGATTGGTATTCAGGTCTCCTCATGTGTTGTGTGGTTGCCTGGGGACACTGGCACCCCCCTCACCTGTTGGGTATGATGTGCAGTGTGGGTCTGCCTGTTTGTGTTTGTGCATCTGCACCACTGCATTGGCATATCTTGGGTGTGCCATTGGCTGTATGTAGTTTGGTGGGTTTCCCCTGCTGTCCCTGGGACTCCTAGGTCATCGGTCAGCACAATGATCATGGTTTGTGTGTCCCATTGCTGCCATGGTATGGTATCTGTTCACCTCACCTCTGCAGTCTCCACAGGGTATCTGCATGTGTGTGCCCATTGGTGCAAATATGTGGGTCTGCATTCTGATGGTCACTTCTGTCATTGTGTCATTGATGATTGTTGACGGTGTCAGCCCCCATGGGTGTTGTTTGTCTGCACATGGCCAAAGGTATGTCTTATTTGCACTGCAGGATTTGGCTCCCCCAATTTATGTTGCAATGGGACACATACACTACTTTGCCACTGATGTGTTTGTTGTTCTGTGACCAGGAATCATCCATGCAGTTTGGCAGTTGCACCTCTTTCTTTGTCAACACTTACCTTTTGTCACTGTGATGATGGGGGTTTGGACCCCATTGCCACAATGTTCAAAATGTGCTTCAGCTATGGACCCCACACTTACATTTTGGTCACTGTGATGATGGGGGTTTGGACCCCATTGCCACAATGTTCAAAATGTGCTTCAGCTATGGACCCCACACTTACCTTTTGGTCACTGTGATGATGGGGGTTTGGACCCCATTGCCACATTGTTCAAAGTGTGCTTCAGCTATGGACCCCACACTTACATTTTGGTCACTGTGATTATGGGGGTTTGGACCCCATTGCCACAATGTTCAAAATGTGCTTCAGCTATGGACCCCACACTTACATTTTGGTCACTGTGATGATGGGGGTTTGGACCCCATTGCCACAATGTTCAAAATGTGCTTCAGCTATGGACCCCACACTTACCTTTTGGTCACTGTGGTGATGGGGGTTTGGACCCCATTGCCACAATGTTCAAAATGTGCTTCAGCTATGGACCCCACACTTACCTTTTGGTCACTGTGATGATGGGGGTTTGGACCCCATTGCCACATTGTTCAAAGTGTGCTTCAGCTATGGACCCCACACTTACCTTTTGGTCACTGTGATGATGGGGGTTTGGACCCCATTGCCACAATGTTCAAAGTGTGCTTCAGCTATGGACCCCACACTTACATTTTGGTCACTGTGATGATGGGGGTTTGGACCCCATTGCCACAATGGTCATGGCCTGCTTGCATTGTGGGTGCCACACACATATATGTGTGGCACATGTGCTAGGGGTCACATTGTATGTTCAAAGTCATGTTCGGTGTTGTAGGCATTTGACACAGTCTACACATGCTTGTCATGGTGTTGGGGGATGTCTTCTTCTTGCATTCCCTAGGTTGTGGTGTGCTGGTTGTGTCATGCATTGTCCATCCTATGAGTGGGGGTGGTAGTTGTGGTAGGCATCCAGCCCCCCCTGGGTAAGGGTGGTAGTAGTGGTAGGCATCCAGCCCCCCCTGGGTGAGGGTGGTAGTAGTGGTAGGCATCCTGCCCCCCCTGGGTAAGGGTGGTAGTAGTGGTAGGCATCCTGCCCCCCCCTGGGTGAGGGTGGTAGTAGTGGTAGGCATCCTGCCCCCCCTGGGTAAGGGTGGTAGTAGTGGTAGGCATCCTGCCCACCCTGGCTAAGGGTGGTAGTAGTGGTAGGCATCCTGCCCCCCCTGGCTAAGGGTGGTAGTAGTGGTAGGCATCCTGCCCCCCCTGGGTAAGGGTGGTGGTAGGCATCCAGCCCCCCTGGGTGAGGGTGGTAGTAGTGGTAGGCATCCTGCCCACCCTGGGTGAGGGTGGTAGTAGTGGTAGGCATCCTGCCCCCCTGGGTGAGGGTGGTAGTAGTGGTAGGCATCCTGCCCACCCTGGCTAAGGGTGGTGGTAGGCATCCAGCCCCCTGGGTAAGGGTGGTAGGTGAGGCATCCTTCCCCCTGGGTAAGCGTGGTAGTAGTGGTAGGCATCCTGCCCCCTGGGTAAGGGTGGTAGTAGTGGTAGGCATCCTGCCCCCCCTGGGTGAGGGTGGTAGTAGTGGTAGGCATCCTGCCCACCCTGGCTAAGGGTGGTGGTAGGCATCCAGCCCACTCTGGCTAAGGGTGGTAGTAGTGGTAGGCATCCTGCCCCCCCTGGGTAAGGGTGGTAGTAGTGGTAGGCATCCTGCCCCCCCTGGGTGAGGGTGGTAGTAGTGGTAGGCATCCTGCCCCCCCTGGGTGAGGGTGGTAGTAGTGGTAGGCATCCTGCCCCCCCTGGGTAAGGGTGGTAGTAGTGGTAGGCATCCTGCCCACCCTGGCTAAGGGTGGTAGTAGTGGTAGGCATCCTGCCCACCCTGGCTAAGGTTGGTAGTAGTGGTAGGCATCCTGCCCCCCCTGGGTAAGGGTGGTAGTAGGCATCCAGCCCCCCCTGGGAGAGGGTGGTAGTAGTGGTATGCATCCTGCCCACCCTGGGTGAGGGTGGTAGTAGTGGTAGGCATCCTGCCCCCCCTGGGTGAGGGTGGTAGTAGTGGTAGGCATCCTGCCCACCCTGGCTAAGGGTGGTGGTAGGCATCCAGCCCCCCCTGGGTAAGGGTGGTGGTAGGCATCCTGCCCCCCCTGGGTAAGGGTGGTAGTAGTGGTAGGCATCCTGCCCCCCCTGGGTAAGGGTGGTAGTAGTGGTAGGCATCCTGCCCCCCCTGGGTAAGGGTGGTAGTAGTGGTAGGCATCCTGCCCCCCCCTGGGTGAGGGTGGTAGTAGTGGTAGGCATCCTGCCCACCCTGGCTAAGGGTGGTGGTAAGCATCCTGCCCACCCTGGCTAAGGGTGGTAGTAGTGGTAGGCATCCTGCCCACCCTGGCTAAGGGTGGTAGTAGTGATAGGGATGTAGGCATCCTGCCCCCCCTGGGTAAGGGTGGTAGTAGTGGTAGGCATCCTGCCCCCCCTGGGTGAGGGTGGTAGTAGTGGTAGGCATCCTGCCCCCCCTGGGTAAGGGTGGTAGTAGTGGTAGGCATCCTGCCCACCCTGGCTAAGGGTGGTAGTAGTGGTAGGCATCCTGCCCACCCTGGCTAAGGGTGGTAGTAGTGGTAGGCATCCTGCCCCCCCCTGGGTAAGGGTGGTAGTAGGCATCCAGCCCCCCCTGGGTGAGGGTGGTAGTAGTGGTAGGCATCCTGCCCACCCTGGGTGAGGGTGGTAGTAGTGGTAGGCATCCTGCCCCCCCTGGGTAAGGGTGGTAGTAGTGGTAGGCATCCAGCCCCCCCTGGGTAAGGGTGGTAGTAGTGGTAGGCATCCTGCCCACCCTGGCTAAGGGTGGTGGTAGGCATCCAGCCCCCCCTGGGTGAGGGTGGTAGTAGTGGTAGGCATCCAGCCCCCCCTGGGTAAGGGTGGTAGTAGTGGTAGGCATCCTGCCCCCCCTGGGTGAGGGTGGTAGTAGTGGTAGGCATCCTGCCCCCCTGGGTAAGGGTGGTAGTAGTGGTAGGCATCCTGCCCACCCTGGCTAAGGGTGGTGGTAGGCATCCAGCCACCCCTGGGTGAGGGTGGTAGTAGTGGTAGGCATCCTGCCCCCCCTGGGTAGGGGTGGTGGTGCGCATTCAGGCCCCTGTGTGCATATGTGGCATTGGTGGTGGGCATCCCGCCCCTATGGTGCTGCTGTTGCTGGTGTAAGTATATTCTGCATCCCTCTGTGTGTGTGATGTGTCGTGTACGTGTTGTATGTGTTTTGTGGTTGGTGTCTGGCTTACCTTCTGCGCCGTACGCGTCCGTGCCTGTTCCGGTAGTAAATGTAGAATATTGGTAGGATCGGGACGAAGGGATTCATGGTTGGTTCGTGTCGTTCGTCCTTCTCGTTGCTTCGCGTCGTCCTCGTCGCTTCGCCTCGTCGCTTCGCGTCGTCCTCGTCGCTGGCGTGTTCGTCTCGGAGCCGTGGATCGTGTTGTGGCACGAATCGGAGCTTATGTGCGCCTCTCCCGGATGCTTTGACGTGCCGTGCGTAGCGATGGGTTCGGCGCGTACGGAAAGCGCATCGTACTTGTTCGGCCGGACGGAGCTGCATTTTCCCTTCCGTGCGACTCGATTCAGCGTTTCCGGATTCGCCTCGGTCGGAGAACAGGACCTGGTTTGGGTGAGTACGGCTCGTCCGGATTCTTTGCTGTTGTGCGCATCGTACTTACTCGTTCGGTGTGCTGTACGGATCGGTCGGGAAACAGGCTTTCGCATGGCTTTTTTCCCGACCGAATGCTATTGGGTGCGCCTCCGAGCGAGATCGGAATCGGCCCCTAAATGTAAATTTTTAACAAAATAGAAAAATAAATATACATTTTAATAAAATATAACAAATAAACTTAACAAAAAAAATAAACACACAAACATAATAATTTATACATATATATTTACTTTAAAACAATTAATAAACTATTATTTATAATTTCTGTTAAAAGTTTAAAATAATATAAAAAATAAAAATATATTAATGATTTGAAATATAAGAAAAACAAAAATCTATTATAAATTAAAAAATGTAACTTTTAAAAAATATTTTAACTTAAATTTCACAAGACAATCAGTGCAACAGTAGGGAAAGTGTTGGATAGCAAAGGGGTAAAAATAACTATTCCCACTCCAGTGAGTGCAACAGTAGGGTAAGTGTTGGATAGCGGAGGAATTCAATTTACTATTCCCACTACAAAGAGTGCAACAGTATGGAAAGTGTTGGATAGCAGAGGGGTAAAAATTACTATTCCCATCTCCAAAAAGTGCAACAGTAGGAAAAGTGTTGGATAGCGGAGGGGTAAACATTACTATTCCCACTCCACTGAGTGCAACAGTAGGATAAGTGTTGGATAGCAGAGGGGTAAAATTTACTATTTCCCACTCCACTGAGTGCAACAGTAGGGAATATGCTGTATAGCAAAGGGGTAAAAATTACTATTCCCACTCCAGTGAGTGCAACAGTAGGGAAAGTGTTGGATAGCGGAGGGGTAAAAATTACTATTCCAACTCCAGTGAGTGCAACAGTAGAGAAAGTGTTGGATAGCGGAAGGGTAAAAAAATGTATTCCCACTCAGGTGAGTGCAACAGTAGAGAAAGTGTTGGATAGCGGAGGGGTAAAAATTACTATTCCAACTCCAGTGAGTGCAACAGTAGGGAAAGTGTTGGATAGCGGAGGGGTAAAAATTACTATTCCAACTCCAGTGAGTGCAACATTAGGGAAAGTGTTGGATAGCGGAGGTATAAGCGGAAATATTTTTTTTAAATCACACACATAAATAAACAATATTTAAAAAAATGAAAAATCTAATTTATTAAATATATAAAAAGAAAACATATTAATTACATATAACAAAAACCTACAAATATTATATAAAATAAAATAATAAATAAATTTAAAAAATGTAAACTACAAAATATTTACAAACAAAAAAATTAATTAATACATACATGTATTTATTTTATTTCCTACCCTATAGCACCACACCAGAAACAAAACACTTCAGCATTTTAAATTACATTTACTTCCATAATTAACATAATTAATAATCAATTGAAAAAATATTATTAATAAAAAAAACTAATAAACATTAATTGACTACACACACTTGAACACTATAGTATCCACAACACACACCTAAATTCAACTATAAAATAATAAAATATAATTAAAACTTTTTTTAAATTAAAAACTATTACTATTAACAACTAATAATAAAGTAATTAAAATGTATTTAATACCCACCATTTACCCCTTTAAAAGTAAAAACACACAAAAAATAAACTACCCAAAATAAATATGAAATAATTAACATTAATTAACTATATATTAATCAATTAAACACAAATTACTTCCACCCTTTACTCCTATAAACACCACAACACACACCTAAAATAATTACACAATTACTATAATAAATTTTTTATTAATTTAATTAATATCAATTAACAAAAAATCAATAATCAAAAATAAATAAACTACTTAACTTCCTTTACCCCATAAACCCCAAAACACACACCTAAAATTAATTACACAATTACCATAATTATTTACCAATTAATTAATTAAAATTAATCAACAACCAATTATTAATTCATCAATTAAAAATAAATTACTTCTCACTCTTTATACCTATAAACACCACAACACACCTAAAATTAATTACACAATTACCATAATTATTACCAATTAATTCATTAAAATTAATTAACCAATTATAAATCCATAAATTAAAAATAAATTACTTCCCACTCTTTATACCTATAAACACCACAACACACACCTAAAATTAATTACAGAATTACCATAATTAATTACCAATTAATTAATTAAAAATAACTAACAAGCAATTATTAATTAATTAATAATAAATTACTTTACACACTGAAAACTATAAAAATCTAAATTAAACAAATATTAATAAATAAAAAATAATCAATTAATTTAATATAATTAAATTACTTCCACACTATTCCCCTATAAACCCACAACCCGCTGCGGAACTGAAAAAGCAAAATTCAAATTTAAAAAAATTTAAAACTACTAAAAATTTAACACATATATTAAAAATACAAAATTCTTATACAAAACATCATACATCACATACATATAAAATATATACTAAAATACATAACATTAATTATAAAACGATATATTAACAACTATATTTTTGCAAATGATTTTAAACACTTTGATATTTTTAAATTCGATATTTCTTACGTTAAGTCGATATTCTTGACCACGATATTATTGCTGTCGATATTTCTGAACCACGATATTTATTACTCGATATTTGTGCAACTCGATATTTTTTACTCGATATTCTTTCTGCACACCAATGGGGATGCCCCGATTTCTTGCATACCCACTCATAAAGTTCTTTTACAAAGCTAGTATATCGTCTGACATTGAGGTTTTCACTATCTTGGGGGGCAGTGGGGCTGGCAGGCTTGGATTTTGGCTGAACATTCGCTGAAATCAAAGTCTATGAGAGTTGTATGGACATGAGTCCCCCCAGGCTCACTTTCCATATTATATTTGCTCATACAATATTTCTTAATGCCCACATCTTGCCTGCCAATTCCATTAATGTTACTGCCTCGCCAGTCTGTAGCCGAAGCGCTTCAGAGGTGGAAGAGTTCGTAGGATGAGGCTCCTACAAATTTGATGAAAGTAAGGCCAATTGTTTTCTTTGTGACTGTTTTTGCTTTTCTGCCCTTTTCCTTAATGATACTTCATAATGTGGAGCTGCAGGTGCACATGTCCAATCAGCCTTTGGAGAACTAAGCACTCAATACCCGGTATCAAGTGATCCCAAGAAATGCTAGTCTATTTCAGATAAGTTGGCGAGGATGGGGCTCCTCGGGGCCTGGATACCTTTCCTGCTACTTACCCAGCTAGACGTGGGTCCCTTGCTCACTTTGCCACTGGATTCAAGCAAGCCTGGCTGATGACGGCTGAAATGCCAGAAACCGGTCCTAGGATGCTTGTTTCCGGTCCAGGGAAGACATGGCTTGGCAGTTCGGGCTGGACTGTTCCCATGAGGCACAGGGTCAGACTGATTTGCATATGGCCATGTCTGAACTGGGGTGGTGGAGTGAGCTAAAGAATGATGATGGATTAAACCCAGATCAGTTGACTGGGGGTGAGTGTTTGATTGGCTCAAACGTTCCGTCCATCATCCCCTTTTGTATCACTTACCCAGCTAGAGGCTGTTATCAGGGCTAAGTTATTGCACCAAACGATTAAGAGCTGACTGTATTCATGACAAGCTCCACAGAAGCTCCAAAGAAGCACAGGCACTGTGGCAGGTATAAGCAAACTTCTGCAGGTTTCTGAAATACTGGCGTTTTGCAGGCAATTTACACTTGACCTCTTAAGTTGCTTGAGGGTGAACAGGAGTGGGGGAGCAATTGAGGTGCAAGCCGCACAGGCCTCTAAGCCGGCTGCTTCCACACCACCAATGGTCAACCACGTGTCAGCTCACGTACAGTGGCTGACTCGCTACTTGCTCCATGATGACTCGCTCCAAACCCCTGCTCTCATTGCCACACACCGGAGAGCCGATCAAGGGAAGATCGAGGGGAACTGGCACAAAAGACCGCCACTGGAGCCCGGAGACCAAAGTCCAACCAAAGTCTGACTTCCTTGGGAGTATGCTGAGCGGCAGCAATCCCAGACTCACCCCTCACCTCTCCCCATACTCGTCCTTACTCTGCCTTGCTCTTTGGACATGACCTCTGGAGACCAGAATCCCAACCGCAGCTTCTCCTCAAGGAGGTGGCGGGGCTCAACCTCCTCCTCACTCGCACGCTTGCTCCCCGAACAGAAATTTCCTCCTCTACTGCTCCATGACATCACAGTCGCAATCATTGATCTACAAATATAAGTAAATTAAAAAAAGTACACAAGAGGGCATGGCATGAAAAAATATAATAGACATGGGCTCAACAACAAACAGGTATCTGTCATCAAATCTATCTGACCATCCGTATTTCTCATTATCAATGTTTAGAAATAGCAAGAGATAGAGAACATATAATTTACTGTCCTCCCTCATCTATAGTATTGCACTATTGCCATAGACACTACCTCCTGTTTCCGACCCTACCTAGCCAGTGTGGGAAAGCTTTTCCACCTTATACTTTGAGATCTGTGTTGTGCCATCACGGCCCACAGGACCAAAAAAAAATGGCCCACACCAGTTTCAAGCTGGCCCATTTGTTTATTTCTGCGAATGTTATCCAACAGATTCAGATGACAATCTGCTCCATTCAGCAGAATGGACTCCATACGTACAAAGAAAAAAGTACCAGACAAGAGAGAGAAGACGCACAGAATGACCAGGTCTTCTTTAGCACTGCTCTCTCCGGTATTTCATCTCTAGTTACAGCACGTTTGTGCACAGTGTATCTGGTAACAGAATGACTCACTAATCAGAAAGAGCACATGCTGAGTGTTAGTACTGGTGAAAAGCACAAAATATTTACAAGAGAAAAACAAGTATACTCACAGGCTTCAAAATGGTGGGCCATAGGAAACCTAAGCAAAGTAGGGAGAAAGTCACTAAATCCTAGAATCAAGTGTCGGATCAGTACTCTTCTGAGAAGGGAAGGTAGTACAGCAATACAACAAAGCAAAATGTAATCCAAAGAGCAAGGTCAGCATAACTAGCAACAGGTCAGGTAACCAAGGAATCACAGATGGGAAAAATAACACAGGTGGGTGACATGAAACTGTGAACAAACTATGCAGCAATGCAACAGGGAAAGCTGCCAGGCAGCTTCCTAAAGCTATTATACTGTGTAAATTGTGCCACTACCTGTTGTGATCTGAGAGTCCCACCCTTGACCAAGGTTGGCCTGCTCCTTGTGGCACTCTAGCCATCAAATGCCAGACCACCAACATTCTTAAAGAAACATGCCTCACAAGTCATCTTGTGGCAGTCCTCAAAGCCCGAATACCTTGCTAATTCCTGATGAATGAATGAATGAAAACACATTTATAAAGTGCATGGCTACCCGGAGGCATCCCAGCGCTAGGACTGAACACAAGAGGAAGGCGGAGAGACCGCAAAGAGCTAGGGAAACAAAAAAGTTTTCAATTGTTTGCGGAAGGCAACATGATTGGACACCTTACGAAGAGAAAGTGGAAGAGAATTCCAGAGTTTAGAGGCGTTATAGGAGAACAGGCGCCCACCACTCCTAGCCTTCTTAATCTTAGGAACCACGGCTAGATGAAGATCATCTGATTGAAGTTTCCTGTTGGCTTTATAGGGGCGGATCATGGCAGAGTTAATGGGGGGGCCGATCCCCTGCATGAATTTCTGAGCTAGGCAAAGTGCCTTGAATCTAATACGTTCCTGGACTGGAAGCCAGTGAAGAGAGACAATCGCCGGTTTCGCCGATTGGGGACTCCCATAAGAAGCCTGGCAGCGCTGTTTTGCACAGACTGAAGTTTAGAGACTACTGTAGTGGGGGCACCCAGGTACAGTGCATTGCCATAGTCCAGTCTGGACAGAATAAGAGATTGAACCAATACTTTTTTGGCTTGGAAGGGAAGGAGCGGGAAGACTTTACGGGCCATTCTGAGCAAGCCATAGCAAGTGGCTGCCGTCTTCCTAGCCTGTACTCTAAAGCTCAGGTCCTGATCCAGCCAGATGCCTAAGCTCTTGATTTCTGATTTGGGGACCGGGGGGGGGGGACCCATGCCAACTGCCCACATAGAGCTGGATTTGTAATTGAGGGGGTTGCCTAGTATCATGAGCTCAGTTTTCCCACCATTGAGCTTGAGCTGGGATGCGTCCATCCAACTCGAGATGTCCTCTAGGCAGGGGTAAAGGCTGTTAGTACTATGATCAGCTTGGTTTAACGCCACCACCAGTTGTGTATCATCGGCGTAGGTCACCATGTGAATTCCATAGGGAGCTACAACAGATGCCAGTGGGGCCATATATACATTAAAAAGGGTCGGGCTGAGCGAGGAACCCTGAGGGACTCCACTCAGTAGTGGGGTAGATTTGAATGCAAAGCTCTCCTCAAATACCTGAAAGGACCTTCCCTCCAGAAAAGAACACAGCCATTGAAGCGCCATGCCTGTTACTCCTATCTTCCTGAGCCGATGAGCCAAGATCCTATGGTTCACCGTATCAAATGCTGCACTCAGGTCAAGGAGTATAATGGCAGTCGAACCTCCTGAATCTAAAATTTTCCTGCTTTCCTCCACCACGGCTAGCAAGGCCGTCTCGGTACTCTGACGAGGGCGGAAACCGGTTTGCGAGGAATGGAGCAGGTTGTGGGTTTTGAGAAAACCTGAGAGATTTTGATTTACATGTTTCTCTGCCATCTTACCTATTCCTGGCAAGAGAGATATGGGGCGATAATTGCCCAGATCTGCTGTGTCCAAATTTGGTTTCTTCAACAGGGCTTTCACCATGGCCCCTCTCCAGGAGATAGGCACTGTTCCTGTGGACAAAGACGCGTTAATCAGGTCAGTCAGATTAGGGGCTATTATCGGAGCTACCTGTTTCAAGATGTTAATCGGAGCGGGGTCTCTAGGTGATCCGCTCTTTATCGTGGAAAGCAGAGTGAGGAGGGAATCTTGCGAAAGGGGGGGGGGGAACGCCTCTAATGTGTGTTCTGAAAGGCGTGAGTCGGAGTCCATCCGGTTATGGGAAATCTCGCCCTTGTCTGACTTATGCGGTAGGGATTTGAGGATGTTCTGAACCTTAGTGGTAAAATATTCTGCCAATTTATTACAACGTAGATCAGAGATGTCGGGTACTATACGTGGGACAGGGGCTTTAAGTAGTTTTTTTATGATACTAAAAGTTTCTCTGGGAGAGTTGGCAGCTGATAAGATCTTACCCTCATAGAAGGTAGCTTGGGCTTTTTTTATTTCTGCTTTGTAAGCACTAATAGCTGCCTTGTATTCCAGTTTCTTGCTGTCTGAGAAATCTTTCCTCCAGTGCCTTTCCTTGATCTTACAGCGCTGTTTTAGAATACGGAGCTCAGAAGAGAACCAGGGGGACTTATAAGGGCCATTGGTCTTTTTTATCCTAGTTTTTGGAAGGACCACATCCAATGAGTCTTTTATCCAGCTGGAGAAGTCCTCATTAGCCATAACTGGGCATGGATCCGATATGGGTCGGGTCCTTTCCAGTTCTCGAGTCCATTTCTCCAGGGGGAGTTTGGGCCAGGGGCGGACTTGGGTCCATATCGATTGACTGAAAGGTTCGATAACCTGTGGGGACCAGGAGAGGGAGACCAAAAAATGGTCTGACCAAGGGAGAGGAGTAGGCTCTTCCCCTTTAAGGTCCTCTAGACTAGAGAACACCGGGTCAAGAAGGTGTCCTTTAACGTGCGTGGGCTGCAGGATTTTTTGAGGCAGTTGGAAGGCCGTGAGATCCTTGGCCAATTCAATTGCATTTATCGCTCGTGGGTCGTCGAAATGAAGATTAAAATCTCCGAGCAGTGTGAGATTAGCAGCTAAGCTTGCTAGGTTAACCACTGCCTCCAGCACGGATTTATCAAATGTTCCCACCGCTCCCGGGGGGCGATAGATAAGAATGCCAGTGAGAGAGAGCAGTGGTGAGAATTCAATGACAAAATGGGCGTTCTCACAGTCTGAGAGGGGTTCCCAAGCAAGCGACAGATGAATTGTTCCTTATAGATAATGGCAATCCCCACCTTTACCTGTTGTTCTGTCTACCCTCTGTATCACGAGACCAGGAGGGAGTGCTTGCACAATATCTGGCTCAGAGCTGGGGTTAAGCCAAGTTTCCGTTAGGAACAGCACATCCGGGTCAGAGTCTTTGAGTAGCATCCAGATCTCTGTAGAGTGCTTGGGCAGGGATCTACAGTTTAATAAAAGGATTTTATACTGGACCTTAGCTAAGGTGGATACTGAGTTATTGATAGTAAAATTACACCTACAGTGGGTGCAATTTCCGGGGAACTGTTCCGGCGTGAAGACCTGGGCACAGGCAGTTCCTACAGAGCCGCCCAGCTGTTTAAGCTGAGTGCTGGAGTAACAAAGTCGATTTGGGGGAAGAGGAGCAGGGGTTCTGGCCCCTGGGCCCGGTCGGACGCGGACGGACGCAGACGGGCTTGCCTTCGGTGCGCCAGCGGCGCGCCCGCTGCGCGCGTCCGCTGCGCGGTCGCGTCATCACGCGCTTCTATCTCTATCAAACTGCACCGGGAACAGCAACTAGACTGCTGACCCGGCGTTCGACGAGGAGCGGAAGTGAGTAAGCTCCTTCAACCCCAGTGCACTTAGCACAGCTTTGTCCCACCCCACACACAGTAAATATTTTTTTAAAAATCACCAAATTAAAACCAAGTTAAGAGCAGATTTTTTAAAACAGATTCAAAACAGTTTAACTCGCAGCAGAAGGCGCTAATACAATTTTAGCCAGCAAAGTCACTCTCAACACACGAGTGCTCTGCCTCCGGTCTCGTGTCTCAGTCCCTGATACTATTTGTCAGTGCGAAAGTGGATGACAGGCCACTCCAACACTTCCCAAGGCAAGTCCTATCTAGAAAAAGCGGTTGTGATTTGCTTATATGTGTACTCCATGGATACAACATCAATCTATTGGAAATTGTATTATGGCTGTCTGCATGGGCGATGCAGAGCTATGTTTTCTTCTTGGTGCCTCCCTGGTCCCTGTGAAAAGAAGGAGGCAAACCCTACTCCACAACACTGTGCTAGTTACACTGCTTCCGCACTGAGCCACAGACATTATGGAAGCTCTGACAAAGGGTCCAGAGCAGCTGCAGTTAGAGTGGGCAGTGGGGTTGGTGTGGGAGGGAGGCATCTCACCTGTGTGCAGTCCTTCATTTTCAACCAAATAGAAGAGGGACATATGGAGTCAGCACAGGGATGAGGCATAGCAAAATGACGTCCTACTCTGAATTTACTATTAATGAGGGCAGGCTTTCAGTGTATCAGAATTGCAAGTGCTTAGAAGATCTTTTCTGTCTGCTCTCTCGCTCCGTTAGGAAGCAAGGACCCCTTCTTGGAAACAGCCCTATTTTGCAAGGGGAATGTTGCATCTAGACTTCCTCCGTAAGTCTTGTGAGACACACGGCGTTGAGCAGCCCTCCGCGCTGTTGTGTCACGAAGATTCTCAAGGGAACGTTGAGGAATGAAGCGGGGAAAGAAACCGTTGTGAGCTGGCTAGCAGCTCCCTCCTTACGTTACCTATTTACAATAAATCGTACAATTATTTCCGGGTTGCATTCACCTCTTTTCAATGGCAACGAGTGGCGAGAACCAGGTAACAAGGAGGAGAGCACCTTTTTAGGGTCAGCAACCTCTGCTCGGAGTAACGTCTGTCACCACGCCACGCAGCACTGTTGTGACAGCAGGAAAATAGGACTCACGCCAGGATTTGCCCGAGCATTGCTGGTGCATTGTTTAATTTGGGTTTAACTAATTGCAGAGCACTTAGCGGCACATGTGGAGTGCTCAAGCCCCTACATGCGCAGCATGAGCCGATGCTCCTCACAAGCGTCTCTATTGTTTATCGAGAACGGATGCGCACGCAGCCGAGTGCTGAAACACTGGAACACGCCCTATTTCCTCTAGAAAGCATGACAAAGGGACACCCGTTGGAGGCCATTTTAAAGCTTTGGACATTTCCTAATACATCTATATAGGAAATGTGATAATCCATGTAGAACGTTTTCTTTTCCACACGTTTTTATACTTTTATTATCGGCATGCTTGGAGATCCCGGTGGCAATCTGATATTTTATGGGCTTATTCCTGGTGATGCACACACCCGCTGTGTAAATCCACAGTTTTGGTTTAAACATTTTAACATTAAACATTTTCATCCTTTTGCTTTATTGGGTATATATAGTTTATTGGAGTATAGGAAAGGCAATTGGCACCAGCATTATTTTTGAACATGCCAGGAGAGCCAAATTTCATTTTGGATGAGTGGAAGGAAGGGTTCAAGCATATGTTGCAGCTGTAGGTGGTGAAATATTTTCTGCAATAAGGATATTAGCTATGCTCAAGCATTTTTTGGGAGCAGAAGGTAGAAGCATTTAAAGCCATTTGCCAGCTTTACCTGATGTAGGTGATGAGGATTCAGATAGAGAGGTCTGTGAGATGGCAATGCAGCAATTAGATCTCAACTTTGGAAAAAAATGAGGTGGTGGAGCTTTATACATTTTTTAAACAAACACAGTTGCTAGCGGAGTCTGACAAATTTTTAGCTGCACTTAGGTCGTTAGCGTCTACCTGCAATTACAAAGGATTTCTCGATGAAATGTTACGAGACCAATTAGTGCAGAAAATGAATGATAAAAGGGTTCAAGAAAGATTGTTGAACACTGAGGGCTGGACTCTACAAAAAGCTGTGGAAGTCACCAAAAGAGCAGAGAGCACGGATGAAGGAGATGGCAGCTGTAGACGTGAGAAGACTGTATGTTCAAAGTGTCGTCTATAAGATATCTAGAGAGAAGAAGGAAGTGATGGATTCCCTGAGGAAAAGCAATTGGGGAGGAGGGAGGACATTGATATGCTAGAAGTGTGGGTGGAAAGAGCATGTGGTGACTACATGTTCAGCGCTGGGTCAAGTATGCAGGAGGTGTAAAATGAAGGGACATTTTGCTAGGGTTTGTAAAGGAAAGGGGTTTCAAAACAATCCTTCTTTTGACAAGAAAAGTATTAATATGTTGCATGACGAGCAAGGGGAGCAGGAAGAATTTTAGCTGGAAGTGAGTGAGGTGGGAGATGAGGGGGTGAGAGATCATCTGTTTTGTGGCATCACCATCGACGGTGTGGAAGTGCAAATTATGGCTGATTCTGGGGCCAGTTACACATTGGTGGGGGAAAAGTGGGGAGTAAGATTTCCTGGGAAGGAGTTATTTCCTCCAGACATCAGGCTGGTAGCTTATGGGAACAAACCCCCTGACTTGGTGGGTCATTGGATGGGCACGCTTTAGTTTCAAGGTAAAAAGATGTTTTCTAAAGTTTATGTGGCTAAGTATGGGTCAAATTTGTTGGGTTGATCACAACAGAGAGCGCTTCAGTTCAAGTTGGACCCCAATATTCATGACCAAGTGTTGGGAGCTATGACCAAAGTGAGCGTGGTAACTGAGAGCAAGTGGGAGAGTGAATTGCTGGCTATGTTCCGGAAACAACCAGTTTTATTAAAGGGGTTCCGACACAAAATCATCTTGAAGGATGGACCTGTCCTGTTGCACACATACCTCAAAGGGTGCTGTTGGAATTGAGAGAACCTTTGAGGAAAGAATTGTTGAGGTTGTGTCATGAGGATGTCATAGAAGAAATTGAAGCTTCTGAGTGGTTGGCCTCTGTGGTTTTAGCCAAAAAAGGTACTGGGGATTTGCGGATGTGTGTGGACTTGCGTGATTTCAACAAATGTATTTGGATCGATATTCATCCCTTGCCCAACGTTGGTGATATGTTGATGACAGCCAAAGGAGCCAAACGTTTCTCTCCGCGGGACTTATCAGCATATCACCAGATCGCACAGCATCTGGAGTCAAAGTCCCTTACTTCTTTAGTCATTGTTGAAGGGGCTTACTGGCTCAAGCGCATACCATTTAGACTGGCATTCACGGCAGCGGTATGTCAAAGGGCCATGCACCAACTATTTAAGGATGTGGAAAAAGTGACTTATTTTCAGGATGACATCCTGGTTTTTGGGAAAGATGTGGAATAGCATGATGGTATGTTGAGAAGAGTATAGAAGATTTTGCAGGAATGGGGGTAGACCATTAAGAGGGAAAAGTGCAAGATTGGTGTGGAGGGTGTGGAGTATTTGGGACATTAGCTGAGTGACATGGGGTGGCGCCCAAATTGAAGTTGGTATGGGCCATTGAGGAGGCCACTTAAAGACCAATTGAGGTCATTCTTAGGATTCGCAGAATATTATTCACGTTTTGTTCCCATGTTTTCTGACAAAACTGTATCCATGAGGAAGCTCATGGCAAAAAATGTCGTATTCAATTGGGATGTGGAAAGTCGGAAGGAGTTTGACATTATCAAAACATTAATTGAACAGGCTCCTGCCTTGAAGCCTTTTGACACAAGAGATGAATGCATAATAGATACTGATGCGTGGTGTAAGTTTGTGTGCGGTATCGCTCCAACAAAGTGATGGAAGGGAAGTGACCATAACCAGAGGCGCTGAGTTGTCATATTCCACCATTGAAAGAGAAGGCTTGGCGTGTTGTCGGGGTGTGTGTCATTTCTGAAAGTTTGTGTGGGGTACTGACTTTGTGATCCACACCGACCATCGACCTTTGGTGGAGGTGTTTGCCAAGTAAGGTACTGGACAGGTTTCCTCAGAATTACCAAGTGGGTTTTTGAGTTTGATGGAATACACTTTCAGGATAGAGTACATGCCAGGAAGGAAGAACGTGATTGCGGATTGCTTGTCCAGGTTACCTGTGGAAACTGAGGATGAGAGGGTTGAGGAGGAGAAAGAATAGCAGGTGGCTAGTGTGGATGCGTTCACTGAGGGTCAGATATCGCATCTAGAATGGGTGAAGGCAGTAAAAGAGGATACCTTGTTACAGGAGGTGAAGGAGTATTTGGTCAAGGGATGGCCAGCCAAGGATAAATCATTCTGATATGGCTGAGTCGTTCAGGAACATTGACACAGAGTTGTCCATCGAGGATGAGGTTGTTTTTAAGGGTGATCTGTTGGTTGCACTAGAAGGGTTGAGGAGTCACATAGTGAACTTGGCTCATGAAGGGCATGCTGGCATGAGTGCTAATAAGCACAGGATAAGGTCTGAGTACTGATGGCCTAGATTTGACAAAGAAGTTGAAAGGACGATAGGAGATTGTTTATCCTGCGCGTGGAGTGTCAAATCTCAAAAGACGGTAGGTTATCTCCCGGTGGAAGTAGATAAAATGGATTCACCTTGGAGGAAACTGGGTTTGAATATCTCGAGTCCGAACCGTGTATTGAATTTGTGACCCAAATTTGCCATGGTGCCCATTGATTATAATTCCAGGTGGCCAGAGATAAAGTTTACTTATCATGTTACATCCCTGGATGTGATGAGATTTTTGGAGGAATTATGGCACAGGGAAGGTGTACCAGAACAGATGGTGACAGACAATAGTGTGCAGTTTATCTCTCAGGAGATGGAAGAATTTCTAAGTAGGTATGGGGTTGAACACATAAGGTCTTCAGTATACTTTCTTCAGAGTTATGGTCTGGTTGAAAGGTAGAACAGAATCTTGAAGGAGGGTCTTCAACTGGCATTGTGCCAGGGTCATCAGTGGAAGAGGGCAGTGGAGAAATTGGTGTAGGCTTATCGTACCACGCCCTTCAGTGTCACAGGAAAGGTGCCGTTTGAGGTTATGTATGGAAGGGAAGCAAGAGAAATGTTATCCAAAGGAGTGTAGAGGAAAAATTGGACAGACAACGTTGATGGACCTGGAAAAGGCTCGTCGTTGGAGAATGGGTGCGCATGAGGAAAGGACTCAGAGAAGAAAAAGGGTTGGTTAAATTCTCCGATCCGTTACAGGGGAGGAAAGTGTATCCCTACAATGTAATATTGAGTGATGGTAACATATGGAATTGCAAGAAAATTGTGACAATTGTGGTTTGCTGTGTGAGGAGTTGAATGGAGGGTGGCAATGTTGTTGACAATGTTTATGTAGGTGGAGAACAGGATACGGATTGTAAAAGAAGGCATGGCGGATGAAGGAGTGAAAGACACAGTGAAAGTGATGTTGTGATTCAGCCTACATGGTTTAGGCAGAAACTGGCGTGGCATGATGATTATGTCATGAAGTGAGCTCTTCTTTGTGGTGCGGTGTTAGGTGCTATTCACTATTTTATCATGCCATGTTTTGAGTTATATCTTTTTGCTCTTTAACATTCCCTTTTAATTTTGTGCATATTCGTTTGTATGCTTTTCTGTGCATATGTTTAAGGGTCACCTTTGGTGACATACATGAAGGAACCTAGATATTTATGTACAGTGTCTCATGGGCATGTTTTTAGTAACTTGTAGTTATCTTTTTCATTCACGTTGTGTTTCTTATTGTTGTATGCTGTTGGTTTTTTACTTATTAGGTTTTAGTGATTAATATGGGAAGGGAGATGTGTTGCAGCTAGACCTCCTCTGGACGTCTGCACAAGACACGCGGCGTGGAGCAGCACTCCGCGCCACGTGTGTCGTGAAGATTCTCGAAGAAACATTGAGGAATGAACCGGGGAAAGAAACCGTTGTGAGCTGGCTGGCAACTCCCTCCTTATATTACCTATTTCCTATAAATCGTACAATCACTTCCTGATTGCAGTCACCTCTTTTCAGTGAACCATCCATAATTCAACAAAATGATCATTGATGCATCATTCATGCCATCCTAGTCATCAAATCATAGATTATAAATTAATACAGCAGTCTTTGTATCTAGCATAATTCCTCTTGGTGTTGCAAGACATGGTATCTGCTTCATAGGACACACCAGTGTTGGTGCTGACACAGAAGTACAAAGAGGGCTTTGCATTTCTGACCTAAATAGTTATACATGAAGAAGCTCAATAGGCTTCATGAAAATGAGAACACCGCTTACCAACATTGACCAGGCAATGGGCCTGTTTCTGCTTTCCGTTGTCAAAAGGGTCTGTTGGATTTACAAACTGAAGACTATTAACACACAGTCTGGCTTTAAAACTTCAATGAAGTGCAATAGGACTAATAGTGGGCATTGCATAATCCTGGATTTGTATTTCACAAATTTCTTTCTTTTCCATGTTTTCTGACAATGCAGTGACCTCATAGAGATGGGTTGCCTTCCATAACTACAAAGAGTAACAGAGATTTTTAGTGAGTTTACTGAGTTGTGCACTTATCTTGAACCGTGCATCTGTTAAATGTGCCATGCAGGTTGGCTATCGCAATCATGAATCTGTTCCTGCTGGTAAAGTTGGTTGTTTAAATGTAAAAAATACAACACTGAGGGGTCAGCTTGGTCTCATGCAACGTGAATAAGATGTGGGCCATGCTTTGGAGCTCTGCCTTCTTCCCACAGCCTGCAAAGGACTTTTCACAGATCCCATTCTGTATTAGTGTTGTCAGAGATGCTGGCAGGGCATTACTCTGGATGTTTCTTCCAGTCATTTCTACATTTTTTATTACATTATCCTATTCTCCACCTATATCTTTGCAATAACAAAAACTGTTTAGCACTATGAGCAAGTGTTTCTGCTGAATCTAAGATATGATTTTATTTTACATAATGTGACAGCCCAATTTAAGACATCTCATACAGCTCTTTTGAAGTTTGACCCAAGATTTTAGTTTGGAGGAATAACCCTCGAAGAGGTCGTGGGTGGTCTAAAAAAGAAAGATGGGGGGCATTAAAGAAGTTTTGGTCTGTGCGTTTTGGAGTATAGAACAACGGCTTACTGTGTTGTACTTAACCTAGTAACACAACTTGGAACAGCTTTTCCAGACCATGTTTCAGACCTCCTAACTGCAAAGCACTCTATTTCTCACATGGCTAAGCATGGATTTCTTAAACACTTGAAATAACATTTGTAGAAAAATGATGCTGTTAATACCCTATTTGGTAGCAAGGCCAAGCTCAAAGCTTCAATTCTTTATGAAGTTATGATGTGAAAAGACTCAGCCTAGGAGACTGCAAATTAGCTACAGCCTTTGAAGAGCACAGTGTGTGGACACACAAATTCTAAAAAGAATGAAGGTTTAATACTTAGCACTATCTGGTCAAGGACTGAGCTGAGACGGAGAAGGTTGAACCTATCAGCTATCAGTAAAGTCGGGCCATAGCAAAAAGTACCCTCACAACCAGTCCTAAAAAAACAGAAGTGAGTGGACTAATCATGGAACTTAATATCACAGTGCGTGACATCACAGGAAGTGGTATCACAACCAATGACCTCACAAGAAGTGACATCAGATCTTAAGTCCTCACAAATATGTTTAGCAGGTTTATCATGAGCACATTTGAGAGCATTACAATATTTAGCAAATAAGATTTTGCGTCGGGGTTGTACCAAAAAAGTGATGCAAACCTGACGCAAAATCAGAGCCTCAACTTATACAATTATGTTTTCAAACCCTGGCACAAAGAAATTGGCAACAAGGAGAAACGTGGTAGTAAATCTGTTCTGCTTAACTGGTTGGAAAATTTGCATGTTAAAATATCTTATGGGGTTAAGGCACCTGCTGCAGAGATTTTTGGTCCAAACTAAATCGATGGGAATAATAATGGTAAGAAAACTCTGGAGGTTAAAGTATTTTCTGCAGAGAACTGTGTTTTGTTTAGTCCCAGTTTTGAATCAAAGTAGCATAGAGGGTTCATATGTCTCCTACAAAGCACATTATGTAACACGCAGATGACAGATTTCTATTTTATGTAAATAGGTAAGTGGGTTACTGCTTTTAACAAAGATCCTTTTGTTACTTGCTGTTCATAAATTGTAATCTTTCTAATATGTCAAAGTGAGCTACGAAGGACATGTGGCACCTTGTAACTCTCACTGTGTTATGTAACCCATCCTGTACATTGATTTCCACACATATCATTTATTTTCAATGTATGTCATTACTGACCTTTTCAATCTTCTCTTTCGTTTTTCTTACTGATGAGTGGAAGTCAGATCAAGTAACTCCTATACTAAAAAAAAACAAATGCCAACCCTGATATTCTCTCAAACTATCGCCTCTTTTCTCTACTACCTCAGCTAGGAAAGTGCCTCGAATTCCACTGAAAACAAACAACTGGCCGCATATCTGGAAGAGCACAAGATCCTAGACCCCGTACAATCAGGTTTCAGAGCAATGCACTAGTGTCAGTCACAGATACCATTAGACTCTCATTGGATGCTGGTATTGCAGTAATAGTGATTCATCAGGACCTGTTGGCAGCGTTCAACACTGTATTCATTTTTATATTTAATATATATGGTCCTGTCAAGCCTGATCCTGATTTTTGGCATAACATTAAAATAAAATTGGCTTCGATTAAATAATCCCAACATTATTGCAGCAAGAGATATTAATCAAGGGTTAGACCCTTTTACGGATAGGAAATCTAAATGCAAATTTAATCCTGATAAATCCCATAAATCATTTCAATCGCCCATTGCCACTCGTCCATTATTTGATGTTGAGAAAGCTTGTAACCTGATACTTGTGAATTTACGTTTTTCTCTAAAGTACATATCATGTCTAGAATTGATTACATTTTAGTTTCTAAGTCCTTACGTCCTTCTATTCAGTTCTTAGAAATTGGCTCCATTTTTATCTCAGATCATGCCCCTTTTTATCTTCTTTGATTTATCCCTCAATATTCTAAAATGGGTCGTTGGAGATTCAACAACTTTCTTCTATCAGACAACAATTTTATTACAGAAGCTACTGCTTTTAATAATGATGTTTTTAAAAATCAACCAGCCTATCGAGTCTGCCATTCCTAATAATTGGGATGCTTCCAAAGCTTCCTTTCGTGCCTTTATATAGCTTATTCAGCTAAAAGGAGAAAGATAGTAAATTCCCAATACACTACATTACTACAGCAAATTAAAACATTTGAACATACTTACTTTACTTCTAAAGCTTCCTCTGATTTACATGAACTGGTTACAGCCATGTCTATCCTCAATTAACTTGCCATCACTGATGCATGAAAAGTCCTACTTAAGGTTAAATTGAAATATCATGGCAGTCAAAATAAAGCAGGTAAAATGTTGACTAATTATTTAAAAATTAAATCTGAGTGTAAACATATTGGGCACATTCTTAATGAACTCACCATTAACATTGGGTCCTCAGATTCTGATATTTCTTGCGTCTTTCAAGATTACTACAAATCATTATATACAGAAGATACCAATCCCTCAGAACATATTAAGACTTTTTTTTAATGGTCTTCCTAATCCTCCTTCCATCCCTGATAAATGTAAACCATTATATGCCCAAATAACTCTTCAAGAAATTATGGATTCTATCAAATCCCTACAAAATGCTAAAGCCTCAGGCCCAGACGGTTTTTCTATTGAACTACTTTCCTCTTTTCATCTATATTTGCCCCTAAATTACTTGAACTTTTTAATTCTTTCTTTTCAATTCAAAGTCTAGTGGCTCTTTTCTGGAGGCCCTAATTGTTATCATCCCTAAGCCTTACAAGGTTCACACCGTTTGTAAAAACTATTATCCTATTTCTTTAATTAACTATGATTGCAAAATATTTGCCAACATTCCAGCATCTCGCCTTGAAAATGTTGTTCCCCTTCTTGTCAAATCTGATTAATCTGGTTTTATTAAGGGTAGACTTAGTGCAGATAATGCCAGAATGTTTCCTAATATTCTTGCATTTGGTAAGAAATATCACTCCCCCCTTTCGGCCCTGTCTCTCAATGCTGAAAAGGCATTTTACTGAATTAATTGACAATTTATGTTTACTACTCTTCATTGCTTTGGCTGCCCTAAATTTATTTAATGTATAAAATTATTATAATCTGACCCTCGTTCCAGTGTTTTGGTCAATGGACGCTTTTCCGCTTATTTTAATTTATATAGATGTACCAGACAAGGTTGTCCCCTCTCCCCTTCGCATTATATTCTTTGTTTAGAACCCTTCCTTGAATGCATTTGTTATAATAATACACTTGTCTCTAGGTTTAAACACAATTTCCTTGAAACTAAGTTATCGGCTTACACTGATATTTTGATATACATGTCTAATCCCCTGTCCTCCTTAGTTCCTTTTTTTTTTTTACAAGAGATCAATTTATGTTCTAACATCTCTGGTTATAAACTAAACATCTCTAAAATACAAATTTTACAATTTAATTCCTTGTGTTATCAATATATGTTTGCTAATATTAATTTTACATTGTATCATTCCAGAATTAAATACCTGGGTGTTTGGTTTTCTCCTACTATTTCCAGCATAATTAGCCACAATTTTAATACTTTAAAGCTTAAAATTCAGAAATTACTCACATCATGGTCTCCTCTCTATTTATCATGGTGGGGTAGATAAGATACACTCAAGATGATGATTGTGCCACACGTTCTTTACACACTATCAATGTTACCTTTCAAAATACCCAATTACTACTTTTCCCAGATTCATTCTATTTGTACCAAATTTCTCTGTAGTAACAAGCACTCACGTATTGTCTAAACTTAAATGCCCAAAGAATGAAGGAGGTGTCAGTTTTCCTAATTTTGAGTTATGTCACTTTTCTTTTTTAATCTGACATTTTGATGCCTTAATTAATGGCTTTCAAGACTCTCCCATACCTAGATGGATTGTATTTCAATGCTCTTCACTGAAAGATTTTTCATTTAATGATGTGGTTTATATGTAAAGTTTTACTTTTATTTCCAGCATTTGTTACATATAATATTTTCAGCGGGTTTCGATTTTTATCAATGTTTTCTAGCCTCTTCCAATTAGTATAATAAATGTATTAAATTTTGTCGCCAATCGTTATATTTTAAACATTAACAAGAGAAGGGTATTATATTTGTTCAACAACTGGTAAGATATAACTCTGTTATACCTTTTCCCCAACTACAAACACAATATAACTTATCGAGCTCTTTTTTACAGAAATATAACCTAACATTGTCTGCTCTTCAATCTTTTTTAATGACTTATAATTTTCCTCCTGACCCTGCACCAATCACACCCTTGACACCATTACACAATATTGATCACAATTCGATTCCCAAAGCTGCTTATATAAACAAGATTTTATTACCAACAACTGTACGATTAAAAATTTCTATTGACTTAATATGGGAAACTGATCTTTCTGTGTTGTTCCCTGTTCATCTATGGGATAACATATGGCTTAAAGTATATAATACCTCTAAAGCAGCTTGTATCACAAAATCTCTATTTTATGTTTTGTTTATAATAGAGCTGTTGTTACTCCAGAATGTATCTCTAAATTTGATCCAACTACCTCTCCATTATGTTGGTCTAGTTCTACCTCCAATGGTACTTTAACTCATTTACTCTACTACTGTTCTCATGTGTTTAATTTTTTTAAAGTTATATGGTCCATATGTTTAAAGATCTTCCAATGTAATATTCAACTATCAATTCAGAATGTTTTCTTTGGCTGTATGTCACCTGACTTTGATCATATTTCGCATAAACCTTTGTTGTTTGATCTTTTCATTGCACTTGCTTTTAAGGTTATACTTCCCTGTTGGAAAGATACTTCTAAATTTTCTGTATCAACATGGTGGAATTTTATTTGGGATGAACATAGAATAGCCAATGTTTCTTCATTATCGGAATGCCGGGCGATTAAATTGGATTGGTTACCCTTTACTACATATCTATCTTCTCAGTCACCTGTACCTTAGTTCTCATATTTCTACTTTTCTCTCTGTTTCTTTCAATCCTTTCCTCTCCTCTTTCTTCTTTCTGTATCACTCCATTTCTTCTCTTTTTTCCCTGTCTGTTTCTTTTTATATAAAATATGACTACGTTCTACTCATAAGCTTGTTACTGGTTTTAACATCCTTAGTAATTGTATTACTATGTAAGTTCTATTGCTATTGTTTTACACTTACTATGTATATTGTTATTGAATCTTCAATAAAAAATATTTAGCAAAAAAACAAAACAATCTGATGTGCATAGTGAACCCCAAGTGATTTACCATAACCAAAAAAAACGTGAAGCAGTGAACAAGGTACATTGTATATTGGTTTAACAAACAACCATATAATATATTATTTATGGGTAACACAATGACACTGTTGTAATGCTGAATGTCATCAATCATTTATTTGAGAAAATGTTGATGGCGTTTTGACCCTTTGAGATATTAGAGGGTCTCTTCTGGACAGAGAATAACCTGGGGAAACCTACCAAGAAAAGGTAGAGATTAGGAGTGAAACAATACTGAATAATGGACAATGAGGGTAAAACGTATGGGGACTAATATTGCTCCAAACTTGGCAAATCTGTATGTGGATCACTTTGAGACCAAGTTTGTGATGAATAAAATCCATATGACAGTAATATACAATGTTGGAAGAGATTTATAGACAACATTTTTATGATCTGGTCAGATTTCATTTCAAGACCGGAGGCTACCATTATGCATTAATCTTTTAATTGCCATTCCTGCAGCACCTTTAAAGAACTTTCAAACAATACAACATCAATATTGAACCAGAACTCTGTAGTCCATAAATAGTCCCTTCACGGAGCACTTGTTCTCTTTTAAATGTTGCTCCTGACGAGATAAGTACTATTTATATTCCACTTAATTACTTAGCTATATCAATTTGTTGACTATAATCTGGATGCTTTGAATGCAAGTTATTTTTAAAGAAGCTTCTAATTTATAGAAGCGTAGGTTATGTAGGCATTAATATTTAGAGATGTATTACTTAAGTATAAGGGGTTTTGAGCATGTTTGTCTAGGAGTAGGAGAGTGCAAGTTTTTGCTTGTAATAATAGTACAGAACAATTGTACACATTTAAACTTGTAATTAAAAAGTTTACCAGCAGTGTCGCCAGGTGGAGAAAGAGGCCCGTGTAGCCTTCTCTCAGATCTCAAGTTAGAGCAGGAGGCATACACGCGCTGGTTTCAGCCCGGCGTGAGACTCAGCGCGAGCCTGGGTGCATTGGTGACTGCCGATAGAGCAGAAGGCCTGCACGCGCCGTTCTTGGACTCCTCAGGTGCGCGGAGCGGTTCAGCAAGTGTGACGTGGACCACTGACTGCACGCGCATGTTGGTTAGAAATGAGGAGCAGCGTCTCTGTGTAGATGCATACGCTTAATAGGATTGGCTCACCGTGATCATGCAAGATTAAAGCGCCCATCTTAAATTGGAAAAAAAAAGTAATTGAATGCACTTTAAATACAGAAGCACTCTATAATAATACCATTAAGAGTAATGGCGTTTCCTCTGTAAAGGATGACAAAGACTAGAGGAGGCTTTTAAGGATAGAGTAGAGAGTACTTTAGAATATTAGGTTTGTTTAAGTAGGTTTTAAGGTTTTTCGTCATTATATTTTATGAGCTTATATTATAGTTTAGTAAGTAGAGTTGTGAGGTTATGGATTCGGAGCAAGGAAGTAGTATGGAGATAACTGGGGCTAGAACAAATGAGATGAATAAAAAACTGATTCAACAAGAGATGACGGTGCAAGTCAAGGAGACTATAGATAACATTTTAATGGAGAAAAGGAGAAAGGATATGGAGTCATGTGAGGAATTTTACTCTTTATCAGAGGAGGAGGAAAGGAGAGAGAAAGGAGGAAAGAGGTTGAAGAAGACTAAGCATTTGGAAGGTAAAAAAATGAATAAAAAAGGGAAAGATGGATTTTCCTCCATAAAAAAGAAAGGTGTCCTAAGTGGCACACAAATGAAAGGCATCTCTAATGGCACGCAAAAGGGTAAGTGTCTAGAATGACACACAAGATAATGAGTTTAATGATTTAAATACGGTTTCATTGACTGATGAAAGTAAGGATTTGGACAAATATGTATTTGACATTCAGCAAGATGATGAGTTTGAAGCTGAATATGAGTATAATCAGGGTTCAACCTCTAAGGATGTGTTGAAGAATCCGTTGGAAGAAGAAATGTTCTCTCCTTATAAGATAAGATAAGACATCCTCGGAGTGGTGAGTGGTGGCCTACGGAGCATGTAAATTCATAAAGGAATGGTTGCAAAAACCGTTAAATAAAGAGGAGAGAAGGATGTTAAAGCCAGAGTGCTCTAGGCAAGTGATAGATGAAAAGATGTGTTTTACCCCTAATTTTGACCCGGAAATGTTCCGTTTTTTATTTAGGCTGGGCAGAGACCCACATAAAGGCCTGGAACGAACATTTAAACAGTGTCATGATAAGGTGTTTGAAGTCCTAGGCACAATTGGTAGGATATGTGATATGACTGAAGAGGTGCATATTAATGACAGAGTAGTGGACTTAGAGTTACTTTGAGGATGAAACCAGAGGGTGATAAACTGTCTAGGCAATGCTAATGCCGGATTGATGGTGGAAAGGAGAAAGGCCATTTTAATAAAGATAAGCCCTAATTTGGGTGACATGGTAGACAAAGAACCTAGCAAAGATGCAAAAGTTTTATTGTTTGAAGAAGGCTTGGTTAAAAGTCTGGGGAAATTTGTTGCGACATTTACCACTTTAGATAAGGCGCAGGTGAATATGACAAAGGTTTTTGGTGGTGGTGTTTTTGGTAGGGCCAGTAGACGGAGACTTTCGACTGGCCAAGGAATGCAAAGTTCCCACTATAATAAACAATTTAGAGGAAATGGTAAGGGTTATCAAGCCTCAACAGGTTTCTACCCGAGCAGAGGTAGAGGCGGACAATCAGGAAGAGGAAAACTTTCAAGACGAAATCAACATTTCCAAGGATCCGAAGGTGAGTATGGGGACTATTTCTGGTTTTTCTCAAGGCAAAGTAAGAGGACAATTAAGCAATTATGTGGAAAAATGGGAAAAGTTTAACAAAGATTCATGGTCTTAAAGACAGTACAAGGATTCCTTGACCTTTTAACCTTCAGATTGGAAAACAATCAAAGAAGAAGGAGCTCTTAATCACCTCATGGAATCTGGCAGGGCTCTCATCTACCCTGACACTGAAATCTGGTCGATAATTTCTTCAAAACAGCAACATCATATGCCTGCAGGAAACTTGTGCATTAAACCTCACAGTATTATATGGCTTCCATGAGTTCTTTAAGCCGGCAACACGCGCAAGCTTATTTGGCAGGCCATCAGGTGGCCTTTCAATCTTCATAAAGCAATCAGCTAAAATTGAAGTATTCTCATGCACCCAAAACCATGGGGGGCTGCAAGCAGTATCAATAAAAGGGTTAAGACTCAGTCAGAGGGCCTTCCCTCTGCTCCTAATCAACTGCTACTTTAACCCTCAAAAAACCCGAAAGCACGCGCAATGGTCTCTCTTTGTACAAGCTTAGAAGAAATTCTTGTGTCCTATCCCTCCCATGAAGTAGTGATTATGGGGGATTTTAACACCAAGTCCCTGAGCAAAGACTCCAAGACAGTACAAATGAGCAAGGAATAGGAACAAGTCAACAAGCTACTTGCCTCATTTAACTTAAAGTCTGCGGATCAAGTCATGACACGACCCACGAACTTGCGTTGTCCCACATTTAAAGGTATTTCAACAATTGACTATATTTTCATGTCCCTCCCGTTGGCAGATCACCTTTGGAATTTTTTTAATAATTCCAGAAGGAAGGGATCAGAATCCCCCAGTCTTAACCCTGGACCTAGGGCACCCGACAGCAGACAAATATTTAGGGTTAGGCATTTCAACTGGAGCAGAAATAAAGACTTTAGTCAGGAGAATCAAATGGCGACCCTTTCATTCCACACAGGTGGTCAAATGGCTCAGCAACAGAACCAACACCTACAACAACCGAACTGGGGGACAAATTGTAACTCAATAGGATACAATGACCAAAGTACTGTTAGATACCATCCTGGGGTCCAGGTGCTGTTCGCAATCCATAAAGCCAACGCAAACCTACCCATAGAAACAGTTGCCCATCTGGGACATTAATCCTTCACAGAAGAACCTAAGGAGAACCATCCGACTATGTATAATCAACCCCACGAGCAAAAATTTAAAGACAGTACAAGACTTGTGGAAAGCTCATAAAAAAGTTAGTTGGGAACTTAAGATAGCACAACAAGAAAAGGAGTTGCAAAAGATATTCAGGATGCTTAAGGAAAGATCTCTTGCTCGTTTCTGGAATTATGTGAACAAATTAAAATCACCCTACCCAACAAGGGAAAACGCAGTTTCTAAATCTGGATGGGAGAGGCATGTTACCAGCCTTTTTCCCGCTCATCACAAAATAGACAAAAAGAGGCCCATCCTGCAGCAAATAGGAGACCCACAAAAATTAACCTCACCATCTCAAATTGTAAAACTAATTAAAGACATGAAAGGTGACAGATCGTATGGCCCAAACGGTCTCCCAACCGGCATCTTTAAATGTGCACCAGAGTACTGGGCATCTCTCCTGACCCCGCTTTTCAACTCAGCCTACAGCCTGGGCCACATTCCAGAAGCTTGGAGAGGTTCCACCCTATGCCCGATATTTAAAAAAGATGATACCTTCAAGCCCTTTAATTATTGCCTAATAGCTTTGCTAGACTTGGAATGCTAGAACAATATGATAATAACCATATCAAAAAACAACCACATGTACATATGTAAATTATGGTGAACATATTTCACCACTAAGTGGACACCCAAAATGAGATAGTGAAGACAACAAAGATTTGATGTAGTATATTTCGGATGTAGAACCGGCGGAGAGGTGAGGGTTACAACATGATATATATAAATTAAATAATGTTGAGTCATTATGATGACATACAATGTTGCCCAACCAATAATACTGGGCACTCTCAATCCCACATTTAGGAGATAGAGATTAGATACAAGAGAGCCTGACAGGTAGGGAGCCTTCAAGATTTTTGTTTATTATTTGTGTCTTCGACACAAAACTGCATGGTGTGGATCACTTAATATTTTTGCGCTCAGGGGGTGAAGAGATATCCGTTGTGTGTGATGCATTGCCACTCACTAAATAGGAGCTGTGGCTCAACACAGGACTGCTCATACATATATATCTCACACCAGGGACAGGGGGCACCATGTTCTCAGAGATTTTATCTGAGGACAACATAATATAAGACTTATACTTTGGAGTGTTTTCCGCACGAGTTGTCACCCGGTGTTAACGAGAAGTACTGCTGTTAGGGTAGATACAGTACTACAAAATATACTACATCAAATCTTTGTTGTCTTCACTATCTCATTTTGGGTTTCCACTTAGTGGAGAAATATGTTCACCATAATTTACATATGTACATGTAGTTGTTTTTTGATATGGTTATTATCATCAGTGGTGGCTGGTGGAATTTGAAACTGGTGGGGCGTAAGCAGAAAGAATCAACGTATGCGAGCGAGCACAGCGAGCGAGCCCAACGGCAATAAGGGGGGTTCTCCCCCCGTGAAGAAATTTTTAAAAAATTGGCATCTTTTTGTTGCGATTTTCAGCACTATTTCTGTGATAAATGGACTGAAAATTCAGTTCTTCTAGGCATTCATAAAAGAAAACTCATACATTATTTCAGAGAATTTCTGGGTTGCCAAGCAAGTCTGACTTCTGAAGAGGGCTAGGGTACTAAGCAAGACTGCTTTGGCTCTACCCTTTCCAACAGAAAACACTAGTTAGCGATGTGAACAAGTTCAATGGACAAATCTGGGGTCTAGGGAGAGTCCCTCTCCTGAGAAAGAAATTTAAAAAAGATTGGCAAATGGTGCATTTTAAAGCAAATGAATGCAGCGATAAAGCAAGGCTTATTAAGCAGTGGGAACGTATAGTCTTGAAATATTAAACACATTAAAACTGCCCAGTATCTTCTTGCATGAATTTGTTCAACAGTTACTGTAATATGTAAATTGTTCTGCATGACAACTTTAGCCCTTTAAAATGTATCCTTGCCCAGTGTCTAGCACTGCATGCAGCATTAACTTTGGAAAAATATGCTCTAACCAGACTTCAGGAAGCACCCACAGCTGCTGGCTGTAACCAGTCATATAGAAAACGTGCAGACAGGTCTTTAAGTGAGATGAAAAAAGTGGGTGCTCCCTATAAAGGAACATGCCAAATACATTTCTGTGATTCCCATAGTGTGCCATCAGACCGGTATTTTGGTTTCTCTCTGAGATGTAATTTTATCCAGATAAATTGACATACGCCTAAAGCCTGTCAGTATGATTGGCTTTGTCACTGGGTGTTAGCTGTTTAAGATAAATGAGTAACAACAATGATTTCTTATAAATAATTAACATTGAAAATGTTTAAATTCTGAAATAGTGAGTCTGTGAATTAAATAGCATTGAGGCCTTTGGAAGGAGCTTTGGCCTTCAATTATGTGTGCTTTATGTTAGATATGTATCCTCTTTTTCTCTGCATATCTTGTCCATCTGCACATCTTCAACCCCCTCTCTTTCCTCTTCAGCATCCTCTTTTCACTCTTCCCCGAATGCCCTTCCTCACATCTCTGTCACTTCACCGCCCCCAACATGCACTGCACTCCCTCTTTTGACATCAGTGTACCCCCTTCACACACATTTCCACAGAATTTTAGTTGCAAATGGAATACACAAATATTGTTCTGTGTGCTCTGCAGAGAGGCCAACCCACTGACAGGCACTTTGTTTGGCTTTAGCCTTATCGCCTGCGTGCTCAATCAAAGCCTCTCATAAACACCTGGCATGGCTCAATCCTCAAAGTATGCACAGAAAAAATACAGATAAACAACATTATAAAATAGCTAACTCGTGGGGAATGCAAGATTAAGTAAACATGTAAAATAAGAGGAACTAAATCGCTGAAATGCATTCCTTCAACGTTTTTAACATTCATTGTTTGCAAGTCAATCCATGTTTTTGGCATCAGTGTTAACTTAGGGGCATGTACACAGGGCCAGTTTTAATGCCATACATCAGTGGACTGGCCACTGTAAGCACATGTTACACAGTAAGCACATATCTCTCGCTTTGGGCCTGACTCGGATATTTGGATCCATTTCACAAGGGAGCAAATGCCGCAGCTCCACTTCTAAAGGAGCGAGCAATGTGCAGCGAGGGCCTGGGGACCGGTTGGGGACACATTTCACTGCTAGAAGAGTGAAAACAGCTCAGCTGAACGGCAGGAACGAACCAGGAACTTAGCACATGCCTTCAACATCTGTGTAACCGAAGGCCGGCAGGCTTGTTCACCACATGTCACCTCCAACGTACTAATGTTTTTCATGCATATAGTGACGCTTGGTGCACAGCTCTTCACGAGGAAACCTCTCCCCCCGACTGGAGTGCCCCCAGGCCCCCACTCTCCATGAAGTGTCTCTCCAAGTCAGCCAGCGCTACCCATTCACCTCGAAGCCCCCTCACACCGTATGCAGGCTCTTTCCACCACATGCAGTTCTACCCATTCACCCCGAAGCCCCTTCACACCTTACGTAGGCTCTTTGCACCACATGCAGCACTCCTCTCGTACACCCGGGGACCACAGAGTGTTACTTAATGACACAGTGACTTCAGGGCTGCTGCTGATTCACTACAGCATGTACACACGATGACCATTCGACGAGGGGCGTTTCCGGCTCGCAGTCAGGACGTGAGGTACGTACGTAGAGGTCCCTTAAAGACAGGACATATTCCTCGTCTGTGTGTTAGCTGTCGCCATGCACAGCGTGTCTGTGTGTCAACCGGGTCTATTTCGCGCTATATAAAACTCTAAAAGAAACACACACAAAACGACACCCGTCTCTGGCCTCTCTGGGCTGTGGTGGGTGGGTGTTGGGTGCTCTCTTCATATGTATTCTGTGGTATGCTGGTTTAAAAGAACTGCGCTGTGTGGGATTCAAGGCGCTAGAGAAGATGGACAGAAGACGGCGGAAGCAAGGGCTGCAAGAAGGTGGGGAGAGAGGGCAGAGGGAGCACAGAGGCAAGACAGAAGGAGTTATCGGAGAAGGGGAGAGGCAGAGAGATAGTGTGGGAGGAGAGTGGAGTGAAAAGGCGAAGAAGAGACAATGTGTGCCTTTGAAAAAGAGTGACAGGGAAGCCAAGAGACAGCGGGAAGGGACAGGTGCTGAGAGGGTAAGACTAAGAGATAGAAAGTGAGAGACAGGAGGTGGCCTGGGTAGAGAAATACAGAGAATAACACAAGAGAGCATTAGAAACACATTGACAGTCATTCTTTTCAGCGGACTGTGAAAGAAAGCTCAGTGGGTTGTTGCTAAGCAGCAGAGGTGACTTGTTATTTACCGAAATGAAATGTAACTTTGCAGTTGTCCTCCGTGCGTTCCTGGTACACATTAATACTCGCTCCTGGGAGCGTTAACTGCTGTCAGTTACCTGCTTTCAATTATGACCCTAACTGAGGGCGTTTAATGCTGCAAAGGACAATTAACAACTGTTAACACCAGAAAGCATGTGGATTTAAAGCAATTCACACCTGTCCTTCTAATCTCCCGAACAGAGGCGAATAAACCCCGCGCCTTGTGTCTGCCTGCTTCATGTCCCAGCCACCGAGCCAGAGCTGGGGCATGCAGCAGGGCTTGGCGCCAGCACTCTAGGTGCTCTGATTGGCTGGGTCAATCCCAGCTTCCCAGGGGGTGCTAATGCGCTTTGCAGCCTGTCACAAATCACTCTAAACCCGTGGGAAGAAGTGAGTCAGTAACCTTGAAGCACCGTGAGATGCTTACAGCTCGCTTTCACCCTTCCATGGTCGGTCCTGAGTCACACCGTGCGGGCTGGGATGCGCCGAGATCCACCCTCCGCTCCATGGTGGTAATCCTGATTATGAGCCACGCAGGCCCGTGGCTTCCTCTCAGCCAGGATACTCTATGTGGCCTGTAACTTCTGGCGAACAGCTGTTGCCATCTGACAGCATGGCAGACGCATGCCCACCTGGTTGGGGGCAGGGAGTCACACATGTACATTTACAGTACTGGGTACTGTACTCCGAGGTGATGGCCCCCGAACCCACGCAGCCAGGCCCTGCGTCACCATGGCAACACATGCTGAGTTTATGTATGAGCGCGACACCCTCGCTGCAGCCGGCGCTAAAAACTTACCTTCAGAAAACCCCACCTCCCAAATACGTTGGTTTTGTAACTTTTCTTACAGTCGGCAGTATTACTCAGCGAGTTAAACTGTCGCTGCTGACATCTGCTGCAGACCATGAGGTCAAAACCACGAGAAAGTGGCTACATTTCTAAAGCGCTCTCTGCTCCCTTACGGGTGTCGTGGCGCCGGTCTTAAAGCCAGATTAACCAAACACACCAGCCTTCAGCGTCCGCCTGAGCAGAGTGAGTGAGTTTACCTCTCTTAGGTCAGTGGAGATATTATTCCACAGTAATGGGGCCCGGGCATAATAATAACGACGTCAGCAAAGTGAGAACAGTTCAATTGGGTAACAGTCGCGGCTCGCAATACTCGGGGGGCGGGGGGGAGAGTCGGGTGGGGGTCGCGCGGGGGAGTTTAAAATAAAAAACATAACTTACCTGGTCTGCGCCGCCTCTGTTCCTGGGCCGGAGTCCTGCGTTGGGGGCTGCTTGGCGCCTTCTGTTCTGCTCTGTCCTGGGCCGGTCCTGCGCCTTCTGAACAACAGCCCTGGGCCGGCCCCTCAGGCTGCGCGGTGTCTCAGGCAGCCAATCCTTGCGCTGCATTAGCAGCGCCAGGATTGGCTAGGGCACGGAGACGCTCCGCCCATTAGAGACTGGGGGTTGCTGCATGAAGCAACCCTCAGTCTCTCGGGTCCCGACTCCACCCTCGCTCTCCTGGTCCTTAGGAGGTGGCTGTAGTGCGCATGTTCGGGCTGGTCATAAAAATGACCAGCCCAAAATCGAGCATGCGCACTATTGCAGCTGCGCTTTAGTAAGCACTGCTGTCAGTCACCCTCCTTACTGCCGCAGCCAGCCCCGCCCCCACCCCCCTTCAGCGCCGATTGAATGAATGCCTGCCTGAGGGGAGCGACTCGTAAGTACTTTAAAGTTTGCGTGCGGTGCGACTTGGGGCCATGTGGCCAGGTGGGGCAACGCCCCAGCGCCCCAATGGACGCACCACCCCTGATTATCATATTGTTCTAGCCCTGAAGAAGTCGTGGGGTCTTCCCCTATCGACGAAACACGTGTTGGCTGGGCGATTCGGATTAAAGAAAAAAGAAAATTATATGAATCACTCTCTTCATTGCGTGCATACATTGAAATGCTAAATGTTGCATAAGATATGTGCGTGTGTAGCGGATAAGAATCGCTTTGTACAGACCTCAGGGTCGGAACATTAGAGGGTCTAGGGTGTTTTCCCTCGCCTTTAGCACCGCTGGAATCATTACTATCCTTTACAGACGCAAATTTTATGGGCGCCAAGTCTTCCAAAATTAATGACACCCTATTAGTACATTAACCATGGGTTGATGTGAAAATGGGCCCAACTACTCTCTCCGCCAAAATTCTCACTTTTGGGGGTCTGAAACAAGGATGTGTGCTAGTGCCCCTACTTTTGAATCTATACACAACAGATCTGGGGAAGGCCTTGGCTAACAGCAGCCTTGCCCTCCCTCGATTAGGTCATAGACCACCCCACATCCTCCAATATGCGGATGACATTGTTATTATGGACCACACCAAAGTGGGGCTTCAACGAGCATTGACTAGCCTACATATAATGCAAAGAACTTTCTTACCATCAACCCAGATAAAACTAAAATACTAGTATTTGGTCGCTACAAGAACAAAAGCAAGTTTTCATGCACCATGGGACCTATGATCATCACCTCAGCTCTCAAATACAAGTATCTGGGGGTGTGGTTCACTGAATCCGCTCAATCCTCCGCTCATAAAAATGCATTAAAAAAGAAATCAACATTAATCATCTATGACTTAGCCAGGCTCAATACCAACCTAACCAGCCCATCTGCTGAGGGAATAATCAAAGTCATTCAAGCCTCCCTTCTTCCAGCACATGCTCAGAATACCTAGAACATGCGCAGTGCGTGGAATATAAGAAAATCTTTCAACTGGTGAAATACATCCGTAGAGCAAGACTCCGATTGGAACTTGGGTTGGTGAAACAATCCCTTATTACTGAGGCGGACTTCCTCAAATTTTACATTTGCATATTAAAATCACCAGAGAATTCTCTCAAGGCCTGCCTCAGAGGCATTTCTGAAAAACCAGGATCCCGTGGAATAAACAGCTTCAGTGAGCGGTAGCAACTACTGTGATAAATCAAGCAGCAATTGCACTGGAGTCTATCTCCTACACAATATGGAAAAAGACCATCAACAGACAAGTGCAACTGGCCTCATTTCAGCAAGAACAAGCTTCCTTAAAATCAGCAGAGTCCTTGTGCCCTTTAAACTCTTTGCATTTGGAAGTAAAAGCCCACCCCTATTTATCAGCTACCCTTAATTTTAGAACGCGGAGAGAGATTATGTATATGCGTTTGCTGGGCCTACCAATACTGGACTTCAATCCAGCATGGGCCAACCAGGACAACGGAGGCACTTGCAGGTTATGTAATTACAAACATGAATTATGGCTGCACCTTCTGTGCTGCTGTCCTAACATGATCAAAGAAAGGAGAGTTCTACTCAGGCAATTATTTCAAAGGGCCCGCACTTGCAGAGTGGCATCAGCAGTATGTTTCTCACAAGCGGAGGTTCCCACCCTCGCTCGTTACGCGAGATTTGTAAAAAAGCTCAGTGATGCACTACACCCTCAGCCTGAACCTCCGCAATGTCCTTACATAGTCCAGAAACTGATTTCGGACTACTATACAAAGAAAGTGGGAGATGAATAACTTTGCCTACGGCACTGGCTACTCCAGTAAACCCAATGAGTCTGAGAAATGCCTTGGTGTCATGTTCCAATTGGCTTTCCCTGCTATTCCAAAGGCAGGCTCTCCCTAGGAATCCAGAGCGACTGTTTAAAAACCACAATATTATTGAGCTAAGAATGCTTAATTTCGGAAGCTCCAACGCACTTTAATCTCTTTTTCTAAATTTAGTGAATACAGTAGGCACTAGCACTTTATACTGCTCTATTATGCTCCAAGACACAGTTACAATCATATAACCCATTTCCCCCAAATAACAGGGCAGTCATTTGTTAAAGTGTTCGATGCAGGGAAAGCAGGGCGGGTTAAAATGTATCAATATATTTGTATGAACCAATTTGCAGTGTTAAAGTTTTTATCTTTTTGTAATGGTTTTAATTAACTGATACAAATAAAATTGAATTGAATTGACAGGTGAAGGAACAAAGGGAGTTATGTTTGTCAGAAGAGTAAAAGTTGGTTGTAGATGCAGAGATATACTATATTACAGAAAGGTGCAATAAAACAAATAGAAGAAATAGAAGAAAGTGCCAAAAGGTAAGTACTCTCTTTGCAGTACAAAAAAAGGACAGCAGGATGGAGATCTGTAATATATCTAAGGGAGATGAACAAGTATTTGATATACAGATATTTCAAGATGGAGGGGGTACATTGTTTGAGTCATATGGTATTAAAAGATGATTGGTTGATGAAGCTGAATCTGAAGATGCATACTTCACTATTCTAATAGAGGAGAACCGTCAGATGTTTTTGCAGTTCCAATGGAGAAAGAAATTATATCAGTTTCAGTGCCTTCCTTTTGGGTTATCTTCTGCCCCATGGTGCTTCATGAAAGTGATAAGGGTAATGATGGCCTCTTTGCGGGAAAAAGGAGTGAGAATAATAGTAAATTTGGACAATATTTTGATTATCTCTCAAGATATAGAGCAGTTGAAGGAGTTGATTTTGGTGAAGAATTTGTTGGAGAAGTTGGGTTTCCTGATAAACAAGGAGAAATCAAATTTTATTCCTGCACAAAAGATGGAGTTTTGGGGTTTCAAGGTATATACAGTGAAGGTTATGCTACAACTTCCAGAGAGGAAAGTGAAGATGATAAGGATGGAAATCTTGCAGGTGTCAGGGAAGGACATGCTGTCTTTGAGGGATTTAGCTAAGTTGGTAGGTTTGTTATCTTCTTCTATTCAAGCAATTTGGCCAGGTCCATTATATTATCGTGTGTTGCAGAGACTAAAGAAAGAGGCATTGAGGAAAGGTTTGTGGTATAAAGACAAAGTAACTCTGAATCAAGAAGCGCGAGAGAAACTGAATTGGTGGTTGCAAAATATGAAAGCATGGAATGGACGGGCAATATTTGGTTGTGTACCAGATTTTGTGTTGGAGACAGATTCCAGCTTGAGAGGCTGCAGAGTTTGTGTGGGAGAGAGACAGACAGATGGTTTATGGTCAGGAGAGGAGAAGAGCAAGCATATAAACTGTTTGGGATTAACAGTAGGGTTATATGGTGGAGGAAGTTCAGAGTGGTTTTAGAATGCCAGACAGTATTAATGAAGATGGTCAATGTTTCAGCTGTGGCATATATCAATTGATTAGGAGGGAGCAGATCCCATGGTCTGTCGGATTACAAAGAGAATTTTGTTATTTGTGTATTGAATACAAAATATAGTAAAAGCAGAGTACCTGTCAGGTCAATTAAATATGGTAACAGATTAGAATTCAAGGAACATCAAGGATTTCATCAATTGGAAACTGAATTCATGGTATTTCAGAAGAATAGAGAGGTTTTGGGATTCCCTTTTTGCAATGAATTCAGAGGGTTCTATTGAAAGTGAGAACAGAGAAGTGTCAAATAGTATTGGTGACCACGTTTTGGGTGTCTCAGGTATGGTTTCCATTCTTGATGGAGTTGGCATGTGCATACGCTTTTTTGATTCCAGCATCAGAAGGTCTGCTGAGGAATGGAGAAGGAGAAGAACATCCTTTAGTGCAGGACAAGGGATTGAACCTTCTTGTATGGAAAGTGTCAGGAGATCGGAATGTTTCAAGGTACTTTCGAGCAGGGCTATTGAGTTGCTCGAAGAGTCTTGGGCACAAGGGACAAGAAGAGGGTACAAAGGAGTTTGGAAAATATGGTCTAATTGGTGCATGAAGAGGTGTTTGGATCCTGTGGAGGATCCTGTAGTGGAAATAGTGAATTTCCTGGTTGCACAATTTGAGAAAGGACTAAGTTATAAAACTATGAATTGTTATAGATCGGCTATTTCAGCTGCACATGTTCACATGGATGGAGGAACAGTGAGGAGAAATTCTATGATGTGTAGAGTATTGAAAAGTATGGGGTTAAGAAGACCACCTAGGGCTAGGTATGATGTTTTTTGGGATGTGAATTTGATGTTGGCTTTATTTAAATCTTGGGCTGTGAATAGTTTTTTCAAATCCAAAAATCTAACAGTAAAGTTAGCAATCTTACTTTGTTTAGTATCCTACAGAAGGGTTTCAGATGTGAAGGCTTTGGAGGAAAGTAATAGAGTTAATGGGCCAGGCGGCATATATTTTGAAATATTGAAGAGAACAAATACTATGTCTGAATCAATATTCTATCCAAGATTCCCAGAATGTAAAAAATAGTATGTTATAGAATGCATGAATGAATATGAAAACAGAATGATGGAATACAGGAAAGATGGTGAGAATCAATTGTTGATTTCATATGTGAAACCATATGGGGCAGTGAGTAATGTTACTATAGAGAGATGGGTTAAATGGGCTATGAAGCAGGGAGGTATTGATATACAGCAATTCAAAGCATATTCGATAAGAGGTGCAATGGCTAGCCAAGCCTATTTAGCAGGTAGGAGATTGGAGAAAGTTATGAAAGCTGCTGATTGGTCAAATGCAGGTACATTTGCAAAGCAATACTTTAGGCCAGTAAAGCATATGGCAAATGCGGTGTTGAAGAGATTTCAACATGCATGATGGTAGCCTCCAGTCTTGAAATGAAAAGGCGATTTTCCAAAGGTAATGACAGAGAATCAAGATTTAGTTAAAGACACGGAGGCTAACATTATCCCACCCACCACTTCTCCACAAAACAAAGATTAAAAAAAACAGGGGGGGGGGGAGTCATGAAATGAAGATGGTGGGAAATGTTTAGGATTTTGAAGATATTTAAGTATTAACGTTTTATTGAAGTTTACAGGTTAGAATTATTTAAAGTTGGGCACATGTTGTTTTTGTTGTATATTTTTTAGAGGCACTATAAAAAAGGATGAAGCGGAATGGTGGCTGGATAAGGACAGTTCCCAGATAAAATATGATATCCAGTCAATATAAAGAGTTTGCCGCATTTAAAGAGGAAGAGTGTTCTGTGAAGTGACTATTTATAGACTAGAGACTTCTGGTTCTAGATTGATGTATTGTTTGAAAGTTTTTTAAAGGTGCAGCCGGAGTAGCAATTAAAAGATTAATGCATAATGTTAGCCTCTATATCTTTAATGAAATCTTGTTTTTCTGTTCATAACATTTGGAAACTCGCCATCTGTCACCTCCTTGGAATCATTTACTGAATATTTCAACAATGTCCAAACCAACCTCAAATTCACCTGCAGTAGCGACCACAATAATATACCATTTTTGGAATTATTGATCAAATATGATGAGAAATTGATTGTGACTTTGTAGAGGAAGCCCACTGAACATAACACCCTACTGCAATGTAAGAGCTTTCCTCCACAGGCTCTCAGAGATGGCCTTCCATATGGCCAATTTTTGAGAATTCGACAAAACTGTACCCAAAAGCAAGATTTTTTTCAAAGAGGCAACCATCCACTGTAACAAGCTTCTTGAAAGAGGATAGCCCAAATGCCTAGTTAAATCATCTATGAAATGCACCGGGTACAGCTCAATAGACATAATTCTCCAAATGAAAGAGAAACCACAATTTGACAAATTGGTCTGTGTAACTACATTTTGCCCTGATACTAACAAAATTGTGAACATAATCAAAAAATATTGGTCTGTCCTCAGAAACATAGGCACATTTTCTGCAACCCTGCTGTTTCCGTACAGAAAAGGCAAGACTATTAAAGACCATCTCGTACATGTCAATTTCAGTACTAAGAAATCACAAAGTAACATCTTATCATGCTGGGGGTTAGACCCTATTAAGGGCCATTTCAAATGTGGGAATTGTGTAGCATGTCTGTTTACCCATAACACCCATGTTTTTGAACAAGGCAACATTAAGGTATCCTTGCAACACCATACTAATTGTTCTTTTACTAATGTGGTATGCAGCATATGGTGTCCTTGTGGTTTGATTTATATTGTTCAAACATCACACAGGTCAAGGTCAGAAATGGACAACAAAGGAGTTGCATTAGATGCAACTGGAAAATGCACCATTGGTGTTGCACTTAATGGAACACGGTCACACTCCGGATGACATCAGGTGGCAGGTGATTGAAAGAGCATTGCCATCACCACGGGGTGGAGACGTATTCTATATGCTACGAAGTATGGAATGCAAGTGGATTGACAAGTTGACTCAATTAAGTTGGGAATTATTTCCAAGGAAGAATAGGCAACTTTATTTCTCTTACGAACTAATGCCCTATTCCTACCTTCTAACGGACATTTTGTCCATAATGAAGCAAAAAATTACCTTTGCCTTTAACTGCGTTTTTTGGTTGGAGATGCAATTCCTTTAAATTATAATAGTGTAACATCAGGTAATCAATGTCTAACTCTCTGTACACAAGATTGCTATATATTTAACAAACTGCTTTCTTCATATGCTGTAACTGGTGGATGTTTCTATTTTGTTTTTCTGTTCATCTAGTTAATTCGCGACATTGTTTTTAATTAATATTGTCATTTATTGATTCGTTTTTTAGTCTCCATTATATATTATTTCTTTCTTTATTCCACTCTATCTCTCCTCCAATGCCCTATGTGCAATTCACCACAGAATCAGCCGGTGCTTGTGTCCATATTCTGGAAATAATCCTCCTTTTGATCCCTTGGCCTCCTTTTTCAATATAGTATAAGTATTCCAGGCCCCAGGCCCATAATTCACGTTTCCCATTTAACCTCCAAGTGACACGCTCATCCGCGAGGATGCAACACGGTCCACGCCTCGCTCTGCTATTGCGCCATAACTGTAGTCAGCGATCTCTGAGCAACTACCTGGAGGACACTGACGGTCTATCAGGCTGCATCATTTCATTTGCTCTCCCATTGCAAAGTCGCTTGTTAACAGACACAGCAGTGCATATTCTCCAATCTCCATTACGGTAAGCAGCAATTCTTTATGTCAATAATATTCCAAAGGCCTTTTCGTTTTCACTAATGAAGTTTGTTTACCTTTATCCTCCATTCTTAGGCATTGTCCCATAGTTGCATTTGACTATTGTTGGTGAGCGCACACAGTGTCACTTCACTTTCGGAGAGGGACTTTGCTCCCTATATCCTCCCATGGGGCAAGTATGTAACTTTCTGCCTAACATACTTGTTATACGCGTTGTCCGTAATTCAGTATTGCTTCAGTCCTAATCTCTACCTTTTCTTGGTAGGTTTCCCTAGGTTATTCCCTGTCCTAAAGAGACCCTCTAATTTCTCATAAGGTCGAAACGCCATTGACATTTTCGCAAATAAACCATTGATGACCTACAGCACTACGTGATTTCACAATAGTGCCACTGTATTACCCATAAAGAGTGTATTATATGGTTGTTTACTAAACCGGCATATCATGTACCTTGTTCACTGCTTCACGTTTTTTATTTGGAAATGGTAAATCACTTGGGGTTCACTATGCACATCTGATTGTTTATTTTTAATTACATCCTACAAAGTGTAATAAATACCATTGTGGCGCCTGACACCTTTAAAGTATATTGATTTTTCGCTGCATCAAGCAATAACAGTTATTTTACTGTATTATTCAGAAAATGTATACAATGAGTTCCATGTGAGCTGTTGTATAAGCCTTGCTTAAATACCCAAGTTCTCATGGACATTCAGCTTACAAAAAATAACACAATTCATTTGTGTCCTGAAGCAAGGCTCAAGTTGAAGATTAGCTTGAAAGCTCCAGAAAAGATGTGGGAACTAATCTCACCTACTTAGTAAATAAAATCGGTTGGTGAGCCAAAGATATTTGTAACCCCTTTAACTGCTGGGCCTTCCCTCACCCCCAGTGCGGAGTCCTTTTTTGGCTATTTGGGGTAGTTTGTGCTTAGGCCTCCATAGTTTATCTCCATGTAAGGTATCCATGTCAAAATTGCAACCTTTTTTTTCCCAGCATCCTCAGGATTCTAAAGCTTACCCAGGGTTTGTGGATTCTTCTGGAGGGGACCGAGAAAATAGCCAAAATATAGCTAAAGTTTGAGGCCCTCATTTATCTTTTTTTTGCCGTAGGGCAGCGCAGGTAATCTATGTATTTCTGAAATGGGCATAAGATATAAAATTTAGGAGCAGTGATTATTTGTACATCTCAGAATTTTGGGGTACACGTACGAGCATATGATTTACAGTGAAGTTTTTAAAATGTCTACTTTCTCACACACTGCCTTATATTTGGAACGCACAAATGCAGCACAATCCAATTGGTAATAACAAATATCCTACTATTCTATGTTGCCATATGTCTTCTGATAAAAATAGTATTTTACTTGTGTGGATAGGCCTAGTGCCTGCAACAGGAAATGGCCCAAAACTCAACATGGATACATCACATGCTTCCACTCAAAACGGGTCCTTTTTTGCAAAATGGGTAGCTGTGGATTTTGGGCCCTAACTCAGGGGGCACCTAGGGAAAACTAGCAAGCCTGCACATTTTTAAAAACTAGACATCCAGTGTGGGGTGACTTGTGTGGCTCGCACCAGGTTGTTTTACCCAGAATCCCTTGTAAACTTCAAACTTTGATTAAAAAACACATTTTCCTCACTTTTCTGTGATGGAAAGTTCTGTAATCTGTGGGGAGCCACAAACGTCCTTCTCCCAGCATTCCCCTAAGTCTTCTGATAAAAATGGTACCTCACTTATGTGGGTAGGCCTAGTGCCAGTGCCCAAAATGCACCATGGATGCATCACATTTTTCCACTCAAAACTGACCCGTGTGTAGCGGTGGATTTTGGGCCCTAACTCAGACAGCACCTAGAGAAACCTAGCAAACCTGCACAGTTTTGAAAACTAGACAACTAGGGGAGTCCAGAGTGGTGTGCCTTGTGTTGATTCCATTAGTTTTTTTTACCCACAATGCCCTGTGAACCTCAAACTTTGCCTGAAATCACACATTTTCCTTACATTTCTGTGATGGAAACCTCCAGAGTCCAAACAATTCCTATCACCCAGCATTACCCCAGTTGTGCTGATAAAAATGCAGCCCCTCTGGTGTGGCTGGGCCTTGTGCCTGCGACAGGAACGGATCAAACCAAGGTCAATGGGATGATGATTGCATGATTTCAGGCAAAGTTTGAGGTTTGCAGGTAATTATGGGTAAGAAAACATCATGCGATTCACACAAGGCACACCACCCTGGAATTCCCTGGTTGTCTACTTGTCAAAAATGTCAGTGGTTGGTAGGTTTCCATGGGTGGCGGCCAAGCAGGGGCCCAAATCCCTCAGCTACCCCTATTGTTGATGTCTCCACGTAGAACTTTAGAGCCTTTTGTATCAAGGTCTCTTGGCCAACCTACACAAGGGAGATACCACTTCTATCAGGAGACTTGGGGGAATGCTGTGTGGTAGGAAATGTGTGGCTTCCTGCAGATTCCAGAAGTTTAACTCACAGAAATGTGAGGAAAATGTGTGTTTTTAAGTCAATGTTTGAGGCTTGCAAGAAATTGTGGGTAAGAAAATGGTATGGGGTGTATTCAAAACACACCATCTTGTGCTCCCCCAGATGTCTGACTCTGGTAAGTTTTTCCAGGTGGCAGCCTACTCAAGCTGAAAAAGTACAGCCGTTCACCATTGCAAGTGGGATGATACTGGGAGTTAGCCACACTCCCCTGGCCCATATTTAAAACCAACACCCAAAAGAATCAAATGTCCTCTCGCTTGCAATTGGGATGGGATGCTTTAGTCTACAGAAAGACTGTTGATGTTTTAGGGGTGTCGGTGGGGCCTGATGTTAGGCTGGTAAAAACCCATCCCATTATTTTATAACAAAATATATATTGCTGCTATACAGGGGGTTTTTCTGCCCCCCAGGGGGTCAGATCGGGGTAATTACCCCACCTGCTCGGGGGGGGGGCAAAAATACGGTTGTCCCATTTACTTGAGGGAGCATAGCCATGCCCATACAGGACAATCCCCATCCCTATATTGGAAAAAACCATTCCCTGGCATTTAGTGGGATTTCTGCCCCCAGTGGGAAGATTGGGGTAATTATCCAAAGCAGTCATCAAGGTGGGGAAGAAAGACTGTTGCCCCATTTAATTGGGGTCGGTGCATAGCCATGCCCGTGGTGGGCGGACCCACCCATTATTTTATTAAAAATATATATTCCTACCAAGCAGTGGGCTTTTTGCCCATCCAGGGGCAGATCGGAGTAATTACGCCATCTGCCCCCAGGGGTCTGAAAGACTGTTGCCCCATTTACGTGGGGGGTATGGCCATGCCCATGGTGGGCATCCCCCACCCCTATATTTAAAAAACAAAACTTCCATTATAAATATAAATATATTGCTACCATACAGTGGGTTTTCTGCCCCCGGGGGCAGATCAGGGTAATAAGCCCAATCAGACTGTTGCCCCATTTAATTGGGGAGGGGGCATGGTAAAAAATAAATCCCTGGCATCTAGTTGGCTCTCTGGGGTAATTACTCCAATCTGCCCCCCGGGAGGCAGAAATACTGTTGCCCTCATTTAGTTGGGGTGGCGCATGGCCATGCCCATGGTGGGCAGCCCCCACCCCTATAATTGAAAAATAAAATACCCGGCATCTAGTGGGCTTTCTGCCACCCCTTGGGGTAGATATGGGGTAATTACCCCATCTGCACCCCAAGGGGGCAGAAAGATTGTTTCCCCATTTATTCGGGGTGGGGGCATGCCCATGCTGGGAAGCCCCCATTCCTATACCATTAAGAAACCCTGGTGTCTAGTAGGATTTCTGCCCGGGTGACAGATTGGGGGTAACTACCCCCTCGGCAGAAAGACTTACATAGACAAATAGGCAAGGGGGACCATAAGGCCTTGGCCAAGGGCCACTCCCCATATCCCTGGTGTTTAGTGGGTGGACCCCTGCTTGGGGATCTCTCTTCTGTGGTGATCCCCAAGCAGGGATCCACTGGGCAGAGGTACCATTGGAACGGAGAGATTCTCCTCTCTCCAACGATACCTCCCCTCTCCTCTCTCCAACGATACCTCCCCCATTAGAATCAGTGCTCGGGGGCTGAGATATCCCCCAAGCACTGATTCAGTGAAGGTTTTACTTTCACTTTTACTGCAATGATGTAAGCGCCCCCTGTGCACCGATCTTCATTACAGTAAAAAATAAAAATTCAGGCTACTTTGGAAGCTCTTCCTGAGCAGCCTAATGTTAGAAAAAAATAAAGGACTCCCCCTGGTGCAGCGCACCTTAGAGGCCTTTATTTACCTCCTCCGTTTCGGCCAATGGCCGACACATGCACTGGGGAGGTAGTGCAGGTGTCAGCCATTGGCCAACTCCAGCACTTAAAAGGTTAAAAGAGTTTAACTTCTTGTTATCACTCCCCATCAAACACATGATGAATAACACACAAGTATGAGACTCAAAGCATACCTTACTAGCTTTAGCCCTTAGTAAGTTATGACTTGAAACAGACATATGCTGAGATGAAATAGCAAGAATCGTTACCTAGAAGTTACACCAAGCATTTTCTCAACAACAATGACACTGTGCCATTGTCATCAAATGTTTTAATGTTAAATCGAATTGGTTCTTATCTCGAATACTGTATGGTCTTTGGATGTTCCTTTAGAAACAGCAGCTGGTTGACTGTTATATTAAATGGCAATATTTGGAGGGTCTTTGGGCTGTGACCTTCTGGTTCAGGGTTTAAAACTAGTTCATAATCTAGAGCGCAGCAGAAAGACCTAGCTAAGTAGTCAGAAATCTCAGCACTGTGGCGGTGATGACATGTAAAGTTTTGAGATGGAGAGTGATGTGGTCATCAGATTAGCTAATTTCATTAATATTGAGGACCTGAATCTCCATTTGGAGGACATGCAGGACAGTGATGTCACTAATTACATTGAGGACCTCGCTGCTATGCAGTTATTTCAACTTGTTGGTGCTACACAATCTGCGGGCCATCTTCTCAACCCAGTTTTTTCCAACCTTAATTCCCTCCAGGTTGCTTCTTCTTTACCTATGCACTGGACTGATCATTTTATGATCCCTCTGTCCATCCACCTATCTGGCAAGGCATCTACATTGGTCCCTGAACCTATTTTTAAATGTGCATGGCAGAAGCTTGATCTCTGGAGATTCGGCCAGTACATTCAAGTCGATCGCCCTCAGCTATCTCCTAATGCAGAACTGCAATTAGTACACTCACACTCTGGCTTACTTCTGCTCTAGATGCTTTAATTTCAGTCAGACAAGTCACTGTGAAGAAGAGACCCGCTGCTCCCTGGTTTAATGAGGCCCTCACTTTGGCAAACAAAAGCACTATAAGGTCCTTGAACGCTCCTGGAGGAGAGCCTATGACCCTTTGCAAAATGTATTATATACATCAGCCATTAAATCCTACCATAAACTGATCATGCAATCTAGGGCAAATTACTACACTTAGCAAATTCGCTGTAGTAATAATCCTGCTTAAGTTATGTTTAGCCAGTATTTTCAGCTGACCCTATCGAAATGTTTAATGCTTAGTGTAACAAGTTAGCTAACTTTTTTTCAAATAAGATTGAAGACATTTATTCACACTACCCCCTGATAACCTTGGTGCAAGGTCTGATACTCGGCTGCCGGTAGTTACCAACGCCCCAGTAGCTTTGATAAGTTCATTGGCTCCAATATGTCTGCCCTCTTTTCAGAGACTCTGCAGCCAGGTGAAATCCAGTTCTCTGGATGATCCTCTTAAATCGGATTTTATTAAGAAACTACAGGACCAGCTTTTTGCTCCTTGCCTAGAACAGGTCAATCTCTTGCTGTCCACCGCTTCTGTGCGTGGCCCATGGAGGCAAGCAAAAGCTATTCCCCTTCTCAAGAAACCATCTTTGGACACCTCCAAGCCAGAAAACTTCAGGCCTTTTCTCTCCTACCCTTTCGGGCTAAGCTTGCAGAATGTTATGTCAATGGTATTTTAACTAAATTTCTAGAAGACAACCATACCTTGGATGCTTCCCAGAATGGATTTCGGACTCCATACAGCACGGAATCTGCGCTCCTTGCTGTTTCCGAACATCTTCGTAGCACCTTGGATGAGGGCAGATCATCAGCCCTGATTCTACTTGACCTGAGTGCCGCATTCGATAAGGTGTCTCACCAAATTTTACTTGAGTGCCTGCGAGATATTGGCATAGAAGGTGTCACCCTTTCCTGGTTTGCCTCTTTTATACCTGAGCATTCTTTTCAGGTTATCTCTACCCCTTACAGTTCACAATCTCATGTGTTAAAGTACGGTGTTCCTTAGGACTCGTCCTTAAGCCCTACCCTGTTTAACATATCATCCAGCCTTTAGCTTGGGTTGTAGAATCTTTTGGGCATAAGCTAGTATTGTACCCTGACAATACCCAGCTTGTACATTCATTCTCGGACACTCCATCTCTTGACATGGACAATTTCCAAAAAGGCATGCTTGCAGTGGCAGAGTGGATGACTAATAACTGCCTACACCTGAATGCTAACAAGACCAAGATTCTTCTTGTTGGCAAACATAGCCCTATTTGGGACAACCATTGGTGGCCCACCTACCTTGGGCCCACCCTTCAACCCAAGTCGTCAATAAAAAAATCTAGGAGTGTGGATGGATAACACTCTGATCTTTGAGGATCAAGCTAAATCTGTTGCAGGCACTTGCTTTGATCTCCTGAGAAGTCTTAGACCTATTCTGGGACTTTTTGACCCCCATATTCATCAAATTATAATCCAGGCGGCCATTCTGTCTCAGATGGACTATTGCAACATTTAATACTTAGGTGCCAATCGATCTGTTTTTAAAGGACTCCAGCTAGCCCAGAATGCAGCTGCTAAGATGCTTTTTTCTCTTCCCAGGTTTTGCTCTGCCTCAGGCCTTTTGCGCAGGTTACATTGGCTCCCTGTAGAGAAACGCATTCATTTTAAGACTCTTTGCTTCGTCCATAAGATTCTATATTCCCAGGTGCCCCTAATCTGAAACAGCTTAATTCATCCTACCAGCCCACACGCTCCATGCATTCCGCCAACCAGAACTTGGCTATAGTTCCCCAAGTCAGGAGAGTCAGAGCGAGGGGTCGCTCTTTTCGTCCTCTGGCCCCCTCCCTCTGGAACGCTCTTTCCCTCTTTATCAGAAACACTCATAACCATCTTCTGTTTAGGAAATCCCTCCAGACTTTGCTTTTCTCAATCTAGCCTCTTCCCCTCTTTTCTTGGGGGCTGTCAGCTGCAGTTGTGCACTTTTAGGCCTAATTCTGGGAAGCCCCATTGTGGGAGCAGCCATGCGCTCTATAAATCTTGTAACATAACATGTGCAGGTGAGTGGGTTTATTTGCTAAATGGGTAGTGTCAGACCGCATTCAAGGGGCCAGAAGGCAGACAGGGGTACCTGGGCCACAACTGTAGTGGTTGAGATTGGTTGCCACTGGTGCTCTTGGGTCCATCCCACTATAGCTTTGAAAACTCTGCCAAGTACACCCTTTTTGCACAACATTCTCAGGGTAGCGAGGGCAAGCAGTCAAGGCTTACCTGAAAGGTAGCGTGGCTGACAAGAGTGCAGAGCTCAAAGGTAAACTAAGAGGCACAAAAACATATTGTCCAGTCCAGTGCATATTTTTGAATAAAAACATGTACTTTAATAACATAGTATTACGTAACATGACACAGTGCAATCAAATCACAGGGTTGAATTCCTGTTGGTGATTTAAGGGTACTATACCCTTTTGATGGAACCAGCTCCCAGTACCTTGCAATATATTAGGTGAAAGTGCTGCTTCCTCCATTCTATTAGGAGACAGGTGGGTGAGCCACTAGAAGCTTGAGGAAGGCGTGAGCCAGATGCATAGCTCTGTATCAACTCGAGGTCCTCTTGGCCCCTTGAGCTCAAAACAAGCCGATATTTCATATGGATTCTGCCTGCCACTCATGCTCTAACCTCAGGCATGAAGCATTACTGACAAAAAAGTGGCCTTTGATGTAAGTGGGTGAGGGATGTTTTTAAGTTAATGTTTAAAAACTATCACTAATAATAAATACCTCTCAATCCAGTGATATAATAAAATACATTTTTTTTTTCATTTTGAAGAGACATTATGTATTTTTACATTATGTTTGTTGCATGATTTACATAGCAAATATTTTCAGGGCTCAGCTTGTACACAGGATCTTAGAGCCAAGCCAGACCATTGGCTTGGCTCTGGCTCAGCTCTTCCTGTTACAAAGAATTCCTGAGGAATGCAAATTTGGGCACTGTATTTCTGACCCTGTGCATATAGGGTTATTATAGAGATGGTGCCATTTGACTGCTAGGTTCCAGGGAATCCCTACTGAAATGGCAGAAAAGACCAGGATGCTATAGTGATTTTCAAATAAGGGTTACCATGCGAGCCATCAAAGATTTCCCACTACATGCCATAGGTGAATCTTAATTGCAAAGGTGCACAGAACGTTGTCTATAGATTGATTGTTAAATTGCAGCCAATACAAAATATAACCAACAGAATAAAATTTGTGTTATGAAAATCAGTATTACACTTTGAGCTTTCTACTTTACTGTATGGACGCTCTTAACCAGCCATTAAAAAAAATGCAAGTGGTGTGCAAATATGCTCTAGCTGAAAGCAGTAGCTGGTTTCAGATTGATACATAGGGGATTTATACGGCTTCATTCATCGAATCTCTTGGCTGCTTGGTGAGATAGGAGGGACAGTGCATGTTCATAGACTTGCAAAGAGAGAGAAAATAACTTTATCTGAAAATAAATGACAAGAGCATGTACAGTAGGTGAAAATGACTTCACAAAGGTGCATCAAGAATAGTGGGAAAGAGTTCGCTAATGAAGACATGCAAGCTTCAAATCATCATTCAAATTTAGAAGAGGCTGGGATTGGCATGAATGGAGACCAGGTTCCTGGAGATTAGCTTGACGGACGGACACTTCCAGGTTGTGAGCAGCACATCAGGGAGACCTAGATTATTTCAGTGCAGACACTAGATCAGTGCCTGGAAACATCTCACTTTTTTTCAGCTCCTTTGCTATTGTGTAGTTCACAACACAACATTTAGTACCCCACTTTGGTTGTTTTGTTCCCTTTGGTTCTTTGTCCCTCCAGACACTTTATTATTTCTCCCTGTAATATCTCCTTCTTAACTCAACAATGAATGAATGAATGAATGAGGCTTTTATAGAGAGCAACAGCTGCCTCCAAATGTGTCCCCACACTAGAGAACATAGGGATTTCGATCAAACTAGGAGGGTTCCAACAAGTTCATGGAGTTTAGTGTTCTGTATTAGCCAGGTTTTCAGCTTCTTGTAAAACATGATTCTAATGGCAGCTGATGCAGTTCCAGTGGTCAATTATTCCACGGTTTTGCAACATGTAGCACCAACGATGGTCCTCATTCTCTAAAGTTGGCAAATTTAGGAACTACAATAGGATTTGCAGTAGCACATCTGAGTGACCGTGAAGGGCAGTACGGTAGAATGTAGTCACAGCTATAGGTGGGTCCTGTCTTATGAAAGGCTCTATGAGTAATAACTAGTGCTTTGAATTGTATTCTTTTTTGGACTGGCAGCCAATGGTGATCCCTTAAGCATTCTAAACTAAACAAATTGAGGAGTTCCAGATACAGGGTATTGGCATAGTCCAGTGTAGGATTGATCAATGTGCGAACAATGGTTTTGAATGTCTTTTTTTTTTTACTTTAATGAAGCTTTATTTAAATGATTTTAGCAAAAGTACATCATAACAAACATGTCTAGTATTTAAGTCGAAATGATAAACAAGGTTTTTGCAAGAATATGAAATACAGTTGAAGCATTAATAAACTGGAAGGTAATGTACTGTAGAACTATAGACCAATAAAATGATTTTTACAAAAGAGTACCTTAATAATACCTCAATTTATATTTTGTGAGAAAAACAAGAGAGAGAAAAAGATGAGTAAAATAAATAATAAAGTTATGCAACCTTACAGATATCAGTTATTATTGTTGCTGTCAAATAATTAATACAAGTATACTGGATTACAGTGCTGCAGTGAAGATAAAAATAAAACAATGAGAAAAGAGAAAATGTTCAAGTTTTTCCAAGTTCCATTTCCTCTCCCTTGCGTTGGAATCTGAATTTCTTTAAATCGTCTGGGGAGTCAAAAGAGAAAGTCCTCTGCTTGTAGGTTTCTTTGACCACACATGAGTGTACAAGGCTGTGTCGGGCATTCATGGAGTGTAGGGCAGGATGGATTGACAGTAACTCTTTTCATCGAGCTGCTGTTACACGATCCACATCTTTGGAAAAGAAGACTTTTTGACCGGACTAGAGCATTTGCTTCCTTTGTTTAGCTGCTGACAGAACCAAAAGTAGTTCAGTATATTCTAAGAATAAAACAATAATCCCTCTTGGGCCGATGAAGAAGCACCCAAAGGTTTAGGGTCTACACGGTGGGCTCGTTGCAAAATAACATTTATTCCCGCCTTGAGCCTGACTATTTTTGGAATATATATTTTAAGAAAGGGGAGCATATCAGGACCCTCTGCACCTTCAGGAATTCCATAAATTCTGAGGTTATTGTATCTGTTACGGTTTCCCAGGTCTTCTGCTTGTTGTTTTAAACATTTCTTTAAATATAACTTCAATCTTGGTTACTGCATTTTGTACTTTGCTTAGACGTTGTTCCACTTCAGTCACCCGGGATTCGAAACTTAACCATTTCTCCTCTATCCTCTGGAGCATAGCGCTAGTCTCCATAAGAAAAGGCTTCAAGAGTTTTATTTCATCCATTAAATTCTTGAATATTTAACAAAGTGGAGACTTCGTTGATGAGGTTGGGTCCTTCTTTTGCCTTTTATTTGCGGTGTTTGTGGAGTCTTTGTGCGAAATTGGCATTGTTACTGATGAAGACGCAACCCTTTCGCTGGAGGATGGAGTAGAGTCCATAGTTGTATATGTAAATTATTTGCAGGGCTCTATGGAAGGAGAGTGTCACATGTTAGCTGCCCACGGTATCAGAAAGAGAGTTGAAGAGAGGACTCCCGACCGTAGGCCACAAACTTTATTTGGAAAGGAGAATATTGTAAAGTCATTGCAGTGAAGAAGACCAAATGAAGAAAGGCATGTCCTGGCAATGTCCTTACAAACAGTGCAGTTATTGCCCAGACTGAGAGCCAGCCATATAATAGCTTAATAAGGCAATATCCTTTACCTGCTTTAAAAAGAGTGCATTTGGTATAGGTCCCCAACAAGGTCTTAACGCTGCTGAAATATTAAAATATTTGATTAAGCGGTGCGGGAGATAGAAGCGCACCGCTGGTCCAGTGCTGTCACAAAATGGCAGACTTCGACCGCCAAGCATGAGGGAAACAGTGTAGGAGAAATAATTATAGTTATGGGCTGAAAAATAGTCCAAAATTCAGAAATACCTGCTCCCTCCCAAGCCCACACGCCACTGCAGCTCACTGCATTCAGTAGGTATGGTGGACTGAGGCGAGGCTCCGTAAAGTGTCTTTGAAGCACCGAGGAGACTCAGGAGCCGGAAGCCATTTTGCGGGTGGTTCGGCCATGCCCCTGGTTTTGAATGTCCTTAAACATTTTTGAGGGCATGTATAAGCAAAACAAAAGCAGGCTGAAGCAGCAGATATTTGGGGATTAAAAGACAATACGGTGTAAAATTTCACTCCCACATTTCTGGCCACCGAAGAGGGTGGAAGAGATTAATTTAATTTCGAAGGCCACCAGGCTTCGAATTGCCCACATAGCAGATAATTTTGAGAGCAAAAGACTGAACCAAGCTAACCAGTGGAGCCATGTATACAATGATGAGGGTGGAGCTCAGTAATGAACTCTGAAGCGCCCCTATTTAATGCACTTCGCAGAGCAGAAAAAAAGGTAAAAAACTGACTGGCTGGAAATGGCTGGAGTGAAAAGAATGAAGTCACCAGAGTGCCAGCCCACAAACACCCAAGTCCTTGAGTCTGTGCAGCAGTATGGTGTGGGACGCTGTATCAGATGCTGCTGACAGGTCAAGGAGAACAAGTGCAGCTTAGCTGCCTTGATCAAGCGAGATTTTAATGTGTTCTGTAGCTGCAAACAATGCTGTTTCTGTGCTATGTTTAAGGGGAAAATCACCTGACTGAGAGGCATGTAACAGAGAGAGAGCTTTCAAATATCCTGAGATGACAATAATACATTTTTTATTCATTTTGGGGGCTGCAGGATGAATAAATATAGGCTAAAAGTTTGAAAGGAATGTTAGATTGACTGAGTGTTTTTTCAGCAGAGGTTGCATTTGGGCCAGCTCCCAGGACTGCCATACCGTCGTTATATGACGAGAAGTATTGAAAATGTTATTGAGCACTGGATCTATCACGTTGATTGCCAGTTCCAGTAGGTGAGGGGGGCATGGCTCTAAATTCGATCCTGATTTGCATGCAACAATGGCCGAATCAGCTGGAGAAATAGTACTAGAGGAGAGGCAAGAGGGCTTCTGGCAAGACGAGAACGCCTAATAAATGTTGGCGATTTTGTCATGGAAAAAAACTAGAAAGATCATCACAGATATTTGTGATGGAGATATAAAAAGCTGGCACACGTCTGGGGTATAAAAGGATTTAAGAAATTTGAAGATTTCTTTTGGGGTATTTTCTGCTTGTGTAATTTTCTTGGATAGACAATCTCATTGAGACAAGCTATAGTGTTTATACTTTTGTTTTTGGATTGTAATAAACACACCATTTCCCTTTTAACACTTTACATTTACTTTTGGTGTCATTAATTGTGAACCAGGGGGCTGTGGGCATTTGCCTAGGAGGATTCTTTAATTAAGGAAGGGAAATTTAGTCAACGGTTGGAGAAAATCAGTTGTTATATTGAAGCATATCGTTATCTGCATTGCCATCCAAGTAACAGGTAATGCTTTAATGGCATGTTGCAACTTGTGTGTGTTAAGTTTAGGCTTAGTCAGAGAAGGTGCAGGTTGGGAGTGGTGGAGACAGTTCAATGTGCCCATTGAGATTTTAATAGGAATAAGATATTGATCTGGCCATAAAAGTGGTTGTGGACTGGATACATGAAGCGTGGGATAATTAGACAAATCAAAATCAGCTGTATGACCACTCATATGGGTTTTGCTGGAAACCAAGTGGACGAGATTGGGTACTAAAAGGGCATGTTTCAGAGTCTCAGCTTGTCGGCACTGTCTGCATAAATATTAAAGTCACTCAATAATACAAAATTTAAATATTGTATGCAGAGAGAGATCAACAGCCTCAGTAAGAGAGTTAGTAAAGGTAGTTGAGTATTCTGGATGGCGATAGAAGAGGGCTCATGATAGAGAGAAGTTAGGTGTACACTTAAGATGAAAGAACATACCTTCTGCTCTGGATATTAAATCTACTTTCAAACATATTAGATTAGGCCGAAAGATAAAGGCACTATCTCCACCTCACGTTATGAATGTGTCCTCATGTCACGAAACTGGTGCTCGTGTAAAGCGCTCTGAAACCTGATATCTTCGGGTCAAGTTTGCGCTATATAAAACTCCGTAAAAAAAAAAGGGCAGTATTGATGTGTAATAGAATAGCCCTTAGGTATTGCATGCACAATATTTGGGCTGATTATTCATTAAGCCAAGTCTCTGAGATAAAGACGACATCTACCTTAGAATCCTTAATCAGGTTGAAGATGTCCAAGGAGTGTTTGGTAAGTGATCTGACTTTTAATAGCCAAAAGTTAATGATCTGGGACTCCATATGAATTTGTTGAGAGTTGTTATGATAGGAGCACGCTAAGCATAGGGTAGGAACAGTCGTTATAAGAAGGGTTAACTTAGAGAAGCAAGTAGTAAAATGGCATTGTAAGCAAGAAAGCTTGACATGAAGCTCCTGAATAGAAAGTGTTGAAGCTTTCTTAATAGTTTGTTGAAGTGATCTGAGACTTTCCACCGAGTATGACAGCCTGGGTGCAAGCATAATATATTTTTAACCAGGGATCCAGGAGCAGACAGGCTTGCCTTTGACACACTGCTGGTGTAGCAGTGCCTCTGAAGAAGGGTGCCATGGGGCATGACTAAGCAAGGCACAAGAGTGCACAGTACACAAAGGAGTCACAACAAGGAGGGGGGCCAAATAAAAAACAAACTGGAGCCCAGAAGCTCCTGTGTTTGAGGTTGGCCTCTCTTTCCAAAAATGCTACAAGGAAACTAATTTAAAATTAAATGAAAGATGTAAAAAAGGAAAATTATAAAAGTAAAAGAAAGATTCCGCTCTGGGAGTGAGTCAGTGATAGGAGCCAGACACCTCCTATAAACAATACAAGGAACATAAAATGAGATGTCTCGTGGTAGGGTGCCCAGATGCACCAACAAGCCATCAGGCATCCTATCGAGAGTGCAAACCCTATGTCCTTAGCGGCATGCTACAGCATCTCTGAAGAAGGCTGCCGTGGTGCCAGGAGGCACCACTGCAATCCTTCCTTTGCTTGCTATGCTTTTTTTGTGTTTGTTGCTACCCTCCACCTTCCTGGAAGCGTCACCATAATTGTGCTAAATCTTTCAGCAATTAAATTGCATTCTCATACCTGTTTGCTCCTTCAGTTAGCCTCCAACTCCCATCTTAGTGTCCAAGAGCCTAACCTCAGCAACTTGGCTCGGAGTCCCATTCTGGGTACAACTGGGTTTAGTCACAGTCTTTCCTAGCTGAGTGAGAGGTAAGCCTTAAGATGTCAATGGAATTGCATATGCTACAGATTATATGTTTTGTGTGGTATAAGTCCTCTTCTGTATTTAGTGTTTATTCTAGTCACAGTACCCCAGCAGTGGTTCTGAGATGATCTCGATTGCTCTGGGTGCCATTTGTAACTAGTGTCTCCGGTGTCATTTCCCTGCCCCAATTTTTCCCCAGCTTCTTAACCTTCGTATTATAGAGTACCTGGGTCGGAATAGGTGGAGGGTTGGGACTGTCGATTATACTCCTTTGGGATTACATTTTACCTTAAATTGTGACAGCCTGCCAGGCCGACTATCCTCCCCTTATGGAGTCAGTTGGCATAATGACGAAAGCCATTTCAAAGATTCAAAATGAGCTTGATACTGTTCAAAAAGAATATGTTTTTCTTACAAGCTTACATTATCAGTTAATATGTCCCACATCAGAGAACTTCACTGTTTCTGCTTCCAAAAATGGTTCCGCTGTGGAAGGCATAACCAATAGAGCCATCATCATGCTGAATCCTTGTGGGAAACCAGGCCTGAACAGTGGATCAGATAAAAGAAGCCAAGGTATTTTCCAAACTGGACCAATGGATCTAGTCAGAATTTCTGAGATTATTAGTGGAAACCAGCATGTATCACTTACTATGGGTATTATGAGTACTTGATGTAATGTCCCTGCCATCTTTCAGCATTTTGGTAATATTTTTAGGGACTTGTAGGATCCATTCATGATTGTTTATTCAGTTTATATTCTAATGATCTTCAACAGCATCACTAGAGTGTATGAGAAGATCTCTCAAGACAGAGGAAGCACTCTCTATATGCGAAGGAAAAAAGAAATGTCTTTTTGAAAAGGATCAGGTCAGATTTTTAAGATTTTGCATTTCTAAAGAAGGCAACAGTATGGATAAAGACATGGTCAAAGCTGTATTAGAGTAGACAACCTCAATGTCTGTCAAGGAATTACAATGATTTTTAGGTTTTGCAAACTTTTACCATCACTTCATTAAGCACTTGTCCATCATAGTGAAATCTATATCAGTACTTTTGTGTGGTTCCAAGCAGAGGAAGCATCCTTAAACTTTTTAAAGACCCCATTTACATCAGCATCTATTCTAAGACATGCTTATCTACAGATGCTCTTCCTAGTGCAGACTGATGCATCAACGTTCAATATTGGTGCAGCAATATTGCAAAGACAACCCAAGACAATTAATCTAGTGCCTTATTATTCAAGAACCCTTGGCACTTCTGATAGGATGCTACTAGCGATTAAGTAGTAATTCACACAATGGCAACACTATTTACAAAGGTCACTACATGAGGTCACCATCAGAACTGGCATAAAAGTCAGCTATATTTAAAATCAATTACATTTCTGAAGACGAGACATGTGAGGTAGGCCTTGTTTTTTCAAGATTCTTCTATACAATTGCCTATAAACTGGTGAGTCCATATGGCAAGGCAGATGCTCTCTCAAGACAAAGAGAAGAACAGGAAGAACTTTTGCCTGATTCTAATATATTATTGGCCACATCACAAGAATCTGATATAATCAACATTTTTTTTTTAGTCATGTAAAGACCAGGATTTCTGGTGTATCAGAAAGATGTGCTGTGTTTGTGTCATTGAAAATTGCAACAAGTCATGGAATGATGTTCCAATTCACCTATCTTATTGTATCCATGGCAAAGAAAGATGGAAGATGTATTGCGAAGACCGTTTTGTGGGACTAATATGTCAAACTTCATTCAAAAATATCTCGGTCAATGTTCACTGTGTGCTCAGGCTAAGACAGTGAAAGCCAAAACCATGGGATTATTACAACCTCTTCTGGTGCCCTCACAACCTTGATCAAGAACTTCTATGAATTTTATTGTTGAACTCCCAATGATCCAACAGTTTCACACATAATTAGTAGTGGTGGATTTTTTTCACCAATATGAGATATTTTATACCCATGAAAGCATTACCACCTGCTGTAGAACTGGCTCACATTTTTAGGTCGAGCCTGAGTCAGCGCGCATGCGCTACTCTGCGAGACTTGTTGCAGTGGAGTTTGGAATGGTAGACCCGCCCACTCTCCGCCCATATTTTTAATTGGCTTGTGTCTTTGTCCTTCGTAAATGCTGGCTTCTGATTCCTTAATAGGCTCCTTAGTACCGCCTTGCCTTCATCTGTAACCTCCCATGGCGACTGGCCCCTTTACTTCAGTTGTTACATGGTACGTGTTCTTAAGTCTGTGGGCACTACTTTCTTTAATGAGTTTTTACATGGGCGTAGAATCACCAATGGCAGCCGCCGCCTGCAACCCCCTCCCGCCGTGCTTTAATTGGAGTGAATTTCTTATGTTTACACATCATATGGCCGCCTTCAAGCGGTCGCAGTGTAAGACAAAAATGTTTTCTTTTTACAACACCCTTTATCTTTAATATGGCGCACTCGCGCCTTTCTTGTGAACCCGGCACTCAAACATTGTTTTTTTTTTTTTATGAGCTACACGGCGCACAATCAACAATGGCGCCTGCCGCCCGCAGCCCCCTCCCGCCCCCGGGCGCCATGCTTTAGGTTCTAGCATGGCACCCGTTTTCACATTAACATGACACGCTCCAGCCGGTGCTGCTGGTAACATGGCTGCAGCCGGGCGCCTCCTCTGCCTCCTGGCCACCCTGCTCTGCTGCTGCCCCAGCCTGGGAAAGAAGAATGACTCTGTGGACCGGAGGTTCTCGGACCTGAAGCGCTGCGTGGTCCTGGAGTGCAGCAGTAAGTGCCTTACCCCTGAGAGCTGAGTAAGTGAGAGAGGGTTGGGGCAGCAGGAGCCACAGAGCAACACTCTTCTCTGTTGGGCTTGTTCGGTGGGTTCATGCCAATGCTCAAACTTCCTACTTAAAACTGATTTGTATGCAAAATAAAAAGGATTTAGCTGTTTTTTTTCCTTTAACTGTTTACTGCATTGCTAACACACTGGTGCCGCAACTGCCAGTTTTGTATTTAAGTGAAAGGAGAGGATGTGGTCTGACCGCTAGATTGCCGACTTTGGAGCTGGAAACCAAGGTTCGAGCCTCGGGGTCGCGTCCACATCCTGTGATTCTGGGCAAATCACTTAATCTCCCCGTGCCCACCAAAAAACATGAATGTGTCCTTATGTAACGTAACCGGTGCTCATGTAAAGCGCTCCAATACCTTTGAGTCGAGTTCCCGCTATATAAATCTGCAAAAAAAAAAAAATAAATGCTGAGAACGTGCTGCTGAGCGAAAGAAAGGCTCGTGGCAGAGATCACCAGTTTGTGCACTTTCTTGACCGGTGCCCCTCTGCCCCAGCCTGGTCGGGTGGCATTCCTCTTCGTGTCATCAGATCCGGAGTTTGCACGAGAGTGGTGCACGACGGGATGTTACTGCCCTGGACTGCCTTTGTTTACCATAGACCCATCATCGGCACAGAACTAGAAGGGCACAAACCTGTTGTGCGTGTGGCATTTATGGAATATTTGGGAGCAGTGCAGCCTTCCCCAAAACAGTCCCAGAGGCTTATTTTTTATTCTAACTCCCCGCCTGGGAATATTTTGCTGAAAGTTATTAATCCGCCCAGATATTTTTAAAAAATGACTAAAGTGATGGAATTGCACTTTGCCGGTGAAGTGTGGCCTTGAGAGGAATGTGGAAGACAAAATAATAAGGTGATATATAAGCACACAGAACCCGAGGCTGGGATACTCCACTCCACCGAGAGACACGTATATTGTCTCGATTTTTAAGTGCTTTCTTGAAGGGAGTCTCTGACTGTTGCTTTAATATTGATCATTCAGGCGTGGACAATGACTGCTACACCAGAAGGCCTGTTGTGTGTTTGATGCCTTTGAGAGGAGGCGAGATCCAAAACCGTCTTAATTTGGCTTTTCAGTAGCCACAGCATGTGGAACCGTGAAAGGACATGCATGCGTTTGTTGACATGTCAGAAGCATCCGCTCCATAGATCCTCACCTTTAGGCTGGGTGTAATACCATGTCATTGTGCAAAAAAAAACATAGCAACCTTTCTGATTACCATATTGTGGTTTCTTCTTTAGGCAAGTGCTGGTTGCATGATCATGGCTATGTGTAGATTATAGTGCAGGGGTCAGTGGTAGAATCCTACATATAGGTTAGGTTATGTGCATATGTATAGTGATTACTACCCTTTGTATAGCACTTATTACATTTGTATAGCACTTATTACATTTGTATAGCACTTATTACCATTTGTTTAGTACTTCTTATTACCAAGTGGCATTTTCGGTTGGTTCCCTCTTGCATGAGCGGCAGGTTAAAGGTGCATCCATATAGAGGCGCGAGCTTGGAGATTCAAGTGGGTTTACGAGGATGCATACCACCCTTTTACTGGTGCTTAAAGCACATAGGTGAGCGTGTGCAGTAGTGCTTTGGGGATCCAGATTCCAGAAGAGGGAGGCCTGTATTCAGTGATGAGCGGTTGGTTCAATCAATAGTGGAAGTGGTGCCTCATATACAGGTTCTTTGCTGAATCCACAGACAGGGGTAAGTGGTAAAGCCATATACAGAAGTGGGTGGGTCGAAGTTCGGTAGTGAAAGGTAAATTTATGTATGGGGTGTAGCGCTGAATTCATCACTAGGGCTGAGTGGTGGGTTCGAAGGCGTGTGTTAGTATTTGCTGAGAGAGGGGAAGGCAAGTGTATAGTGTGTTTATGAGGTCACCCACCTCCAGATACTGAACTTAAGTACTGGAGGATGATTTATGTTTCATGTTCAGTAGTCGGTGGTGAGATTTTACAATGGGCCTAGTGGTGGATTCATGTGTAGGGATGAGTGGTGGGTACACAGTGTGGCTGGTATGGCTACACTGCTTTCCTGGCCTGCCCCTGTTTGATTTTTTTTCTGTCCTCCCCTCTGTTGTCGTCCAATTTGGTTGCCAAACAGTGAGTCACTGGTGGTGTTCCATTTAGTGTGTTTTGTTGTTTAAGGGCTGTTTCAAAGTCTACGGCCCTAATTATAGTCGATGGGGCTACTCCCCTCCCCATCACCCCACAAAGCTATGTGGTAACTGAATGCTGGCAATACTTGATCATGGACCCAGCATCATTGACCTTTTTGTCTGTAGCCCTGGTAGAGAAAGGGTGTGTATGTCAGTTCCATGTAAAATACATCCAGTCCCCTCCATAGCTGGGCCTTGTGCTCTGTTGTTTGTTGTATGTAACTTGTTAGATGTGTGCCACAGGGTAAATCATGTCCTCTCGAGGACAGTGAGTTCCTCACAATGTGGAGGTTTGTGTCCAGGTTCTCGTTGTCATCTTTGCCATCCTCCTGTGTACGTGACACCGTTGATGCACACTGTCCATGAGACCCTACCCCAGAGCTATGCAGGCATAGGTTGGGCTGGGAGAATGTACATCTGCTCTTAGCCAGCCGGCCTCTGACTGCTATTGCCCCTCAGCTACCACAGCCCCTTGCTGTGTTGTGTAGGATGTCCTCAACCACCCTGCGATCTTGGCTGAAAGTGCCTTGTATAGAGGGAAGCTGATATACAGTGAATTTCTTGACCTTTTGGTGCCAGTGTCTTGCCTTATCTCCTGAAAATCCTGGGAAGATGCCCTCTATCAGTAGTGACACCTGGTTTAAATTTTAAAGAAAATGTGTGCTTTGATTGGTCCTACCTTCAGTGCGAAACAGCTACTGTGTGTTTATCTGATATTCTGCACTCGTTCTGCCTAAAGCCTACCCACGCAAATCCCTTTCGTCTACAACACTCTGGAGTGGTCCTACTGCATCGCTAAAGCGAGACCGAATGCATTGCAAATGCTTGTTCTTAATGATGTCTCTAAATTCCAAGGATTAACAGACATTCATTTTTCATATTGAGGGTTGCACTTAATTGCACATTTCTGGAAAGAACTAATGAAAGTCACAGGAATCAAACATTTTCCATCAACAAGCTATCATGCACAGACAGGCAGGCAGGCAAAGAGACTGAACCAAGCAACAGAACATTATATTTACTATTTCTTAATGGAGCAAATAAAGTAATTGAATCTTCTGGAGAAAGTTCGGATACAGCTTTTTACACTCTTGTCTATATAGGGTAAATTTCTGTAGAGTGAACCTAGTCAAAAGGCAGCAGAGTGCTGTAAGGGTCAAAGATAAGCAGAAACTTCAAAAGTGAACACAAAGTAAATAAGGAAAAATACAGATAAAATTTGAAATATATAAATATAGATAAATACAAATGGAAATGTCAAAAAAATAAATACCATAAAAGCGGAAGCCTTAGTTATGATGCCTAGGAGAGATCCTGGGAGCCGGTCTCATTTGTGCATGACACCCAACTAGCTTCTAAATTCCATCAGCAGTAGTCAAAGAAACCAGGTCCCAGTACAAAAATCCAAGGGAAGGATTTTTTTGTTGGGGACCAGGGGTGGAGTTACTGTCAGAATTAGAAGAAAAGATCTTGATAATGAAGGGCCGATACCGAGACATGAATGCCTCAAGCCCTCATTCTAATTTAGAAGAGCCAGGAATTGGAAAATATGGAGAATAGGGTCTTGGAGATTAGTTTAACAAATGCTTTCGGGTTGTTGGCACTACAACAGGGAGACACAGACTACAGTACCTCAGTGCAGTACCTCAGTGCCTGGCAAAAAAGTTTGATAAATATACCGGGAAAGTAGCTTTCAGAAAGCTAGAATTTGTCACTATGCATTTTCAGTGCTTTCTGTTTTATGAGGTGTGAAAACTGTTCTCAGAGCAGGAGTGATGGCGTCAGCCTTTTGGCAGGAAGGTCTGGGCATGAAGAATGTGACTTATTCTCTCTCAGCAAAGGAATTTGGAGGCGGGTTAGGATTTTCATTAACTTGAAAGGAATCAGAGTGAGGCCTGGCCATTCATAATAACGTGTAAAGTGAGACCTGGGGAAGAGAGGACAGTGTAGCCATCCTGGCACTATCCCAGTTGGAAGGGGAGCTGATATGAGAACCAGCTTAATGTGGTTGAGAAGGAGGGGATTGCTCATTTCCCTAGACATGCTCCTGGCTGGGCAGGTAGCCTCCTCCAAAGGCAGAAGGGTTCTGAAATTTCACTTTGAAAAGTGCACTGTGGGGTAGTTTGCAGTAAGGCAAAAATGCTGCAAAAGGGAAATGGTTTGCCCTTAGGAACTTTTATTAATTGGATGAGAATGTCCAGGAATCATCCCCACCCAAGAGCTAGTTATATGTACAAAAGTGGAACCTCACCTCCAGCGCCTCGAAATACATCTGCACCTGCGGAAACACAAAAGATCACTGGGCCTGCTCTTTGTGACTGTGTCGAGACCTCCTCCCAGGGCCAAGATGTGGACTCCAGGGGCAAGTTGGTTGACCTCTTGTGGCTACGGGGACATCAAAAATTGCAAGAGGCTTGTTTCCTGGAGTGATCAGTTGACCAGTACCAACTGGACCCCTCCCGGTGGCATCTACTGGAGCGAGTACCCCGTAGGTGCTGTGTCTTAAGTCATGGGAGCCTTTGAAGTGTCCAAGAGGAGGTGTTCCAAAAAATTGGAAAAATTGAGACTTAGAAAATCTTTTGAGGTGCAAGACCTCCAGAGCTGCAGGGGACCTCATGGTAAATGTATCTGATTTCTGCTGGACTTCTTTGGATAAAGTTCCAGGCTTGCCCTGCTGGAGAGGTTAAATTCAAAACTAGAAATCTTGACCAGGCAAAAGTTCAAAAAGGATCTAAGCAACGAGTGGCACTTGGCATGCACAAAATTAGAATTTTCCAGCCAAAAACAATGGCTTCAGTGGGACCTCTTCCAAGGGCAGTCCAACTTCGAGAGGACTTGGCCAGATAAAACCTTCAACCTTGCTCCATTGGAGGATTTTGGCATCGAAAAGTTAGACTAAGTCCAAAACTTTGATGACTCACTTGGTGTATCCGAGCTCCGCTCTTTCGCTGTTGGCCTGAAATCATGTCTAGGTACTGGACAAAAATGAACAGGGTCTTCTGATTGGCACTTTACTTTTTCTTGGCGCTTTCTGCTTTAAAACGTTTTGAAAAAAATCATATCTGGGGTTCCACTCTTGAATTTTATTCATTTAGTATAACTTTTCTAATTAAACTTTTGTCTATTTTTAGAAATTAGTTGTTGGATTTTTCATAGTGCTGTATTTTGACTTCTAATTGTTTATGTACTTTTAATGTTTAAAACATTTTCCTTGAGTTAAGCCTGTCTGCTCTTTGCCAAAGGTGCCAGGGCTTGTGCTCAGGTTTATTCACTGTACTTCTATGTTGGACCCCGACAAGATTTTTGACTCACTCCTTGGGAAGGACTCGCATCTTTCCCAAGTACATTTCACAGTAAACATGTACATCAAAATGTATTGAGTTCAGAGATTGGTGCCATCCTGGATGATGTGCTTGTTATACTTACTTGTTAATCTTATACCTTTTCAGAAAAAGCCAAGAAGATGGAGTTTTATAATTTTCGTTGGCTGATGCAAATGCATTCCAAACGTTTTATTAAGCAGTAGTATTTTAGTTTCAGTAAGCGTATAGATGCATCAATGCATTTTCACATAAGTGTCGTGTGTGAGCTCATCATAAATTTAACAAAAAGAAGTTAAAAAAGAATCTAAACTGATTTTAGAAAATAAAAATAAAAACTCAGACATTTATTTTATTTCTCAAACTCCAAAGATGGACAAGATAGACTTGTTAAAGCTAAACTTCAATCTAATGAAGTTTCCATGAACAATGCTACTTAGAATTAGTATGAGATATAGTGGTCAAAACAAAGCTGCGAAGTCTAGAAAGAAATGAATTAAAGGATAATTCCTAATAAGAAGAGATGATCTTCAGATTCATACCACCTAAAAATGAAAAACTTTCAAAATACTTTAGAACAGTTAAAACGCAGTTAATTACTGAAAATCTCTCTCTTCTAGAAAAATATATTTCCATGGATGAAATTATTAAAGTGGTTAGTTTATTAAAGAAAGGCAAATTGTCTGGTCTCAACAGTTTTTCAGTTTAATTCTACTCTCTGCACCTCAGCACCTGCTTGTATTGTTAGGTGAATTTAATCATAGACAAGCCCCTTGTAAGATGAACTTAATGTATAAAAGAAATGTTATCTGCATTCACAAAAAGCTATGCTATTTATCCTAAAAGTGCTGTAACCCCGAGGTATATTACACTGTTAAAATGTCTTTCCTCAAATGGGCTAATTAGTTTCAAAGGACGTGTACCCACGGATATCCCAGGAAGGAAAACCTTTTTGTATGAAATCAGAACTGTCCTATCGATAATGTTTTTGTGTACGCTCGGGCATATAACCATGTTGACCAGTGTGAGGTGCTACAAATGGAAGGTAGTGATCACTGGCCCTTACATACAGTGATAAATATAGGAACTTATTAAAAAAGAGCATGCGCTCCCTCTAAATATGTTTTCCTAGACGTATTCAAACGAGGATAATGGAGAGGCATTTAAACCTATCAAAACATTTTCAGCAGGAGCATAATGCGATCTGGGAAGAAACGAAACATGTAAAATTTGTCAGGTGATATGAAGATATAATTAAACAAGTGGTAGCATGTCTAAAGGCTGACAATAAGGTAATAAATGTTAAAGCAAGGGGGAAAAAGCTTGAGAAGCGACACAAATTTGTGGCCTGATAACGAATGTAGGCACCTAAAAAAGCAGATATGAAAACTAGAAAAATATATACTGTTCTCTCAGAATAAGGAGGGGGGGAAAGTCGCCTTACTGAACAAAGAGGAGAGATTAAAGGGCGATAGGTAGTAAGAAGTGGATCTATCAAGAGAATTACTGGAAAACCATGTTCATAGTTATAGAGACAATTAACGTTAAGAGATTTTGGAAGTTGGTGCAACATGGTTTAGGCAAGGAAGAGGGAAAGATGAGATGTTTGGCGGGAGAAGATGCATAGGCTCTATTTTTGTGGGAACTATATAATAAGGGAGCTATGAACAGCCCCGAACCACCATATTAAAGATAAATGATGAAATAAGGGAGAAGCTCTTCTCTTAAGAAATAATTAAGAAGACTATATCCTCACTAAAACTTACAAGAGCAGCAAGCTCTATAATTTATCGGTGGGAATAATGACAACAAATATTGATTGGTGGACCAGGTTGTTTTATCCGCTGTTTCAAAACATCTTAAAGATGGGAATTTTTCCAGATAGGTGGGAGTGGTGATCAAACCCATATATAAAAAAACAAGATGCTTTGTCCCTCAAAATTATAGGCAAATAAATGTGTTAGACGTGTTCGGAATCATTTTTGGGAAAATTCTTCCGGGGATATTGAAAGAGTGGGCAGAATGAAAATCGATAATCCCTATGGAGCAAGGTGCTTTCAAGGAAGGGCACTCCACAGCCGATTACAGCTTTAGTTTGTGGGCCATATCCTAAAAAATTGATAGAGCAAAGAGGTGGTCTATACTGTTATTTTGTGACTTTTGCTCGGCTTTCGATACAGTTGACCATGGCCTACTATGGAACGCCTTGAGAAATTATGAAATACCACGAGGTCTTCTCTTAATTTTGCAACAAATACATAGCGGAATTTGCCACAACTAGAAATAGACACCAAAGGGACTCTCTTACGGAGAATATACATAAAGAATGGCCTTAGGCAAGTCTGTGCCTTGGCTCCACTGTTATTTCCTTTATTTTTAGCCGATCTACCAAAAATATTAGGGATATCAAACAGCTTTTGCCCTAAAATGAATGGTTCCTACGTAAGTTGCGTCCTTTATGCAGAAGATTTGGTCATCATGGATTTGACAGTAATTGGACTGCAGAGCAAGCTAGATGTTTTCTCAAATTATTGTAAAAAGAAAAAACAAATAATACATTTGGATAAAACAAAAGTGTTGCCATTTGGGAAAAAGAAGGTGAAGTTTAAGTCGTTCCTTGATAATGCTGTAATTGAGGTTGTAAGTAGATATAAATATTTGGGGATGTGGTTTGTGAAGAATTTATAATGGAAAGACCACATTGAAGCTTACATGCAAAAGATTTTCATCGGTATGCAGCCTTAAGACGTTTGGTAAAGCGTATGGAGGACCCCCTAAAGGCCTGTATTGGCAGCCTATCAAGCACTGAATCGGCCACAATTTCAATATGGAGTGGAGATGTTCTGCTTACGTGGAAAAATAAATTAGGATCTTGAGGAGGGTAGATGCTTTCGAGATTATTGCCCTTGCCACCATCCTCAATGATCCATGTCATCAGGACGGAGATTCGACTAACGGCATGGAGTTATTTAGCTTATGCAGAGGTCCTCCGATTCTGGATAAAAATAGATAAAGGTGATTCCCCAAAAATTTCTCCCATATGTAAAAGGGACATTATGAACAGTGAATTAAAATGGGCAAAATCTGTTATGGCAAGGTTTGATGTTATATCTAATAGACCGACAATAAGATATAATGTGCAAGACACAATAAGAATTAGCAATTATGACCTTCGAATGCTGATGAAAAGTATTGCAAGAAAAAACGATTTCAGCTATTTAAAAGACAAGAAATCTGTGTCTTTTCTGATAACTGTATATATATATATATAACTGAGTAAACCTTCCAATCTCTAGAAAACCTACCTAATGTATGTCTGAGATTGGGCCTCTCAAAATTTAGATGTGGAGTAAATCCAGTTTCAATGTTGCAGGTTCAGTGGCTTTATCTAGACAGGAATAATATTTGTAAGTGTGGCATAAAAATTAAATGTGACTTAATGCATATTTTATTAGATTGTCTTTGATTTTTAGAACAACGGAAAGCATTATTGAGACACATCTTAAAGAAATACGTTAGGGATAGGTGGCAAGCTCCTACTTTCTTAATTGATATGAGGTATCTTGATTTAACATGTGCTCTGGGAAGATTTATATTATATGTGAACAAAGTTTTAGTAAAGACCTGAGTGATATAAATTATGAAGAATATGTAAGAATTGGATTTTATGAATCTGTTTTATCTTGAACAATGGTTTTATAATTTTTATTGGATTATTTACTATGAAGTTTAAAGACCAAGGTCTAAATACATTTGTAGTAATGTAATGTAATTCTGCTCTCATTTTTCCAGGTTTCCATTTACCAAACTTTTAGTGTTATTTATTTTTTCTTCTCCCATATTAAGTTAAATGATCTTTTCAAGAAGCAACGATTTGCATTATAAAACCAAATTAATTGAAAACATTTTTATTTTTTTTTAAACTCTGGAAAATTTTCCGGATAAACATTTTTTCAAAACAATGTCAAATTATTTATTAAAGATCTGTGAATTTTTTCTCTTTGATCTGGTGTAATGTTTGTGCTGTGTTTGTTTTTAGACCCACTGCATACTATACAATCGTTTTTATATTTTAACCACAATGAGTGCTATGTGGAAAATTCTAATTATTTTTATGTCCTGAAGAAGGTGAATTGAATCTATTTTATCCATTGAAATGTCCAGGGCAGGTGCAATTTTTATAGCCATAACTGGCTTTATTACAATTAAAATCAACTCAATTAGCTGTTAATGCAGAAGACATTCTTCTTTATATATCCAATCCGAAAGTGTCCTTATTGCCTTTTTTTTTGCTTGTTTTTTACAGAGGCTGCATTTTTATTTGCATTACCGTTCCTTTACTGGTTATTATGAGCAGGGGTTTGCTGCTGCATCGAGCACCTGTTTTCCTCTTCTGTTCTTGTCTGACGAGGACCCAGTCCCCTTCTTTGAGATCTGACTCTTGAATCCATCGATGCATATCTCTTCATCTTGTCCTTTTGCTGTGTGTCTTTTTCTTGTAGTTCTTTCTGCTCTCTGTCTTGCCTCTGTGCCATGACCCCCTCTCTCCCATTGGGTATCCTTGTGTGTATCTCTCTCCCTAGCATGATGATCACCGGACACTTCCCAGTCGGGCTGTGAGGTGTATTTCAGTATGCTCATAGTACCTTGTTTAAGGCAAACTACATGTCTTGCTTGTCCTGTTCAGCATGTTTAATGGTTCTCTTCAGTGTGGCCATGAACTGCTCCGCCATCCTATTGGCTTGGGGCCACAGTGGATTGATCTTACAATGTTTAAAATTTCGATGTTTAAAATTTCGATGTAGTGTGAATGTCGCAAACTCATGTCCATTTAGTGGAGACCCATTGTCAGTCTTGACCAATGCTACAAATCTAGGATTGGGATGGTGACTTCAGCTCTGGTAGATGTCACATGCCAAGCTATCAGACACAGGGAGTATTCAAACATGATGACAGTGATGTACTTTTCAGATTGCAGTGGACCAAAGAAGTCAACCGCGACCTGGCACCAAACGTCTTTTGGCGGTGGGAACATCTGCAATGGTGGAGGTTTCTCTCGTTGATCGATGATTTCACTCCCTTAGTGTGTTCTCAATCATCTGGTATAAGGAGGGGAACCAGACCCATTATCTGAGTGCTCACTTGGTTGCCACTATTCCTCTGTACCCTTCATGTGCCAGGTTCACTATCGCTTGATGCAGTTTCTTGGGAATGACAATGCGCTTGTCTCTTGCTATTAGTCCACATTCTGCCACAGACAGCTCATCATTGATGTGTTGGAATGAGACCAGTTCTTTTGGGTCCATCCCAGTTAGAGAGGCATGATTATTCATGTGTCTCCACTAGTCTTTGACAAGACACCTCTTGACCTCCCTGAGGGAGGCAGCTTCATTAGTGGGGTTGTCGATGGCCTCTAGTGGCACAGCAGGTGGTCAAGCCTGGTCTATCACAAAGTGTAGATATTCTTCAGCAGGTGATGGACGTTCTTTGGTGGACGCAATGGGGTGTCTTGACATGTAGTCAGTCAGGTTTTCTGCTTTTACGGGCTTGTGAATGATGGTGTAGGTGTATTCTTTAAGACACAGGCCGCAGCATTCAACCCTGGGTGGCAATTTTGCTCATGGATTCCCAAAGATGGTCAGCAGGGCTTGATGATCAGTTAGTATTGTGAAGCGCTTGCCAATGTGAAGGTACAGAAATGTTCACATGCCCATATCACTGCCAGGCTCTTTCAGGTTGGGAGGAGGCCCATTCTGTGTCGGTCAAACTTCAGTTTGTGTATGCTACAATATGCCGTCCCTCATCATCTTTGTGGTGTGGTGCCAGAATTGCTCCCAGTCCATCGGGGCTGGCATCCACTGTGATCTGTGTGTGTAGTTTGGGGTTAAAGGAGGTCAGGTTGGTAGTGTTGCCTACCTTGCATTTGGTTTCCTTGAAGGACTTTCTGCACTGTCCACCTGAATGTCTGACCTTGTTTCGTCAGGTCCCGGAGGGGGTGGCTGATTGTGGCATAGACTTTTATGTACCTAAAAGAGTAACTGGCCATCCCTAGAAATGACTGAATGCCACTCATGTACCTTGGACTTGGTGTCTCTTTCAGTGCTTTTATCTTGTCAGGATCTGGTCTCATACCTTCCCCTGAGAAGTTGTGTCTGTAAAACCGTACATTGGGTTTGTGGACCTCACATTTATTGGCATTAAGTGTTCGGTTGGCATTTTGGAGAGTCTGGCACACGGTATCCAGGGCCACGTTATAAGCTTCCAGAATATCATCACAGTAGTCATGGGTGTTTACTAAAGTGCGAATTACTCTTGTGATCCCTTCCTGAAATATCTCTGCGGCTGACGATATGCTGAAGCTTAGTCATTTGTATCTGAATAGTCTTGATGGGTTGTGATGTTGGTGGTATACCTGGAATCTTCATGTAAATCTACTTGACTATACCCTTTGTTAAAGGCAAGCTTGGAAAATATCTTGGTGCCATATAGCATGTGATCATGCCACCTATGTACGGTCAGGGATGTCTTGCAGGCTCAATGGCTGTGTTAGGCAGCCAAATGTCTACACATAAGCATACTTTCCTGTTGGACTTGGCCCTTTTGCAGGGTCATCCCTGAACTTTTTGCCTTCCTCCTATATTTTCTCTGACCTGTTTTTGTTGGTTTTATGATTCTGGGCACTTTACCACTGCTGATCAGTGCTAAAGTGCATATGCTCTCCCATGATAAATTGTGTTATGGATTAGTGACTCCATGATTGGATGATTGGTTTACTTGTCAGTCCCTAGTACAGTGCACTGCGTGTGCCCAGGGCTTGTAAATCCAATGCTGCTGGTGGGCTTGCAGCACTGGTTGTGCCACCCACAGAAGCAGCTTGTAAAATGTGTCTCAGGCCTGCCATTGCAGAGCCTGTGTGCAGTCTGTGACTGCCATGTCGACTTGGCAAGTGCACCCACTTGCCAGTCCCTAAACCTTCCCTTATCTTCATATCAGACACCCCTAAGGTAGGCCCAAGGGCAGGGTGCATTGTAAGTATAAGGTAGGACATGCCCTGGTGTGTGTGGCATGTCCTAATAGTGAATTACAGCCATTTTCGTTTTTCACTATTGCAAGGCTACCTGTTCTCCATAGGCCAGAATGGGCAGTTTTGATTATTACACCTTATAATCCTAACTGACCCAGAGAACATGGTAGAAAAACGAATTTAGTATGCCTGAACTCAGAATGATAAAATACATCTTTTAGTGAAGTTGGTTTTAACATTCTTTGTTTGAAAATACCACTTTTAGAAAGTAGGTATTTTCTTGCCTAAACCATCCAGCTGCCTCTGCTCTTGTTGTGTATTGTGTGTCTGGGTTTGTGAGTGACAGGGGCTGGGGGATTCCAGGAGGCAGGGTGAGTCAGCACTAGGCTGAATAGGTCTGCCTGAAGGAGGATGGGTGGGAGGAGTTGCACCTGGGTCTGAATAGGGCTGTGCCTGCCTTCCACAATGCTGGCTCCACCTCCTGCCGGGCGTCTGATGGCTCTGCCCCTCACTCTCAAAGGAAAGAAGGAGTCAGAAAAACAAAGTGCTCCAGGACTGACCAGAACTGGTTTGGACTAGGCAAAGGCCTCTCTGCCTTCAGAGAACAAAGGGAAAAGGTGTATAAAAAGGGGACCCAGACCCCTAGGAAATTAGATCACTTCTGGGAAATCAAGAAACCTGTTGCCAAGGAGAAGAACCGGAGAAGCTGAAGGAGGAGTACTGCCCCTGTGCTGTTTTGCTGATTGGGGTTGGCCTGCAGTGGTTGCTTTCTGCCAAGGACAGGAGAAAAGACTTTGCTGTGCTTTGTCATCTTGAAGAAGGGAATCTCCAAGGGCTTGAACTGAGCTTGCCTCCTGCCTGAAGTCACAGGGACACAAAGACTTCACCCCTTCTGTTTGCCTGCATCTGGAACTGCTGTTTTAGCTGCTAACAGAGGGAAATTGCAACACCGACGCCGGCGAGCGACGCCGTAACCTGCACCGAAGCCGTGGGCACCGCTCGTGAAGAGCACGACGCACCGCCCGACTTGCACCGTAGGCCCGACGCCTGCCGACGCCGTGCGACATCGACTCCGAAGCCGTCATCGAGGCCGCTGCCTGCACCGGAGCCGAGGACACCGCTCGTGACGCTCACGACGCACCGTCCCGACTCGCACCGCAGCCCCGACTTCACCGACGCCAGGGCTTCATCATCGCGGAGCCGATCCTCGACGTGGGTGACCCCGAATCCATCGACGCCGCACCATCGTAAGGAACCGACGCCTCGCCGCCATCCGTGACGTCACCTCCCGACACAGTAAGGAACCGAGACATCACCTCCCCTGGGGTCGTAAGGAACCGACGCCGCCGGCGCCAACGAAGCATCACCTCCCCGACGCCGTGCACCGTCTTTGTTTTCATCGAATTCCAGGTACTGTTCTTTGTGGGTCTGCTCGACTCCAGGCCCGACGCCGCGCACCTCGCGGTCGGCGCCGTACTTTGGGATTTCCACCGGTCACGACGTCGTGATAACTCCAAGTGGAGTTATTTGTTGCTACAAGCTTTATTTTGATTGACTATCCTATTTTTGAAGATAACGTGAACTGTCTCTATCATTTTAAGTCTATTTTTGATTACAGTATTGTGGATTTTTGCTATTGGGTCTTGTGATAAGTCTATATAAAGATTACTTATTTTTACATAAACAACCTGTGTGGTGTCCATCTGTAGTGTTTTCACTGTATTACTGTATGTGGTCACAAATGCTTTACACACTGCCTCTGAGATAAGCCTGTCTGCTCGTGCCAAGCTACCAGGGGGTGAGCAGGGGTTATGTTAGGAGTGTTTCCCCCTTATCCTGACTAGAAGCAAGGGTCCCTATTTGGACAAAGGTGCAAACCATTGCCAACTAGAGACCCCCAGTTCTAACATTGGTGGTCAGCGGTGAGGATTTGGACTTGCATTTGTGATTCATATACAGTGATTGGTGTACACTACTAGTGAGTGCAGACCAATACGCAACCACATACTTTTTGATAGGACTTTTTTTTTCTTTGGAACCTTTATTTTTGTTGAGAACTGCCAATTTTCACCATGAGCAAAAAAGGATCCATTGCACCTGCAGATATTGAATTTGAAGAAGATAGGGTTGATACCTACACTGTGCCAGAACTCAAAGCTGTTTGCAAAAAGTTTAAAATCTCTATGAGAGGCCTCACCAGGAAGGAGGAGTTTCACAAGGCACTGAGAGCCTGGTTGGAAGCACGGAATGCCAGTGGGCAGTCCGAGGAGCCTGTGGAGGAGGCAGAGAATTTAGATGGGCAGCTTGAGGGGCCATTGGGCTTACCTAGGAGGGGAGTGCCTTCCAGGGAGGGCAGCAGTGTTTCTCAAAAGGGCCTGTCTCCAGAGGAGCTGGAGGACAGGGACAAAAGCAGGATGCATGAAATGGAAATGGCCAAACTAAAACAGGGAAGCCATGATAGCCTTGAGCATAAGAAATTGGAGTTGGAAAGTAAGAGGTTGGCCATGGAAGAAAGGAAGATGCTTTTAGAGCATGAGAGAATGATGAGGGTGTTGGAGTTCAAAGCCAGGGGCTTAGGGATTCCTCCTCTGGTGGCAGCAAAATTGTATTACCTAGTGCTGAGGGAGTAGTACACACACCCAGAGATGTGGTGCCTGACTTGGAGGGGGTTAATATACACCAGGAGGTTCAAGGACATGAGGTAGCTCCAGTAGTGCGCAGTGTCCCTGAGAGGAATAGGGAAACTGACGCAGGGATTCATGGTCCTAGTAGCAGGAGGGACACTCTACTGACTCTAGATGGGAGGTGCAGGGAGAGTGGTTCCCCCATGTTTGAATTCCTGGGGTGTGAGTGTGAAGACCGCCCAGAAGAGTGTGGGTTGAGTGACAGAGACAGTCAGATACTGTCTTGCCAATCTCAGCAGAGTGGTGTGGGGTACATGTGTGAGGCACTGGATGGTGAGGTGAAGGATAACTTGGTTAACACCTGTGAGGGGTTGTGTGATCCAATTGTGGGAGAGCATATTGTAAGTCCCTGTTTTCCAGAGCTATGCCAACGCCTGTTGGAGAGTGAGTTCTCTGACCCCAGGGAGCTCACGAGGGAGGAAGACCTTTTGGTGGTTTCCAGAGGGTCTGAAAAGGCATTGGGGAGTGACCCTAAGAGGAGTGGCTCAGGTATCTTCCAGCCCAGAGTGGTGGAAGTGGTTCAGAGTAGCCCAGCTAGGTCCCGGTGTAGTGGGAGGGGTGTAGGGGCTCACGTCCTGTCTCAGTGGAGAAGGAGTGAGTGTGGGGCTGCGTGTCCCAAGGTGCCCGAAACCCAGTCTCAGAGCCTGGATGGTTCTTTAAGGGAACACCAGGTAGGGAGCCTAGGCTGTCCTGATGGGCCGCCTGTTGAGGAGGATCTCCTAGTGTCTAGAGAACCTGGAGCGTCTGTAAATGGAGCTCCAGTGTTTCTGGTATCTGGCAGTGCCGCTCCACTTGGGAGGGTGCAGAAGTCCAGAGTGAGGGGTGAGAGGGGGAGAGAGTCCCCAGTGGAAGAACCAGTGGGTCAGGGACCAGCCAGAAGGGCTGAGTCACCAGTGAATGACCATGGTGACACCACTTCTGTCCTGGGGGATCTTCGCGCGCTGTCAGATGGACAGGGGTCGGGAGATCTGCGCCAGGCGGACTGTCACACAACACATGAGAGATGTGTTACCCTCTGGGGGGCATGCGTGCTCCCCAGGAAGTCCTGGTGCGCCAGGCAGATTATTACACAACTCTAGAGGAGTGTGTTTCCCTTGGGGGGTTGGTGTACCCTCCCGGAAGTCCTGGGTTGCCAGGCACAGGTCCAGCCTAAGGGTACAGACCCTGGGTTGGAGGACCAGGTTCAGGGTGTCCCCCTGACCTGGAGGAAGGGGCAGCTGCTAACAGTGCCCCTACCAGTTTGTCTTCTGGGGGCACCGCTCCAGGTGGGAGGGTGCAGGACCCCAGTAAGGGGGCGGGGAGAGGACAGCCTCACCCCTGGCCTCTGCCCAGTCTAAGGGTACAGACCTTATGCTGGGATCCCAGTTGCAGGATAGAACCCCTGAACTGGTGGGCGAACTGTGCAGGACCCCTGCCACAGGTGCCCTGACAATTCTGGAAGGGGGTACAGCTCCAGGTGGGAGGGTGCAGAGCCCCAAGGAGGAGGACCAGGTGTGGGAGAGCCCACCCCAGTCTCCTGTCCAGCCGCCGGTTACAGGCCCGGGGCTGGTGGGTCAGTGTCAGGATGTCATACCTGACCTGACGGTTGGGAGAGTGGACAAAGGGTGCCAGGCACCTGGGGCTACTGCCCCCGCTCTCTGACACCACAGAGGTTGGAGAGCCATGAAAGGCCTGGGGCCTGGCTCTCATCACTGACGGCTGTCAGTGGCCACTGTGGCTTGCTGTCCTGGTGGACAGAGTTGCCCCTGGGAGGGGGACAGAAGTCACACCCCGGGGTGGACTAGGCCACACATCTGTGTTGGCCATGTGGGTACTGTCTAGTCGGTTGGGACACACCTGTGAGCAAGCTAAGGTTAGGTGCTGCACAGGTGGTGTCCACAGTTGAGGAGAAGGGTTCCCCATGGGTTAGCTGGGTGGGCCCTGAGAGTATGGACAGAGGGATCCAAATAGGTTCAGATTGGCGTAGAACTGGAGTATGCCCCTGCTGTTGTGGGCCAGGGTCCAGGTTCTATCGCCCAAAGCAGAGAAGCCCATCAGGGTAGTGATTGGTCTCCCCTGCGTTTTGGCTGGAAGGGGGTTGTGTTGGACTTGGCCCTTTTTGCAGGGTCATCCCTGAACTTTTTGCCTTCCTCCTATATTTTCTCTGACCTGTTTTTGTTGGTTTTATGACTCTGGGCACTTTACCACTGCTGATCAGTGCTAAAGTGCATATGCTCTCCCCATGATAAATTGTGTTATGGATTAGTGACTCCATGATTGGATGATTGGTTTACTTGTCAGTCCCTAGTACAGCACTGCGTGTGCCCAGGGCTTGTAAATCCAATGCTGCTGGTGGGCTTGCAGCACTGGTTGTGCCACCCACAGAAGCAGCTTGTAAAATGTGTCTCAGGCCTGCCATTGCAGAGCCTGTGTGCAGTCTGTGACTGCCATGTCGACTTGGCAAGTGCACCCACTTGCCAGTCCCTAAACCTTCCCTTATCTTCATATCAGACACCCCTAAGGTAGGCCCAAGGGCAGGGTGCATTGTAAGTATAAGGTAGGACATGCCCTGGTGTGTGTGGCATGTCCTAATAGTGAATTACAGCCATTTTCGTTTTCACTATTGCAAGGCTACCTGTTCTCCATAGGCCAGAATGGGCAGTTTTGATTATTACACCTTATAATCCTAACTGACCCAGAGAACATGGTAGAAAAACGAATTTAGTATGCCTGAACTCAGAATGATAAAATACATCTTTTAGTGAAGTTGGTTTTAACATTCTTTGTTTGAAAATACCACTTTTAGAAAGTAGGTATTTTCTTGCCTAAACCATCCAGCTGCCTCTGCTCTTGTTGTGTATTGTGTGTCTGGGTTTGTGAGTGACAGGGGCTGGGGGATTCCAGGAGGCAGGGTGAGTCAGCACTAGGCTGAATAGGTCTGCCTGAAGGAGGATGGGTGGGAGGAGTTGCACCTGGGTCTGAATAGGGCTGTGCCTGCCTTCCACAATGCTGGCTCCACCTCCTGCCGGGCGTCTGATGGCTCTGCCCCTCACTCTCAAAGGAAAGAAGGAGTCAGAAAAACAAAGTGCTCCAGGACTGACCAGAACTGGTTTGGACTAGGCAAAGGCCTCTCTGCCTTCAGAGAACAAAGGGAAAAGGTGTATAAAAAGGGGACCCAGACCCCTAGGAAATTAGATCACTTCTGGGAAATCAAGAAACCTGTTGCCAAGGAGAAGAACCGGAGAAGCTGAAGGAGGAGTACTGCCCCTGTGCTGTTTTGCTGATTGGGGTTGGCCTGCAGTGGTTGCTTTCTGCCAAGGACAGGAGAAAAGACTTTGCTGTGCTTTGTCATCTTGAAGAAGGGAATCTCCAAGGGCTTGAACTGAGCTTGCCTCCTGCCTGAAGTCACAGGGACACAAAGACTTCACCCCTTCTGTTTGCCTGCATCTGGAACTGCTGTTTTAGCTGCTAACAGAGGGAAATTGCAACACCGACGCCGGCGAGCGACGCCGTAACCTGCACCAAAGCCGTGGGCACCGCTCGTGAAGAGCACGACGCACCGCCCCGACTTGCACCGTAGGCCCGACGCCTGCCGACGCCGTGCGACATCGACTCCGAAGCCGTCATCGAGGCCGCTGCCTGCACCGGAGCCGAGGACACCGCTCGTGACGCTCACGACGCACCGTCCCGACTCGCACCGCAGCCCCGACTTCACCGACGCCAGGGCTTCATCATCGCGGAGCCGATCCTCGACGTGGGTGACCCCCGAATCCATCGACGCCGCACCATCGTAAGGAACCGACGCCTCGCCGCCATCCGTGACGTCACCTCCCCGACACAGTAAGGAACCGAGACATCACCTCCCCTGGGGTCGTAAGGAACCGACGCCGCCGGCGCCAACGAAGCATCACCTCCCCGACGCCGTGCACCGTCTTTGTTTTCATCGAATTCCAGGTACTGTTCTTTGTGGGTCTGCTCGACTCCAGGCCCGACGCCGCGCACCTCGCGGTCGGCGCCGTACTTTGGGATTTCCACCGGTCACGACGTCGTGATAACTCCAAGTGGAGTTATTTGTTGCTACAAGCTTTATTTTGATTGACTATCCTATTTTTGAAGATAACGTGAACTGTCTCTATCATTTTAAGTCTATTTTTGATTACAGTATTGTGGATTTTTGCTATTGGGTCTTGTGATAAGTCTATATAAAGATTACTTATTTTTACATAAACAACCTGTGTGGTGTCCATCTGTAGTGTTTTCACTGTATTACTGTATGTGGTCACAAATGCTTTACACACTGCCTCTGAGATAAGCCTGTCTGCTCGTGCCAAGCTACCAGGGGGTGAGCAGGGGTTATGTTAGGAGTGTTTCCCCCTTATCCTGACTAGAAGCAAGGGTCCCTATTTGGACAAAGGTGCAAACCATTGCCAACTAGAGACCCCCAGTTCTAACATTTCCCATCTGCATTCCGCTTTGGTACCACAACCACTGGTGATACCCACAGTGTTGGCCCCTAGAATCTTTCAATGATGTCTGCCTCTAATAGTTCTTGCAGTTCAGTCTCTACTGCTCTTTAAAGGTGGAATGGCACCTTTCTGTAGTACTCCCCTACTAGTTTCCCCTTCTCATTGATGTGCAGCCGGACTTGAAAGTTCGCCATTTTCCAGAGGCCGGTGAACAGCTAAGGATATTTGTGCATGATCAGGGGTTTGGCTTCCACTTTGTACAGGATGGCCACCAGTTTCAGACGTTGTGCCGTGTGTAGAATCAGAAGACAGTCTTCTGCTGTGGGTCCATCAATCACGTGAATGTCAGATGCGACTGACTGGTCTTGGTACGTGAGCTTTGCTTTGAACCGCACTAGACATGGCAGAGGATATTTGGCCAACCACACATGCACGTCAGCTCATCAAAGCTTCAGGCGAGGGATCATCTTGACATATTCAGCTGTACAGATGCAGTTGAGTGACGCTTCACTGTCGGGATGAACTGAATGTAATTATCCCCCATTCGGATGTGCAATTAGGGGTATTTCCCTGTTCTTTCTTGGTCTGCCACCATTAAGACATATTTGTCGCTGTCTTGTGAGAGCACTGAGAGGGATCTCAAGCATGACTCTTGTGATTTAGATCTATGCAATTTGGAGGTGGCTTGCGATGTTGAATGAGACGTTGATGAACTTGTGGAGCAGTCATTCTTGTCTCTCACTGCTCTGGTGTAGTGTATTTTCCTCTCCTGCTGGTGTCTTGTGGTGATGCCTTGCACATTTTTCCATTGTGGTTCTCTTTTACAGAACTTATGCATTCTTGTCCCATGGCTGGACAGCTCCCAGTATGTAGATAGGCTTGTCCACATCTATGATACTCCTGTTTGTATTCCAGATGTTTCTCTGGAAGTCCCTGGTTTTTCACCGCTCTCTAGAGTTTGACCTTCTCTGCTGGTCTTGGCGACATTTGTTAAATGTCTGTGCATACAGCCGAAAAGCTTGTTCGCGCTTTTCTTCTTTCCCTGCTTCTATTTTCTTGGCTTGCACCCAAGGGCACAGGGAAGCACCCGCTATACCAGCTTAAGCAGGTGTGCTGTTGTAGCTGACTAAATTGTTTTATAGTCCTTTGTAACTTTCATCTCTGGCTCAAGTCATCTCAAGTTAGAAACAGAAACTAATAAATGCTGCATTAGTAAACTATGACACAGCTATGAGGTGGGAACCAAAAGATGCAAAAAAGCCGAACACTGTGACAGAAAGAAAGAAAAATGAATAAAATGGCAAAGAAAAAGTAAGTTAAGGGGAAATGGAGTCAGAGCGCAAAGCAAACAAAGTAGAATGCAAGTAATGAAGGAAGGAAGGAAAGAAAGAAAAAGAAGCATGAAGGAAAGAGGGTGTAAAAACAGGAAATAATCAAAAAAGTTGCAAATGAAAAATGAAGAAAAAGAATGAAGGGTGGAAAAAAAGAAAATAAGTAGTGGAAAAGCAGATTTATAATTAGCAAGAAATTAATGCTGGTTTTAAATTAATGCACAGAATAATTGTGCAAAGCTTGATGAAATAACGTAATTAGAATGTACAAGACTGAAAAAGGTTTATTTACTCGAACTAGGCCTCAATAATGGCTAAAGCAATGCTGCTTGGAAAACAAGTTTGAATAGAAAATGCTGAATGCACATAAAAAGCTTGCTTCTTGACCACAACATTAACTTTTGTATTAATGAACAAACAATGAATTAAATTTTGTATAATGAACAATGTAGTTTTAAGTATTCTCGCAGAATGTTTCCACATATATAAAGATTCTTGCTACTTGTAACTATTTTGTGTCGATTAATGAGGTAATGAATAGCTCAAGCACTGAACTGCAAAGTTTAAAATGTGAAGTTGGCTTTCTAACCTACTTATTTTCCACCTTCATGATGATCCTGCGGAATGTTTTTCTTTTATTAAATAGATGTTTCGATTTTTACATTGTTTACTTGTTAGAAACTGGTATTTGAGAATTAAATAACATTGTATATAAGTGAGAAAGCCAGCTGAAGAAAGCGAACTCCATGTGAAAGTATGGTTGCTAAAATATTGAGAATGCAACATTATCGTCTAAGAACAATTGTATTCGTGTAAAAGGATGAGGAGTGATCCTGTTCCTAGGAGAGCATCAAACGATGATTGGCGGATGGGAGACGAGAGGAGAAACATGCTGCAAAATCATGAAATGTGAAGTCTATAATAGTGTGTGTTCCTAGAGTAGGTTACAACTTTCCACTTTGCTACTTTTTCCTGACCCTTAGAGCCATGCTGATTCCTCATTTGCCTAGACCTTACTAGGTACTACTGAGTTTCTTGAACTCCTCTTGATGGGAAGTTCTTGCTTTGATGTTTTTGATCTATTTTAGCTGATTTAAACACTAAAGTTGTATGCTTTCTCTCACAATCTTGACTTAGAATACTTTATGGGCTCTGACAAAAATAAATTCTGCCCAATTCTTAGAATAGAGATTTATTCCTTTATGGAATGCTCGTTTATGCAATATTTTTACTGAATTGATGAACTTTTATTGATTTTATATTTCTGTCATTTATTGATGATTGAGATTAATCCGATTTCAACGTGTAAAAGATTTCATTAAGAAAACCCTTTAAACCTTTAACAAGTCTCATTATTGACTAAAATCAGTAGATTAGTTATTGTAATTATTTTGGATGAAATGTCTTAACCCTCTTCTTCTCAGGTACAACTGCAACGTTTCATCACAAGTAGTGAAAAAGCGGCGGGGTTTAGTCCTGTTGATGGTAAACCATGCCTTTTAATCCCTCTCTCCGCTTTAGCAGTGGGAAAACGTAACAAGAAAGAAAACTGGAAGGAGAGAAAGAAGGAAGGAAGGCAGAAAATATATTGAAATAACAGAAAAAATAAATGTGAGATGAAAGGAACGGCATTGTAAGGAAAGAAGAGAAAGAAAGAATTAACAGATAAAAGGATACACAAAGGAAAGAAGGAAGGACAGGAGCATGTTAAGAATAAAGGAATAAGAAGAATAGAAAGATGGACAGATGGAGCACAGAAGAATGGGCAGAACGAAAGAAAAACTGAAAGAAAGAACGAAAGACACTAGACTTTTTAAAAGGGTGATGAAGTCTCCCATATCCTCTTCCTTTTCTTGTGAGGCTAGATTGAATGTGTTTTGTTCGTAATTGATGTTCTGCTTGGGTAGGAATTTCTTGTTGAGTGCTTCCTGTATTTGTTGGTATGTCATCGACAACCCTGGTGGTACTTCCTTAATTATTTGACTGAAATCTTTGCCTACTAGATTCTTGGATGCTGATACCATTTGTCCTTCATCTGTTTCTTTTGACCTCTTTATGAAGTCTTCAAAATAATCCAGCCATTATTGCCATTGCGGTCCCAAACTACTGCCTTTGCTAAGCGATAGATGGTCTGGTGGACATAAGTATGATGCCCCATGCAACTTGGGTTTTTGCACTATGGTGAGCCGGTGGCTGTTGACATTTATTTTTATTTGTGTTTTGTCACTTCATCTAGTGATCGACTTGCCTTCTGTTTTTAACTTTGTCACACTTTCCATGGGTGCCTGACCTTTCAAATGGCCAACCCTTTATTTCCAATGAGGGCGCCTGAACTCAAATGGTGTCTTACTGCCTTTCAGGGCCTGCCTGACCCTTTAAAATGGCCGCCCTTTTGTTTTCTATTTTCCGGCTGACCTCAAGATGGCACTTTGTCAGCCTCCTAGGCCTGCCTAACCCATCAAAATATCAATCCCATTGTTATCTGTGGAGAGCCACCTGGCTCTAAAATGACTGCCCAGAGTTCCTGCAGGTCACGAGACTTCAGTACTCCCATTTCGCGAGACTGCAATGGAGCTCTCTTCAATGGTTGCGTGCCCTTGCAGCTTTAGGCAGTGCAGCACATCACTTACCTTTTGCATTGAGTTCTTGCAGTCCTACTATGTCAGCCAGGATACCACTGCCACTCCTGCTGTTTCTTGCTCTAGTGCGACCATGGTTGGGGGTCCCAATGTTGCTCTTTCTGTGCTTCTTGTTTATGCACTGGTGTTGGGTCCCGATGACCTACCTTCATTGACAGCTATTGGATCTTCGCTGGAAAAAAGGAAAAAGCATGCAAGCAAAGAGGAGGTAGCTTCTTTATTTTCTAGTAGCTCTCTTACAGCATGTAGGCCACCTCCAGTGTCCTTCATCTACTGTCCCCTTTGTCCCCTCGAGACCTCATCTTCCTCTCTTGGCCGCACCTCATAGGGATGACCATCTGTCCGCCAGTTCATCTCGTGTTCATGGTCCTAGTACCCCTCTATATTGATCCTACAACACCAACATTGTTTTCTCTGCTGTAACCTATGGCCTTTTATCACGTTCCTCTCTGATTGGACTGTGGCTCCTCGTGCCTACCCTGACTGATGTGCTTACTCTTGAAGAGGTACTCAGTACCTGATTGTCCTCCTGAGGGGCATGTGCTCCCTGCCCTCCTGGTTGCCCCTTGGCCTATCATATGTCAGGAGAAAGGGTGCCAAGCTGAGGCCTGGCTCTGCAAGTTGCTTTTCTTGTTAGCTTTGTTTCTGTATGGGTAAGCACACATGCCTGAAGCTGGTAATCTTTCCCAGCAGTTGGCAAGAATGGAGGTTACAGACATTTCTACATAAATGTGTCTGGCTCAGGTTTGTGGAGGAATATTCTTTTTCTTACTGGCTATCCAGCCGCACCCACAGAGCTATTAATGATCTGTGTGCAGTCCTTGCAGTGGAGTCTGCAGCAGGCGAGGTGTCAGCCAGGATAGGACATGCCTATAAGTGACAGCAGAGCAGCGCAGCAACACTTAAACTCCGTCCCCCGCCACTGCTTCTGAAAACAGACAGAGACATGGGAAGGCCACCTGCTGAGTTTCAGCAATGGTAACAACAAGTTTGTATTCCAGGCTCATGCAGGGCAGGCCTCCCTCCTGAAGCACGCACCCTGGCCTTGCAGGATGGTGTGAGCCGGGCCGCCTCCCAGCCTGGCCTCTTAACATTCATTCTGCTTAAATGGGCGCCAAGGACAATTTATCAAATGGCAATTAATACTGTGAAAGCCATGTGTTTGCCATTTTTTATTTTACAACCCAATTTAAGTCTACTGATTGCAAATAATAAATTAGACTTGCCTGTTGAACTGACATGAACTAAAACTATGACTCTCAAATTGCATATGGTTGCTAAATGAAAGCCCTGCACTGGGGAAGGTGTTCCAAGACTCGGAGCCATTGCCAATGCCAATTGGTCTCACTTTTATGTAAAGGTAAAAAGTTGTTTGACCATATTTGAGTGACAAAAGTGCTGGGTCAAAACACAGGTCCATCTCCACGACAGATGCAGTTGGGATTAACAGGCACCAGTGGCTTGAACTCCTTTAGCTATACACACAAGCAAGACCGATTGGCATTGTCAATGCCTGTTTTATTTTGTGGTGCAGCAGGTGTTTTTTAATCTCTTTTGTCAATATTCTAGTTTTAGTCTGATTCTGCCATGGCTGCTTTATTGACTTTTCATTTTGACATCACTGGTTGCCTGATCCCAAGATGGCCATCCTTTTCATTCTTCCATCCCATCCATTCCTCCTCCCACTTTGAGATATTCCTCCTTCCTTCTGCCCCCCTACCCGCTCCCAGCAGGTTATCATCAGCTGAATAAGCTGAAGGCGGATGATAATGAAGGTTCTTTTGCCTTCATGACAGTCCTATTTTTCTTTCCGTTTTAAATGAGGTCGGTTGATTAGCAGCCTTCATTATAGTTCTTTGTTTCTGTCAGCAGCATAGAAAGGAAACAAGGACTATAATTGATGTTCTAATTGACATCTGACCAGCGTTTTACACAGAAATAAAAACAGGACTGTAATGAAGGCAAGGGAGCTTTTAAAATAGTCCAGTTTTCGTTTCTTAGATTAGTTTGCCTTTAATGTGGAGATGCTGTTTCTTCATGTGGAAGCATAAAAATCCAGAACTATTGGATTTGCCAATGCTTGTTAAAATAGCATCTGCTACTAAATGACCCTGTATGCATTTCGTGCATGTATTTTTGAGATAGAAGCGGCACAGTCATGTGAAAAATGACTAGCCATACTAGTTCATACAAAACCTGCATGTTTACATGCTCTGCATTCAAGACTGAAGCACTGAATAAAAGAGAAATGTTGTGATCCCTATCCAGGATATTTCCATCACTGAGTTCAAAGAAATTTCCAACATGCCTTTTAAGGGATGATAGTTGCTTGGCCTAATGTATGTGTAGTACATTTGGAATGCTGTAGAAAAATTCCCCTTATTTCGAGTTTTGCCTGTTTAAAACATATATGCATTCTGTTAAAGGAGCAATACACAATATCAATTTATGGAGGATCAGGCATTATTATGTAACAAAAATGTAATGTTATCAATTACAGTTAGTCACTGCAACATATGAATTAGTAAGAAACCGGACAAATTGCGACATTCCATTGTTTTTGATTTTAGGTTTATGTATTTATTTGTTATCAATTATCATTTCCATAATTGAACAAATCATGTGATATTTCATTTTACATTTTTTAAAGAGCTGGTCCAAACATCAAGTTCCGGATTTACCATCTGCACAGTGCTACAGTGTGGCATTGAGGCAAATATTGAATTTCGAATGTGCATTACCAGAGTACTATTAAATAGCAGCTGCAGATTTTCGTCAGTGTATAGAGCCATGTGATTTGAATTTATAAAAACTTTGTAGAAAAAGCATATTTTAATGTCATTACCTTGGGCACTTTGAATTGCAGCAAAATGTATACAAGGCTAAAAATGTCGGCCTTAAATTACTTTTTATAACTTTGAAAATGATTTTACAAAATAATGAAAATAGTAGATACCTATATGTTAAAACGTCAAGAACAACCACTTTTTCCTTGGACCAGCTCTTTAACAATACGTTCTGAAATGAAAAAAATGACAGGTAACATGTAAAACATACGACATAAGAGGAAAGGCAATTTATTTCAGGTTTTGCTGCTTGTTTCCTTTATCTCTACTTATGTTAACAAACGCACAGTGTTTTACATATTTGAAACTTTTCCAAGATTTAGTCAAGCAACAACACCATTATGGTCCCATTGTTCATAACTCTATTGTTACAGCACTGGGGAGAATCCCAAGCTATTTCCCTCAGAAGGAAACCTTTTAGTGCCACCTTTTATCATACTTTTCTAAATCCAAACAGGCCCAAAAAACACACATTTGCTTTTCGCTCTCTCACTAAGAAAGGTATGTAGCTAACATGTGGCTTCATTGTATACATGTAAAATATGAAACGCAGTCTGAAGCAAAGCATGTTTGCGTCATTCCTTCTTATGGAGAATCAATAATCTTGCAAAGACTATTTCATTCAATATGATTTTCTTTAAATACACAGATGTCTTGTTGATCATCATTACACACCTTTCAAGGGCACCCGGTGCAGGAGGAAGTATGTCTCGCAGTCATGAGAATATTGTAGTAGTTACTGAGAACTTTTGGTATGCCACTGTCAACCCCAGGGACACAGAGCCACAATCTACATTTGAAAACAAGTGTTTTAACTCTGGGTATTGTGAGTTGAATGTGCCTATCGAGGTGATTTAACTCCGACATACTTAGTGATGTTTAGGTCAGATTAGGTAGTTGGAAATGAGCATTGTTCTTGATTTTATTGTACATGGTGAGAAGCTGCAGCTATGCAATTTTACGTTCTTTACAGAAAATGCAAAATATATAACATTTTGAAATGTATTGCTGGATTTAAGAAAATGTTGCTAAAATGCCCACAATTCTGCAACTTCCTGAACCGGTTTGCTAGTTTAAAGAATATACCAATTGCAAATTTAGATACATAGCCACCAAAGTCCCATAGCCTCATGACAAGTCATGATTTGAAAGGAGCAACCGACTGTATGATCACAGGAGAGTACAAAACGTTTGTACACTTAACAATTACATTGGCTTTTTTTTTTTATTAATGCATAACTGCTGCAAGGTTCACTTTTTCTGTGAAGCTGTATTCAGCTTTGACTTACAAAAATTTTATTGAATCAATGGCATCATATGCTAGGGGTCTATCCAGCATATGGTCAATTAAAGAGCTTATGCACCAAATTATTAAATTCCACATTACAGCCTACAGGTACTGCACAATATTGTAGACATAGATATAGATGAATAATCTGGTGTAATCTGACTCAAGACAGACCCCCATCAATAGAGCCTAGGCACAGTGTTGTTTTTTAGTTGTTATTAATGTGAATCAAGATTAATAGTAATGGGTGAATCTCTGAGCTTTTTAATGATAGGGTACACAAATCTTTTGCTGTCCACATTTCATTTGTGTTCATGCATTACATTTCACCCCCCTCTACTGGGTGCCAGTGATTTAGAATTTCCCTGATACTTCATGAAATCAAAACAACAGTTATGTATGAAAAATTAGATGACTGTAAAAGACTGGCTAGAATTCAACTTTTTTGTGAGATAAAACATTAGCGTAATTTCTTCCATTGTGATAAGTATATCACAATCTGCTGTAAACTGTATGCTGGACAATATATTGTAAACTATTTAATCATCAACTTGGGCAATTTTACCAAAAAAGGCTGATGAATACTGTTGATATTTTGGCAGGTGATGGCACTGGCATAATTATAGGCATTCATGAGCCTCTACAGTGTCGTCACCAATAAGCTACAAATAGCCCTGGCACATGGTAGGTTGGATAACAAACATTAACTTTGGCACGGTTTTAATATTTTATATTCCAAAAGAACACATTGGGACCTTAATTTTAGTGATGAATTGATTCAATACTTCAAACAATGATTCAAAGATTGAGTAGATGAAACAATTTAAAGTGCCTGATGTGGCATATATTAACTTTGTGTGACAGTATGCAACATGCTAGAAAATCCATAGATCATTCTGCATGCAGAGAGACAACATGCATCCGGTATTGACATGCACACCAGGAAGGCCAAAAATGCTTTAAGTCATGGACATTAACAAATCAAAAGAAAAAAAGGAAAACAAACACCTGATTAGTTTAAAAGGAACAGAACTATGCACAAATATATTATTGTTTTTCTTGACCAAGGGTTTCTAGGTAATTGTAGGAGGGATTATTAACAAGTTTTTGATACTAAAGAAATTGTTCCAATACAGTATTTGTGATTGCAAAATACAGCCTTTTATACAAGCATAAGCAACATATGTAATAAAGGCCTAATTTAATCCTGTAAAAAATCTGCAGACAACCATTATTATCGAAAAGTAAAACTACATTAAAAAGTAATATGCCCTAACTCATTGACGATATGCATATGAAAAAAGCATTGCCATAAGCATTACCCTAAATCTAAATAAGAAAGCTCATTCAGAACAAGAACATTCACAAATATAGCAGTTTTGTCTTATAAAATTATTGTAATACTCTAAGCATGATACCATTATGTCAATTATATTATAGTTTTACTTGTATTAAGGTTTATTATAAACATGCAAAATTCATTGCATGATGCATATGTAAAACATATGAAATCCATTCTACAACAAAACAATTCTTATCTGTTTTCCCTAACTATGTTATCATATCACCTTTGTTTTATTTCGTTGTTACATCCCTTTTTTCTAGGATATTCTTGCTTTGAATCTCAGGGAATACTTTTGTGCTGATTGTGTCAACATAGTACCTTCATATATGTACTGCAGTCTACTAAATGATGGCGAGAAGAACTTAGTCATTTGTTATTCTGTTAAACAAATTAACAAACCATTTTAGCAAAACACCAGGTTTCACAGGACTTAGTTAACATAATTAATAAAAAATAATTTAGGAACAGTTCCCTAAATTCCATTGAATTTCACAATTACACAATGTGGCCAATTGCCTCAAATGTTGACACATAAAATTTGGCAACTTTTTTAACTATTTGATTTGGGTCAAAATATATCAGCCCATCTGTGTTCTGCTTAGTGGGATGCAGTACAGCACATTTTACAAAAAAAAGCTTATCAGCTCAATGTACAAAATTTCCCAGGACAGTACCGATTTTGAATGTGCTTGCTGTGACACAAACTTGAAGCACAATATTTACTTAAGCATTCTTCCAAAGGTGTACCCTACTATGCCACTATCATGCTCATCTGTGCAACTTTTGTCTCAAGAGTGACAAGGAAGACCATGGGGAGGAAATGGTCCTACAGGGCAAACATTTTCTTGTCATCATTCAGGTCTTCCACATTTCTGATCTGTAAACTTTGCACTTGGGTCTTCATTCCACTGGATACTTTTTCATTCTTTCTAAATTCAAGAGTTTTCAAAGATAACAGGTTATGAAACTATGTTAAGGTGGCTTGTTTTATGCCCGGTTCATTATATGATCTATTCAGATGTATAAATGAGCATTAGGCATTACCCTATTATCCACTAAGACACCATTCTCTTTGTTTCTTGTTGTATGTCTAACCCTACAATTTTTAAGCCTAACTCAACTACGTAGCTGTAGCCTTAAAATTTCAGGGTTATCAACCACTTTCCACTAGGTGTTTTGTTCATATCTGTCACTTTCATGCAGCACTTAATAGGATGGGGTGCACAAACTGAAGGTTGATGTAGGAAAACCCTTCAAAATCTCCTTGATCTATGTTTGATATCACCAGCTGATCAGGTGGCGTCAACACAGGTTGTCCTCTTGTAAAGAATTTGTCAAAGTTTTCAGCTCCTTTGCCACACTGTAGAAAGAATATAAAATAACAAATAGATAAACAAAGTAGCTCTGAATTTAAAACAGGTTTTATGCAGTTTCTACATTGTTCGCATTCATCCTATAACTTTAAAGCTACTGTGAAAAAATAGGGTAACTTTAATTGATTAGTATTTGAAGCCTTCTCCATAGTCGGAGCCGTGCCCTCAGCACAAAATCAGCTTACAAATTTATCAAATGACAAAACTTAGAATATGGAAGATGTTTTCAACAAACCGTTTAGAATTACTGCATGTAAGACAGATCATAATCTATATCATGACTGCTTTGGAATGGTAGCAGTGCCAAGCAAAGAATGTTGAGGGATGGCAAAATAAAGAGCTAGACAAGAAAAAGACATTCAGGAAATGTTTAAAGTTCAAAAACCACGCTATCCCCGATAGCCTCCCAGTTACATGCATAGGTCTGCCTCAGGTATAAGGAAACTGCCAGTTAGAAAGTCACTTGTAACTAGGATTCTAAGCAGCTATTGATGTCATCAACAATTGTTTGGATCAACAGCTGCAGGGGCTTCCTTTCTGTATTCAGCTGTTAAATTTCCAGTGTTAAAACATTCTCTCAAAAGCTATTGACTGCCTAGTATTGCTTATAATGCTGCAATTGTACAGTGGGGGTTGTGGTTTATGTTGACTTAGCAATGTGAAAACATTTTCAGTACCAACTGGAAGGGGTAATTCTTGAGATGGTGCTTTAAATAGCACATGGTGCACGTGATTGTGTGCACCACAAAAGTCTAGGCATTATTGTGCACGCTCTTGGAGGCTTAGTCATTGTGGTCATGTGCACATTTGGGCTGTGAAAGAAAATAGCACACAAGTAGAATTGTCTTGGAGCATTCAACTCTGTGACCAGCTGACAGGGTCTGAAGGCGTTAAGCGGAGGTGATATCCTATGTGTGCCTATGATGGTGCTTGTTTTTTGAGGTGCTCTCGGACATTGTGATTAAGGATCATAGTACCATTTTACCCCTCCTACATTGTAAAATTGATGTGTCCACGTTAGTAAACAGTAATGAAGACCTTAATGGTATCAATGCTAATGCTGCCTTCAGGGAAGAAACAGCCTAGTGGCATGGCATCTGCTCATTTATTCATTTGTAAGGTCAGTTACACTTATTCATAACACATTTCCATTCAGGAAGTAGAAGTTATATCACTGTAACACCCAATACACATAAAATGCTACAGGGAAGTCTCTATATTATAACAGGTTTCCCTTTTTGTTCCATTTTTAAGCATTCAAGTCCCAGGGAAAGAAATTAGACTTCAACTCTCCATATACAAATGGGTTTTGGGTGGGGTGAATCAGAAGAAGAAACTACAGTCACCGCACTTTCAGTAGTCACACCTGATTTAACTTATTCATGTAATGTAAAAGACAGAGAAAGAACAGAATATTGGCAATATTCTGGCATACCATGGGAGAATTTCTCAATTTGGGTGTCACTAGTGCAGGATCACTCTGCTCTAGATCTGTTCATGGTGCTTTTCCCAGCGATTTCTCTACTGAATTTAAGTATTCACTAGTGGCCTTGGGCTGGTGAACGGATGTATGATGGAACCACGACGCCATTTACAACAAATGCCTTTACGACGACACTGGAACAGTTGGTGAATTATGGTCGAACTCCTGAACCGATGAGTTTTTCCAGGTCGACGAAAGAGTCGCAAGTCATCCAAACTTGGGGATAGTCCGTTATTTATCTGACACCTGCAGGGAGAATATCATTTTAAATCCGGCGGCTGTGGCGAGGGACATGTGGCAATTGGAATGACGATAAAATCAATTGGACATTGGTCTAACGGAACACCAGAGCCACCCAATTGGCCCAGTATTAACCAATGGCAGAAGTGGACACAGTATAACTGTTCAATCCTACATTGTGTACCATGGTCAAGCTTCACAGCATTGAAAAGGCGATGAACGCTGAAACGCGTCTGCTGTTTACAAATTAAGCCAGTAATGATCCCGCGAGTGCTCCAACCGTGTCTGAGTTGCTGTGCAGCAAGAGTGAGGTCCCATCTCACCATATGGAGATAGCACCCGCCCTGAGTTCGGAGTTTGAGGTGTGAGTTGTGTTGGTGGAATATATATATAATATATATATATATATATATAATAGCATATGGAGCTTCGAAATGCGTCAGGCATTTCCATTACGGAGCAGCTTCAACAAGCGGATCCTCGTCCCTGCCTTTCATAAACAAAGCTGCTGATCGAGTGCTACTCACCTGGTGGACAACCTTTGGAGCAGAATGTAATACGCGGCCGTCCTGCCGCGGTGTGTGCACCACCCCGTAATGTCTTGGGGGCTACGTGGGTCAGCAGCCGCAAACAGGATTGAGGACGAGTCCACTTGCAGGGTCCATACAGGACAAGATTCTGTCTCCGTTCAAGCCTCTGAAGAGAAGCATATGGAGCTTCGAAACGCGTCAGGCATTTCCATTACGGAGCAGCTTCTACAAGCGGATCCTTGTCCCTGCCTTTCATTAACAAAGCTGCTGATCGAGTGCTACTCACCTGGTGGACAACCTTTGGAGCAGAATGTAATACGCGGCCGTCCTGCCGCGGAGTGTGCACCACCCCGTAATGTCTTGGGGGCTACGTGGGTCAGCAGCCGCAAACAGGATTGAGGACGAGTTCACTTGCAGGGTCCATACAGGACAAGATTCTGTCTCCGTTCAAGCCTCTGAAGAGAAGCATATGGAGCTTCAAAACGCGTCAGGCATTTCCATTACGGAGCAGCTTCTACAAGCGGATCCTCGTCCCTGCCTTTCATAAACAAAGCTGCTGATCGAGTGCTACTCACCTGGTGGACAAACTTTGGAGCAGAATGTAATACGCAGCCGTCCTGCCGCGGAGTGTGCACCACCCGTAATGTCTTGGGGGCTACGTGGGTCAGCAGCCGCAAACAGGATTGAGGACGAGTCCACTTGCAGGGTCCATACAGGACAAGATTCTGTCTCCGTTCAAGCCTCTGAAGAGAAGCATATGGAGCTTCGAAACGCGTCAGGCATTTCCATTACGGAGCAGCTTCTAGAAGCGGATCCTCGTCCCTGCCTTTCATAAACAAAGCTGCTGATCGAGTGCTACTCACCTGGTGGACAACCTTTGAAGCAGAATGTAATACGCGGCCGTCCTGCCGCGGAGTGTGCACCACCCCGTAATGTCTTGGGGGCTACGTGGGTCAGCAGCCGCAAACAGGATTGAGGATGAGTCCACTTGCAGGGTCCATTCAGGACAAGATTCTGTCTCCCTTCAAGCCTCTGAAGAGAAGCATATGGAGCTTCGAAACGCGTCAGGCATTTCCATTACGGAGCAGCTTCTACAAGTGGATCCTCGTCCCTGCCTTTCATAGACAAAGCTGCTGATCGAGTGCTACTCACCTGGTGGACAACCTTTGGAGCGGAATGTAATACGCGGCCGTCCTGCCGCGGAGTGTGCACCACCCCGTAATGTCTTGGGGGCTACGTGGGTCAGCAGCCGCAAACAGGATTGAGGACGAGTCCACTTGCAGGGTCCATACAGGACAAGATTCTGTCTCCGTTCAAGCCTCTGAAGAGAAGCATATGGAGCTTCGAAACACGTCAGGCATTTCCATTACGGAGCAGCTTCTACAAGTGGATCCTCGTCCCTGCCTTTCATAAACAAAGCTGCTGATCGAGTGCTACTCACCTGGTGGACAACCTTTGGAGCAGAATGTAATACGCGGCCGTCCTGCAGCGGAGTGTGCACCACCCCGTAATGTCTTGGGGGCTACGTGGGTCAGCAGCCGCAAACAGGATTGAGGACGAGTCCACTTGCAGGGTCCATACAGGACAAGATTCTGTCTCCGTTCAAGCCTCTGAAAAGAAGCATATGGAGCTTCAAAACGCGTCAGGCATTTCCATTACGGAGCAGCTTCTACAAGCGGATCCTCGTCCCTGCCTTTCATAAACAAAGCTGCTGATCGAGTGCTACTCACCTGGTGGACAACCTTTGGAGCAGAATATATATATATATATTATCTACTGGCGGTCGCCAGTAGATAGTTATAGTTAGGACCTATTTTCCATAGGAAATTTACAACATTCTATTTCCAATAACTTTGGCGCCGGTCGACGAATCTTCGCGAAAATTTCAAAACTTATGGCCCGCTCTGGTCCGCTCCTATCCTGAAAGTCTCGGGGTGATTCGTCAAGTGGGGGCCGAGAAAAAAGGGGCGTCCCAAAACGTGTTTTCCCCATGCAATTTTCCATAGGAAAGTTTAGACATGGCTACAGCCCGAACTGCTGAACGGAATTACACCAAATTTGGCAAAGAGGTAGTTCTTGGTTCAGAAAGAACCCTTTTTGTTAAATGGTGTAAATCCGTTCAGTAGTTCCTGAGAAAATCAAAAGTAAAATCACATATATATCTGGGCGGAGCCTAACCACACATGTCATTGTGAGATCTGATTGGCTGTCAGCCCTTCATCCTGGAATTGCTGGCAGCCATCTTGGGACCAATATACATGATAGTAATCCATTGAAATGCATTGTAGTGAATCAAGGATTTTGAGGGTTACCAAAAGGAGAACTATAAAGGGTGATAAAATACTTTAGTTACATTAGAATTCCTTTGTTGATGGTACCATACTAATTTCAGGAATTGTGGTGTGCTCTAAGGTGATTTTACCCTGTGAAAAACCTTCTGCTGGGATATCATGAATCATGTTTGAGAGAAAACTATTTTCACATGCTTGTCCCATAGAGTTTTGAAAGGTGCTCCAGAAGCTAAAATGAGAGCATATTTTCTGTAAATTCACATTATCTTTCTCAGTCATGTGAGAATGAAGTCTGACATTCTCAGTAAAACATGTACATCCAACAAGGGCAGAGACTGTCAGTTGATTCCTTTGTGTTCTACTGCAGCTTCCCAGAGTGTTCTAAAGAACAACTAGAGTGCTAACAGCCTTACTCTATGACAAAAGTATGGCACACCTGAAGCCATCTTTATTGGAATAAACTGGTAACTTTTAAAACATTTAATTTAAAAGGAACAAAACGAGGAGGTTCATTTTGTCATAGAAATTATGGTTAGTGCTGTAGAAAGAAAAATTAGGACATGTTTTAAGTGAGATCTCAACTATCTTCCTGTTATATTTCAACAGGAGCAGCCTGCCAGTTGATTCCTTTGTGTTCTACTGCAGCTTCCCAGAGTGTTCCAAAGAACAACTAGAGTGCTAACAGCCTTACTTATGACAAAAGTATGGCACACCTGAAGCCATCTTGATTGGAATAAACTGGTAACACTTAAAACATTTAATTTAAAAGGAACAAAATGATGGGGTTCATTTTGTCATAGAAATTATGGTTAGTGCTGTAGAAAGAAAATTAGGACATGTTTCAAGTGTGATCTCAAATATCTTCCTGTTATATTTCAACAGGAGCAGCCTGTCAGTTGATGCCTTTGTGTTCTACTGCAGCTTCCCAGAGTGTTCTAAAGAACAACTAGAGAGCTAACAGTCTTACTTATGACAAAATGATGGCACACCTGAAGCCAACTTGATTGGAATAAACTGGTAACACTTAAAACATTTAATTTAAAAAGGAACAAAATGAGGGGGTTCATTTTGCCATAGAAATGAACAACATTCCCAGCACGACCCCCTACACTACACAAGCACCACTCCACTACCCTAAACCCTAAAACACTACCCCCAGCACGACCCCCTACACTGCCCGAACACCACTCCACTACCCTAAACCCTAAAACACTACCCCCAGCACGACCCCCTTCACTACCTAAACACAACTGCACTACCCTAAACCCTAAAACACTACCTCCAGCACGACCCCCTATAATACACAAACACCACTGCACTAACATAAACCCTAAAACACTACCCCCAGCACGACCCCCTACACTACCCAAACACCACTGCACTACCCTAAACCATAAAACACTACCCCCAGCACGACCCCCTACACTACCCAAACACCACTGCCATACCCTAAACCCTAAAACACTACCCCCAGCACTACACCCTACACTACACAAACACCACTGCACTACCCTAAACCCTAAAACACTACCCCCTACACTACCCAAACACCACTGCACTAACATTAACCCTAAAACACTACCCCCAGCACAACCCCCTACACTACACAAACACCACTGCACTACCCTAAACCCTAAAACACTACCCCCAGCATGACTCCCTACACTACCCAAACACCACTGCACTACCCTAAACCCTAAATCTACCCCCAGCACGACCCCCTACACTACCCAAACACCACTGCACTACCCTAAACCATAAAATACTACCCCCAGCATGACCCCGTACACTACACAAACACCACTGCACTACCCTAAACCCTAAAACACTACACCAGCATGACCCCCTACACTACCCAAACACCACTGAACTACCCTAAACCCAAAAACACTACCCCCAGCACGACCCCCTACACTACCCAAACACCACTGCACGACCCTAAACCCTAAAACACGACCCCCTACACTACACAAACACCACTGCACTACCCTAAACCCTAAAACACTAGAACCCAGCACGACCCCCTACAGTACACCAACACCACTGCACTACCCTAAACCCTAAAACACTACCCCCTACACTACACAAACACCACTGCACTACCCTAAACCCTAAAACACTACCCCCAGCACGACCCCCTACACTACACAAACACCACTGCACTACCATAAACCCAAAACACTACCCCAGCACTACCCCCTATACTACCCAAACACCACTGCACTACCCTAAACCCTAAAACACTACCCCCAGCATGACCCCCTACACTACACAAACACCACTGCACTACCCTAAACCCTAAAACACTACCCCCAGCACGACCCCTACACTACCCAAACACCACTGCACTACCCTAAACCATAAAACACTACCCCCAGCACGACCCCCTACACTACCCAAACACCACTGCCATACCATAAACCCTAAAACACTACCCCCAGCATGACCCCCTACACTACACAAACACCACTGCACTACCCTAAACCCTAAAACACTACCCCCAGCACGACCCCCTACACTACCCAAACACCACTGCACTACCCTAAACCCTAAAACACTACCCCCAGCACTACACCCTACACTACACAAACACCACTGCACTACCCTAAACCCTAAAACACTACCCCAGCACTACCCCCTACACTACCCAAACACCACTGCACTAACATAAACCCTAAAACACTACCCCCAGCACAACCCCCTACACTACACAAACACCACTGCACTACCCTAAACCCTAAAACACTACCCCCAGCACGACTCCCTACACTACCCAAACACCACTGCACTACCCTAAACCCTAAATCTACCCCCAGCACGACCCCTTACACTACCCAAACACCACTGCACTAACCTAAACCATAAAATACTACCCCCAGCATGACCCCCTACACTACATAAACACCACTGCACTACCCTAAACCCTAAAACACTACCACCAGCATGACCCCCTACACTACTCAAACACCACTGCACTACCCTAAACCCTAAAACACTACCCCAGCACGACCCCCTACACCACCCAAACACCACTGCACTACCCTAAACCCAAAAACACTACCCCCAGCACGACCCCTACACTACCCAAACACCACTGCACGACCCTAAACCCTAAAACATGACCCCCTACACTACACAAACACCACTGCACTACCCTAAACCCTAAAACACTAGAACCCAGCACGACCCCTACAGAACACCAACACCACTGCACTACCCTAAACCCTAAAACACTACCCCTACACTACACAAACACCACTGCACTACCCTAAACCCTAAAACACTACCCCCAGCACGACCCCCTACACTACACAAACACCACTGCACTACCGTAAACCCAAAACACTACCCCAGCACTACCCCCTATACTACCCAAACACCACTGCACTACCCTAAACCCTAAAACACTACCCCCAGCATGACCCCCTACACTACACAAACACCACTGCACTACCCTAAACCCTAAAACACTACCCCCAGCACGACCCCCTACACTACCCAAACACCACTGCACTACCCTAAACCCTAAAACACTACCCCCAGCACGACTCCCTACACTACACAAACACCACTGGACTACCCTAAACCCTAAAACACAACCCCCAGCATGACTCCCTACACTACCCAAACACCACTGCACTACACTAAACCCTAAATCTACCCCCAGCATGACCTCCCACACTACACAAACACCACTGCACTACCCTAACCCCTAAAACACTACCCCCAGCACGACCCCCTACACTACCCAAACACCACTGCACTACCCTAAACCCTAAAACACTAACCCCAGCATGACCCCCTACACTACCCAAACACCACTGCACTACCCTATACCCTAAAACACGACCCCCTACACTACACAAACACCACTGCCCTACCCTAAACCCTAAAACACTACCCCCTACAGTACACAAACACCACTGCACTACCCTAAACCCTAAAACACTACCCCCAGCATGACCCCCTACACTACACAAACACCACTGCACTACCCTAAACCCCCTACACTATACAAACACCACTGCACTACTCTAAACCCTAAAACACTACCCCCAGCACGACCCCCTCACAACACAAACACCACTGCACTACCCTAAACCCTAAATCTACCCCCAGCACGACCCCCTACACTACCCAAACACCACTGCCATACCCTAAACCCTAAAATACTACCCCCAGCATGAACCCCTACACTACCCAAACACCACTGCACTACCCTAAAACACTACCCCCAGCACTAACCCCTACACTACACAAACACCACTGCACTACCCTAAACCCTAAAACACTACCCCAGCACTACCCCCTACACTACCCAAACACCACTGCACTAACATAAACCCTAAAACACTACCCCAGCACAACCCCCTACACTACACAAACACCACTGCACTACCCTAAACCCTAAAACACTACCCCCAGCACGACTCCCTACACTACCCAAACACCACTGCACTACCCTAAACGCTAAATCTACCCCCAGCACGACCCCTACACTACCCAAACACCACTGCACTACCCTAAACCATAAAACACTACCCCCAGCATGACCCCCTATACTACACAAACACCACTGCACTACCCTAAACCCTAAAACACTACCACCAGCATGACCCCCTACACTACTCAAACACCTCTGCACTACCCTAAACCCTAAAACACTACCCCAGCATGACCCCCTACACTACCCATACACCACTGCACTACCCTAAAACACTACCCCCAGCATGACCCCCTACACTACTGCACTACCCTAAACCCTAAAACACTACCCCCAGCACGACCCCCTACTCTACCCAAACACCACTGCACTACCCTAAACCCTAAAACACTACCCCCAGCACGACCCCCTACACCACCCAAACACCACTGCACTACCCTAAACCCTAGAAAATAAACCCCACCCCATGCCCAATCCCCCTTACCTCTCACTCCTCGTGGTTCCTCTCTCCTCGTGGTTCCTGCTTCACGTCGTCTCTGAGGGGCGGTGCACGCTGCTGTGAGGAAACGGAACAGCCTCTGTTTCCTTACAATGACGTGGATCATCTACATGTTTTTAGAACGCATGGTCATTTACCATACACACCTTTACAACAAAATTCGTTGTATAGGCATGCGTGGTAAATGACCATGCGTTCTAAAAAAATGCGTAGTAATGACTTCGCGATGTACAACGCATGCGTGGTAATGCATGCGTTGTAATGGTATCGCGAAGTAAAAAAGTCGTTGTAACGGCTGATTAACGATCGAAGCTGGCCCCTGTTCTTCAGTGAGACGTTTATTTGATTAATTAGGTGGAAGGAATGTGATTTTTGTACCGAAAAGTGCATTCCCGGCTGTTGTATTGTGAAAGAGTCCGCGTGGCCTGGTTTCACTTCCGGTGAGAGAGTGAAAGAGTCTGTTTGGATCTAAAGGAGTTCTGTTGTTGGACGGGGCCAGCGCGAAACGTCATCAGAAAACATAGCTAATGGAAAGCGTCCTCCCTGAAGTGTGGAGCAGTGCTATGAGAGGTCAACGAGTGTGCGTCCCACCACCAGTATGACCGTACCGCGTGACCCATGTGCCGCCTCCAGGGTACGGGAGACAGAAGCGGCATCGCAGGTCCTCTTGAAGACTGTTGTAGCACTAATTCTACATTTTGGTACTAGGGCATTTTAACTTCGTTGTTCCTGCCAGATACAAAGAGAAGATCCTGTGTTATTCAGTGCCCTCGTTACCTTTTTTGTGGGTTGTGGTGCTTGTCACTTCGCTGCCCCGCCGGTGCACACGACTGGGCACCCCACCTCGTGTGCCATCTGCAGGGCCTCTGCCCTCTGATCACTGGTTTTGGTTTCTGGAGTGGCAACATAAACAGTTGCTACCAAAGGACTAGCCTGAACACTTAGGTGAATATCCCCTGCACCAGCATTCCACGGAAATTCTTTCCTAGCTCTCCCACGTCAACGAGTACGTCATAATAGCACGGCTCCGCTCGCGACACCGTATGACGTCATCGGAGCCATAAGAGGACCTCGTCGGCGTGCTGACGTCAGTTCCACCCATTTTTTCCGTGCCACCGAGGCAAACAGGCGGACTGAGACATTTTCACATGTATACATAGTATAATAAATATATATATATTCACTGAAAAAACCATAGGTTTCAGGCACGTTATAGTTAGAAATTAGCATTTAAAAAACCTTAGAAATTCACTGAAAAAACCATAGGTTTCAGGCACGTTATAGTTAGAAATTAGCATTTAAAAACCTTAGAAATTCACTGAAAAAACCATAGGTTTCAGGGGCGTTATAGTTAGTTGGACATTTCACTCGTACAAAACCATAGAAATTCCCCCGTTATAGTTAGTTCAGCTAACTATAACTTGCGCGCCCGCAATGCACTGCTGATGACGTCACATATTACATCACTCATGACATGGTCAGTGACATCACTCATGACATCACTGATGACATCTCAAATGACATCACTGATGACATCATCCTTGTGATAGAGTGGCAGACCTCCTCTCACCCTAATATAACCTTTGATACACACACTCAAAAATACAAACTGACATTTTCAAAACAATGGACATACCAATACCAGTTACAAAACACCTATTCAGTAATTCCAAGATCTACACACACATCCACTCATTCACCAACAGTCCCTATACAATCACTCATACATGTACTCACTCATCATATGTACTCATACACCTATACATCCTGTTACACACCGCCACTCATCCTTAGAGTTACTCACACACAGTCACACATGCAAAGTATCAAACATCCATTTACTTGCATATACAGTTATACACACACTACCACACTTACTTCTACAGAAACTTACACATACTTACTCTCTTAAACAATCACTTATAGAAACACCTACTTATTTGTACAGGAACTCTTCCAATCTCTCACTCTCACATATACTCACTTATATACACCAATACTCACATATACTAGTTTAAAACATATGTAGTTACTCATAAAGACACTATTGAGACAGTCATTCACTCACTAACACACCCATACACACACTCATCCACCTATACATTCCTGCACACATGCTGTCTTCAACACATACAAACAGTGAGTCACTCATTCATGCATCTATGCACTAAGTAATACCCCCCACCGAACCATACAGACACTCAGACACTCATACTGATACTCAAAAAGCCAACTAATAACCCATATAGACACTCATGTAGCTACTCACCAACCCATGCAGCCACTTATACACAAAGTGAGAGACTGATACAGATATTTTCATATTTAAACATTACTCACTAACCATGTATTCACTAAGATACACTTAATCAGTCAGTTATACAATCAATTTTACAAAAAAAAATCATCCATTTAGGCACTTATATACCCATTTATTCTTCCATCGACCTTGAGATGTACATATATAAAACATATTTAATTTTCAGAAAAACACACATTCACTGGATGATGTCATCAGTGATGTCATTTGAGATGTCATCAGTGATGTCATGAGTGATGTCACTGACCATGTCATGAGTGATGTAATATGTGACGTCATCAGCAGTGCATTATGGGTGCACGAGTTATAGTTAGCTGAACTAACTATAACGGGGAATTTCTATGGTTTTGTACGAGTGAAATGTCCAACTAACTATAACGCCCCTGAAACCTATGGTTTTTTCAGTGAATTTCTAAGGTTTTTTAAATGCTAATTTCTAACTATAACGTGCCTGAAACCTATGGTTTTTTCAGTGAATATATATATATATATATATATATATATATATATATATATATATATATATATATATATGAATAAAATACTGGCTGTCGCCAGTAGGTAGTTATAGTTATGACCATGTTTCCATAGGAAAAGCATTTTTTGACTGGTCTATATTTTTGGTGCCGTTTGACAAATCTTCACAAACTTTTCCAAAAGAAGTGCGCCAGTGAATCTTGTAGTGCATGAAACGTTTCGGGGCGATCCGTCAAGCAGGGCTGAGGAAAAGGAGGTGGGGGTAATTTTCCTATGTTAATTTCCATAGAGATTTTAGACCCGACTACAGTCTAAACCGCTGGATGGAATTACACATAATTTGGCAGAAAGGTAGATCTTGGTCCAGAAAGAACCCATTTTGTTATTTGGTATAATTCCGTTCAGTAGTTTGAGATATTAACTGAAATCCAAATTTGAATGTCTAAGGATGCGGATCCTCCGCAGATTCATGAATCAATCAATCAATCAGGGTTGGTAAAGCACAACTACTCACCCGTGAGGGTCTCAAGGCCCTGGGGAATCCATGCGCCAACAACAATGCCGTGATTGGCTGGCTGTAACCTGAGAAGAAAGTTGCGGCCACCATTTTGTTCATCGGGGCTAGGTTCCCAGCGCCGAAAATAACGTTAAAAAGTGATAGAAGGGGTTAGGGTAGAGGTACGCACCCCATGGGACTAATGGAGGTGTCCGTGAGGGACTCCTCACGGGCCAAAAATTGTCCAAAACCCCTTTTTTTTTTATCACGCGAGGATACACGGATTCGCCCCGGATCCTCCCAAATTCTGGTGGATCTGCGAATCCAGAACCCAATTTTTTTTAAAACATACACTCACTCACAGATCCATAGACCTACTCACACCCCCACTTACACACCCACTCAGACACCCTCACAACCACTCACACACCCTCTCACAGATCCACACAGCTTTCACACAGCCACTCACACACCCATGCAGCCACTCACACACTCACTCACAGACCCTCAAAATTACTCACATACCCACACAGCCACTCACACACCTACACGCACACCCACTCCCACACCTACTCACAGCCAGTCACACACGCACTCACATAACCATCACACACCTACTCCCATACCCACTCACAGACCCACACAGCCAGTCACAAACCCACCACACACTCACACACCTACTTACACACCCACACAACCACTAACACTCACTCACATACCCTCAGGCTGCAGGGAAGTTATAGTTAGGAAATAGAATTAAAAAAATATAGAAATGCAATGAAAAAAACCAAAGGTTACAGGGACGTTATAGTTGGGTTCAGATTTACTATAACCTTAGAAACAAGTTATGCTTTTTCTCAGTTTTCGTTCTGTAGGTTTTAATAAATCTCTATATTTTACATTAAAGTGATGTGAGCTTTCAAGTTATTTTGTCTTAATTGTACTGTTTCTCAGTTGTGCACCGGCACATAACTCCTCACAAATTTATGAGTTAGGCGATTTCCATGCTTGTCTGGCCTAGTTATCAAAGGCGAGCCAAGGAACCTTTAGGGAAACATGTTTTGCTCTGTAGAATGGACTTTTGGACATAGCCTGAACAGAACAGTGTTTCAGAATAACGTATTCAAGTGCTGCGGGCTACTGCTTGCAGAAAGGCTGCTTTCAGATGAGTCTGTGCATGTTAAATTACTCTGCTTCCGGCAGAACATAAGATATGCTTTCTCTGTTCAAGTCGGAATCCGAATCTCCCCTCCCTGCCTAAAATCTAAATACATAACACAAATGTAATAGTATGATTGAAATTTTAGAATGATGTAGCTGCATTTTCTGGCAAGAATATACTACAAATTCAGAATAAAAATATAAAACTCAACTATTAGATACGAAAATACTTAACTACCACTATTTTGCCATGCAATCAATTGTCTTGGAAACATTGATTAAATTTCAGCTAACTAACTTTGGTTACTATGGCAAATGCTACAGACTTGCAACTAAGAGACAAATCGCTAGTCAATGGTCAGACATGAGGCATTTTTGAATGGCACAAAATTCACCACGTTTCGTAATAAAGGTAGAAACCTGTTACACAGTCTGGGAGTGGTAATTAAGAGGTAAAGTCTCTCAAAAATACATGCTTCAAAACCCTAAGTGCCCCTTTGATTAACAGGCATCTCTATACCTTGAGTCACGTTTTTATTTTAATCAACATCCTGCCTTTTGGGACGGACTTACAACCACAGTTCCAGAAGCACTCCACTACTTTGGCTGGGATTGCTAATGTAGTTTTGAAATATTTTGGGGAATAAGGGAAACTATTGGAGCATAATAACTACAATCATAGAGCTTTTAAAAGTAAAATAATAATGAACAACCGACCATTGGAGCAAGTCAAAGCATTCACATATCTGGGGGTCAATATTCAAAGTGACCTAAAATGGAAGCAGCAAATTGACCTGGCAACACTCAAGCATCGGCAATTGTCTGGAGTGCTAAACCGGGAGTATAACACATCACTGACTAAACCAATTAGCCCAGTGCTCCAGGTATACAACATGAAAGTGGTCAACTCTGCACTATATGGAGCAGAGCTTTGGGGGTATGAAAACCTGTCTAATCTCACCATCGCAGAAAATAGGTTTTTGCGTAACATCACTACCCTCCCCCAAAGCACACCAGTGTGCCCCCTATTGTATGATCTAGGAAGAAAGCCTCTGGCTGAGGTCGCTAAACTACGCCCCTTACTATACTGGCGCAGACTTTGGACCACACCAGAATTGAATCATTATGCTGCGGGCTTCATGGACGTAATAAGGGCTGACACATTTCACAAAATAAGATGGTTGAGAGAAATCAGAGATGCCCTAATAAGCATAGGTATGACGACACTATGGGAAGAACCAGACACAGCTTGCTTTCCTTCAGAAAGAAAAAATATTGGGAGATGATCACGCACAAAACATTAAGAAATAGTGTGTCATCAACACTCACAGGAAACTTTTTGGAAGCCAAACTGACTCCGAGTCTAGAACCATACTGGGACATAATAGCTAAACCACATGACAGAAAACTATATTTTCAGTTTAGGGTGGGTTCATTGCCCACTAGAGTTTTTATAGCTAGGTGGTCTAAATCATGCGATAACATGTGTCCTCTATGTCAGACCCAAGAGGAGTCGGTGGCACACATGCTGTTTGTCTGCCCAGCCTATGCTGCTCCTCGTCGGGCATGGCTTGTGCCAATCTGTAAATCACTCGGCACTAGAAGAAGCGAAGAAGCGGGAAGAATCTTACGTACAAATACCTCTATCCCAATTATTACAGCTGTAGCAAAATTTTTAGGTTGGTCATGGGCCATAAGGTCACACTCTCTTTCCGTATAACATATGCTATTTTTGCACCTGTATTTGGAGATCCATAACTACACTTTGGCCAAAATGTATTTAGTCTAGTAATGCTGGCCCTATACGCCAGGACCAAAGCTTAGTACTTTGTAGTGGAGAATTTTAATGGTGCTTGCTTTTAGTGGTAGTTCTTAGTGATAGCTATCGCTTTTTTAACATTATTTTATGGGTTTTTTAAAATGTCATGATGATTTAATTGCATTTTTTAAACAAGCCCTACAATCATGTCTTGCTCTTTTGCACAATAATAATGAATTATCTTTTTAGTAATATGCTTTGTATTTCGCTTTTATGACATTGTCGAATAAAGCTTGCTTGACTGACTGATTACAGGATAGCGTGGCAATGCTGGTCAAATAACTGAACTAATTTAAAATGAAATAAAATCTAATTTTAGGGCGGCGAAAACTGAGTTTTAACCTTTTGTAATTCTATGAAATCTTTAACAGCACAACCCCTCAACTCATTTCATTTTGTCTAAATTTTATAAAACTCCAAAATGTATTTCTTGAATTGTTATTCATGGACCTATTGCATAAGTTCAGATAAACAAAGCATGAATCATAGATTTATCAAATATGGCCGCTGCAAGCAGCGACTTCACAAACTCATGAAAATGGTCTCAGACTCTAGCACGAATTGCAGTCATTGCTTTCCTGATCTACTCCCTCCACACCTGCCCTACTAAATTAATCTGATTACTCAAGGGGAATGTCCTAGGCAATCCTCATGGGTTTTCATGCCCTACAATTGCATAAATTGCAATGCTTGCTTCAGTTAGAGTAGCCTGAGAAGCACCACTGAATTCAACTTTATGCATGTGTGCACGAAAGGCAATACTTTACGCTCTCATTGGAATACGCATGAGTAGAGTAATTTTCAAGGTGAATCATTAAACGGTGGACGTGATTCAGAATGCTACTTTACGATTATTATTCCTTACTTTCAGCTGTTGTTATTTTACATAAACTGTGAGGTCACTATAACACAAATACTACTCACGCCACCTGCAACTATGAAAAACACACCATGGCCCACAGATTCAACATCTATTCTGGCCGAACATGCAGCAGGTCCACAGGACGAATTCATCGTAGAACCATGGGGTTGGGGAAAGCACAATAAAACTTCAGACTTGGTTGGCTGAAGAGTATAAGCTCCCCCCTCACCTCACTGTCTTTCAAGGAGAAGATGCCTGTCTGTAAATGTACAAATTCCCTGCATGTTTCTAATGTCAGCAATAATTTGCTATGCCCACCGTGTAATATGCTAAGAGCTTTTTAATAGCACACACCATTCTCATTGAAAAACTACCTATTTGTATTCCAATTATTTCCAAGCAGTGCTGATTTTTTATGCTGCAATTCGTCCACAAAGGCTATGTGCTGGGATTATTAATGCAAATGTTACTGAATAAATAATTTTCAAGTGATAAACATCTTTGCAGACGCCGATGAGAATAAGCCTACTGTATCATCTATGCAGATCATCTCAGGACTGGGAAAACTCAGTAATCTAGTGCAAAAGATTCATTAATGTTAATTGTGGACATTGTGTTTGGTCTTAAATTAGACCTAATTGCAAAAACATAGAAACCACCCTTGCACATTTTCACCATTCCATGTGCATTACAACAAGAGAATGACATACCTATACTTGACACCCTAGCAGGAACTCAGTACTGTTGTTGTTTGACATAACGTTGACATTCATCCAATGAAGTTTGAAGCAGAGGCATTTGCAAGAAGCTGTACATCTTCTGTTTCATTGTTTCAGAGAAATAAGTGGCTGTCAGTCACCTACGTTTTGGAAGGTTGTACTCAGATAGGTGCTCCAAAATGGGGAGAAGCACGTGTGATATAGTGGAAGGGTGACGGAAAGGCATTTGGACAACTCTTTAGGCCAGTTGTGGGTTACGGGAGTGGTACATACATGTCTAGTTTCAATGGACCAATTCAGGCTTATTCTGTCCATAAGTGTTTGGCGCAGGAAGTTGTGTTGGATCCTTCTGAATGCAGTTGATGGTCACAATGGAAGAAAGGCAGCTGTGTCTACATCACCCTGGAATAATAGATGTAGATAATCCAGTACACCCAGCACTCCACCTTTGGTGCCATTAGGGATCACACTGGCAGTTCTTCAGGAGGATGCTTGATTATAAAGGTAGTTTTGGATTGCTGGGTTGCAACATTTTTCAGGATTTTTCTTAATAATCAGAGACTAGAAGACGAGTCATGGATCCCACGCAAGTTTAATTATTAATAGGTGAAATATGGCGATTGACAGAGATTGGGGAGTCTACGACAACTTTGTAGGCCAATGACATGTGCTGCTGCTGTGGCCAAACGGGCTCATGCCATGCTCTAGGCCACATGCAAAGGCATAATTCCCTGCCATTGAACACAACTGGGAATTATGTTTGTCTGGTGCCTTTATCTTATGTCCACTGATGGACGCAGCTTTGGAGTGGCCATTTACAATTATTCTAATGAAGTAGGGCAGAGAATCAGTAGGAAGTTGTTGTACCTTCCTCAAGACTTTTGGCGATTAGTATTTGTAGTATGTAGGGTTGATGAAAAAAGAAGTTAGTGGAGAGATTAGTTTTATGAACTCAACACGTGAAAATATGATACCCTGACACCTGGCTATAGAAAGGGGGACCCCAAGGCAGAAACTACCACCCCAATACAGAATAGAAATTGCTGCTTATCTGGAATTCCCATTGTTTGGAAACCTCTGCCAGTGAGAGTACACATCAAGCAAGCGTTTGAGTGGCTGGTATTCTGTAGTTAATACCGTCCAGTCATCTGTGTAGATCAATTGGAAATGGCCAATCAGAATTACAAAACTGATGACAGCACAGACAACTGAATCAGCATGGTGCTCTTCTAGTGACGTATGTTTCTGAAGGCCAATGACATGTCTTTGTGAGGCCATTAACAGTGCTTAAGACCCGTTACAGCGTAGGGGCACCCTGAGGGATCCCATTCACTCTCTGGGATGTGACGCAGAAGCCATGTCTACTACTGGGGACAATTCATTCAGCTGAGCCTGAGGCGTGATGGAGTTAGAAGCTGGATTGGTTGAAAAGCAGTCTGCTAGCACCTTTTTTCACCAACAACTCTCTCAAAGAGGATTACTTTCTAAGAGAAGTGCTGAATAGCTGCACCTTGGTGAACAAAAAGAAAAGATGTGGTGAAAATCATCTCAATGTGCAAGTCATCAAAGTTGTGCCAGCACACCTGCTAAAAACCAGGGATATCTCTCAAAACCATACTGGAACTAGAAAGATCATAAAAGGTTTGACACATGACCAGAGCACTCATGAACACTGTGTGGAAACAGTTCCATCAAACAAAGGAACCTGTTGAAAGGATTGAAAAGCCAATGAATAGGGATTGAGGCAGAGAAAAGAGGCCAAAGTGAGCATGTAAAAGAAACCTATATCTGCTGACCCACTAGGGGATGACAGCAAAATGTAGACAATGTGTGGCATATAGCAAGTGAAATAACTATGCCACAGCATGCTGCTCAACAGGCCTCACTTGCCAAGCGCCACCAGGGCAAAAGAGTCAGTCGTAATGATGCGAAACAACAGAGACCGAATGCTCAGATACAAAGGAATTAGAGGATGGAGATGTGTACATCGTCTCCCTGACAGACAACAAATTGAAGTTTTTATCCCACTCAAAATACTATCTCGCCTGGTAGTCAAAGCTGCCATTAATACAGGCCTCTTGGAGAACTCTGTGGCTGCAGAGCAGCTTCAGAAGTCAAAAACACTACTATAGGTGTCTTGCACAAAGACCACAATCAATGCTTATTACAGCCTTGTGCCTATTCCGTTGAAGATCACTTTTAAATCCACCATGCAACACCGCACTACTATGAGTGCCAAAGTGTCTATGATGAAGTTAGGTTGGAGCACATCCTAATCTACAACAATATGGATGTAATGCAAAGCATTCATTTTACCTAAGCTTATATATGTCCAAGATGTATGTTATCCTTGCAATGTGTAACAGCGATTAACTGATACGAATCGGTCACGAGATGGCACTAAGGAACTGATGCACCCCCTCTTTAAAATGTCCATGTGGAGGAGAATGAAGCAATCATGGTAGATGAGAAGTGCACCCTATAATTGCCATCAACCCTCGAGTGCCATATTGCCCCTGCCAAAGATGATGTCATGGCTGACGTCAATGGGCTGACGGTCCAGCATTTTGGATCTCAATGCAGAATACAATCATCTACAGCTTCATAATGAGTCTTCAGGTCTCAATGGTACGAGAGGTCTTACAAAACACTGTCTGAGGCATGCTGCTAAACCCCTCCAGATTCAAATATTGAGGGAAAACATTCAACAGGCAATCAGACAGGCTACACTCTGGTCATAGTCGCTGCTAATGAGACTTCATAAATTTGGCCTTACAATAGACAGTGAGAATTGTCAGTTTACGAATTCCAAATGATAGTTCTTTCGGTTCATCCTGTCAGCCAATGGAGTCAACGTGTACCTCAACAATGCGCAAAGCATCATGTGAGATGCTGCACGTCAAAATGTGCCACAAGGCCATGCCATCTGGTCATACAATGTAATATAGGAGGCTAATAATGAGCCGCACGCCTCATGTTAAGCCACGGGGAAAGGAAAGGAACCTGTCTCCACTCTCACAGAAAAACTCATCCGGGGACAACTATGGTTGCTGCTCCCCGAGCTGACTGGGTCTGGCTTGGCCTTTCCTTCTGCAGGCAGAGCGTGGGCACTCCTTCCTGCTTCAGGCAGCTGCAGTCAGAGGCGCAACTAGAGCCAAATTTATGGGGGGCTAATGAAAATTTCGGGGGAGGGGGGGTAATTCTTCCAGCAATAGGCAGTGTGGAGATGCGGGGCTCTAAGATGGGGTGAAAAAACAACAAAGCCTCGTTAACAAGTAAATGGTCTTTTAAAGAACTGTGAAGTACTCGGGTGCGGCTGCAATAAGACGGACGCCAGACCAGCCAGCCTACAGCAGCCCAAAAACTGTCTGTGTGTGTGTGCATGGGAAGCTGTCTCAGCCCGGGTTGACACACACAACAGGGGTTATTAGGGGGTGGGGGGGGCTGAAGCCCTTGAGCCCTATGGGCGTTGCGTGCCTGGCTTCAATAAGTGTATATTTCCGGTTTCAGATGAACGCAGATTGATGAAATAGAAGATAAATAACGGAAAAGCATCACCACCAAGTTAACATTTCTTCCTGAACCGTGACTGTTAAGACGTAAAGATTCTATTCACGGTTCACCACTGCCCTGTAGGCGGCTGCACGCGGAGCACGGCCGGGCTGAGTGACAAGGGCAGAAAAACGTCTGCTGTGCTGAACATGCACAGAGGAGAGCAGTGACTGATGACACATCCAGGGCTGCTCGCACAATCTGTCAAGCATCCGAGGACATGAAACAAATGAAATCCCGCGTGTACAATTAGGCTATTAGTGGAACGAGTAGAGCTTTCTCAGAAACATGCCCGAGGGCAATGAAAAAGTGTTTAATGAAAATAAGCAGATCGTCTCCACGCGGGATGTCATTATATTAACACAAATTATAGAGAGGTAACTGGAGAGCGGGATACAATGGCAGGCCTGGGCTGGGGAACTCTGAACTTCACCACTACACACAGCAGTAAATGCATTTCTCTCCGGTGGTTTTATGCCCCGATACTTCTTGTAAGCTGGAATGAAGGGATACATAGGGTGACTTGTAGGTTAATTTCAGAACCTGTCACCTATGGGAACAGGTTCCAGGAGTCTTTTAACAAATGCCCTAGGGCCCAATTACAAATTTGCTCTTAATCCACCCCCACTCCAAAAAACCCTACTGTTTACTCACCACTTTGGGCTTGTAGGGGGGCTGGATCTCGCTGTTCTCCAGTTTCTCCCAGTCGATCCTCCTGAAGAAGGCGTGCTCCTTGAGGTCCCGCTCCCCCTCGGGCCCGCAGCCGAGGCGCTTGGCAGGGTGCTTCGTCATCAGCTACAAACCAAGAGAGCCGCACAAGAGTGAAGTGCCTTTCACAAATGGAGGGCTAATCGGCTATTCATGGGCAGGCCGTTATTATCACAGTGAACACAAAAAGAACTATTTCAGTCAAAATCAATCTAGGAAAGACAGCATATATAATTTGGGCTTTTCATGCAGATGGCCTAGTGTGAGATGTCAGGATTGCGCCAACTCTTTTGCTTGAACATTCTCGGCATTCGTCACCCTACGCGCATAGGTGTCTACAGGAGCACGGATTTATCGCACAGTAGGGCATCGCTCTTTGTGATGCTTCGAACACTTGGCTGGATTGAAGCCAATGTTGTACCCAGTGCCATGGGAGACGTGCTTCCTTGGCAGAGACTACCCAGTGCTGAAGGAGCGGACTCTCGTTACAGCAGGGCTGTAAACTTCCTTTATACCAGACAAAGGAGTAGCAAGAAAAATAAAACAACCCCCACGACGGACAACCACATCACACATGGCACTGTACAAGCGAGTGAGGCTGGCCTGGCACTCCTTTGAGGGGCTGTCGCCCCCGAGGGAAATCTGACACAAAAGTGGCCGAATTGTGCACTTTACACCTCCATCCTCTCCTTATGGCTATACATCTATACTTCCCTTCTTTCACTTACCATCCCCTTCTCCTCTTCAACTAGGTCTCCATACTTCTCCTCATCCATCTCTTTATCCATCTTCTCTCCATCTTTCCATTCTTCCCTCACTCCCGTCCTTTCTTGTTCCATTGGTTCCCTCATGCACAGCTTCATTACACTACCTTCTTGCAGTGCTAGTTATGAGGATGAGTTTGGAGCCCAGTGTCTCCGATCAAAGTCAAACAAGCCATAAACAGCAAATTAAATATTTTATGTTACACAGAACTGTCCAGGGAGACCCACACACCTCTTCAAGCTGCTAAAGAATAAGTTACTTACCTTTGGTATTGCTTTATCTCAAAAAGACTCTATCTAACTGCAGATTCCTTACTTTAGAATTATCCCCAGGCATCAGACTGGATCCGTAATTTTTTTTGTGAGCAGTACCCCTGTGCTCCGGTAGGTGGCGTCCTTCAGCTCTGCGTGGTGTCGGCAGCTGCTTCCACACTGGAAGTGACATGCGCGGTATCTATATACGTGCCACCCCAGAGCGCTGATGTCAGTGTCTTTTCGCGACTTTCCACATCAAGAGCGTGGAGCCACGAAAAACACTGATAACTGGTGTGCAAAACTAGGGCCCTGAAAAGGGAACGGCCCTATCGCTAGTAATCCATTCTCAGATCGGGGAGGGATGGGAGGTTAAGGAAGGAACATATGTTAGAGACCTTTCAAAAGCCTATGTACAATAGGGGACTGGGAGAGGGATGACTGATCTGGCAACCGCAGAAATGCCGAGATGGCAGAAAGAGAGCACTTTAAGGTGCCCAAAGCAGAGCCCTGCTGAGTAAGAGAAAGAATAAACAGAAGAACCTGAGAAAATGGAGCAAAAAGAAAGGCAACCTGTTTTTCTGCACACCATGCCACAAACTTGCCCCAACGGCAGGCGTATACCGTCTTGGTGGAAGGATGCCAGGCTGCCAAGATGACATTACAGACTTCGGGCGGAAGGTCGAAAGCGGTCAGCTGTCACAGCTCAATCTCCATGCATGAAGGTAGAGCATTGACAGGTTCAGGTGGAAAACACTAACCCTGGTTCTGTGACAGAAGATTCTCCCAAAGGGGCATCCTGATCAGAGGACCAATGGCCATTTTTAAAAGCTCAGGGTACCAAACTCTCCGAGCCCAATCCGGAGCCACAAAGATGACTTGGGCCTTGTCGACCTTCTTGAGAAGTCTGGGCAGGAAAGGTGTACAGGAGGCCTGAGCTCCACCCGAGATGAATAGCGTCTCCGAGTGAGAGCCACCTTGGGAACTCCAGTGCCCAAAACCGCTGACATTGCACATTCTCGGCAGTGGCAAACATATCTAATCAAGGCTCTCTCATTTCTGAAAGAGAACTTGCACCACTTCCAGATGAAGACGCCATTTGTGATCCACTAGGCATATTTGGCTGAGTTTGTCTGCCCTGGGTTTCAGAGTGGTACAAAAAGAAATGTCCCAGTGTAAGGTAATCCAACACAATATACAGTAGTATACACAAATGGTCTATGTTGCTAAAAACTTTTGACAACACCACCTTTGGATTATACCATCAAATGGTTATGATTTAATCTCATCACCAATTAGAATAATCAATTCATATACAAAATACAATACATGTGAATTTTAAAGGTTTAAAATTGGTGCAACCTAAGAGAAAAGGGGGAAGGGTTGTGAAAAGTGCGTGATGTGGAAAAGGAAAGGTAGTGTACATGTGAGCATCAAAATTCAATATTTACAACCTATCCAGCCAAGTAACTGGCTTCTACATATATGGAAAATCAAAACATCAAAGGGATGCAGGTAAACAATCTCTGTCATCCAAGTTTGAAAGAGAGGAATGGTCAACGTTTCGACCCCTATGCGTGGCAGGGAGCTTTATTCCTTGCGGGCGGGGTCTTCATCAGGACTCGGGCACAGTGACGCGGAAGCACCTATGAGGGATAAGGTTAAATCAGTATGGTGGTGTAAACAAGGGGTACTGTTAATGAAAGTGTACTCTAAGGTAATTATTTACCAAGGCAGCAAGAAGGATTCAGGCTGAAGTAAAGGAGAAAGGGCCTCACAGGCTCCTAAAAAACAGAGAAAGAGCCACTGCCATCAGTGTCGTGGGTAGGTTCCAGGGAGGAGTATAAAGACAGAGCTCAAATAAATTAAACTTACTCATGTGACTAGCAGGCGTTGATTCGGGTAAGCATGAGCCAGGGTTGATGAGTAACCGGTGGCTGCAAGAAATGGAGAAAACCCTGAATGAGAGGCCATCTCTCTGAAAGGGCATGACAGCACCGCGTTGTAACAGGGGCCTAGCAGGTGAAAATAAAATTAACGGGGCTAAATATAAACAGGGCTGTAACCGGCATAATGTTGCGCTTGCCAACTAATCACCGGTAAAAAAATACAATTAGAGTGACTGGAGAGAAAGTAACTTCAATGATGAATGGCTAATCGAAACTGTAGTTGCAAACATATCTAATCAAGGCTCTCTCATTTCTGAAAGAGAACTTGCACCACTTCCAGATGAAGACCCCATTTGTGATCCACTAGGCATATTTGGCTGAGTTTGTCTGCCCTGGGTTTCAGAGAGCCTGCCAGGTGGTTTAACCACCAGGGATATGCCCTGCTGTTCCAGCCATGTCTAGAAGCGTAAGGCCTTTTGACAAAGGGTTCACAACTGCATCCTGCCCTGCTTGTTGCAGTACCACATGGAGGTGCTGTTGCCTGTTAACACCTGCACTGGCCTTCCCTTGATGGAGGGTAGAAAGGTTTTCAATGCCAGCTGGATTGCTCGGAACTCCAATAGATTGATGTGGAGTCCGGTTTCCACCGGAGACCAGAGGCCTCTGATCTCCACCTCTCCCAGATGGCCACCCCATCCAAGGAGTAATGCATTTGTCACTACTGTGAGATCTGGCTGGGGAAGGGAGAAGGGTCTGCTGCTGACCCAATCATGGATTCGTTAACCACCACTGCAGATCTTGTGCAGTACCCTCTGAGATCTAGACCATGTTGGAGAGATTACCCTGATGTTGCACCCACTGAAATGTCAGGTCCCACTGCAGAGGCCGCATACAACAGTGGGGCATGTGTCACAAGCCGGATGCAGGAGCCATGATGCCAGCAGCCTCAGAGTCAGTCTCACCGATATACAGGATAGAGGCTGAAACATCGGTATCATAGCCTGAATATCCTGGACTCGCCATTTGGGAGGACAAGCCTGAAACTGCACCATGTCCAGAACAGTTCTGATGAAAGGAAGCATCTCAGAGGGAGTCAAGTGTGACTTCGGCACGTTGGCAGTGAAACCCAGTGAGTGCAGAAGGCTCTCCGTAGTCTGGTGGTGGGAGACGCCGGCCTGAGGCGAGACTTCCTTCAACAGCCAGTCGTCGGGATAGAGGAAGACTGGCACCCCTGATCTCTGCAGATGAGCTGCAACCACCACCATCACCTTGGTGAACACCCGAGTGGCGCTGGTAAAACCAAAAGGGAGCACGGCCAGCTGAAAGTGCTCGTGGCCCACCGTGAACCACAGGTAACGTCTGTGTGCAGGCAGGAGGGGAATGTGAAAGTATGTATCCTGTAAGTCCAATGCTACCATCCAGTCTTCCGGGTCAAAGGCAGACAGAACTTGAGAGAGCGTGAGAATTTTGAATTTCTCCTTTTTCAGGAAGAAATAGAGAGGGCACAGACCTAGGATAGGAGGAAGGCCTCCTTCCTTCTTGGGCACCAGAAAATAGCGGGAATAACAACCACAACCTACTTCTGGCATCAGTACCCTCTCTATGGCTCCCTTGGCCAAGAGAGCTGCCACTTCCTGGCAGCGTAGCGAGAGATGGTCCACTGTTAGCCCGTCTCAAGTGGGAGGCGTCGGTGGAGGGGTAGTCACAAAGGGGAGGGAGTAGCCCCTTGATGTTATCGACTTCCAGTGGAGCAGGTGATGGCGTATCCTGCCTCACACTGGTTGCCCATGATGGTCAGAGGGCAAACTAAAGAGGCTTGGAGACTGTGGCTGTCGTTAGAGTGGTAGACTGGCCTGAACTCAGGTTGCCCAACCCACGGGGTCTGTGAATACCGTGTCTTAAGTCACGCAGAGGCTCGGGAGCTGGTGTGCTGTGGTGGCCAAGCGGGTAAGGCCTTCTTCCGTGGGCTCAAAAGCAGCGAAAGGAGGACTGGGGTTGACAGGGGCCATGGAAAGGCCCAAGGACCTGGCCATAGCCTGCCTTGTATTCAAAGAGTCGGGAGCCATCAAAGGGCATGTCCATAAACAAATCTTGGACATCCCCTGAAAAGCCAGTTGTCCTTAGCCAGGCATGGCGCCTGAAGGCCACCGAACAAACCGATCTGCCTAGCCGGTTGGTCATGTCCAGCCTACATCAAATTGGGAACTTAGCTGCATCTCTCCTATCAGTCATTGCCTGGGAGAGTATGACCCGGGCCTCCTCTGGGACCATGGGCAGCACCTGTGCAACCAAATTCCAAAGGGAATAGGAGTAACGGCCCAAAAGGCATGCGGTGTGCACAGACCGCAATGCTAGGCTGGTGGAAGAAAACATTTTCTTACCCAGGGTGTCCAGCCTTTTGGATTCCCTATCTGCAGTGGTGGTAGAGAATGAGCCAGGATTTACTTGGGAAGTGGAGGCTTGGACCACCAAGTTCTCCACTTCCGTGAGGAAAGAGAGGTCCCCTATGGTGGGGCGATGTCGACAGGTAATTGTCTTGTTCACCGGAGCCCCTGTACAGGGCTTGGGCCAGGCTCCGAGCAGGACATCCATAAGGGTTCATTAAATGGTAACTGCCAGCTGAAGCACCTCTGCAAAGACGCTCGTTTTGACTGCAACGGTGGGCAGCTGAAGGTCCAGGACCTCAGCTGCCCATCTCATCACCATTGCAAATGAGACTCCCTCCTCCATAGCCACGATAGGAGGAGACACCAAGCCAGTATTTGGGGAGGTGTCTAGTCCACTGGCATCTGTCAAATCCTCCCACCAGTCCATAACGGGGTCTAGGACTGGTATTCTTGAGGGTACAATGTCCCCTCCCAATCTTTCTCAAGTCCTAACCCATAAGAATAGGGCTCAAGCTCCAGCCTGGAGGGAGGGGCTCCGTTAGGCGCTGGAGGCGATGGCTGATGATGCCCCTACAGCTCTGTGTCGGAGTCGGGAATAAGAATGGGGATGGCAAAGCCAGAGAGTGCCGGCGGTGCCAGGAGTGTTAACAATGGGACCGGCGCCAGGGAAGGTCGATGTGGCTTGACTGGCTCCAGTCTGGCCCAATCTGTGGATCAAAGGGGCCTGAATGGTGCAGGGGGTGGTCCCACCATCGGGGAATCAGAAGGGGCTCCTCCCAAACCCACGGGACCCAAAGATGCCCCGGCAGGAAAAGGTCGCCCAAATATGAGGTGCAATGCCTCATAAACTTCTCAGAGTTGGGCAGGGGTAGCTCCAGCTCCAGGAAACTCGGGGAGGCACGGGGATGGCCCAGGCCCAGGCTCAGAGACAGGGCTCTTGTGAAGACGCTACCTCGTCTCGTCGCATGACTTTAACAGACAGGGTGAAGTTAAAGTCCTCTTCGACTTCTTACTCTTCTTTTTGTGGGACGTACCGGAGTGGGACGACTTCGACTGTGACGAAGTTCGATGGCTCTACGACTGATCCTGGGACCATCCTCTCAACCAGGACCGATACGTCACAGTGTCGACCATCAAGCATCCAGAAGCATGAGGGATAGCTCCTTCAGGGGCTTTGGGTGCATGGCTCAAGACACCAGAGACAAACAAGGTACGGGTCCGTGACTGACATTTGCCGGTGACAGGCGCCGCAGGGCTTAAAACCAGGCTTCCTAGTAGACATCCTTGCCACACCAGCAGATAAGTTTTGAAAAACCTTGACAAAAATGTCGAAAAAGAGCAGTCAAAAAAAGACTAGGGGTAGCGCTGTCCGGATCTGCGCAAACTGGTGCGGAAAGAGAAGAGCTTTCGTTAGCGAGCTGGAGTGGTGCCTATCGCGTCGCTTCTGGTGCAGAGGATGATGCCACGCGGAGCCGAACGACTCCACCTACCTACTCACTAAAAATTACTGTATCGAATATGACCCCTGGGGTTAATTCCAGGGTAAGGAATCTGCACCTAGAAGTCTCTATCAGATGAGGGGGGTTCATGACACCTCTGACACCAGAACATGCATGTCTACTTCCTTTATCTTGCATTTCCTTTCCTATTCTCAACTTTGGCCCTTGCTTGTTGTGGTATTGTTTCTATACATTTATGTATGTTGGTATAATCATTTGATGTACCCTTGTTATTGTAATGGTATGTTCTTTAATGGAATGTTGGAATGTGATGATTTGGTTATTGACAGTAGAAAGGTGGCTCCGGGAAGGAAAGCTGTTGTGGATGGAGTTTCTTCCTTTTTTACTATAAAGGACAGTCTGAACGTTCCTGCATTCCTGAAGTGGGTCTTCTAGTGATCATTTCAATACTTGTCTGTACTGATCAGCAAGGGCCACAAACATAGGGAAAGATGAGCACAGACGGGGGGCGTGGCCAAGCCGCGGACCAAGATGGCCGCGCGGCTTTGAAGCTCCGTCCGTGTGCTTCAGCAAAATCCGTCTGTCTCCTTAAAATCCTGATCGCTACGAAGCTTGGACCAGCTGCGCCGATTCCCCCATCGACGATGCAGCGGTGTAGCTGATTTGACCCCCCGAAGCTGCCTGCAAGTCCATGAAAATCGCCTTGTGAGTTGGAGGGGAGGGGCCTGATCCGTCCTCCGGCGCGGCCTGCTGGAGCTCCTGGGCCGCCGGCATCAAGATTTTCCCCGAGGCGCCCGGTGGAGCCCGCTTTTGAATTGCCGCCTTCGGGGCCTACTGCGGTGAGTGCGACGCCTGTTGGGGCTCCCCCCGCCCCCCCTAGACCCATTTTGCTGTTACTGTGTGCTCCCTTCCATAGATCCGGTGGGAGGACGCGCGAGTCATTCTGGACGCTCCCGGAAGCCCCGAGGTGACAGGGTCCTCGGGCGAGCCAGGGAGGCAGCCATCCGGCTGCACGCTGGGTCTCTGGGGAGTGCGTGGGTGGATGCACCGCGGGCCCGCCCCCGCCTGAGCAGCGGAGCGCCGGCTGCACTGTTGAACACTCGACAGCCCCCTCCCCCCCATCTAGATCCACAGAGCGGTGAGGTTGTGGCGCAGGATCTACTACAGGCCGTTAATGGGAAACAGAACGGAGGGGAGGTTGGCCTCTTCAACTGGGATAAGACACCCTTGCATATCCTGGGAGCAGCCAAGGAGCCCGCAAGAATATTGTTTCTTCCCTGCCTTCTTCAGCAGAGTCCTGTTGCAATCCTAACCCGCTGGACGGACTTGGGAAAGCCCCACTCCCTTGGCCACCTGACAGCGCTCGTCCTGTGTCGTGAAGCGCCCCCCTCCTTTCCAATATTTGGCCGTATCCGTGGTGGGCCCCTCCTGGCGCCTGCTGCGCTGGACGGATGGTTGGTCAGGTACCGGAGTACCGGCGCGGCAGCGCCCTACTACCTGCATAGTGACTGGCACGGCGCGCCTGCTGCATCAACCAGGCGTGCCCACGTTGCCTCATCTGTCTAACTCCGGTCTCCAACAGCTGGCTTAACCTCAGATCAACGGCACACAGGCATGGGCAACAAAGACCCCAAGCAGAGAGTGTTGACATTTCCTACCGCAGCCGAGAAGGTGCAAGACCACAGTGATATCATGGCTGAGGGCGGTCAGGATGCAGTCACCGCTTCAGATTCTGCTTCTTCCCACTCCGCGTTGTTGGCAGAACTCAGAGCCGGGTTTAAATCTCTGGACAGTAGATTTGACACTCTGGACAAACGCCTTGACTCACTGGGGGCGAAGATAGACATCCATGACCGACGCCTTGACACAGCAGAAGGCCAGGTCTCTGATCTAGAGGACGGGGCCGCACAGTCGACGAAAAGCCTGGAGCGAATGGAATTTAAAAAAAAAAGATATTGCAATCAAAAACGAGGATTTAGAAGCGCGCAGTCGCCGCAACAACCTCCGCATTATTGGGGTCCCGGAGTCTACAAACACGGGAAGAATGGATATATTTGTTGAAACAATGCTTGTTGACATGTTCGGAAAGGAGGCCTACACCCCTGGATTTGTTGTGGAGCGGGCCCATCGCTCCTTAGGGCCCCGTCCCAACCCTGGCTGTCCACCTCGGCCTATCATAGCACGCATCATGAACTTCCGAGATAGGGATACTGCTCTGCGGCTGGCCAGAGAGCGGGGTGCACTTAACTGGCAGGGTTCCACTATGTCATTCTTCCCGGACTTCACTATTATGGTTCAAGAAGCTCGCCGTAAGTACTCTGGTGTGAAAGCTGGTTGCGGAATCTAGGTCTCCGCTATGCCATGTTGTACCCTGCACGCCTACGAGTTGACGTTAACGGCTGGTCTTGCATATTTGACAATCCAACAGAGGCCCAAGAATTTTGTAGGTCCTATAAAAACTCTGGCAGCCAGCAGAAAGAAGCTGGAGGTGGCTCTTCCCCCCCCAACAGCGGCTCTGCAGCCAGTGTTGATCTTTTTTCGCACGAATAATCTACATGGCTGGCGTTCTGAATCTCCTCGTAGATAGCGATCTTATGTACATGACTAAGCTAAATAACAAAATTGAGACAGTATTAGCAATTATATTTTTGCATTACTTTGATTATGCTGAACACCGGTGGTGCGTTGCCTCCCCCCTAGGTGCGTAGCACAATGTTGAATCCACAGATCACAATGCATTTTCCTGAGACTTTATATTTCCAGACGAGATGTTTACAGGATGCATTAGGCCATTGGTTATTTGGGAGGGTTCCTTGCGCATTGGGACGCGAGGTTGGGAGGAGGGTGGAGGGAGGGGATGTTTTTCACTTTGCTAGATATTATTTGTTTACCAGCTCCATGTATTATAGTCAGAGGTTCTTTGCCACACACTGCATTTTCATCATATTGATTCAATGCTTTAATGTCTATTGCCCCTAATTTGGTAGCCCATTCCAATCTGTCTGTCATCACTTGGAATGTAAGGGGACTCAACAACCCCAAAAAAGGAAAACATGTATTTCAGTATTTGCAAAGGCACAATGTGGATATAGCCTTTCTACAGGAGACGCATTTGCCCAAATCAGACACCACACAGTTTGCAGCCAGCTGGGGCTTTTTTCAATCATAGCACATATGCTCGAGGTACAGCGATTTTAATCCATAAGAGACTCCCTTTCTCCTTGATCCGCAGCCATAATGACATGGAGTGCCGATTCTCTATTGTTGTGGGCAGACTTATGGGTCACACCGTTACTATGGTATGCATTTACGCTCCTAACACTGACTGTCCCGATTTCTTTCGGGAACTTGATGCCACAATTCTACGCTTGGGCACTGACAGCCTGCTACTGGGGGGAGACTTTAACTTACTTCTAGATCGCACACTAGATAGCTCCTCAGAAGCCGCGGACACTAAGCCTCGCGCGCGTCAGGTACTGTTAAACTCTTGCGAGACACTCCACCTCTCGGATATTTGGAGACTCCGCAACCCGACCAACCCAGGCTTCACACACTATTCAGCCCAACACGACACCTGGACTAGGTTGGATTACTGGCTTCTCACCCCGCAACCAATCACGTGGTGCACTGCAATTTTGTCACTCCCCAGGACATATTCAGATCAGGCCCCAGTTTTGCTTAGACTCTGTATCCCCAGACCAGAGGGTTGTGGGCGTCAGTGGAGATTCCCCGGCAGGGCGTTGAACGATGATTTATTTGACTCAGAGATCAGAGAGGCAATTGAGGATTATTTCGAGCTCAACACGGGATCAGTTGACACATGGGCGATGCTTTGGGAGGCCTTTAAGGCCTACATCAGGGGTATTGCCATAGCAAAGCATGCCGGGGTATTAAAAGATCTGAGGAAAACTCTAGCTAATATCGAACAACAGCTGACGGCTCTGGATGCTTCCTTGCTCCTCTCACCAGACGTAGATGAGGAAGGAAAGCGCCGTTTGGCGTTATTGGAGTTTAGGGTAGCCGCAGATAGGGAAACCCATTTCCTTAGCAAATATACAACAGCGCGTAGGTATGGCGAAGGAGAGAGACCGGGTCGCACATTAGCACAGTTGTTGAGACCGCCTTATTCTAGATCATACATCACAGAACTCCGGGCTGACTCTGGGCTTACTTTAACTGAAACAACGGACATCCGGGATGCATTTCTAACATATTATGAAACATTGTACACATCCAAACTTGTACACGACTCCTCGGAGCGAGATGAGTATTTCGCTGAGATTGCACTGGTATACATGGAAAAATATATGCAGGATTTCCTTGCCGAGCCCATTTCCACTGACGAAATAATTAGTGCTATCGATGCATTGAACGGCTCTACGGCCCCTGGCCTCAATGGCTTTACAGGCGACTTCTATAAAAAATACAAGGACATATTGGCCCCAAAGCTCCTAGAAGTTTACAACGAATCCTTAGAACGGAATCAGTTGCCACCCACGCTTCGGGAGGCAGTGATTGTTTTGTTGCCCAAGCCTGGCAAGGACCCCTTGCAGTGCGGGTCATACAGACTTTTTTCATTATTAAATTTAGATTATAAAATATTGGCAAAAATGATCGCTCTGCGGCTCGCTCTTTTACTGGACAAAATATTATCTCCGGTCCAGTCGGGGTTTGTGCCCCATAGATCTACCTCCTTAAATCTTTGCACTCTCTTTGCAGTCCTACACCGAATCAACCCGGCGACTCCGGCAGCAGCAGTTTTGCTGGACGCGGAGAAAGCCTTCGATTCCCTGGAGTGGTCATTTCTGTGGACAGTTATGCGGAGGCTGGGCATGCCCTTTGGGTTTGTAAATCTCGTTGCACTACTGTATTCAGCCCCCTCCGCCAGACTTCGACTAAACGGCACGCTGTCCCGCTCCTTTACATTATCCCGAGGCACCAGACAGGGATGCCCCCTGTCACCACTCCTTTTCATATTAGCCATGGACCCTCTTGTTAGACACTTCCAAGAGCGCCATTTACAGAGGGGGCTTCAATTCAACACTGGGCCCTTACTGGTGTCATTATACGCTGACAATGTCATATTATACGTTAGAGACCCCCAAAATAATTTAGAGCCATTAATCAGAGAGGTCATCAGGTTCTGCAGTTTCTTCGGCCTTGGAATAAACTGGCACAAGTCGGTGATATTCCCCCTTACTACGGGTACCACTATATGGGAATGCGAATACCCACTAGCCTGGTGTTTGGACTCAGGAACATATCTGGGGATTAATATACACTTGAAGACTACGGAAATCATACGGTCTAACTACGGCACGGCAGTGCACAACCTGGAAATGCAAGTAGATAGGTGGCTAAGACTCCCACTTTCGATTGCCGGGCGAGTTGCACTGATTAAAATGATTGTCTTGCCCAAATTCCTGTATCTATTTAACAATATCCCCATCCCCTTGACGAATCGATTCTTTAAGTCTCTATACACTCATCTCATCAGATTGACCTGGTGAGGCAAACGGCCCAGGGTCCGTTGGGAGGTAATGACACTTCCATATCACAGAGGAGGCTTTGGAGTCCCTAACTTTCAATTATACTACCTCATCGCGCAGTGTGGTTATGCACACTCCTGGTTTCATCCAGACGAGAAAAATAAATAAATGAGCAGAGTCTGTTGAGGTTTCTGGAAAAATAAACGCCCTGAGCCTGATTACTTTGGAGAGCTTTCCAACCATCAAATATTTTAATTCAAAAGCCATGCAACTCGTCCTCACCCAATGTTGAGTTAATGAGCAAGTGGGGAGTCGCGTATAATGCAAAACAGCTTACCTCAAAGAGCTTTAGGTGCTTCATGACTGAACAGAATTGTCCATGTTCTTTCAACTCGGACGTAATACCAGCATTGAGGTGGTCTCTAAACACTGCCTATTTTTGCAGTAAAGATTGAGGCACATGAATGATGAGCTCAAGTTTGCACAATTTTGGTGGAGTGTGGAAGCCAAGACCAGAAAACAGGGCTACTATTTACAAAGTCTGCATCTTAGCAACTAGACTGTGTAGCTGATCATCATTTGAAGCTGATCGACTGGTATTTGGGACTTGGATCATCAAACTCGGTTGTATTTTGCAGCTATATCTCCATAATATGGCTTCAGTCTCATATATGATGGCCTTTAACTTGGGTATGAGTTAAGTTTGAACCGATTAGGCTGTGCTGGGCAGATGATAAGAAGTACCTACATCACTGATTATAAACAAGACTTGGGTTTTGGTTTTATGTTCTCAACATTTTTATACATAAATCAAATAGCTTCATTTTGGGAGATGTTATATGCAGCTAATATGGATGAACCAATGTTCTTCAACTGACTCTGCAAACACCGTCAAGTTTTCCAGGACACCAAAAGAAAGAACAGAGGATATCTTTCTCCTCATATCACAGATGTCGATATTAAGAGTGCCCTCACTACCTACAATTCCTCTCCTTGGGAAGTTCAGAAACACAGTGATCCTTGTCTTCATGGATGACAAACCCCACATGCAAAGTGGCCTTTAAAAATGACCATTATTAAAGATCAAGATGCATGCAAAAGACCTTGCATCCCAGTTTAGCTTCCAATTACAGGCATTTACCATTTTACATGCATCTGCGGTGGGTTGAAAGCTGCATCTGCAGTGGAGGTTTATCTTAAACTAATTATTGATGCAGTAAAGCACATCAATATGGAACTCACTTTAATTCGATACAACCTACGTTTAGCCCAAATATAACTCTGCTTGTTATATACTAACTCTGTTGTCTCAGTCCTATCCATTTTCAAATCATTTACCTTCTTCTAGTACTGGAAGGATTTTCAAAGCACTCATTACCTTTTCTGCAATATTTTTAATGTTGTTCCTGAGTACCTGACCTCATAACAAGACCCCTTGACCAGGGAGCATTGTTACAACCCAGCAAAAAGAAATGAAGTCAGTAAGGCAAATGGAAATGGCAACAAACTAATCTTAATCAAGTCCAATTAAATACCATGATCTGAGTAGGTCTAAGAGATGAATGTTCACTGTTGTGAGCAGAACTGTAAAAACATGGCTAACAGGTTCTGATAATCCAATATTGCAGTGTTAGGTGTAAATAATGATTCAGTAACTATTTCATTTCTAGTGAAATGGAACAATGCTGACAAAACTGGCATGATCAAATATACACACCTCTAGGCATTGAAACAAAGATGCTACAGTAAATTGACAGTGAGGATGCACAGCTAGATATAGGTAGCATTTAGCGGGTCACAGATACATAAAATTCATTCATAAGTAGGTAGTTTCCAACACATCAGTTTAGGAGAAATAGACTTTGACACAGCTCAGCCTTCTCTGCCTGTGGACACTTAACTGAAAGTAATAAAACATATTCATAGTGGAAGGGTGTGACCATACACACACAACTAACTACACTCAGCACTCATGAGTGGGAACTAAAGAACAATGAAGCATAAAGCACTGCAGAATGAGGCTAAGAACGTACTGAATCAAGAACTGAAGCTTCACACAAGCACACATTCCCCACCCAGACCACATCACACATTTCACAGTGGAATCATCCTTCACCAACCATAAGGAATCCAACACAGCCATGAGAACAACATGATAATATCAAATGGAGCATGGAAACGACAGAAAATGGATGTGTAGTACCCTTTTAACACTATTCATCTTGTAGCTGAATATACACATCAGACAAACATGGGGAGAGTTCAATCCAAACTGCAGTGGGTGTGTGGCCAGTCCTTCATAATAGGGTTCTGATAGAAAGGGGAGTATTCACTTGCATAAGGGGACCTTTACCAACTTAATAAACACAACCTGGATAGGTCTCACCCTAAGTCTTAGAGAAACTCTACTCAACCCCTGGTACTTATAGCACAAGCAGCAGGCAATTCCCAAAGAAATGAGAGTTAACTTCGAGCAGTACAAACAATTAAAAAATAAAGAACACACCACAATAAAATTCCCAAACAAACTTAGAAAAAGACAGAAAATTGCAATAACCAAAACAACAACAACATAATTAAATACAAGAATCCGGTACCAGAGAAATATATTTTTTAAAGGTTAGAAAAAATAAAGTGCAAATCAAAAGTGACAGTTCATGGTTTACCTGAACCTAGGCACAACTGCAATGCCGCAGATGTAGAATACACAAAGGTGTCGTCCTGGTCAAACCTTTTACCTTCTGATTTAGTATTTTATCTAGAAATCAGAATCCTCCAATGCGGTAAGGTCCAAGACTGAAGCTGGTGAGGGTCCCTTGAAGTCTGATATGCGCTGAAGCAGAAGAGGTTGGTTTTCGTACCAAAAGCTCCAAGCAGCACAAAGCTGGATTTGGGAGCTGCTAAGGTTACTTAATTTTGAGATAGATTTGTCTCCTCACCCCGGTCCAAGATTTCACCTTCGGACATAATCATTTTTTTGGTTCTCAAAATCCTCCAGCAGGGAAAGGCTGGAAGATGTAGCTGGGTTGGGCATGGCTCCACAAGACTGAATAACATCACCACAAGGTCTTACTGAACTCCCTTTCATATGGCAAAAAGCTGAGTGAGACAAACCTGGTTTTCATGACTGTCTTGGGTGCGCCCTTCTTTGCCAGGCCCAAATCTTAATTTTTAAATGCATATATGTTGGAACTGGCACGTTCTGTTTGGCTGAGGCGAGGCCCTAGCCAAGCAGAACCTATCACTCGAATCAGGGGTGGGTGATTACACTCACTGTATAAACTGCATTGACCCTTGGATCGTTTGGCACCGAGCAGTCAGGCTTATCACAGAGGCAATGTGTAAAGCATTGGCACAGCACTCTCACACAATATATACACTGAGCATCACAAAAAAGACTTCACACGTGGTGTATGTAAATAACATGTGTATTCAACACACACATTAACTAATACAACATGAACATCCGGTATTTCTGGGCATAAATCACATTTGGAAATATCACAAGCAGTACTAGGCCAACCGTGTTAAAATGACATCAGTAAAATGCACACTTGGTAAATAACCTACTTAAACCCACCCCCCTCCCACCCACCCCACAGCACCCTTATGCGGTGTGAAACCTTGTCCGCACAAGGCTCACCTTGGCAATTATTATAATTCAATACCACACAGTTATAGGGTCCATCCCAAATCACAACGATATCAGAAATGTGTACACACAGATATTTACAACACTTTTAAACAGCACCGTGGGCCGAGGCCGCACAGGTAAAAACCAATGTCAAATGTAGTATTCTTTTGGCAAGGAATCAATGTGTAAAGCAACACTGCCGTGCAGTGTAATTAATCACAGGCAGTCACTCCCATACATTCACTCATCACTGATATGCAGTGCCACGTATATCAGGCAGCTCTGTATGGAACACACAAGCACACAGCACCCTAATGGGGTGCAACTAATATCGGCAGGTCAGTTGATAATGCACTTGCAGACCCCGTGGCCCCAAGCCCTCCTCCACCCTTCAGCTGACCCGGACTACCCTACACCCATGGGCTGGAGATAAAGGAAACATTTCCCCTGATACTAAGCCGACTGCGGCTGGAGTCACACTTAGTCAAGGTCCCAGGGAAGAAGGTGGGGGTAGGTAGCAGGACTAATTAGGTGGCCGTCGACAAACGGGGGTTTGGCCACTACTCGGGAAGTTCACCCACAGTATGCGGAGCAGAAGCAGGCTGAGGACAATAGTGATTCAATCAAAGGATTCGACACTGTGCCTTCTGGCACAAACCCAGTTCTGCGAAGTACGGGGGGTCACGCAGACGCTTGACCTGCTTCCAATTGCTCTCGGAAGCGTTCTTTAGCCCAATCAATTACTCTCACCACCCAGGCCTGATTTAGGCAATACAACCTGGCAACACAAAGTCATCTGGGCTGGGTGAGGAGAGGGCAGTTGTCCGCCGCACTGAGGGCACAAAAAGGAGCAATTGATGAATGGGGGATAAAGCAGAGAAGCCTTCCAGAAGAGGAGGCCCCCCGTCAGACACACGTCGATCAAAGTAGGACCAGGCAAACTGGGCACCCCGGAACAGGAATCCGCTGCTCTGCACCTCCCTGGAAATGAGGCACAACGTCTGGTGCATGTTGGTACGAGTCGCACCAGACAGTTATGACCACACACAATGCAGAGTCACAAACTCAGTACCTCCCTGGAAACGAGGCACATCGCCTGGTGCACGTTGAGTAACACCAGACAATCCCGGTCACACACAATGAAAAGTTGCAAATTTTATACCTCCGTGGAACTGAGACACAACGTTTGGTGCGCCTTGATCTGATTCGCACCAGACAACTTGAGTCACACACAATGAAGAGTTGCAAATTCCATACCTCCCTGGAAATGAGGCACAATGTGTGGTGCGCGTTGATCTGAATCGCACCAGACAATCCCGGTATCATACAATGAAGAGTTGCAAATTCCGTATCACCCTGGAAATGAGGCATATCATCTGGTGCGCGTTCATCTGAGTCTCACCAGACAATTCCGGTCCCACACAACGAAGAGTTGCAAATTCCGTACCTCCTTGGAACCAAGGCACAATGTCTGGTGCACATTGGAACCAGTCGCACCAGACAGTTCCACGCTCACAGCGTGCTACCAGTTGTGATCCAGCAAAAGATGGGGGCACTTAAGAGGGCACCGCCCTCCAGGTGTCACAGGTAGATGGTGTGGGTCCCTCGGGGAGGTCTTTAATGTCCCTGAGACTCCACAAGAGAACAGGTGGCAAGCCAACAAGCCCTTGGAGAGCATACTTCAGGGTGCCACACAGTAGCAGGTAATCTGACCAAGACAGTCACTATTCAGGAATGGTGCACAGTCCCTTCAAATGACAGTTATCCTCCTTGTGCACAACAGATTCCTTTGGCAGTGAGCACCACGCAGTTCCAGGATCTCTGGTTCCACATCCACAAAAGTGTATCTCTACCATACTGAAGTATGGCACCAGTAGTTATACTGTAGTGTGCCTTTGAAGTTGGGGAAGGTTCAGAGGGTTTCCCTTTGAACCACAGATGTCTCCCCTACATTTCATTCCTGTCTGCCAATAGGCCGGGGAATGCAGATCTTAATCTTTATTGAGGCCATGATCTGGCTCCCAGAGGCCAAGTGTCAAAACTTCTTCCTACAATCCATCCAGCCAGGCCCTCAAATTGCAGAGGTCTGTCATTCCAGTTGCATACCAAATGTTTATAGCTGTCTCTGGGGAATGCAGAGATGTGATCCCCCACTCTCCAGTGTGGACTTGGGTCAAACTAAAAGGCACACAAAGGATTTTAGAGTAGAGAAATGCCCACTTTCTAGAAGTGGCATTTCTAAGCTATCAATGACAAATCCCTCTTTACCACAGTAAAGGGTTTGTCATTGTGAATCCAATGATAGGAAGCTTTATGCGACTGCACCACTGTAAGCTAGTATTGCAGCTTGAAGTAATCTCAGCCAATCCCCCATGTTAACCTATGGGAAGAGCAAACCTCTTAGGTAGTGAAAACACACATGGGTATTCTTCACTACCTGGGCAGGGAACACACGTGTACCCGCCCTGCATTTCACCTACCACTGGCTTCACCCCTCAAGACTTACCCCAGGGGTGCAAAGGGGTAGTGAAAGGTCCCCTCAGGTTTGGCCAGTGGTTTAGAAAGGCCAACCTGAGCATAAGTGCAATGGCAGGCTTGACATGTTTAAAAACATCAGGTAAACACCACTTCCTAATGTGTGCAGGAAGGATGCACACACTTTCACAGTACATTTACAGTGGGAAAGTGCCCAGAGCCCTAAGGCCACTAAAAGAAAATCAGCAAAACCCTGGTGTTGTCCCATGAGAAGAGCTGTCCTCCTAGGTAGGGAAAACCCACATGGGTGTTCTTTACTACCTGGGACAGGGAACACCCATGTGTATCTGCCCTGCCTTGCGCCTACCACTTGCTCTACTCCCCAGTGCTTACCCTAGAGGTGCTCTAGTGGTAGTGAAAGGCCTATTGAGGGCTGGATAATGAGTTAGACATGCCAACCTGAGCATAGGCGCAACTGCGCACCCACAGGCCTGCAATGGCTGGCTTGATATATGTTTGAAAGACTATTCTGGTGGGTGGCACATTCAGTGCTACGTCCCGCCATTAGCCAGTGCAGTAGCTGGCTTTTGTATGTGGTGTACCTTTTTACTGGGCACTAACAGGTACAACACCTAAACCAATTAAGTAAGCACCACTTCCTAGCATGGGTAGGAAGGGTGCGCGCCCATTCACATTGCATTACAGTGGGAAAGCGCCCAGAGTGCAAATCCGAACTTTTTTTTCAGGCAGTGAATGTCTATGCTGTTACATGTGACACTTGAAACATTATCACGTCTGTCAGCTCTAAAACATATATGGGAGCTGGAACATCCGTGTTGGCACCGAATGCTGCCAAATCCTATAGCTCTGTTCACGTGTACATCGTGGTATGATTCAAGGCGCTTTGGTTTGCATTCAGCAACTTTTCAGTTTTCCTTCAATCCATTAAGCAACGGGACTGAAACATTGTCAAAGGTTGATATATGCCACTGTCTGGTATCAAACTATTTCCATATTATTTTATGCAGAGAAAAATGCGCGCCTTATCCACAGCTGAATTTTCATATGGGTCCTTGCCACAAGTGATGAAGTTATTCAGAGAGCCTCCCAGGGGCAGGGAAGTGGCAGGGGTTAATATAAGACTCAAGCAGAGTGACGTGTCTGCACTGATGAGGTGCTGTGCGTGCTACTGCCTGGCAATGCACTGGAGTTGGCTGTGGCCAAAGCCCACATTTTCTTGAACTTTCAGCCGCAAGTGGAAGGTACAATGCTGTCCTGATTATGTTTGAAAATGATGACTAAAGCAGTCCTGATCTCCTCAAATTAAATTCAGGTCCTGTGTACTAAATGTTAGGCTGAGACTCTTCCGTGATTTTGTACTTTGAACATGTCATATTACTATAGTAAAATACTGAGTGCAGACAAAAGCTTTTCCTGTTTAATATTATATTGTATCTGGATATCACCCCTTGTAGTAGGTGCAGCATTCAGTGAAATATCTTAATGTATTTCTTTATGGTGACCAACCACAATTCAGCGGCCACCAGTCAAATTAACATAAATCTTTCTTTAAACTTCCAGTGGTGCTCAATAGAGGACTGCAGTGTCAAGATGGGCATTGGTCCTAATGTGCCACTTGTTTGTAAAGTTACCATTCAGTAGAACTTAAACACAGAAGATGGAGGCTGGCAGGTCTTTCCACAGTTGTCTTGTGGTTGCATCTATCCATCTTTGATGTTATCTCATAACACATTTCAAGTATTTCCTGTATTATTCAAGTACAACAGTCAATTACCTCTGTATTTCCACGTTTTAGAGAGCTGGCCCTTTCTGTCGTCCCTGTCTTAAGCTTACTTAATGTGGCCATACATGAAATAATTCTGACTATCCTTTGCATAGTTGTGGCGAGAATCCATGTCCTATGAAGATCCCTTTTGCTTGATGATGATGTAAAATGGAAGTAAAAGGCAGAATCTGCAGATGTCTGACGGTGGTAGTGTGAATGCTTGGTGAAATAGACTGAACTGATGTAATTTAGCAGCATAATTCTTATAATAGCCTGTGGCGTTTGTGGAGTACTGCTGTCTGTACCCAGTATTCGGTTTTACCAGCTTGCCTTTCCCAATTAGAGTTCCTGTTGTAACAGATACGTGATAAACTGTGTGGAAGCTGCAGGATGGAACAATGAAGAGAAGACAATGCCATCAAAAATTTCAAAAATGATAGTCCCAGTGTCATTGCATAACGTTTTTTTAAACTGAGTCTCATATGCATATTCTTTCAGCCAATTTCCAGTAAATTAAGCTGGAGGATTCACTGTTCCACCTCCATTTATAAGAAATGCAAACTTCCACACCACTTGGGAGGGTAAGGTTTGCCTGGCACAGCACAAAATGATTGGAATATTTTATTAATGCCCCTTCAGAACCTCTGGAATTGTAGCCAATTACTTGAAAATAGTGCCATGAAATGAGGCATTTATCTCTGTCATTTTCAGAGTTTTCTCTGGGGATCCCTACTGACCCTCCGAGTAGAAGTGGGGCCTACTTGCTGTACCACATTTGAGTCCTATTATCCTCAATGTATCCGCCTGACCTTAATTCACATGGAGGTAAGAGAACTAATTTCCCAAACATTTTGTGAGGGAGATACCAATCACAAAACTTCTCACCAGCTGCACAAATTCCTACATAAGGTAGTCTGGCTTGCCTACTAAGCCAGGATATTTCCAAGATACTTTAAGAGTTCTTGTACAAAAGCCTATGAAAGCTTTTGCTTTTTGTTCCTTTTATTTCAAAAGATTTTGCTGGTAAATGCAACATTTTATCCCATTGTTTTTAAAAAAAGATTTGCACGGGAAATGGTGACTGGCCTCCCAAAAAATGATGCGTTCCCTTAAAGGGAACCCCAAGCTGACCCCCCCGCCCAGCCCAGCTCCACCACTCTCTAACTTCACCAACCGCCACTGTACCTTACTTCCACTGGCAAACCGGCAGAAGACTTTGAGACATTCATCAACACCATTGCGGATGCTAGCGAGATCTTCCTCTTGGTATAAGAGTTGATCAGAAGGGTACCGAAACAAAGGGAATCATCGGTATCAACAAGCCCTGACCGCTGAACGGACGAAGCTTCTTGGAAACATCCACTGGCATCATGGGCTGTAGTTTATCAAATCTGTCTACCAGCAACTGAGGCCTGACTAAGAGGAGGGCATTGCCTGAATACAACTAATTTCAGGCCTTTTCTTCAGTTCTACTGGATTTGATTAATGGCACGGCAGTGGTTGAGGCCCGAATGCAAGCACTGCAAACCCAAATCCCTGAACTTCAAGGGCACCGGAGGCCAGAACAGCACCTCTGCGAGGCCTACATTATGCTGTACTGACATCTTTCTACTTACAAACTGGCAAAGCTGAACAACTCTGAGGAGCACCAAACAGAACGACATTATAAGGTTCTGTATTGAAAACAAATGTGAAGGAATTTATACCACATTAATAACTGCAACGACCAGACTGCACTGAGACATGATAATGTGTGTTTTTAAAACCTGTAATTGATTTGTAAAAAATGAGCTACAAGATCTTCTGCAATATGGTCCAAAATGCAATGCTACCATAGAAAGAGGCGCAGCTGTTAAAGTCGGGGAGCGCACCTGATAGTCATTGATGTTTGCAGAAGCAGGGCCATAACACATTTTTAGATTCCAAATGTGCGTGCATTTATTTCTCATAAATGTGCAAATATACTGCTGGATAGGTACCAAATGTAACCTGACTAATTCATAGAATTCCTATTACTTTCCAAATACACCTCTGAAAAATAATCCCTTTGTCCATGAGTCCTCTAAACATTGCTGAAAGACCGCCATGCCTGGTCAGTAATTAGCAGCTAAAAATGCACAGTGACAAGATGCCTGGCAGGTCTCTCTGGGACACTTCACACCCACTTTGCACTGTGTCCTCTGCACGCACTATACAATTACATTTTTGTTTAAAGGAACTCATGTGACTTTTTTTAAGGGATTGGTTTTGTCTCGATTAATGTTTTAAGATAACTGTACTCGCGTTTCTTCATTTCAAAATGAACAACCATGGTATATTTCTAAAGACAGCGACATCTTGGGAAGCACTAGCTCTCATTGGCATAGACTGGCATCTACTTCTGCATAGACCTTTCATACTCTACACATGGCATCCTGCTGGGTGAGGAGAGATGAGCGCCACCTATAGGCAGGGGACCACACTTAGGCTTGTACTCCACACACATCGCTGATTGATCACACTTTCATAGGCTTCCATATAGGGGATATCTCAGAAGCAAAACACACCCACGTTCCTTTATTTCCACGTGTGCTCCATCAGATTACGATATAATGAAATAATTTAATCCAGGTCTGCGCTCCTAAAAAACTCTACTTAATAAAGAGGGAGAATTAAATAATGATTAATGGGTCATATTTCAGTCCTAGATGACGTAATGCCAATCTTGTCAAGCTTCAGACATCACACCACAAATAAAAGCACACATAGCATGATCAGTGGGAGGCTCGGCGCCATCTTGGTGCTATACTCACCCCTTTGCAGATAGAAACGGCTTCTTTGGACATTGATTTTGGGTACGAGACGTTGTGCTCCATTATAGACTGGAAAAGTTCATCTTCATCTTCCCCATCGAAAGGAGGCTACGGAAACAGAATGGGTGAGATCTCAATGTTTAGCACATTCACTGCAACACAGAGTGAAACAGCCACCTAGAACCACTAGCAATGCCCCTGTAACTTCTGTTAGGAGCTAAGATGGCTACGCAACCTCTCTGGGCACACGGCTCACTGCAAGATTTGCTATTTGATGTGGCATTTATAAAGCGCACTGTTACTAGGAGACTGGGTGTCCAGGCACTGACATTAAGGGGTTCCAACTCGCAATTAAAAGACTTGGGGTTTCAGCAATAAGTAGAAGTAAGAGGTTCTCCTAGTCATCCTGAGTTGAAAAGGAAGGTTATCCCATCCTTGGCTGTGATTGCTGATAAAGCCCGGCCAAGTGCAGTATGTCGAAAGAGTGGGACATTGAGTATAAGAGCAGAAGAGGAATACAGTGCTCTCTTAGGGTAGTACATGGTGAAAAGTGTCCTAAAAAGGAAGGATCCGAGTGATAGATGGAGAAAGCAATCAAAGGATGAGAGGCACAGCGAGCAAAATTATAGGATAATAGCTTTAACGACCTTAAGGATAGGTGATAAAGCTTGTTATTGTTTCCTTACCATCCATTTGTGCATATGTCCTAAACAGAGAGCCATTCGTTGGACAAGGGTTGAAAACTGATATTATGCTGAAGTGAATGACTAAACAGTAGAGCATGGGCTCTAATGGTCTGTGTATTGTGACCAATATGACAAGAACATTAACATTCTTGAGGCTTGCACTGGTGATAATCATCTGAACTGGCTTCATAGTTACAGAGTGGTGTCTCAGCTTCAGATGTTACCTGGGTAACTTGGCTTGCTTGGGATGTTTGCTGCATCAGGGTTGTGCTAAATCTTGGGGTGTGTGGCCTCACTGTCACTGTTAAGTAACTGCAAGTTCTGCTGGTGGAGTAAAGAGAAGCCACTTAGAGCCGCATGGAGTTTTACACCCCCTGAGGCTGCAGGTGGCAGGGATGTGTTATTAAAACCTTCTGCCTTTGTTGGGTGCAAAATAACCCTTCTTGCCAGACTCTAGCAGGGGTGTTTGACTGAAATCTATCTGAGATATTCTGGCCTTCACTCAGGATGTCTTGCAAAGTAGATGTATCACCTCCTTCCTCACCGGAAGAACCCATAAGATTCACCTCCCACCTTTCACCCTTGAACAAAAGGAGATCACCTGCGGTGTCCCCCAGGGCTCATCACTCAGCCCCGCGCTCTTCAACGCATATATGACCCCGCTGGCCAACATCGTCAGATCCCACGGTCTCAGCATAATTTCCTACGCAGACGACAACCAAATCATCATCTCATTCACTGACAACCCCACCAACACCAGAACCAACTTCCACAGATGCATGACAAACGTCGCCGACTGGATGAAGAACAACTGCCTGCAGCTGAACACAGAAAAAGACGGAAGTACTGATCTTTGGCAACAGCAGCAACACATGGAACGACTCCTGGTGGCCATTAGACCTAGAACACGCACCCACTCCCTCCAACCACGCCAGAAACCTCGTAATCATCATTGAAAACAATGGTCCTCAGCTGTCCCCAGTTGCCGGCGGGAGCTCATCTTAGCCAGCTGGCCGTTGGCCTTTGAGGTTGCGGAAATATGCATCCCAGGCTTCTCTCCACTTGATGTGGCCTGATTTTAAATAAATTGTTGTGTGTGTCCTGGGGACTGCTACTCATAGCACCCCTTCGTGTCTATCTGGACTTGATGCCTCTATCTGGACTTGATGCCTCCTATTTCCAAGAATTCTGATTTTATTGATGGCATTGCCCATATGAAAACATAGCTGCCCCTCTTTCTATCCTATTGGGTTCCAGCGGGGAATCTGTATTTCTTGCTTATCCTGTCCTCTAGATCCTGTATTAGCTTCCTTCCAGGCGCATCTCATCGCGAGTCTCACACTCTAATAGTTCATCCTGATGAAGGTGTGACCCAGATCCGGGCTTGACACCGAAATGCGCGTCGGCGCTGGAGCTTCATGTGTCTCCCCTGCCTCTATCTCTCCTCTTGAGAAGAAATTGTATTATGTACTGTATTATTGACTGAGGACTTCTCTCCCTTTTTGTTTACTGTTTTGCCATATTGAAATCTTAGGTTTGCTAGTCCCTTTTGGGGAAGACTTTTGTTAGTATTTGAATACATACACTGTGGTCCAATGTATTTTGACCTGATGGGTTGTCTGAGTATGTCTGAGTATGTGTATGTTTGGTTGTCTTGAAAGAGTGAGTGTGTGTGACTCATGATGCGTGTAGATCTTTGTGATATTTATTCTTCTTATGTCTTTTGTACTATGCTGATCAAGTAATGAAAATAAATATGATATCTCTAACCTAATAGGTTTCTTGCATCATAATTGGGAAGGCCAGTGTTTCTAGAATTGTTCTTATCTTATCAGTGACTTTGTAGCACGTAGAAAAGTAATTTTGGGCAGAGTGGTTTGTTTTTTGATTGGAGATCATTGAAAACAAGCTCAGCATGAAATCACAGATCAATGCAGTCTCCTCCCCCTGCTTCCTCACTCTGTGCAGGCTATGTAAGATCTTCAAGTGGCTACCCCTACACACGAGAAGCACTGCGATACAAGCCCTCATCATCAGCTGACTGGACTATGGTAATGCCCTCTATGTAGGATAGGAATCGCCGCACAACTCCTACAGAGACTTCAGACCATACAGAACGCCACAGCCAGACTCATTCTCGACCTTCCCCAACGGACCCACAGCACACCCCACCAAAGGAAACTCCACTGGCTCCCCATACGGAAGAGATGCCAATTCAAGCTGCTGACCCACACACACAAGGCTCTACACAATCGAGGACCTGCCCACATTAACCACCGCCTGAACTTCCACCAACCGTCAAGAAGACTACGCTCTGTCTCCCTTTCAATTGTCCATACTCCTCGCATCTACCGAAGCAGAAGTGGAGGACGCTCCTTCTCCCACATCGCAGCAAATACCTGGAACAGCCTCCCCATGCAACTCAGGAACATCACCTTGCTTCAGAATTCTGAATGGCCTTCAAGACCTGGCTGTTCGAGTAAGCCTCCACGACCTGCAAGCGCATGGATACCCTATCGGGTGATTAGCTGCATTTTATAAATCCTGATTGATTGAATGTCCCTGGAAACAATTCTGAAATACTCTTGCGAGTTAGCAGCTCTATTAAAAAATAAGTTATATCTTTGGAGCCTTCATGAAGAAGAATATTTAGCATAGTATATTTATTTAGTAGTTTTATAAAGTGTTGCATATTTGCTTTCAATACCTCCAGGCAGCGAGAGATGGAGTGGTGAGAGAGACAACATTTTTTATAGCACCCACTCCCCGACTAGGTTTCTTGGTGCTGAGCAGAATAACATAAATGTGTGTGAGTGGAGAAACAAGCGCAGTTAGTGTTCAGCTAGGTAGGTCTTTCAACCCATGTTCTACACAGAAGTCAGTCAAAGGGGATTGCAAGTATGTTAGTTTTCAGGTGTTCCATGAAAGTATGTGGTACGGCTGTGCCCTTAAGCTGACGTTCAGAGAACTCCATCACCTCTGGCTCTAGACTACCAATGATCAGTCACTGTATTTCAGACTCATTGCTGAATAACTATGCAGCTACTGACTGCAGGTTCTAGATATATGGGAAATAGGATTGGTAATTGAGGTGGGCGAGAAACCCTAGTCTTGCGTAAGCTATGGTTGAGCTCCCACAAAGTTAGGGAATCTAGTCCACAAAAAGTAAAGACATTTTTCCGATGTATTCGAGGCTAAACCTTGGTACCTGTGGCTCAAGCAGCAGGCTTTCCTCATAGAAAGTGTATGTAAACTATTTTAGCAGCACCAAACCCAACATTAACGTCAGGAAATAAACAGTCAATGTTCACATTTAAGAATGAAACTACATCGAAAAGATGAAAATCATTTAAAGCGATCAGGAGTTAAACACTATCACAAATTGTTAAAAAGCCTCCATAAGAGGTAAAATAACTGTTACTCTACGGAGTGCAGCTGACTGGGCCCTAGGTGACTTTTATTCCGAGTGTGATTGAGCACAGGAAAAACCAAGAGGTTCACCTTGATCAACCATTCTAACTTCTAATTTACTCTCTTCTTTGGAAGTCAAAGGCATTCAACTGAGTAAGGCAGGACGGTGCATGTATGTGCTGCTTGAAGCCTTGAGGTTTGGCACCAAAAGCTCAGAGCAGAATTAACTTGAAAATTACAGCCGCCTAAGGGACTTCTTCTCTGGGTCCACTTTGCCACTTTTTTAGGTCTGGTTTGACAGTGCTGCCGCCAGTTGACCTTTTGCATACAACAGAAAAAGACCTTTAAGAAGCACTATTGAGAGATTGGCTTTGGCTCCAACCAAATGTTTATTCCCTTGTGAATAGATTTTGATTAGGCAAATTTTGAATGCTTCTGCTGAAAAATAGAAAATCTATTGCACGTTTTACATTGTGGCAAAGCTTATAATCAACACAGCAGAACTGAGTTGTTTCTGGTGACAAGTCACTGATAAAGGCCATTGGCCCGATATGTTTTTTATGAAAAGTTACATTAAAGGCAGTAGGTTTAACTTATTTCTTATGATACGTGTGTACATAGTAAAGCCAAGAGACCTTTAGGATAGATTGGCATTACACTATGTGTTGGACTTGGCCTTTTTGCAGGGTCATCCCTAAACTTTTTGCCTTTCTCCTAGTCATTTTTCTGACATGGTGTTGGTGTTTTAGGACTTTTGGGCACTTTAGCACTGCTGTCCAGTGTAAAGTGCGTGTGCTCTCTGTGATAAATGTGGTAAGATTGGTCTACACCTGTTTGGCCTATTTAATTTACCTGCGAGTCCCTTGTAAAGTGGTATCTCATATACCCAGGGCTGGTAAATTAAATGCTACTGGTGGGCTTGCAGCGCTAATTGCGCCACCCACCAAAGTAGCCTTTCAAACCTATCTCAGGCCTCTGCCATTGCAGGGCCTGTGCGCGCAGTGTTACTGCCGCTGTGACGTGGCACCTAAAGTGTGTGCCATGTCCGTGACCCCCCTTTTACCGCATGCCAGTCACCCCTAAGGAAGGCCTTAGCTAGCCCTATGGGCAGGGTGCATTGTAGGTAAAAGATAGGACATGTACCTTAAGTGTGTCCTGGTAGTGACAAACAGCCATTTTGGTTTCTCACTACTGTGGGGCTGCCCTCCCATAGGAATGCATTGGGGATTCCCTGATAAGTGTTTCAGTGGTAATTCCTGATATGAGAGGTGCAGCATGGTCAAGTTTGGTATATTTGAATAGTGATAATAAATGCTGCGCAATGGTGTGCGCAGATTTATTATAACTATTTTAGAAATGCCACTTTTAGAAGTTGGCATTTCTGTGTGCTATGTGTCTGCCTGCCTGATGTGAATTGCATGTCTGGCTTGTGAGTGACAGGGGCTGGGAGGTGTGTGTGGCTCCAGGAGGGGCAGGGTGAGTCAGCGCTAGGCTGAATGGGACATCTATATTTTGAGTAGTGGGAGGAGAAGTCCCTGGTCCCTGAATAGGGCTGTGCCTAGCCTGTACAATGCTGGCTCCGCCCCCTGTGGTGTGTCTGATCACCTAGCCCCCACCTGACAAAGGGGAAGAGGAGCTTGGCAGACAAAGTGCTCCAATTCCCCCCTGAACCAGTTTTGGCTGGTTCCCCTAAAGCCCTGTCCTGCAGACAAAGAGAAAGAGGTGTATAAATGTAGGGGCTGTGACCCCATGAATTTGTTCAGTTCTGAATTGCTGACCCTGCTGGGGCGTGCTGCTGCTGGGGGCCCAGGGGGGGCTGCCATGAGGGCTTGCCTCCCTGGGCCCTGCATTGCCCCTTGATCTTTAGAGGAACTTGTTGCTTGGGCTTCTAGCGCCTTGCGAGCGCTTTATTTCAACTTATCCCAAGGAGAAGGAGCAAGGAGAGCGTGGGCTTCGCAGCGCGGCACCTGCAGCCCTTGGAGAGGGAATCCCCATCGTAGGGATTCCCCGTGATACAGGCATCATTGCGGGTGCCCACCCCGCGTTTGGATTTTTAATTGCCTGTTTTGAGGAGAGCGGGTGCCCACCCCGCCCTCCTGCTATTTTACCCAAGGCGGGTGCCCACCCCACTCGGGATTTATTTTATGTATGGCGGGTGCCCACCCCGCCACTTTCTTTAATTGATGCGGGAGCCCACCCCGCATTTCATCGCCGCAGCCCGAGCGAGCCCCAGCGACCAGGAAGCCAGGCGAAGTGCCTGACGCTGGGCGGGGCCAAGAGGAGGAGGCTCCTGCGGCTGCCAATGGCAGCGCGGCCGAAGAAAGAGGCGACCTGGAAGTGCATGGGGCTCCCGAGAGCTGAGGGAAGCCCCGCACACGCCGTAGAGGATCCCCGGCGTCTGCCCCAAGTCGAGGAGAGGCAGCCGGTGATTTGCACGGGGGCCCTCGTGACCTGAGAGGAGGGCCCCGCCTGCTCATGGTGACCGGGTGAAATGTGAGGAGGTCCGCCGGAGTCCTGGAGCAGCCCGGGGAGGACGGACGAGACCAGTAGAGAAGTCCCCGAAGCCCGGTGAGTGGGGACGATTGGCGGGCCGCTCCAACATGGCCATATCTGTTTTCAGGGCCCCCGAGGGGGTCCAGAGGGCCCCGGGGTGCCCGTGTCCTTTGTTTATTCCCAGCTGCCCCACCGGACAGTGGGCAGCTGCAACGGCGGGGGCCCAGAGGGGCCCGTGTCCCCCCAGCATAGCGAGGCACATTGTCGGTGCCTGAGTGGTCCCGAAAGAGGGCGGGCCACTCCAACGTTGGGCATGATCTTGGCGAAGGGCCCCAGTGGGGGGGTCCAGAGGCACAGTGGTGCCCGGGTGTGTATCCTGATCCCAGCTGCCCTGCAAGAGCGCAGGCAGCTGCAACGTTTTGCGCAGTTTTACCTTAGAGAGTCCCAGAGAGGGGCTCAGGCGGCACAGTGAGTGCCAGTGGCCACAGTCTCTGCCCAGCTGCCCGGCAATTAGCGGGCAGCTGCTACGTTTAGGCCAGTATTTGCGCACTTTGCTTGCTGCATTGGCAGCCGCCCTGACATTGGGACATAGGGCATTTGAGCCCCAGTGGAAGGCCAGTTGGCCTGGGGCAGGTTGGTGACATTGGTAGAGCGCCAGGCTCTACAGGATTGCGTAATGTACTTATGCCTACTCTGAATGTTGCCAAGAATGATTTAGGCCCATAGTATTTATGCTGAGGTGTTTATGTGGGTGATACCTAATGCGTAATGTGTTTATGCTAATGAGGTTTGGGCCTAATGTGGTTATGCCTAATGTCATGTTATGATGTCTTGGGGTAGTGCCTATATGCGTAATGTGTTTATGCTTATGAGGTTATTACATAATGTGTTTATGCAGGTGAGGCCCATTGCGTAATGTGTTTATGCTAATGAGGTTTGGGCCTAATGTGAGTTTATGTCTAATGCTAATAGGATAATGCTTAGGTCATTAATGGTACCAGTAGTTACTGGTTGTGTTTTATATTTGCATTTACTTACCTGATCTGATGGTTCTGACCGTGGCCCGATTGGCCTGGTCCTGTATATAATTCCCCTGTGAATATTGCCCGTGCCAGTTGGCACAGTGTAAATGTGTGTTTCTGTTTCTAACGTGTTTATGATAATACAAAGGCTATTTTTTATATAACCTTGTGTGGAGTTCCTTCTGTAGTGTGCCTAGTGTGTTGCTGCTGTGTGTGTGTGTTGCGCAAACGCTTTACACATTGCCTCCGGGATAGGCCTGACTGCTCGTGCCAAGCTACCAAGGGGGTGAGCAGGGGTTATCTTGGGTGTGTAACTCCCTTGCCCTGACTAGAGTGGTGGTTTCTGCCTGGCTTTGGCGCAAGCCTTAGCCAACCAGAAATCCCATTTCTAACATTGGTTGTCAGCGGTGAGGATAGGACTTGCGTTTGCGCAGTACCACAGCGACAACTGGTTGCACTACAAACTCTGCATTTAGATAATCACATGTTTGGGGATTATTGTTTCTGATTTTGTTTTCTCCTAAGAGTGTCATTTTTGAATTGTGTTCTCCTGTTGCGCTGTGGGTTGTGTATTTTGCCCAGGTGAGGTTTACCTTTGGGAGTACCCCCCAGGAGGAGAGAGAAAATGACAGGGCGGGGACGCCAGTAGGTGGGGAGGATCCCATAGATAGGGAGCCCCTTGCTGGGTCCAGTGCCCTATCCCTTTTCCTGTCCCCAGAGGAGTGGGTGGATAGGAGGGAAGAAAGGGAGTGTGGAGGAGAAAAAGTTAGCTCTGGAGGGTAGTTTATCCCCTGAGCTCAGTTGAGTTGTCTGGATTCACCAGTAAGGGTGGGATCCAGTGGTGGCAGCAATATGGTGTCCAGTGCAGGAAGTCCCATTCCCTGTTCCCAGAGTATGGTACCTGGTTCCCAGTAAGAGGGGTACAGGTTGAGATTCAGGGGCAGTAAGGAACTGTCTCACCGGTCTTGGGGGGGGGTTTGTGGATGAATGTTGTGTTGCACTGGACAAATGGGTGCTGGTTAGCACGGCAAATAATTTTGAAGGGCTCTTCAATCTGTGTGTCAGAGAGCACTTGTTCAGTAATTGTTTTCCGGGGTTGCGCCAACACCTGTTGGGGTGTAAGTTCTCTGATCCCAGGGAGCTTGCACGGGAGGCCGACCTCTGGCTGTGTGCTAGAGGGTCTGAAGAGGCATTGGGGAGTGATTCCAAAAGTAGTGGCTTGGGTATCTTCCGGTCCTGTGTGGTGGAAGAGGTTCAGTGTAGCCCAGCTAGGTCCCAGTGGAATGGGAGGGGTGTAGGGGCTCACGTCCTGTCTCAGTGGAGACGGAGTGAGTGTGGGACGGTGTGTCCCACGGTGGCCCGAAACCCAGTCTCAGGGCCTGGAGGGTTCCCTAAGGGAGCGCCAGCTCGGGGGCCTAGGCTGTACTTGTAGGCCATTTGAGGAGGATCTCCCAGTGTCTAGAGGACGTGGAGTGTCTGTAACTAGAGCTCCAGCGGTGCTGGTGTCTGGCAGTACCGCTCCAGTTGGGAGGGTGCAGAGGTCCAGAGTGAGGGGTGAGAGGGGGATGTGTTCCCCAGTGGGAGAGCCAGTGGGTCAGGGGCCAGCCATAAGGGCTGAGTCTCCTAGAAGTGACCATGGTGACACCACTTCTGTCCTGGGGGATCTTCGCGCACTGTCAGATGGACAGGGGTCGGGAGATCTGCGCCAGGCAGACTATCACGCAACACGTGAGTCGTGTTACCCTCGGGGGGTGCTGTGTGTGCCCCCAGAAGTCCTGGCGTGCCAGGCAAAGTGCTCAGCCGCGGGGTTTAGCTCCAAGGTTGGGGAGGCCAGGTTCAGGTTCGGCCTGACCTGGAGGGAAGGATGACTGTAAACAGTGTCCTGACCGGTTTGGTTTCCAGAGGTACAACTCCAGTTGGGAGGGTGCGGAACTCAGGAAAGGGGTGCAGAGGGAGGGCGTCCTCGCCTCTGACCCTGGTGCAACCTGAGGGTTTAGACCCTAGGTTGGGAGACTACGAAACTTCCAGGTCAAGAAGGAATCTCTGCCAAAGTGGATCAGCTGAAGAGACTGAGGAGACTGCCCTTGCTGTGTGTTCTGGGGCTCACCTGCAGTTTGTTGTTTCCACTGAGGAAGAGGAAAGGGGACTTTGCTGTGTGCTGTGGCCCCCCACCTGCTGAAGAGGGACTTTGCTGTGTACCTCCGAAGTGAAATAGTTTCCATGGGCCTGAGTGAGCTGTCCTCCTGTTGGAAGTTCAGCTGGAAGGAGAGTTGTGTTCTGAGGGTGCCTCTCCAAGGAGGAGGGTACGGAACCCCAGAAGAAAAGGTAGGGGGAGGAGAGCCTCACCCGTGACTTCTGGTCAGCCAGAGGGTGCGGACCCTAGGCTGGAGGATCAGTGGCAGTTTGGAACTGCCCTGATGGGAGGTAGAGTGGAGAATGGTTACTATGTGCCAGGGGTTCCTGCCCCCCACTCTGTGTATTGGCAAGGACCAAAGACATCTGGGTGGCCTAGGGCCTGGTCCTGGCCCTGGCCGTGGACAGCTAGGGAGTACCTGTGGGATATCCTAGTTGGTCCTGAGAGCTTTTTGACAGAGGGAACCACGTGTGTTCGGAGTGGCGTAGAACTGGAGGGTGTCCCTGCAGTTGCGGGCCCGCGTCCGTGTTCTATCGCCCAAGGCAGGGAAGCCCATCAAGGTGGTGATTGGTCTACCCTGTGTTTTGGCTGGAAGGGGGTTGTGTTGGACTTGGCCATTTTGCAGGGTCATCCCTAAACTTTTTGCCTTTCTCCTAGCCATTTTTCTGACATGGTGTTGGTGGTTTTAGGACTCTGGGCACTTTAGCACTGCTGTCCAGTGTAAAGTGCGTGTGCTCTCTGTGATAAATGTGGTAAGATTGGTCTACACCTGTTTGGCCTATTTAATTTACCTGTGAGTCCCTTGTAAAGTGGTATCTCATATACCCAGGGCTGGTAAATTAAATGCTACTGGTGGGCTTGCAGCGCTAATTGCGCCACCCACCAAAGTAGCCTTTCAAACCTATCTCAGGCCTCTGCCATTGCAGGGCCTGTGCGCGCAGTGTTACTGCCGCTGTGACGTGGCATCTAAAGTGTGTGCCATGTCCGTGACCCCCCTTTTACCGCATGTCAGTCACCCCTAAGGAAGGCCCTAGCTAGCCCTATGGGCAGGGTGCATTGTAGGTAAAAGATAGGACATGTACCTTAAGTGTGTGACATGTCCTGGTAGTGACAAACAGCCATTTTGGTTTCTCACTACTGTGGGGCTGCCCTCCCATAGGAATGCATTGGGGATTCCCTGATAAGTGTTTCAGTGGTAATTCCTGATATGAGAGGCGCTGCATGGTCAAGTTTGGTATATTTGGAATAGTTATAATAAATGCTGCGCAATGGTGTGCGCAGATTTATTATAACTCATTTTAGAAATGCCACTTTGAAGTTGGCATTTCTGTGTGCTATGTCTGCCTGCCTGATGTGAATTGCATGTCTGGCTTGTGAGTGACAGGGGCTGGGAGGTGTGTGTGGCTCCAGGAGGGGCAGGGTGAGTCAGCGCTAGGCTGAATGGGACATCTACATTTTGAGTAGTGGGAGGAGAAGTCCCTGGTCCCTGAATAGGGCTGTGCCTAGCCTGTACAATGCTGGCTCCGCCCCCTGTGGTGTGTCTGATCACCTAGCCCCCACCTGACAAAGGGGAAGAGGAGCTTGGCAAAGAAAGTGCTTCAATTCCCCCCTGAACCAGTTTTAGCTGGTTCTCCTAAAGCCCTGTCCTGCAGACAAAGAGAAAGAGGTGTATAAATGTAGGGGCTGTGACCCCATGAATTTGTTCAGTTCTGGTGTGCTGACCCTGCTGGGGCGTGCTGCTGCTGGGGGCCCAGGGGGGGCTGCCATGAGGGCTTGCCTCCCTGGGACCTGCATTGCCCCTTGATCTTTAGAGGAACTTGTTGCTTGGGCTTCTAGCGCCTTACGAGCGCTTTATTTCAACTTATCCCAAGGATAAGTTTTTATTACAAGAAAATTATGACAAATGCAGTAGGCCTGATTTACCCATTGTGAAACACATACGTAACTAATAGGCTTTTAAGGGTTATTACACTGTATTACACTGTAATCAAGAATTGTGTTACATGCATTCTCACAGATTACTTTAGTAGGCAGAGTTTGACAAACCCTAGATTTGCACTCTTCGGAGAGATTGAATATTATTTTGCTAATTGTAATTTTGTGTGTAGTTATAATTTTCTGACTGTGTGCTTGAGCACTGACTTGTGGGAAAGCTTATTCAGAATTCATTAGGCCTGAGTTGGTTATGGGGACAAGAAACTGATAAAAGCAATAGGCTGATAGATTCATTGGGAAAAGTTATATCAGAGCAGATAGGTCTGATCATTTTATTATGAAAAGCTATGACAAGAAAAGCAAGCCTGACCTATTTATTGTGAAAATCACATGCTAATGCTGAACGGCCTTTAATGATCAATTAATACTACACTTGCATTAAAGCCTGTAGGCAGCTCTTGTGTATAACATTACATGTATTGTCACAGATTACTATAATAGGCCTAGGAGCTGGTGTTGGGGACCTCTCTGACACAGCCCTAGGGTAGCAGATTTGCACTGTGAGAATTCTTTTTAGGCTCTCTAAAGAGGGGTTGTACATTGTTTTGTCAACTTTAAATTTTCATACATTTGTAATTTTAGGACTGTATACTTGAAGGTTACCTTGTGGTTCAATGTAGTAGGCCCGAATTGGTCATGGTACTGAGCTAATGATAAAAGGCTTAGGCCCGATTGGTTTAGAATGACAAGTTGTCATATGCTGTAGGTCTGATCTTTTTATTATGAAAAATTACAACAAAGGCAGTAGGCCAGACTTATTTATTGTGAAAGTCATATATTGAAGAAAATAGGCCTTTACGTGTGGACTGCTATGACACTGTGTTAATGCCTGAAGACAGGTATTTTGTTTCATGACTTCTCATAGATTACTGTAGTGAGTAAGGATCTTGTTGCTGATAACTTCCTTTGGCAAACTATGGGGGCAGAAAAATTGCTCTATCATAATCTGCTAGACCCTCTTAGGGCAGTCTGACAGGAGAAGTTGTCTGGCAGGCCCTTGTTATGAAAAACAAAACAAAAAAAACTATTGGTACATACACATTGATAAAGAGTTTTTGGTTTAGCCCTCTTCTATATGACTGAGGTTCAATCATATTCTGCTTTTTCCTCATGACAGCGTATTGCATGGTGCAATTGTTTAACTCATTTCTGACATTGGCTATATTACCCGGTGTAAGAGAATTTCACCTGAATATGTGCACATCTGCCTTGTAAATGAGTGTGCTTTATTGCATGGCCATAATGGCCCTTCCTTTAGTTTTCATTTTTTTCCTTCTATAGGCCCCCTTTCTTTTCTTTCCAGTTATCCTTTTTTGCTGTATTTTAAGAGCATTCAGCAGCTCCACAGACAATCCTACAGGGTCACTCGCGTGCAAATAATTTCCTCTGCGGTGTACTGCATCCTGAGCAGCCACCTTTCTAAATTGGGTGCCCATCTTCAAAGGTATTTTCCATTGATTAACTATGCCAAGGTGGCCACCATGTTTAGAAGAACAAGTTACTTATCTTCCGTAACATTCTTTCTGTTAGAGAATCTATCTAGCCTCACCTTTTGAATATTTCTGAGGCATCAGACTGGATGTGGAAACTTTTCAGAAGTACCTCTGCACTCTGAAAAATGGCCTCTTGTGACTCAACGCTGACACTGTTCCACTCCGGGAAATGATGCGCTGAGCCCGTTTTAACACCACTCTCACAGGCTAACATCAGTTGCTTTCCAGACTGTCCGCGCCGCCAGACGCAGAGCCCCAAAAGCAAATTGTAAGAGAGTGTGCAGATTCCAAGACTTGTGTTAGAAATGGGAGTCTCTAGTTGGCAGTGGTATACACCCTGTCCAAGTAGGAACCCTTCCTTCTAGTCAGGATAAGGGAGTTACACACCCAGATAACCCCTGCTCACCATGTTGGTTGGTTGGCACGAGCAGTCAGGCTTCTCTCAGAGGCATTGTGTAAAGTATTTGGATATAACACACACAGTAACCCAGTGAAAACACTACCAATGGACACCACACCAGTTTAGAAAAATAAAGTATCTTTATCTAAACCAAACAAGACTAAAACAACAAACGTACTATGTACACAACTCAAAATATTTCAGGTAAAGGTTAGTTAAACAATCCTAAACAGCATATCAGGCCATTCATTTCTATATCTTATTCATCTAGAAACACAGTGAGATACATTTAAATAGGCATATACATATGACAGAGACCATCTATTTATTTTTTATATAACAAAATATTTTTATTCAAGATATTTCATTGATGAAAATACTCTTATTTTTCAAAATTGTTTTTTAGATGCATCAAATATATAAATTTATGTACATTTATTTATATTGTTATTCTCAATTCTATGAGAATCATATACATGATTATATGCCTATGGAAGGACAAATACATGCAAACTTATATATGACAGAAATTATACAAGACAACACTATACATGGAATTAAAAACACGAAAAAGTGATAGGTTATAGAACAGTTCAAAGGCTGGCGGTGGATGAAATCTACACGCGTCTCGAGCGTGTGTGCCTTCGTCAGGAAACCCGTCTCAACTTTTTCTACAACAAAATTGACAATAAACAACTTGTAAACATATATGCGTATAACTAGGCCTGAGACATAAGCTTATTATTAATTAAGAGCAGATCATGCTTCTAGAATAGATCTTCAGTGCAGACGATTCTAAGGAAATACATACAGAGGTTTTTTATATATATATATACAAGGAAATACAGATTAAGCATAGAATGGAAATAGTGTTAAAAACAGTCATTGCTCATCAAGTGATGAAGTCAATGTGTGCTACCTTCACCAAGGCAATAGGAAGAAAGACCCTATGTTCCCAAAGTGATAACCCTGAGGATGTTGGGAGGGTGTTAAAAAACGATAGTTAGGCCAAATGTCACATATATATAGGAGGGCTTATGTACAATATCTGCCTCCTATATTGTTATGGCCTTATTTAATTTCACGATAGAGTACATGTGCACCATGGTGTCATGCATATCACGGTCAACAGTAATTGGAAAAAAGGAGGGTGTGTACCTTTAATAGATATAATCGGTAGTAATCACAGTTTAGGGAATGACAATTCTTGGTTCTTAGAGTCCAAGACCAATAGCTAGACCTTTGTTGTCTACGTTGGTGCTAATATATAATGGAAAAGAAAAGGATGATGTTATAGTGACTGATTTATGGTGGTTTATCCACAGGTCCCTTGATATAATTGTAGTTAAGTCAAGAGGTATTGAGGGCATATGTACCTGTGTAATAGTTTAGAAAGGGCAGTATCGATGTTTATGTTGATGCTGCTTCATCAAATGGTTTCAATCTGTAAAAACAAGTAATTTCATATTTTATCTAGACAATGTTTGGAACAAAATGCTAGGCTATTAGTCATGTCCTACTTATTGAGGGAATGTACTTACATATTGTCTAGTCACCATTTTTCTCTGTATACACATCGTAGTTTATCTTGGAAGGCTTGTTTCCAACTCAGAAGTTTAATGATATGTGAAACTGCAAGGTTAAATTCACAGTTGGTTATAGAGAAAGAGGGCATCAAACTATTTTAATATTCCAGGAAATACTTGTGCTGAATTCCCTCCTCCTTCTTTGGAACCGTGAATTATAGTCTTTTCGAGTCTACACCTCGTTAAACATGTTGTACATCTTCTTTAAATAATCTCCAAGTAAGTAAATATGCTCCAAATTATTTAATAAATAGGGGTCTCGCCATATGTTCCCTCTTTCTCTATAACCAACTGTGAATTTAACCTTGCAGTTTCACATATCATTAAACTTCTGAGTTGGAAACAAGCCTTCCAATATAAACTATGATGTGTATACAGAGAAAAATGGTGACTAGACAATATGTAAGTACATTCCCTCAATAAGTAGGACATGACTAATAGCCTACCATTTTGTTCCAAACATTGTCTTAATAAAATATGAAATTACTTGTTTTTACAGATTGAAACCATTTGATGAAGCAGCATCAACATAAACATCGATACTGCCCTTTCTAAACTATTACACAGGTACATATGCCCTCAATACCTCTTGACTTAACTACAATTATATCAAGTGACCTGTGGATAAACCACCATAAATCAGTCACTATGACATCATCCTTTTCTTTTCCATTATATATTAGCACCAACGTAGACAACAAAGGTCTAGCTATTGGTCTTGGACTCTAAGAAGCAAGAATTGTCATTCCCTAAACTGTGATTACTACCGATTATATCTATTAAAGGTACACACCCTTCTTTTTTCCAATTACTGTTGACCGTGATATGCATGACACCATGGTGCACATGTACTCTATCGTGAAATTAAATTAGGCCATAACAATATAGGAGGCAGATATTGTACATAAGCCCTCCTATATATATGTGACATTTGGCCTATCGTTTTTTAACACCCTCCCAACATCCTCAGGGTTATCACTTTGGGAACATAGGGTCTTTCTTCCTATTGCCTTGGTGAAGGTAGCACACATTGACTTCATCACTTGATGATCAATGACTGTTTTTAACACTATTTCCATTCTATGCTTAATCTGTATTTCCTTGTATATATAGATAAAAAACCTCTGTATGTATTTCCTTAGAATCGTCGGCACTGAAGATCTATTCTAGAAGCATGATCTGCTCTTAATTAATAATAAGCTTATGTCTCAGGCCTAGTTATACGCATATATGTTTACACGTTGTTTATTGTCAATTTTGTTTTAGAAAAAGTTGAGACGGGTTTTCCTGACGAAGGCACACACGCCGAAACGCGTGTAGATTTCATCCACCGCCAGCCTTTGAACTGTTCTATAACCTATCACTTTTTCGTGTTTTTTAATTCCATGTATAGTGTTGTCTTGTATAATTTCTGTCATATATAAGTTTGCATGTATTTGTCCTTCCATAGGCATATAATCATGTATATGATTCTCATAGAATTGAGAATAACAATATAAATAAATGTACATAAATCTATATATTTGATACATCTAAAAAAACAATTTTGAAAAAATAAGAGTATTTTCATCAATGAAATATCTTGAATAAAAATATTTTGTTATATAAAAATATATAGACGGTCTCTGTCATATGTATATGCCTATTTAAATGTATCTCACTGTGTTTCTAGATGAATAAGATATAGAAATGTATGGCCTTATATGCTGTTTAGGATTGTTTAACTTGCATTTAGCCGTCACCTTTAACTGAATTGTAATTTTTCCCTACAGCTAGCAAGTTTCATTGTTCATTGTAGTGGTCCCCTTCTTTACCAAATCACAACTCAAAATATGACTTTTGAAAGGTTTCAAGCAATTCTATCCATAGAACTCTATGGATGCGGTGATTTTACACAAAGTACATCAGATGAGTCAAAATCCACAAGGCAAAACAGCCTTAGAGGAGGGAAGCATCGGGAAAAAAAAGCGATGCGTCGGGCCCCAAGTCCACGGGGAGGCGATGCATCAGTTCTACTGCATGCAGGAGAACTGTTGCGTCCAATCTGGACTGTAGGGGGTAGCGATGAGTCGAAATCCAAGACGGTTCTGGTCTGCGAATGATGCATCGGAAAAACCTGGTGCACTGGTGCAATGTGTGTACATCCGAATGCGCTGGAGGTCAATGTGGCGGAGGCAAACAGGTGCTCCGCCGATTTATTAAGCCGCGGTCCCACAATGCATCAATTCTTAAAGCCGCACAGCAGGGCCTGTGTCAGAGTCAGTGAGGAGGTCTCAGACTTCGGAGACACAGTGCACCGATCTTGGGTTGCAGCAGTTTCTTCGGCCGCTGACAGGCGCTGCGTCGATTTCTTCGGCCGCACAGCGAGTGGTGAATGGAAAGTTCTCCCACATTGCGGTAATGCGTCAGAAAAACAGGCACTGGAAGGGTGATGCGTAGATTTTGATGGTTTCAAGCACATCTTTGCAGCAGGAACAACCTCCAAGGGCCCAGAACTGGATGTGGCATCACAAGGCCAGTCAGAACTCCCGGCAGTGGAGTTCAGGGATGCTGCAGATGAAGTCTTTGATGGCCCTGAGACTTCCAAAGGAGGCAAGCACACAAAAGCTCTTGGAGAAACTTCACAAGCAGGATACAAAGCAAAGTCCAGTCCTTTTCCCCTCCAAAGCAGAAGCAGCAACTTCAGGCCAATCCAGCAAAGCAACACACAGCAAAGGGGCCGTACGCCTTCTCACAGCTCTTTAGCTCTTCTCATTGACAGAGGTTCCTCTTGATCCAGAAGTGTTCTAAAAGTCTGAGATTTTAGGTCCAGTACTTATACCCCTTTTGGCCTTTGAAGTAGGCATTCTTCAAAGGATTGTCTTTTTTAGTGCACAAGTTCTTGCCCTGCCTGGTCTTGGCTCCAGGCACACTCCAGGGGGCTGGAGACAGCATTTTGAGAGGCCAGGCACAGCCCTAGTCAGTTGTCAGTGACAACTTGTCCCAGCACTCTAGCTCAGGAAGGCTCATCATCCTGGTGATGGGCCATCAGGATATGCAGGACATACTTAACTCCCTTTGAATGACTGTCTAGAGTGAATGCACAAACATGCCTCTGTCAGTCTAAACCAGACATTGATTTCACAGGCAGGTAGAGGCACAGGATAGTAAAGTAAGAAAATGACCACTTCTAAAAGTGGCATTTTCAAATGCACAATTTAAAAACCACCTTTCCTAAAAGATGTGTTTTCAAATTCTGAGCTCAGAGCCCAAACTCCAAATCTCTAGCTGTTTCCAATTGAAGGTTACACTTGTAAAATGTTACAATGTAGCTCCAATGATAGCCTACGGGAGAACTAGTCCTTGCAATAGTGAAAAACGAAATTGGCACTATTTCACTATAAGGACATGTACACATACACTACACCCTGCCCATGGGGGTACCTTGGGCCTATCTTAGGAGTGTCTTACATGTAGTAAAAGTGAAGGTTAGGACCTGGCACGTAGGTGCACTTGCCAGGTCGACATGGCAGTTTAAAACTGAAATGGCAGGCCTGAGAAGTTTACAGGGCTACTCATGTGGGTGGCACAACCAGTGCTGCAGGCCAACTAGTATCATTGGATTTACAGGCACTGGGCACACACAGTACACTTTACTAGGGACTTGTCAGTAAATCAAATATGCCAATCATGAAGAACCAATCAGAATTACAATTTACACAGAAAGCATATGCACTTTAGCACTGATTAGCAGTGGTAAAGAGTCCAGAGTCCTAAAGCCAACAAAAACAGGGCCAATAAAATAGGAGGCAAAACGTCAGGGGATGAACCCGGAAAAATGGCCAGGTCCAACAACTTGGGAACCTATTAAGGGGTAGAGTCCAAACACAGAACAGGGAGGGAAACAGTCGGAACAACGCGGGCAGAGTCACACATGTTCCAACAACGCAAGCGCTACCACGCATATGCCTGGTTAAGGCAGTACGCGGTCTAGCTGCTACTGGTCAGAAGCAAGAAGGATCAGGAGAGGACGCGGTGAGGTGAGTGTGGCTGGGGCTGGGTTTTTGGGGAATTGAGAGGTAATTTTCAAGAGTTGGGGGTAGTTTTCGGGGCTGGGGGGGTCAGGGTTTGTTTTCAGGGCTGGAGGGGTCGGTGAAATGTTTAGGGCTTAGGGGAGAGCAGGGTCGTTTTTAGGGCTTAGTGGGGGCGGGGTAGTTTTTAGGGCTTGGGGGGCAGGAAAGTTTTTAAGGCTTCGGGGGTTAGTTTTCAGGAGGGGGGGTAGTTTTAGATCTCAGGGTGGGGGGGTAAGACTTGCCTGATAAGTCTTAACCACGCCTATGTCTTTGCCATACATGCCTTAACAACGCATATTTTGTTGTAAAGGCATGCATGGTAAAGGCATATGCATGGTTAAGACTTGCGTGGTTAGACCGCGTGGAACAGGCATGTGTGGTAAATGCATGCTTGGTTCCTTCACACAACAAACGGGGAGGATGGGAGGGTTGATGAGGAATCTGCGGCCCTGCAGCTAGATAGTCTCTACCAAAAAGAACGTTACCAGAGATAAGTAAATAGACTTTTGATAGAGACTTCTAGCCACAGATTCCTCTCCTGTTGAATAGATACCGAAGCAATACTTATTCGGAGGTGGGTCTGTGGATGAACTCAAACCAGAAAGTCCTGCTGCACAGAGTGGGCAAAATGCCCCTTTTGGTGAATCTGACTATCCAGGCAATAATGCTTCATGAACATATGGAGGGACACCCATGTTGCCGCCTGGCAAATGTCTAGGACAGGGACTCTGTGTACCAATTCAGCAGTGACAGCTTTGGCCCTGGTAGAATGAGCACCTAGTCCTTTCGGAGGCTACTTCTTCATCGATGCATAGCAGATCTTAATGCAGAGCATGATCCAGCAGAATATGGTTCTCTTCTGCACTGCTTTGCCTTTTTTGTACCAGCGAACCCCACAAAAATGATTGACCTCACTGAAATCCAGGACTGAGGCTGAAAGATGGGGATCATAGCCTGAATATCCTGGACTCTCTTTCCCTGGGGAAAAGCATGAAACCGAACCGTGTCCGGGGTGGCTCCAATGAAAGGGGGCAGGTGTGACTTTAGCACATTGATAGTGAACCTCAAAGATGAAAGGAGGTTTGCCATAGTCTGGAGGTAGTTGACTGGCAGGGGCGAGCCCCCCTTTTATAGCCAGTAATCGTGGTAGAATTTTGGCACCCCTGACCACAAAAAGAGTGCAGCCACCACCTACATCACTTCATGAACACCCCAGGGGTACTGGTGAGACCAAAGATGAGCACAGCAAACTGAAGATGCTCCTCTCCCACCACGAAATGCTGGCAACACCAGTGGGCTGAGAGGATGGGACAATGGAAATAGGCTTCCTGCAGGTCCAAAACTACCATCCAGTCTCCAAGGTCAAAGGCAGACAACACTTGGGTCAGGATAAGCATTTTGAACTTCTCCTTCTGGAGGAAGGCATTGAGAAGGCGCAGATCTTGAACAGTACAGACTTTTGTCCTTCTTGGGCACCAGAAAGTAGTGGGAATAACAACCATGTCCTACTTCTGGCACCTGCATCCTCTTTACAGCCCCTTTGACCAAATGGGCTTGCTCTTCTTGCCGCAAAATAGAGAGATGGTCCTCTGTCAATTGCTGAGGAGATGGTGGAAGGAGCAGCAAGGAAGAGAGAAAGGTTAAGGCATAACCCTTGCAAACAACTATAGAACTCAACTGTCCAATGTGCTTGCTTGTCAATTTGGTAACAATCGGTGAATTCTGTCTCCCACAAGGGTGGCTGTGTTCCTGCAAGGGCACGCTAAAGAGGTCTGGCAGGTGGGGCACCTAGGGCTGGGCTTAGTGCTGACCTTGGCCGCTGGGACAGTGACCACCACAGCCCCTACCGCAAAACGTCTGGGTTCCCTAAATGAGCTGAATGGATTGGCAGTAAGGGACGCCTTGACCGAAGCCACAAAAGGAATGGTGGACCTGTTGCGGTTGGTGAGGCGGGGAGGAAAGCCCCAGAGAGTGAGCAGTAGCCATGCCCTTCCTAAAGCACTAAAGAGTGGAATCGGCTTTCTCCCTGAACATGAGCGTTCCATCAAATGGCATGTCCGTCAAGGAGGATTGGACATCTCCAGAGAACCGAGTCGATCGCAGCCATGCATGGTGGCGAATGGCAACACTCGTGCCTTCGGCCCGTCCGATTGAATCGGTGGTGTCCAAGCCACATAAAATGGTGAACTTGCCAGCATTACGACCATCTTGCATGACTTGAGAAAGTACAGGATGAAGGCCTTTTGGCACACCAGGGAGGACTTGTGTCACCGAATTGCAAATCAATCAATCAATCAGGGGTTTGTTAAAGCGCGACTACTCACCCGTAAGGGTCTCAAGGCACTAGGGGTGGGGGGGGGGGTGCAGGTTCCATTCCATCAAGGAGGGGGTCTGTCGAAGAGCCAAGTTTTGAGGTTTCTTGCGAAGATGGGGAGCAATGTTGTCTGTCTGAGGTGGAGCGGAAGGACGTTCCATGCTTTGGCCGCGAGGAAGGAGAAGAAGCTGCCTCCCGATCTGGTCTTTCTGGTGCGGGGACCACGGCGTAGAAGAGCTGGGCTGATCGTAGGGTCCTTTGGGGTGCGTGAAATTTGAGTCGGCTGTTCAGGTATGCTGGTCCGGTGCCGTGGAGGGCCTTGTGTGCGTGGGTGAGCATCTTGAAGGTGATTCTCGCCCCGACGGGGAGCCAGTGGAGTGTGCGCAGGTGCAGGGAGATGTGGCAGTGTTTTGGCAGGTTGAGGACCAGTCTTGCGGTGGCGTTCTGGATGTTCTGTAGCTTGCGGGTGAGGTTTTTGTTTATTCCGGCGTAGAGTGCGTTGCCGTAGTCGAGTCTGCTGGTGACCAGGGCGTGAGTGACGGTCTTTCGGTGTTCGAGGGGGAACCATTTGAAGGTCTTACGAAGGAGGCGGAGGGTGTGGAAGCAGGAAGATGAGACGGATTTGATCTTTCGGTCCATTTTGAGCTCGGAGTTCAGGATGATTCCCAGGTTGCGTGCGTGGTCCGTGGGGGTTGGCGGGTTTCCGAGGGCGGGGGGCCACCAGGTGTCGCTCCAGGCGTCTGGGTTTGGGCCCATGATGAGTACTTCTGTTTTGTTGGTGTTTAGTTGTAGGCAGTTGTTTTTCATCCATTTGGCGACGGCTTCTATGCCTTCTCGAAAGTTGCGACTGGCGGTGCTGGGCTCGTTGGATAGGGAGAGGATGAGTTGGGTGTTGTCTGTGTATGACACGATGTTGAGTCCGTAGGTTCTGACGATGGGGGCGAGTGGAGCCATGTAGACGTTGAAGAGCGTCGGGCTGAGGGAGGAGCCCTGGGGGACTCCGCAGGTGGTAGGTGTAGGGTCCAAGAGGTAAGGAGGGAGTCTGACCCGCTGCGTCCTGCCGGAGAGGAAGGAGCAGATCCAGTCGAGGGCCTTGTCCTAGATTCCTGCGTCGTAGAGTCTGCATATTAGGGTGCGGTGGGAGACTGTGTCGAACGCCGCTGATAGGTCGAGGAGGATGAGGGCTACTGTTTCTCCTTTGTCCAGTAGGGTGCGGATGTCATCTGTTGCGGCGAGGAGGGCGGTTTCCGTACTGTGGTTTTTTCTGAAGCCGGATTGGGAGGAGTCGAGGATGTTGTGTTCTTCAATGAATGTGGCGAGTTGGCTGTTGATGGCTTTCTCTATGATTTTCACTGGGAACGGGAGCAGGGAGATGGGTCTGTAGTTTTTGAGGTCAGTGGGGTCCGCTGAGGGTTTCTTTAGGAGGGGGTTGACCTCAGCGTGTTTCCAGTCATTGGGGAACGAGGCGGTCGGCAGGGAGCGGTTGATGGTGTGGCGGAGCATGGGTGCGATGGTGTCGGCGGCTCTGTTGAAGATGTGGTGGGGGCATGGGTCCGTGGGGGCCCCTTAGTGGAATGACTTCATTGTCTTCAGTGTGTCTTCGGTGGTGAGGGCTGTCCAGTCAATCGTTGGTTTCCGGGTGTCGGGGGTGGTTGGTGAGGGTTCAGTGTGTTGGTTGTCTTCGTCGAAGTTGTCGTAGATGCTCTTGATTTTGTGGTGGAAAAAGGTGCGGAGTTTGTCGCAGAGGTCTTGTGAGGGAGGGATGTCGGTAGACTCGCTGGTGGGTTGGGCGAACTCCTTGATGATGCTGAAGAGTTCCTTGCTGTTGTGCACGTGGGTGGAGATTCTGTCTTCAATCGCTTTTTTCCTCGTTTCTCTGATGAGTTGATGGTGGGCGTTGGTGGCGGCTCTGAAGTTGTTGTGGGCTTCTATGGATTTGGTGTTCCTCCAGGCCTTTTCGAGGCGGCGGCATGTGCGTCTGGACTCTCGAAGTTCGGTGGTAAACCATCTGGCTTTCTTGGCGCGGGTATTGTTGTTTTTCTTGAGGGGGCTATGGTGTTGGTGCTGTCCGAGATCCATCTATGCAGGGTTCGGGCTGCGGTGTTGGGGTCGTCGTTTTCCGCGATGGTTGGGGTGGAGTTGTTGAGTGAGGAGGTGAGCTGGTCGTCGGTGATTTTGGTCCAGTTTCTTCGTGGGAGCAGGTGCTGGTGTCTGTGGATGGTGGGTGTTCTGAAGGTGAAGTGGACGCAACGATGGTCGGTCCATGGGAGTTCGGTGGTGTGGCTGAAGGTGATGGAGTTTCCTGTAGTGAAGAGGGGGTCGAGGGTGTGTCCTGCTGAGTGCGTGGGCTCGGTCATGATCTGGCGGAGTCCAATGTTGTGGAGGTTGTCCAGGAGGGTTGTGGTGTTGGGGTCCAGTTGGTTGTCGAGGTGGAAGTTGAGGTCTCCCAGCAGGGTGTAGTTGGTGGATGCGATGGCCTGCGGGGAGATAATGTCCGTGATGGAGTTGGCGAAGGGTCCGCGGGGTCCAGGAGGGTCGGTAGATGAGGGTTCCTCGGAGGGTGGCGGTGGGGCTGGCCAGTATCTTGAAGTGAAGGTGTTCCATCAGTTCTGTGGGCTCGTCGGGGAGTGTGCTCAGGCGGAGGCTGGATTTGTGGACGATGGCGATTCCTCCTCCTGGGCGGGTGCGGCGGTCCTTCCTGGAGATCTTGTATCCTTGGGGGATGGCGATGGCGATGTCCGGTCCCGAGGTGGTGTTGGTCCAGGTTTCGGTGAAGAACGTGACGTCCGGGGTGGTGCTGTCGAGGAGGTCCCAGATTTCGGTGGCGTGTTTGTGGAGGGATCGGACGTTGAGGAGGATGCATTGCAGGGTCTTCGGTTCGGTTGTGTTCTTGTGGGCGGGTTGTGCTGGATCCGTGTTCTTGGCGGTGCTGCAGGTGTGCCGGCAGCGCTGACAGCTGAAGGGTCCGTGGGTGTCGGCTGGTGATGCTAGCTTGCAGTTGTTGTTGCGGCCTGGGTTGAGTGCGTGGAGTGCTGCTAGGTCGTAGCGTTGGCGGGCGGAGGTCCAGGGTTCCTGGCGCTGGTCGCGGTCGGGTCGCGGACGAGCGCAGACGGGCTTGCCTTTGACGCGCCTGCGGCGCACCAGCGGCCACCATTAAGTAGGGGTCGGGGAGGGCTGGACAGCTGGGAGGCGGGAGCGGGGAGGAGCTGGATTGGGCCGGTCGCGCTGGGGGGAGGGGCCGCGGGGGCAGCAGCGGCGGGGAAAGGTAAAGGGAGGAAATAAGGGATAAAGAAAAAGGGAAAATAAGCAGAAATAAGGCACAAAAGAGCAGAGATGCAGAAAAGTGCAGAAAGGTGAAAGCTAAAAGAGGGTAGAAAAACTAGTGAAAACGAGTGAAAGAGCAGAGTGAGAGGAAGGGAAAATTTGCAGAAATAAGGCACAAAAGAGCAGAGATGCAGAAAAGTGCAGAAAGGTGAAAGATAAAAAAGGGTAGAAAAACGAGTGAAAACGAGTGAAAGAGCAGAGAGAAAGGAAGGAAGGAAACAGAGGTCCACTAGACCACCAGGGATGAGGCGCAGGGAAACCTGCGGGTGGAGGAGGGCCTCGATCACCAACACTCAAGAGTGCAGGGGCAGGGGCACCTCACTTAATGGTGGAGCTGCGAGGGTGGGAGAGCAATTTCACTGACAATGAGTCAGTGGTCTTGCTCGCCTGTCCCAGCAGCGGACGCCATTAAGTAGGGGTCGGGGAGGGCTGGACAGCTGGGAGGCGGGGGAGGGGAGCTGGATTAGGCCGGTCGCGCGGGGGGGGGGCCGCGGGGGCAGCAGCGGCGGGGAAAGGTAAATGGAGGAAATAAGGGATAAAGAAAAAGGGAAAATAAGCAGAAATAAGGCACAAAAGAGCAGAGATGCAGAAAAGTGCAGAAAGGTGAAAGCTAAAAGAGGGTAGAAAAACGAGTGAAAACGAGTGAAAGAGCAGAGCGAGAGGAAGGGAAAATGAGCAGAAATAAGGCACAAAAGAGCAGAGATGCAGAAAAGTGCAGAAAGGTGAAAGATAAAAAGGGTAGAAAAACGAGTGAAAGAGCAGAGAGAGAGGAAGGAAACAGAGGTCCACTGGACCACCAGGGATGAGGCGCAGGGAAACCTGCGGGTGGAGGAGGGCCTTGATCACCAACACTCGAGAGTGCAGGGGCAGGCCTCACTTAATGGTGGAGCTGCGAGGGTGGGAGAGCAATTTCACTGACAATGAGTCAGTGGTCTTGCAAAGGGCGTGTATCATCACAACAAACAACTGGTATTAATAGATCAGAGAGCCAAGCTGATAGAAGAAAAGACATGTTTGCTGAATGTTTCCACTCACTTATATTCCCTATTAGGGGAAGTGGTGGGAAATGTGTTGGTATTTGAGCAGCCGGTGGAAGCTTGCACCACTAGGCTTTCTAATGTGGGGTCACCAGGACCAGGGCTCCTGGCAATTTGTCTATTGACTCGGTGACCAGAGCAAGGTTTGGCCTAAGCCCCCAATAAGCTATCCATCAGTGCCTCTTTTAATGGAAGAAGGGGCTCGGAAGACGTTTGCCCCGTTTGGAGGACTTCCATTAAGACATTATTTTTTACCTTCAAGGTAGGAAGCTGGAGTCTAGCACTTTGGCTGCCCTATGCATTACCATGGCGTAGGAGGCGGATTCTTCTGTGGCTGGGCCAGGGGGAGAAAACAGACCTCTCTCTGGAGAAGTTTTGAGGCCACTCGTTTCCTGAAAGTCATTATACCAATTCCCATCTTGGTAGGGCTGAGCGAACTCATCACCTGGGTCATAATCATTATCAGAGTCAGTCCCAAAGAGGGAATGAAGAGAATATTGTCTAGGTTGTAAGTCAAGTAGGGGAAGTGGTGGCTCACGTGGATCTGAGCGAGGCACAGACCGGGCAATTGGGCTGCGTCTTCAGGTGGCAAAGTCGGCATCAGTGTGGACGTCCCTGGGGCCAGCGTGGGATGTGGTGCAGGCAGCGGTGTCACAACAATAGCCGGAGGCAGGGTAAGAGTAGAGGGTCCAGCTGTCACTGAGGGTAAACCCACCATGGTATCCAAGGTGAAAGGCCTCTTGGCTCCTTGGGGCCTGAAGGTGCACCAGAGGGATTTGGCAGAGATCCAAAGAGCCGGAGCATGGCTGAATGGAACTGTTCGATATGATGCGGTGTGGCTTAAGGTAGTGTTGTGCCATAATCAGCTGCGAATCGGCTCCAGCAGAATTGAAAAGGGTGGCACTGCCCTTGTGACTGCTCATGCTAATGCGAGTGTCGCGAGGGAGCGGAAGCCCGTTTCGACCTCTTGTGTTTTTCATGCTTACCTGAGGATTAGGAGTGAAGATTTTATGCTTGGACTTTACCATTTGCGGGTAGCTGTTATTTACTCACCTAACATCTAAACATGAAGGAACTTGCAAGTACATTAGTGGGGAGGTGGTTGACTCTTTAACGATTGTGGACTCTACCTCACTTAAACTGAACGTGCGTTTGCCTTCTGTAATAATCACGTTGGCATGAAGTATCCTGAGATGTACTCCTTCTTAATTATTTGATTGATAAATATAATAGAAATTTAATATTAAAAAGAACACTTTTATAACTAGTTATAAGCAGCAAAGTTCTTAGAAAATCTTATTTTAATGAAAAGCAAAAAAAAAAACGGGAACATGTGTTCGTAACATGTTTTTTCAGATATAAAATATTCGTGGGAAAAGGTTTATGAGCAATAACAGTATTTATTGTTACATTCGTATTTATATTGGAGAGGATGCATGCTCTCTTCGACCACCAGGAAAAAAGCATTAGACTGTAAATGACATCCAAACAGTTTTTTTTTAAAAGCAGAAAGCGTGCCTATTCTGGCCTCACTACCTGATGTGGCAGCACAGCGTTTCCAACACCACTTAATACAGATAGCATTCTAGTAAACGAAGAGCTCTAAAGCAGCAATTGAGGGCACAACAAAGAGGCAATCAATGCCGCCGGCGACGGCCGCAGACACACGATCGTTCAGAACAGGCCGGATTTACGTGCGCCGTCGATACGGCACGGTCATGACGCAAGTGGCTGGTGGTTTAACTTGTTTCGTGTTCCGGGCCTGCGTCGCTCCAAACCTCAACAAGCTCGTTGCGTGGCTGCCTGGAAGAACCTGTATATCGGCCATATTCCTGCTCAACGCACATGTACGCAAACTCCAGCCTGTTTAAAATACGTTGTTTTGTTTAGTTTTCACTGACTCGGTTAGTAATGTCCTTCGCGATCAATATGCATTCAAATATTTCTGTTGTTTGTTCTGGCTTACTCCTCATCACATTAAAAGCAACCACAACGTACCAAAAGGTCACAGCTACCTAGAGTGGCGAGCCACTGAACTTGGAGTCGGATGCCTGGCTCAAGGTCAGCTCGAGGTTCTCTTAGTCCCTGAAGCACAAAGCGAAACGAACTCTCCTGTGGCTTCTGCCTGCCACCCCCGCTCTAATCTCATGCACCAGGGACTAAAAACAAAGAATTAACCCTTCCATGTAAAATAGGAGCGAGAGAGATACCCATCTACTAGATGAATTCAACAATGTGAAACCAGAAAATCTGGGCTCAATTGCAGCTTTCCTGCTTGTCCAAATGTTGTGATCCTAGGCAAATGTTTTATATCACTGAGCCTCCTTTATCTAGTGCTTAATTTGTGCCTGTGGTTTCCGGTGCTTGGCAACGGCACTTAATTGTCAGCACCAGCTCTAGTTACAGTCCACCTCATGGTGGCGCTGTCTTTTTAATTTTGAGATGAGCACAACAACCGTGTTTATTAAGTCAATATACATTGAAAATGAATAATACCCGACTCTCATACCAACATTATAGATTTGTGTGGCCTCAAATAGTCTGAATTGACACACTTGTAGGAGTGCGAAGGTTAGGTGTTATGTTGGTAATGTCATTGGTCGGGCTAGCACTGTATGGGTGGGACAGGGTGCAGTGGCTTTCGGAGAAGGGCAGTGAAACTTAATTTTTCACAAATTAAGCACTGATTATATAGGACCTTTAAATAAGCGAGTTCAGGATGTAGACTGTAGAAAACCTCTTGTGTTTGTTTTAATACACTATAATGTTGCTCCATTTGTCGCATGAATCTAGTCCTCGTACAGGCTGCACATGACAACCGACTTGCCTTGTACTTCAATAGTGGCACTGTTATCAAAGCAGGGCTGGGGGCATAGATGATTCTAAGTTTATGCATAAAAACTAGAATTTTAATAAATATCTCTGGATGCAGTTACATTGGCAGCTGGTAGGGAACGGGGGTGGAGAGTCGGTTTGAAAAAAAAATATTTTTTAAAAACACGTACTTTTCCGCTGTCTCCCGTCGTCATCTCCGCTTCGCTTCTCTTCCTGACTCCGAGTCCGTAAGAAGCAGGAAGCACACACTGTGGCATAATAAAACTTGAGGGGGGCTCCCCTGCAAGTTACATGGAGGGCCCCGGTCAGGATTTAATCCAGAGCGCTCAGTCCAGAGGACTGTGCTGAGGGGCCCCCCTGCAGTTCGGGGGCCTGTGTTACGGCACTGAGCACACAGACTCCCCTAAGCCAATCACAACGCTGCAATGCAGCATTTTGACTGGTCTGAGCACCGGGGTTCGGCGCTCAGATGGGGACAGGGAGACTGTGCATTTTCCCCACCAGGCTGTGCATTACAGTCTGGTGGGGTATAAGTAAAGTGTGCATGACTGTTTGGCCGGCCCAAGACTGCCGGCCAAACCGTCATGCACACTGAAGTGCATAAACCACTCCTCCTCCCTGTGCCACCAGCCCGCCCCACCTTAACCCAGCCCCACAGCAAAAAATAAAATGATAACGTTATTATCATTTTATTTTTCCCTTTAAACAGTAGGGCGACGCTCCTCTGCCTTAGCGGAGAAGCTGCCCTTGTGCAGTTATATAATCTGCACGTTAAAAGAAATACATTTTCTTGAATTTTGAAGAGACTTAATATATTTATACATGATGTGTGTTGCATGATTTACATGCCAGATATGTATATGGTTCGGTTCATGTTAAGGCTTTTAGAGCCAGACCCTTGGCTCAGCTCTCCTTGTTTATTTCTTGGTTTGTCTATCTCTACAACCACCATCGAACCACAACCCTACACACCAGAGGCCCCACAGCCCCTCTATGATGTGAAACAACGTAAGAGGACAGAAGCATTGGCAATGCCAATTGTTTTGGATAGTGGATAGGTTTTACTAAGTTTTATTAGAACACAAAATTGATTCAGCTGGTGAAGAGTAAAGCTTCCCCAATACAACTTCAACAGCTACAAGGCGTATGGCAGCAGCAAGTTTTCGGCTCTTTCTCTCACACATACTCTCAGTAGGTACATCAAAGGTACCTGCACTACATACTTCCTCATGCCAATAGGACTGTTCCGCATATGCAGCGGCAGGAGCAGGGAAAGCTTCACTCGAATCACTGACAGAATATCGACGACCACAATATCGAGGTCCCAAAAGATCGGGACCTAAATATCGATGTCAAGAATATCGACACCCTAACTACATCATGGTAAGCACAAAAATATTGAAAAAAATATATAGTTGTAAAAAATATTGTTGTTAAAAATGTCTTTTTTAAATGTTTAAAAAATAATATAAAATAAAGTAAATAATACATATAATTAAAAAAACGATAGTTATAATTATTATAAAATGTTTAAAATTAGAAATAATAAATATAATGTAATAAAAAATAAACAAACATATATATAAAATATAATATATATATTTACTTAATATTAATAAATAATTATAATAAATTATAACATGTTAGAAACATATTAAAAATTATAAACATATATATATATATATATATATACACATATACCAGTAAAATAAAAATGAAAATAAAATATATATATAATAAATTAAAATATAAAAATATTTTTATTCTTTTACAATCACATTTTACACTACATTAACAGCAATAGTAGGGAAAATATTGGATAGCTGAGGGGATAAAATTACTATTCCCACTCCAGGGAGTGCAACAGTAGGGAAAGTTTTGGATAGCGGAGCAGAATAATTTACTATTCCCACTCCAGAGAGTGCTTTAGTAGAGAAAGTGTTGGATAGCAGAGGGGAATAATTTACTATTCCCACTCCAGCGAGTGCAACAGTAGGGAAAGTGTTGGATAGCGGAGGGAAATAATTTACTATTCCCACTCCAGTGAGTGCAACAGTAGGGAAAGTGTTGGATAGCATAGGGGTAAAAATTACTATTCCCACTCCAGCAAGTGCAACAGTAGGGAAAGTGTTAGATAGCGGAGGGGAATAATTTACTATTCCTACTCCAGGGAGTGCAACAGTAGAGAAAGTGTTGGATAACGGAGGGGTAAAAATTACTATTCCCACTCCAGCGAGTGCAACAGTAGGGAAAGTGTTGGATAGCGGAGGGGAATAATTTTCTATTCCCACTCCAGTGAGTTCAACAGTAGGGAAAATGTTGGATAGCGTAGGGGTAAAAATTACTATTCCCACTCCAGCAAGTGCAACAGTAGGGAAAGTGTTGGATAGCGGAGAGGAATAATTTACTATTCCCACTCCAGCGAGTGCAACAGTAGGGAAAGTGTTGGATAGCGGAGAGGAATAATTTACTATTCCCACTCCAGCAAGTGCAACAGTAGGGAAAGTGTTGGAATGCATAGGGGAATAATTTACTATTCCCACTCAAGCAAAATAATTAAAATTTAATTAACAAACAATTAATTAATTATCAAAAATTTGCCTCCCAACATATTCCCCTATAAATGACACCACCAATGTTCTAAAACATAACACTATTAACATAATTAATTATTAATTAATTAATTAAAATTAACAAGCAATTTAAAAACAAATAATTTAATTCACACAATTAACAGTATAAAACAACTTAAAATAAATTTTATAATAAAGAAAATTTAAAACATATATTGAAATTAAATTGCTTCCCAGCCTACTCCCCTATCAACACACAACCCGCTCTTAAAAAAATGACACAAATACCATAATTAATAATGACGAATTATTACTAACCAATTAATAAATAATTAACAATATATTATTTACCACAATTTACAATATAAAATTTTAAATACATAAATATTAAATAATTAAAAATATTAAAAAATTAATTATTATTAAATTACTTCCCACCCTACTCCCCTATAAACCCACAACCCGCTCCTAAAAAAATAACACAATTTACATATTTACCAATGAATTATTAATATTTAACAAACAATTAATAACTAATTAATAAATTTACAACAATTAAAAATATAAAATCATTAATGCTTAATTATTAATTAATACAAATTATTACTTAATTATAATTAAATTACTTCCCACCCTATTCCTCTATAAACCCACAACCCGCTCCTAAAAAAATAACACAATTTATTTAGCAAATAATTAATAATTAACCAATTAATAACTATTAATAAATTAATTACCACAATTAACAATATAAAATATTAAATATATAAATATTAATTAATAAAAAATATTAATTACTTAATTATAATTAAATTACTTTCCACCCTATTCCCCTATAAACCCACAACCCGCTACGGAATAAAAACGCAAAATTTAATTAAAAATAATTAATAACTTCTAAAAATTATTATTACATTTATTATAATTAAATTACTTCCCCACCCTATTCCCCTATACACCCACAAACCGCTACGGAACTAAAACGCAAAATTGACTTTAAAAAAAATTAATAACTTCTAAAAATGTAATACATATATTAAAAAAAAATACAATACTTAACAAAAAATATAGAACACATACATTTAAAATACATACTAAAATACATAACACTAATATAAACATCGATATTATTAACAACTATGGGGCCCATTACGATACCCGGCGTAAAAAAATCCGCCAGGCATGGAAGCGGCAAAAATCCGCCCGCACACACCGTCTGAACACCGACCACGCCATTACGATTACACAAACCGAAAACCGCCATCGGCGAAAAACACACAAAATACCGCCCGCCATCGTCCGAGTCGGAGTCAAACCGCCCGCCACGGACGGAAACACGCACGACAACACAAAACCGCCCGCCCACACGGCCGACACACCGCACGTGAAATTACGATCGCACCGCCATGAGCGCGGAAAAACCACAAATATACCGCCCGCCAGCGCAAACAACGCCAATGAGAATCGACACGGCAGAAGCCATGGCGCCAACGTACCTGCACAGAAACCATCCGCACACAAAACCAATAGCACACAACATGGCCAACAAGTCCACACAGCAAGGCACGCACAAATACACAAGCACAGTACACATCCCGAAAACACCCCCGGACAAACAAAAAATACAAAGGCCAGAACCCCAGACACAACACACCTGAAAACAACAGACCATGAGGACACACCCACATAGGTGAGTACAAAAGCAGCACTCCCACAGTCCACAACCCCTTGCTACATTGCAAACCAGAGAGGAGAGGAGAGGACACAGTGACACAGCAAGGACAGCAGCACACCACAGAAACGCACACATCACAACCACCACCACCACCACCACCAAACACCTGCACCACAAACCCCCTGCACATTACACAACACACACCGCACCAGCACCACAAACACCATGGCACCACAAAGGATGCCCAAGTTCACGCCCATGGAGCTGACGGTCATGGTCGACGAGATCATCAAGGTGTACCCACAAATCTATGGGAACATGGTCCAGCACACACCACTAGCCACCAGAAACAGAATGTGGAACCGGATCGTAGACCAGGTCAATGCAGTCGGGACCCTGCCCAGGAACAGAGTCGAGATTAACAAACGTTGGAATGACGTCAAGAGCCTGGTCAAGAAGAAGGAGGGCAAAAACAGAGAGCTGGCTGCCGTCACTGGCGGAGGGAATCCCGCGCTCTTTAAGACCTTCAAAGCGTGGGAGGAGAAGGTGCGAGTCGTAATACATCCGGAGATCCTCGCCGGATTAGCAGGGGAGTGGAGGCTGGTAAGTACAAACTAATGTATACCAGCACACCGCTATGTACTCACATGCGCAACTACCATGCCACAGCTCCCAGGGACAAACACCCCCATGTCCAGCACACAATACACAACACATCACACACACATGCAACAGACACTACCACACACAGCCCAAACCGAACAACTGTAAGATGCGTGGGGACATGTGTACACTCAGCCAGCCACGTAACCACCAACAGGTCCCCAAATATGCCAGAAGCGCCACAACGAGCACCCACCACACCCATGTGTCCGCCACAGCTGCACTAACCGACAAGTAACAGGTAAGTGGCAGGAACACAAAGTGCAGTGGGTGGGAGGGTGGACAGCCCAAGTACAACACACACCAGGCCCCAGTCCCACAGCACAGCAAGGAGGAGCATCCCCCACACCCCACAGCCACGTGTCAGCCACCGCAGTGCACAACGACAGCCGAAAGGCAGATATCACGGTCCACAGCAATCGGTGTCAGTGGGTGTCCAGCCACCCCACGACCCACAACACCCCCCACCCCCACAGACCTGCAACATGGAGCACCCCCCGCTTAGAGCCATGTGGCATCCAGTACAGTGCACGCACGAACAACTTGCAGGTGGGAAACTGGACAGGGCTGGATTACTGGAGGCATGAGGACCATGACACGACCAACACATGGGACATGTCACGTAGCAGACGAACACGCAGCACCGCCCACCGTCACGAACAAGTGAACAATGTGCACACGGACATGAACAACAGACTCACACCCCACATGACCCATCACAGACATAGCAACACCCAAGGAGCCACGTCTGCATGCACAAGCCACACTGAATATAGTCCCACACGGCAGCCACTGTGCAACTCATCACACACAACCGAAACACCATTGAAGTCCTGTCCATGTAGCCCCTACTGCCTGTCAACCACACACCCCACAACTACGCCTATGTAAGACAAACAACACTAGACGCAACAGAGCGGAACAACAGAAATGCACACGAACACCACTGAACCCATCAAATTCACAGACACACCATGCACATACAACATACCATCCATCCCATCCGTCAGCCCCAGTCTCATGAAAGGCATGTCATCCGCACAGCTGCCACACATACAGCAGTCACGCTAAGACACATGCCCATGACCAACCATGTGCCAGAAGTCAATTAAGCGCACGACACACTGTGAGCAACAACACACAACATGGGCCACCCCCCCCCGAGCACTGCAGTGATGCACATGGCACAGGGCAGCACGCACACCAAGGAGATGGGACAACTGCAATACGTTGGCTGGCACACAACTATCACTCACTCATAACGATGCGTCCAATACCATGTCCAGTAATCACAACAGACAGCAAATATGCAGGCCATGTCAAGCATGCACACACCTCAAACCATGCACTGTCATGCTGCCACAACACATGTCACGTTCGGCACCCATGGCTCACAGCATGTACCCCAAAAGCATATCCCCTCCCAAATGCGAATCTGGGGCATGGCCCCCATGTTGCCATATGCGTTCCTAAGCGTTCCATTTGAACCCCAAAAGCATATCCCCTCCCAAATGCGAATCTGGGGCATGGCCCCCATGTTGCCATATGCGTTCCTAAGCGTTCCATTTGAACCCCAAAAGCATATCCCCTCCCAAATGCGAATCTGGGGCATGGCCCCCATGTTGCCATATGCGTTCCTAAGCGTTCCATTTGAACCCCAAAAGCATATCCTCCCAAATGCGAATCTGGGGCATGGCCCCCATGTTGCCATATGCGTTCCTAAGCGTTCCATTTGAACCCCAAAAGCATATCCCCTCCCAAATGCGAATCTGGGGCATGGCCCCCATGTTGCCATATGCGTTCCTAAGCGTTCCATGTGAACCCCAAAAGCAAAGTACAAACCAGACCCAGGATGGGCCAGGAGCCCGCATACACCAGAGTCACAATGAGTAGGGGCACAGCAACACACCCATCGGCATGGCCAATCCGTCCCATGCCACATGTGCACAGCACACAGTCCCATTGCCTAGCACACACAACTACAGATGCCACAGCCACACACTTGCCTCCGGGAAACCCATGTACGAGATTGCACGAACTGCCAATGTCAGACGACAAATACATACTTCGCCAGGTGCAACACAATAACAAATCTCATTCTCTCCACAGGTGACGAACTGCCGGATGCTGGGGATGGAGACAGCAGCCAGCACAGCCAGCCCACAAGCCCCCAACGAGGACACACGGATCTGGAGGATCTGTCCTCCTCTTCGGACACGGACCACCAAGCAGGCCCATCTGGCGTGGCAGGGCCCAGCCGCTCCCCAGGACCCCTCCTACCCACCAACCCATCATCCAGGGATGCTGAACAGTCCCAGCCCCCTGCTGCCACTGTCGTTGCGGCCACACCCACGGTCATTGCGGCCACTACCACTGCCGCAACCGCCACCATCGCCGCACCGACCACCACCGCCACCACCACGTCTTCGCTGGCACCAGCCCCAGCGCAGGTGGTGGCCCGGCCCGACTGGATCCACCCTGGGAGCCACAGCGAGGACCGTGGTGTGCAATGTGGCTAGTGGGCAGGCCGGTGGCAGCAGGACTGGTAGGAGGAGCAGGGTCAGGGAAACGCCAGCCTCCCCTGGGAGCCATGCCCTGCCTCAAATGGACAGAGTCCTTGGGGCCTATGAAGAGGCCCAAGGACAATGGGCCAGGTCTGCTACAGACACGCGGGAGGTGCTGGGGGTGCTGAGGTCCATGGACGCCCATATGGGCCAATTCGTGTCCCGTATGGACCAACTCGTGGACCTCATGGGCCAGCTGGTGGTGGCGGTGGGGTCACAGGCAAGGCCAGCAACACCACCTCCGCCACCACCTGCTAGGGCGCAGGGTCGGGCAGCAGTGTCCACTTCCCCTGCGTCCACAGCCAGTGAGCACACCTCACCCACCACCAGCAGGTCGCCACCACACACCCCCTCCCAAACGTGGAAGGGGCCGTCCGAAGAGGAAACAGATCTCCCGGGAGGACTTCGCACGCTCCAGTCGCAAGTGAGGCAGCCAGCCAGCCTTCCGCCAGCCTTCCTTGACCAGCCACTGCATTGACTTACTCTACGATCCCACTCCACACAGCCATCTGGATGGCATGTGTGTGTTGGACTATGGACATAGAACCAGTGGGTACACCCTGAGCTTCACGCAGCCATGACCGACAGCTCATTGTCACTGCACGCACCACTTTTGTCATCACCTTACACACAATCACATGTCACAGTTTGTAATAAATGCACCTTTTTCACTAACTGCTGTTTGTGCCCCGTGTTTTATTTGTACGGAATACAACGGCCACCTTGGGCGGAAAGGCACCTGATGCGTGGCATGGAAATGGAATCCGGAGGGCCTGTAGGGACCTAGGGGTGGGAGACAGAACAGGAGCACATTCAATGAGTGTGTCACACACCCATCACACAGTACATGTCAACAACTACAAGCAATGTACACACATCGCACAGAGCAATAGGGCACAATGCCACAGTCACCAACAGTGGCATACTACCCTGGCCATGGAGCGTTGACACACTGCACGCAGTGAACATACGGCCACCCTGACACAGCACACACACACCTGCACAGATACAGACACATCATCCGTCGTACATGGACACTCACCGTCAAGTGAAGTAGCGGGCGATGAGCTGCTGGCGCACATTCCCAGCTTCCTCCTCTCCGCTGTCCACCTCACTCGAGCTGTCCTGGTCTGCGGGCTGGGGCCCTGGTTGATCTCCGTCATCCACAATGAGGGGGATCTGCTTCCGAATGGCCAGATTGTGCAGCATGCAGCACGCCACCACTATCTGGCACACCTTCTGTGGGGAGTACGCCAGTGCACCCCCGGTGCGGTCCAGGCACCTGAACCTGGACTTGAGGAGGCCAAAGGTACGCTCGACCACACGTCTGGTCCTCCCATGTGCCTCATTGTATCGATCGTCTGCTGGGGTGCGAGGATTCCTCAATGGACTGAGCAGCCATGCCCCATTCGGATACGCAGAGTCACCTGGGTGTGAGGGACACAGAGAACCGTTGCTATTCCAACTGGACAGGGGACAGCATCGCACAACCAGCACGCTACACCACTCCACATACTCACCGACAATACAGCCACGATCCTGTTGCAGATTGGCCATCAGTCGTGGCAAGATGCTGTTGCGCATTATGTGTGCGTCATGGGCCGAGCCTGGGAACTTTGCACACACGTGGGTGATCACCATGTCCGCAAGGCACACCACTTGCACATTCAGGGAGTGCGTGTGCTTCCTGTTGCGGTACAGGTGCTCAGTGGCCTGTGGTGGAACAAGGCCAACATGTGTGCAGTCAATGGCTCCCACGACGTGTGGATTCTGCCAAGGGCATAGAATGCACCCTTCACTGCCGCCAATTCACAAGCCCTGGGGAATCTGATGTACCTGTTCCGGTACAGCATCATGGCTGCCAGTACATCCCTCAGCACCTTGCTGAACATGGGCTGGGACATCCCTCCTCCACTGCCCACTGTGTGCTGGAATGACCCAGTGGCGAAGAAATGCATGGCGGCCATCACCTTAGCCGTGGGGGTGACAGCAGTCGGATACACCCTGCGGGGACGGAGATGGGGCTCTAACATGGCACACAGTCGATGCAGGGTTGGCCTGTCCAGCCGAAACTTCCTTATGACCTCAGTATCCTCCATGTCCGCCAGCAATTGGTATGGGCGGTCAATGTTCGGTCTCCGCCTGGGTTAAATATCAGAGGACACATGTCAAAGCAACACGGCACATAGCAATTTCGCATACACATCACTGACATGACTGAGCAAGCACATGAGCCACAGCCCAGCTGTCAAGCTGGGACGGCACGGCCACAATACACTTACACAGGTCTCCCAACAATGGCAATGGCAAGTGAGACATACCACTGCCATGTGCATGCACATGGGGATCTAGGCCCCAATGACTTGCGGGCGTGCTGATGGGGACTGACTGCATATTCGTCAAGCGGCAACGCCACGGCAACATGAGTGTCTGCTGAGCATGGAACTGCTTCCGAGGCTGGATGAGTATGGCACACGACGACGACGATGTGGGCACGGGCTGAGCGGCCAATACAAGTGGGACCTGTGGCACGAGGGGATATGAGACAGTAGTAGGTGTCAGCACTGCACCCTATGTACAGCACTGTACGGATCACAGCTCCCGAAACATTGACTGGTGTCCACATTGACAGCCCCATGCCAAGACGGCTGTGTGCTTGCAGTCACACGTCACAGGTGAGAGGTTACATTGCACGTGCCAGGTGGCAGACGTACATAGTGGGAGCTGGCATGTGTGTGCATGTGTCTCCTGTTCAGGATCCACCAGATGGGCGCTGACTCTGTACTGACCATTGGACACAGCATGTTCCGTGGAAGGCTTGTGTGTGTGGGATGGTGGCACTGGATGTGCCTCCGTTGGGTGGGGGGCCATGCACAGGCCGGGTACGTCGATGATTGCGCATTGTTGGTCACGGTGGGTGCACCAACTAAGATGTGTTGCCCTGTGTTCAATTCCTATGTCCGCATGATGATGGACTGTGGATGTGGGCAGACTACACATTGGTCGATGTGCTGTCTATATGCATGTGCCTTCACACCAGGCACAGCTGCCCCTGCACATTTGACCCCTGCTGGACTCGCTGCTGGGTCTGTGGAGCTGATGCACCTTCTGCGCGTGGGGCGGACAGCTCTCCTCACTTCCCTCATTGCGCATGTCATGTCTTTGCCGCAGGTGACATGGATCATGGAGGGCCCACATGTACGCGTGGGTAGGCTACACATGATTGTTCACTGGTCGCCACCCCCAGTCAGTGTTTCGAATGGGAAGGTTGTCGTGCTGGTGGTATGTTCGATGTGGCGGATGGGCGGGCCTAGGTGCGGGCTTACATTCCGGACATGGGGGGTAGTTGGATTGGCGACTAGTTGCAGTACACACGGGACACGTCTCTTCCTTTCCACATCTGGGTCATCCCTTGTACTAACTGACAGTGATACAGTCATCTTCGCCCCAGCCCTCATGTCCTCCCCTCGCCCCCAATATGCATGCTCACCTGCGAGGCTAGCGCTTGCACAGGCAGCCCCAAGCTCGCACCAGAGAGGGCAAGGAGTGTATGTGTGGGTCCAGGGTATGATGTGTGGCGGGACGCCGTCCACCTGCGTGGTGCCCCAAATGGAGACCCGGCCTGCATGGACTATGCATCACAGTCTTCGCCTTCCGGATCCGCCACCTGCGACACCCAGTGGCTGTGGCTGCCCTTGCGGCCATGCCGCGTCCGTCTGTGGCTGATGGCCCACACATTCACTCTTTGGCCTCTCTGGGGAGGGCTCGGGGTGGTGGCGCACGCGCTTGCACTTAGTCGCAATGGCATGTGGCGTGGTTGGTATGATGGGCAATGGATGGGATGGTGCGAGCCACCTCCCGTGACGTCAGTGCTGCTCGTGCTGTGGTGCGTCCCCCTACACTTCCATGTGACTTGTGCCATGCTAGACGTTGAGGTTCTATTGCCTGCGTGATATGACCAGGAGGAGCGCGAGGAGACCTCTCACACACCATGCTCCACTGCCATCCCGTGCCCTGTATCGCCTGTGCGGATTGACTATGTTGGGGTTACACCTGGTCGACTGGGGCTGTGTGTGCCTTGTCAAGGGGCATGGCGGGCGCACAACAGGATCCAGCTTGTCCACAGAGGGTGGGCTGAGGTGCGCCTGGTACCGCTTTGTACGTGTGCCCGGCTGCTGTGCACACACGTGTTCACTCCCCCCGACAGGTGTCCTCTCACAATGCCCAGGGAAGCGGTGGTGTACTGTTCATGACCCCTCCCAACACGGCGTGCTCCAACTTGGCATGTGCGCATCTACCCGTCGCACCCACCCACCTGAGCACTGCGTCCATACGACTTCACACGACACATGTGTGTCTTCCACAGTAGTGCTACTCATTTGCGTTGACATCCAATACCAGTGGACTACATGGTCATGTCACGACTGCCGTGTACTTCACATACTCTCATCCTCTCTCATTCGTACTTGTGAAATGAGTCAGCGGAGACAGTTTTGGTTTCAAACATTATATTGAGTCTTCTGTCCTCTGTGATGCAGTATAGTGGACACTACTGGCAGCGGAATACATGTTGAGGATATACTGAGCATGATCACAAATGGGATAGGGTGTGGGGTAACATCTGCTTGGCCAAGGCTGTGCTAATGTACATTTACGTATAGCTGCGGAGCTGCGGACTTTGACACAGACGGTATACATGTAGCCTACCAGACCGCTCGGCATCATGGGCACAGTCCATCTCAGTTCCATGTGACAGGTTTGCTGCGGTTGTTCCTCATGCACGCGTGCATGTGAGATGACATCAGGGCATGTGCTTGCGTGCATGCAGCGGCGTGCCACTTGTTGTTGCACTGTGGTGGTTACTGGACATGTCACAGTCACTGGGGTCGTGTTGTTGTTGTATGCACTTGTCGTCCATGCAAAGGTCCTGGTATGGGATTCCAGGGGCGGGGGTGGGAGGGGTGCAGCACCCACAGACTCCAGGCGACCTATTCATGTCCACTGAGCGGTGTGTGTGTCCATGGGCGCTGGATCCATGTCGTGTCCTGGTTGTTCGTGCAGTTCCGTCCATGTGGGTGCGATACACAGAGCCCATGCCACTGCCTCCCACGATGCATGCGGTGTTCCTGGATGTGATGGGGAACAGTGTGCATGTCCCGGTCATATCCGATGTCATGGCGATGTCGTTGATGGTGTGGTTACAGTTGCCGGTCGTTTGGTATGGCTGTTGTGGTGGTGACTGGCCAGTCCGTGCGGAAGCTGAGCATGGGTGCGGGGTTGGACTTCATAGGTCACTCGGGGAACCTGCGTTGTGGTCCGACGTATTTACAGGTTGTCAGGTATGCGATGCCGTCCAGCAGGGCTTCCATGTCATTGGTGGTGTACATGTTTGCCAGCCAATGAAGCGGATGGTGGCTGTCAAGGTGTTGTTCGTAAGTTGTCCCTTGGAGGACCATGATGGGGCATGCTGGGTGACATTCGATGTAGCTGTTCTCGATGATCCGTCGTGTGGAGGCACAGTGGTCCCATTTCAGTGCGCGTGCGATGTTGGCCACATACGCCATGCCCCCATAGGCAGAGCAGGCCCTGTCGTGTGCGTCCAGAGGGAGGAGTAGTGGTAGCAGGTCCGCCTTCAGACATGCCGGGTTGGAGAGGCATATCTCGACGGGATGCTGGTAGGGACACCTCCGACAGTAGAAGACGGGCATGACGCAGCTGAACAATGTGATGCGGTAAGTCAGTCGGTAACTTACGTTCAGCAGGGACAGGAGATCGCATCCCAATGTATGTATCGTGTTGGTTTTGTACAGCTTGAGCTGTTCGGCGTAGTTGGGTAGGTGTGTTGCGGTTGCCATTTCGCAGCGGTTCGTTGAGGTGGCGTGCTCCGGCTGTGTGTGCAGTCTGCAATGTGCACGCTCCGGGGTTGCTGTGAGCTCTGTGTAGTCGTGGGGAGACAGGACTTGTGTTCTGTTGGCTTGTTTGGAGGACACGGGCCCTCTTCCCACATGCTTCTCAGACAGTTCAAGGTCAGTGCTGTGTGACTCCTTCCAATTAACTTGCATGTGGCCGACATGGGGGAGTGTTTTCTTCTTTCTTCCCCGTCCGTTGTGTGCTTCTGTGATATGCGCTATCTGCCCTGTGGTCGGTCTCCTCGGCATGCCTGTGTTGGTCTATTCTTGGACAATGGCTGTATTCACCGGCTTCTGTCGTAGGGCTGTGGTTTCGGAGTTGGAATGGAAGGTCATTCAGTGCTGTCTGCTCTCCCTTGTGTGGGCGGCAGGCTGCCTTTCCGCTCTGCGTTGGGCCTTGTGTGTGGATGTTATTCTTGGGCCACCTGTTGTCGGTCCCCGGGCTCTTTGGTGTTCCGTTTCATGTGTCTTGTTCATATGTGCAGGGTGGTATGGGTTTTTCAGTGTGGTACTGGCGTTCCTCTTCCCGAAGGGGCCCTGCTTCTCCTAGTTGGTGTTGCCGCCGCTGTGTGCTTCGCCATGTTTGTTACACTGGGGTGTGTCCTGCTGTTGCGTGACTTCACTGACATGTGTGCGTCGGTTGTGTGGCGTTGGGTGTTGTCCGTGAATTGGGCGTTGGGGACATGTCTGTGGCAGGCCTGTCACGTGTCATGTGCGTTCGGGGTGGGGCTGATGTGTGTGCTGCTTGGTTGTGTCCCTGTGTCTGTGTGCGACGCATGCATGGCGCTGCGGTTGGCCTCTGCGTTGTGCGCATGTGTGGCGGCGTCATCGGCGCTTTGTGGCCGTGACGGGGTGGTTGGTTCCTAGTCCCAGGTGGTGTGTACACATGTGTTCCGCGATGTTAGGATTTGGCCTGTGTGTCATATGTGGATGCAATGGTGGATGTGTAGTGTACACGCGCTGGTGGGGGTTGTCCGCTTTTCCGCCCTTGCACTGTGTGCGCTGTTTGCGTGCACTTGTTGTGTGTGTGCCTACCTGCGTCTCCGCGGTACGTTGCGTCCTTGGTGGTGCATCAGCAGAAGCATGGGAAGGGCCTGCAGTGCTGGATTCATGCCCGGGGTGCCGCTTCTTCGTTGTCCGTGCTCTGCGTCCGTGTTACCGCCTCTCTTTCACGTGCGGTGTCTCTTGGCCGTGGGAGCCGTTTGTTTGCGGCATCGTAATTTATGCGCCGGGCGGGACGTGTTTCGTCGGACGGTGTGTGTCAGTTGTGCTGCGCCGCTACGTGAACGGGCGCACTTTGATGGCGGACGGTGTTGCTGGCTTGCCGGCGGTGTTTGGCCTGCTTTTCGCATCGTAATTGGGCGGGCGTGTGGACTGCTGCGTGCCGGCGGTAACTGGTGGTTTTTGCATCCGCCAGCACGGCGGTTGTGCTTCCGCCCGCCATCGTAATGAGCCCCTATATTTTTACAAACGATATTACTGTCTTCGATATTAAAAAAACGATATTTCTTACCTTACTGTCGATATTCTGGTCCACGATATTCTTGCAGTCGATATTCTTGTACCTCGATATCTAAAACTCAATATTATGGTACTCCGAAAAAAAAACCTCGATATTCTGTCTGTTCACCGCTTCACTCATTGGGTGTGTTTGTGTGACACAGGGCAGAGTCGAGAGTGCCACTGTCTATATAATGGTGTGGTTTAGTGTTTTTTTGCAGTTTTATACAGCACAAACCTGGCCCAAGGGCATCGGATCGCTTTACATTTTTTATGCAAAAGATCTTTAAGTGGATACCAGCACTGCAAAAAAGAAAAACCATTCCTCACCCTTCATGACTCTTCTCCTTTAGGGAGATTACACAGCATGAACAAATGATCTCACCTTCGTCAAGTGTTTGTAACAAGATTGTTTTTGTTCTCTGAAATGCCTCCTGGAGATTGTGAATGTACTTTGTGGTACATAGGGGACACGTCAGGTCTGTCTGTACAACATGTCCAGATGGTGTCATTGTCACTCTCCCGGTCTCCTATTTCTCTCAGTGTTCTGAGTCACACTGCCTGTCAATGGTGCATGCTTTGCCCATAGGCTGTGTGTAGAGACTAACATGCAGTCTTACCCAGACCTAACCCAACTCAAAGTACTTTGCTATGCATGCAAATCCCTCATCTGTTAAGCCAAAGTCACCTGCGATAAGACTACTATCTGTAAAGCAACCAACAAAAGCAAAGCTCTTTTAAATCAATCAAACACTCTTAGCTCTCCATCAGACCAATGCAATACCAACAATCACTTATTCACTGAGAAGATAAACAATATCTGAACCCACATCAACACCAACCAGATACCCACCTTGCTTCCATTTATCCACTGTTCCACCCCCCTCCCCCCAGTGTACAGACTCTCGCTCGCTGACATTTTTAGCTTCTTCAAAGCTACCACTTACAAAGACAACATTATACCACCAAATATTGTGAAATCCCACCATGGAAATGTCTTCCCACTTCCCTATGCTGCAAAAGCCCACCCTGTACCCAGATTCTCTTTCCAGCTATTGCCCCATCACCCACCTATATTTTATCATAAACACAATTGAGAAAGCAGTCTCTATTCAGTACAATATTAGTAAGAAAAACTGACATAACTACCTATCCAGATTCACAGCATACTGTAGAACGAAGATTGCCACTCTTCAGGTAGCTGGTGATGGCCTTCTAATCAATGAGCGAAAGGACCCCAGTTTCCGGATGCTACTCAACTATGCTGCAGTATTTAATACAATCATCCACAAAGCACTGATCCACACTCTGGAAACTTAGGGCTCCATTTAGATCTTGGCAGATGGGTTACTTCGTCACAAGGGTGACTGATATTCCTTCAGCCGAAATATAAATCCCATAGGATATAATGGGATTTATCTTTCTGTGGACAGGATATTCGTCACCATTGTGACAGAGTAACCCATCCCCCAAGATGTAAATCAGGCCCTTAGTTTGACTTTGCTGAAACAGTCCTGCAGTAGTTCATGTTACACACTGTGAAACTTCGTCAACTCATCCAGATAAAAGCCTCAAATTCCCAGAAATTACCAGTCTCCTGCAGAGTACACCAGAGCACCATTGTGCCCCTCATCATTATTAACTTCTACATGGATCCGCTCAGAGCTGACAGTAGCATCAATATCTACCAATAAACTGACCACAGACAACTCTAAATGAAGATCTGCATATCTCATGATATCTAGCAACTCAAGCTCGTCTCGATCGAATCCAGAATTAGATGTCAAGCACTTGTCTAAATCTTTACCTGACGAATATAGAATTCCTCATGTTAGCCAGCAGAGCCAAACAGCAACAGACAAACAATATACAGTGGCTCAAGACAGATATTCTGAAATAATCCCAGATGGCCTTTCCTGAGCTGCCAGCAACACAGAATCTCTCGATTCACCATCAGCAATCAACTCTCCATGAAAGAAAACAATCTCTAAATTTACCTACCTGATGCTGACTTCAAAAGAGTCAAACCTTAGCCCTCTCTTAACCAAATGAAGGCAGCACACTGCTTAACAGTCTCCTAGATACCACACTGGCTCCCCGCACCCAACACACTTCAGCATCTCTTAAGGATCTGAAGAAGTTCAAGCAAATCACTCATGTACTGAATGAACTACACTGACTCCACCATCAAATTCCACTCCATCTTCAAAAACAGCTGGATCTAGCTGAAAGACTACTTTAAATGGTACACTTGCAATTCTTGTTGAGAAGTTAGCCTCCTTAAGCAAGCAGCACTATACCAGAACCCAAGACATCATTAAACTAGATATTAAGCAATACAAGAAAGAGAAAATAAAAGGCAACCTCAGCAGAAGGCAACCCTTCTCCGTGTATGCACCAAGTATCACAAAAAACATACATTTTAACACCCGAAAAGCTCCTACCCTCTTAATATTCTGAAAGAAAGTCTAGCCAAATCTCTTCAGCTGGGAAACAAGTATTCTGACAACTTGTAAACAATCATTAATTGTACTGAGTATCTATGTCCCTTTTTAGTGCTCCATGGCTTTCCAGATACTTTCCTGCTATACAAATACCTTTACATGCATGCATACAGGGCTACAAACCTATCAAATATGGTAGTGAGTAGCAGTGCTATTAAAAGTACATTTCCAATATATCAGTACATCTTGTAGTAGGTTGACTCTAACTCTGTTGTTCCTTACTTCTATCTCTCCGATTCTACCGCTGATCTCCCTTCAAGAAAGGAATGAAAGGATTCCAGTTAAAGAGCCCATTTGACTTGGCAAGGAACAACTTTAGTTCTAGCTCATTGTAACTCATTTAACCAGAACAACAAAAGAAAAGCTAAATTGAAGATACATCCTGTTAGAAATGGGATTTCTGGTTGGCTAGGGCTTGCGCCTAAGCCAGGCAGAAACCACCAGTCTAGTCAGGGCAAGGGAGTTACACGCTGAAGATAACCCCTGCTCACCCCCTTGGTAGCTTGACACGAGCAGTCAGGCTTATCCCAGAGGCAATGTGTAAAGCGTTTGCGCAACACACACATAGCAGCAACACACTAGGCACACTACAAAAGAAACTCCACACAAGGTTATATAAAAATAGCCTTTGTATTGTCATAATCACATTAGAAAGGTAATCACACATTTACACTGTACCAACTGGCACTGGCAATATTCACAGGGGATTATATACAGGACCAGGCCAATCGGGCCACGGTCAGAACCATCAGAACAGGTAAGTAAATGCAAAACACAACCAGTAACTACTGGTACCATAATGGCCTAAGCATTATCACATTAGCATTAGACACCATCCTAACATATCATAACATGACATTAGGCAATAAATCACATTAGGCCCAAACCTCATTAGCATAAACACATTACGCACTAGGCCTCACCAGCATAAACACATTATGCATAAACATCCTAAACATAAACACATTATGTCATAGGCATCACCATAGATACATTATGCAATATCACATTAGTCCTAAGCACTGGACATACGTCCCATCACATTCCAGTAAAACAACCAGTCATGACTGGTAACATTGCATCTTGCCTGAACCTGTTAGGCAAACAAAGTAGGCCTGAAAACTGGGCATAAACACATTATGCATTGGTATCACATTGGGGCCTTGTGCCCTACCAACACCCTAAACTGACCCCAGGCCAACTGGCCTTCCTCTGGGCTCAAATGCCCTCTGTCCAGAAAGTCAGGGCTCCTACAGGATTGTCTACTGGCCCTCTGGCTGCCAATGCAGCAAACAAAAAGTGCGCAAGGCACTGGGGCATGGGGTGCAACTCACCCCTTCCTCACTCCCAAAGAACTGGCCCCCAACGTTGCAGTGGCCCGCTACGGCGACGCAACTGAAGAACACAATGGGCACTGGCGCTCCTGGCCTTGAGTGCCCCCACTGGGACTTTTCAAACCAATATGCGCAATGTTGCAGCTGCCCACTGTCAGGCGGGGCAGCTGTGGCAGAAATATAGGCGAGACTGGCACCACTGTGCCTCAGGAGCGACCACAGGGGGAGGGCACCGACAATGTGCCCGACACACACCCCCACCGGGCTCCCAACTCAGCCCCTTTGGAGTCCCACACTGGGACCCTTAAAACAAAACGTGCCCCAACGTTGGAGCGGCCCGCTCTCCTGCGGGACCACTCAGGCACCGACAATGTGCCTCGAGAAAGCCCCACCGTGCCCTGGAGGGCACCGACAATACTCTACTTAGCCCCACTCATCCGGGCTCTGCAGGCTCCTCGGGTCTCCTCTGGGGCCGCTCCCGGCATCCGCCATACATCGAGGAACCCCGCTCACCAGGACTCTCGGAGGACTCCTTTGGTGCCGCTATCGGCACCACAAGGACAAAGCTAGGCTCACGGGCAGCCCCCCTCACCGGGGCTTCTCCGGGGACTCCTTCTCTCCGGCCAGGCGCTGAACGTTCCTCCTTCCGCCGGTCACCAGGAACCACGCAGGGCTCTCCTCGGAGGTCACGAGAGCCCCGGCTTAGCAACTGGCTGCACCTCTGCCGGACTTCCGCTTCCCGGCAACGGGGGCGGAAATGGAGCCCGCAAGGCTCTTGGAATCTCTGCAGGCCCCGCCCACAGTCAGGCACGGGTGCCTGACTTCCGTTTCCGTGCTCCCTTTCTCGGCAGCAATGCGGGGTGGGCACCCGCTCGCTAATAAATCCACAATGCGGGGTGGGCACCCGCAAATAAAACTCCAATGCGGGGTGGGCACCCGCAAAATAAGCCCATAAGTCGGGTGGGCACCCGCTCTCCAGATGCACAAAAACGCGGGGTGGGCTCCCGCTTCAAGGCATATAAATATGCGGGGTAGGCTCCCGCTAGATAGCACAAACGCGGGGTGGGCTCCCGCTCCTCCCACAGCAGTACGGGGGAGTCCCCACACCGGGATTCCCCCTGCAGGCACCTCGCAGCATCGCGCTGCAAGCCATGAAAGGCTCCTTTGTTGGGGAATTACAAAGATAGCGCTCACAAGGCGCTAAGAGTCCTCCAACTCCAAGGGGCACAGCTGGGCCCAGGGAGGCCAGCACACAGGGCCCTCCAGCAGGGAGGCAAGCCCTCATGGCGGTTCCTCCTGGGCCCCCAGCAGCAGCAAGCCCCCAGCAAGTACAGGAACAGCACCCTTTCATGGGGTCACAGCCCCGGTATTTATACACATATTCTCTTTGTCTGCAGGACAGGGCTTTGGGGGAACCAGATGCAACTGGTTCAGGGGGGATTTGGAGCACTCTGTTGACAGGGCTCCTCTTCTCCATTGTTAGGTGGGGGCTCGTCATCAGACACACCACAGGGGGGCGGAGCCAGCATTCACTAGGGCAGGCACAATCCTATTCAGGGACCAGGGACTTTTCCTCCCACCACTCCAAATGCAGATGTCCTATTCAGCCTAGCGCTGACTCACCCTGCCCCTCCTGGAGCCACACACACCTCACCAGCCCCTGTCACTCAAAAGCCAGACATGCAATTCACATCAGGCAGGCAGACATAGCACACAGAAATGTCAACTTCTAAAAGTGGCATTTCTAAAATAGTTATAATAAATCTGCGCACACCATTGCGTAGCATTTATTATCACTATTCCAAACATACCAAACTTGACCACGCTGCGCCTCTCATATCAGGAATTACCACTGAAACACTTATCAGGGAATCCCCAATGCATTCCTATGGGAGGGCAGCCCCACAGTAGTGAGAAACCAAAATGGCTGTTTGTCACTACCAGGACATGTCACGCACTTAAGGTACATGTCCTATCTTTTACCTACAATGCACCCTGCCCATAGGGCTATCTGGGGCCTACCTTAGGGGTGACTGACATGCAGTAAAAGGGGGGTCACAGACATGGCACACACTTTAGGTGCCACGTCACAGCGGCAGTGACACTGCGCGCACAGGCCCTGCAATGGCAGAGGCCTGAGTTAGGTTTGAAAGGCTACTTTGGTGGGTGGCGCAATCAGCGCTGCAAGCCCACCAGTAGCATTTAATTTACCAGCCCTGGGTATGAGATACCACTTTACAAGGGACTGACAGGTAAATTAAATAGGCCAAACAGGTGTAGACCAATCTTACCATATTTATCACAGAGAGCACACGCACTTTACACTGGACAGCAGTGCTAAAGTGTCCAGAGTCCTAAAACCACCAACACCATGTCGGAGAAAAGGCTAGGAGAAAGGCAAAAAGTTTAGGGATGACCCTGCAAAAAGGGCCAAGTCCAACACATCCCCTTACGGTAATCATGATGTTCAGAAATACTTTGAAGAAACCAGATTTTCCAATGATGCAGTTATGTATATGTTCTCTCCATGTATAGAATGACCTGTATTATTCATTTTCAACCTAGGATATTCCGATGTTAACAATAACTTGGTCCATGCTAGTTTAATCTCTAATAAATAAGAAAACATCTCTATCTCCTATACTTTAATAAACAATATTATCTCCCTATATCACTATATCACTATTTCTCTCAATGTCTCTGTTAAAGTTCTCTCTCACCGTCACTGTCTCTTCTTATTCCTTCAGTCTTGTACTCCCCTCTACCTCTTCCTCTCATCACTACATTTGCCTGCCCTGCTCCCTTTCTTCTCTAATTCCCTTCTTAACTCCATCTCTCGTTCTTGCACCTCTATTGTGTTCCCTCACACCTCTACCACTTGTTTTCTCTTCTTTGCAACTGACAGGCATACTCTGTTATTTCGCCTGGAAGCACCTTTATCTCTCCCATTATTAGTTCATTCTCTCTCATCCTGTTTGCCCTTTACCTTTAATTCTACCACTCGTCTTATTTCAACTCCATCCCCTGTTGACTTCTATCCTTCGCAGTTTGTCTCCCACCTCCATTGTCTCATTTGCCTCTCACCTGCACATCTCACATTCTCTAATCTCTATATCATCCACTCTACTTTTCACCTTTGCCCCTAATTTCATCGACTAATTATATTCTTAGTTACTCTGCATTCAGTGCCACTTTCAACTTCTTCTCTGTCTATGTAATCTTCTCAGAACTGCATTCCTATCTACCTCGACCTTTACATCTCTCATTTTCTGACTCGTTTCACTTTGGTTTTCCCCATCCCTACCCCTTTGTTTACATGCATGTTCCCTCCTCCTCTATCAAGCTGCCATTTCAAAGTTTCATTCTTACTTTATCTTTCCCAGCCTTCTTTCAGGCACGTGCAGTCCCCGTTTCATGCCTTAATCCTCTCCCTTTTTATTTCAATATTTGCCACCCACCCAGCAGCACTCTGTCATCTCTCCTTCTGATTTCCTCTCTCTATTCATACTAATGTGCCCAGTCCATTTTTTCTCACATCCTTATCCACTTTGCATGGAACAGCTCCACCCCTCTCTGTTTGCCTACTGCTCACTTTTGCCTCCTACTTATGTCCTCGTTACAATTCTTTGACCTTGTAGTGTAGCTCCTATTTCCCTAATAGGCTCTGCGCATTGGAATAATATATCCTATAGGTTTGACATAGGACTAAGGTCAGTATGTCCCTATCGAGTATATTAAACTTAATTACTTGTGCCAGCTAGCTCAGAGGCCACTAGAAACTCCTTGACAACAAGAAGGAGTAGTTTCTGGCAGCCGCAAAACATGACCACTGTGTTTCCCTTTAGAATCAGAACGTGTCCCAGAGTCGTGGAAACAATAGATAACTATTTCACTCAGCTCAGTCGTGCATGCTTAGTTTTCTCCAAGTTACACAGAAAGAAATAGACGGGCGTTTCAATAAAGGATTTATTGAACAGTCTTGTTTCTGGTGTAAGTAAAATGTGCTGTTACGATCACAAGACAGTATGCGAGATAAATAATGTACAGGGTGAGCAGTAGAAATAAATAATACTGCGATAGCATTATCTTTTAGTACATATGCATTTACATAAATAACACAGACTAAAAATGCGAGTACTCATACGATGCGTTGCTAAGCTAATTCTACCCCAATGTACCTAACCTGACCTAGGTGTAGGAAGAGGGAAGAAGTAGGTGAAGTATTCCTTACTATGGTATACTAAGAGTATGTTAAGTCTAGTATGCCTAGTATGCCAAGAGTCCCTCTAGGTTCTAGTCAGCTCCATACCTGAAGAATGAGAGAGGTAGGAATCTCTTTGCCAGACTCGAACTCCAACACCCCGCAAGGAAGTCAGATCACTGGAAGCTGGAAGCTGGGCTCTCTGCGTGCAGGGAATGGCAGCGTCTTCTCAGTGCGTCAGGCCGGGAAACGGGCTCCTCTGAAGTCGAGGTCTCCTCTGGTTTACAGGGGCTAGGGAAGGTATATTTATACCTGAGAGCACCTAAGAATGTTAGCATTGACGTGAGTTGGACAGCGAAAGACGTCATGAATGAACCCCCTAAGGAATAATGGTTCATGCATAATATATGAGTCCTTGAAGAAATCAATAGTCCTGGACTAGGGAAACTCCCGCAGCCTAAGGGTCTGTTCTTCATGAACTCGTTGTGACGTTAGGGTGGACGGATGTCAGAGACCATGCCTGTATTTGGAGTGCATGGTTTAATGCCTAAATAAGGGCTGGGATTTTATGCCTATATAAGGGCAGGGCGAATTGTGCCTATATAAGGACATGATACTGGAAAGCCCGTTTATGGATACCCTAAGAGGAATACAACACCTACTCCTCTTTCGTGTGTACGATAATACTAAAATGCTAAACATTTAAAATGCTAAACATTAAAATGGAGTACCGCATATTTCTAAAATTTTTCATAAAACCATTTAAAAAGGTATTTAAAAAACCTATTAGAATGCAAAAGGTACTGTACATTTGAAGCATTGCTTTTCATTACAGGCATAAAGTTCGAAAATAAATGCAATTGGAATGAAATAAGCAGTAATATTTACATGTGACAAAAAATGATCGATAAGTTTCTCAAAAATCAAAGTCATTTCATGTCATGAAAATTAATGAACTGTTTTAGACACACAAGATGACTAAGTGTCCGTGGAAGTACCTTGAAGTCTGTATTATAAGGCTAGTTCTACTTTAAGCAGATCGATGTGCCATTTTCGTTCAAAAAAATGGGGACAAAGTTCAATTTTGGTAGAGTTCCAAGTTGTTTAAAAATGAAGGCCAAATTTGTCACTGCAGCTCTGGAACACTGTATGCCGAATCAGAGTTAGTTCACGGGTCTGGTGTAAACATGAGATCATCTATTTCAATAGACAAAACATCATCCACTGTTGTTGGTGTCAGTTGGAACACCTCGTGTAGTAGATTAATTGCACAGAGATGGGAAGCATTGCTTCCAGCATAGGTTGCCTCAGCAATGTTCGCGTCCGTTGTTACCTGTGTGCCTGGAGTTCTTTCTCGTACCTCAGCAGCAGCCGGAAGCGTCTGTGAGATCTCAATGAATGCTGACAGCAGGATAGGAAGCCTCTGGGGACAACACAGAGCATGGGCCGTTATCGGGTCCAGCAGAGTATCGACATCCGTTGGCGTTGCTGATGGAAATGTTAGACAGGTGTCCAACACGCATTCTTCACCGCATAGCAGGCATCGTAGAACAGGTAAGATGCAATCTTGCCAGATTGGTCTGAACGACAGGAACCAAGTTGTATTAAGGTCCCGTAGACGAGTCATGCCCAAAAGCTTTACTATTTGCTCACGGCACTTTCGTTCAAGGAGAGCTTTCTCCAGTTCGCTCGGAGTGATGTCTGCGAATAGGCTGGCCATAGCGCAATAGCAGGAAGAGAAATAGAATTCCGGCAACAAGTGCTAGAATTAATGGTATGCCACCAAACACCGAATGTGCAAAGTTCGGGATGATTCCAGTATTGCCTGGAAAGGTGCTAACAGACCTGAGCAGATGCTCTTAAATACATGTACAATTCCGGTTGTATCAGACATGTTAAAGATACGTGATATCATTTCCACGAAATGTATAGGGCAGTTTGTACGTATTAAAGTCTGTATCTCAGCCGAAGTCCTTGCTACTTGTAGATCATAGGTTTCTTTGGCCGAGGTCAAAGGCACTGTTTGCTGTAAACGCATGGCTTTCATTCTGCTTAGAGTATCAAATCTTATAAAAGAGACGTTCAGCGAAGGCCATAGAGGCGACTCCTGACTGTGTCTATTGGGGAAACAATACTTGCATACAGCAAGTGACCCTGGAGTTGACCGTTACTAGATATGGGATGCCTGGCAGCATTCCGCAGCAGCTCTGATCATTCAACATGAGGTAACTCCCATTAGAAAGTTGTCCAAACGTTGGATTAATCACAGCAGCTGGAGTACCCTGCTGATGGCAAGACAAATTTTCCACTGAACCATTACAAGCCCCGTGCAAGGAAATGTCTTGACATATAAGTGAACCACTCAGTGCAAGTTTACAGTTTGAACCGCTCAAAAACACTTCACGATCCCCACTCCAACATCTATATGTATACGGTAAATCCCACGATGTCTTAATGTATTCCTTACCCAACCTTTCATATTTGCCTGCTTGCATTTGTCTGAGGCAATACTGAAACTGAAAAGTACTCACAGGTAATGTTATTTTGCCATGAATAAGCCATTCTGTAGCTGGTTTTTCTGCCACAGTGAATGGTAACTTCTCCAATTTTTCAATGCTCAGCACTGTATACTTTGCTCCTCTTTGTGCCAGTTCGATCTGTTTATCAGTGAGATTGTATTCTGCAAACAGAGCCGTTGTGTTGATGAAACGCCAAGGCACATAGCCCGCTCGCAAAGATTGCAGCGTCCAGCTTAATAACATAATAGAACGTAATTGAGATTGGCCTTGTTGTAACATCGCCAAATCTTGTTCTAGTATGTCGATAGCAGAGGATACAATGCCATCCAATGAATATATTCTGGAGGACAAAGTTGTTAACCCATTGTCGACCACAGAGAGTGTTTTCTCTAAATTAATACGATCAAGTTCACGTATTCGTTCTGCGGCCTCTATCTGTGATACCTTCCAAGCTTCATTATAAGCAGCATAAATGCCGGCATATATGAAATGTTTTTGACGCGGTTTTCTTGGTCCAAGCAAGAATTCCCTAAGGTCTGCGTCCTTTTTAAGTAAGGTTAAGTGTTGTTTCACATCCTGTAGTGTAGACTTATGCAGCCAATCGAGGCATAATTTACCTACACTGTATGTTGTTACTACCCCGGATGTTGTCTTTGGACGTATCTTGGGTCTGGCCTATGAATAGTAAAGCCCTGAGTTTTATTCAGGAATCTTTCCTGACAGTTATTCGTGTCTGTGGGCCAGATCAACCATTTTTTCCAAGTAGGATTAGATCTGTTGAGTTGTAGTATATTGTCAACTGTCACCACTGCCTTTGTATCATTATCACTGGCAGGTGTTGGTACAGAAGGTTTGTTCATCTCTTTGATCTTGGCTAATCCAAGACAAGATGTTTGTTGGATTGTTTCATTCAAAAACATTATTTGTTCTGGGATGATGCAGGCTCTAAATAAAGCTTCTATCCCCTGCACGTGCCAATCTTTAGTACCCCACACAGTTTTTGTGTCAATTGTGTCTTTCCAAAAGTCGAAACCCTGTCTAGACAGTTGGGCATTAAATAATGCAGAATAAATCTGTTTTGTATTTGTTAACATAATTTTCAGTCCTGTCTTGTTTACATTTTTATAGTAAAACATTTCTGGATCAGATGTATTGTATCCTGAAAAATATGGAAACTTACTAGCAAATGTTTTTGAACTACCTTTAGGTGGTGTAGGACAATGTTCCCATTGGTTAAACATAAACACATTTCTTGGATATGCAGATTTATGCAAATAATGATGACCATAGTGATTAAAACAATACATTTGTTCATAGTCTGATGAACCCTCTAAATATTCATGTTTAGAAAATGCAGCAGATTTTTCTAGGTCAAACATTATATTGTTTACAGTCTCAAAGTCCCAATCATCTGAATAGGTACTGGACGTAATTAGATCACTTAGTGACATTTTAAACAAATGTGGAATGTTCAATTGTTCATTCGGGCCGAAGATATCATAATCTGTTTTGTCCCACACTATACCATCCTGTATAGGAACAGCTGTGATGTTCACTGATGATAAGTCTCTTGCTTCACGATGGGAAGATTTATGAGGTTTCAAAAGTACGTTCACGTCTTTTCCTTCAGTGTTCACATGGATGTATCTGCCACTTATAAGCACGCTTACAGTTGTTACCAAAGCTAGCCAGAGCAGGAAAACAAAAAGTCCAGATGTAATCCAGAGTTCAATCCATGGAGAAACCAAATAAGTCTTTTTCACAAAATGAAGAAAGTCTTGTACTTGCTGCTTGAATTTCAATGACACTGGCGTCGTTTCAGGTTCACTTGGATCTTCTGAGAACGTATCAAAGTTAATGAAATAGCCAGAAGCAGTTCTGTCAATTGTTGGAATTGCATCAGGATTTGTAGAAATCACTGGAACCAGTTCATCACTTGTTACGTTGGTGTAGACAGGTGTATTTGGACGAACTGTTACTTGGTGTTCAAGAGGGATGAGTTCCATAGCGTTGTTGCATAGTCCTCCGTCTGTTACAGCTGAATTCTCGATAGTTATCAGTCTTTCAGTCTGAACCTCTTGGATAGTAGCGAGAGGAGTGTGTCTGCTACTAGGTCGGAGTCCACGAGGCCTACTATTTAGTATTGGCCACATACTGTGGTTTGATCAGGTCGATGGACACAAATCTTTTCTCTTTTCTTTCAGCAAGGGGCGGCAGATGTACTGTTCTTGTTCCTTGAACTGCTAGGACAGGTACTGGTTGTCTGTAAGAAGGTCCAAATTCCTTCTTGACCGCAATTTTTTCTCTGACTAGATCCCCAACTTTTGGAATCCAGACAGGCCTTGGTGGGACAGCCGGTTGATCCCCAGTGGTGGTTGACTGTAGGAATACGTTGCTTTGTTTCGTTCTTAATTTGTTTAAGTCCTGTAAAACAGCCAAACGATCTTTGATATCAAATGGTTTATTTTCCACCACTGTGCCTACGTGTTCAAGGTCTGGTACCCACATTCTTGTCCCAAATAGGATCTCATATGGAGTGACCCCCCCTAGAGAACTTCTTGGCAGATTGTTCATTGCGCGCTGTACGCCATTAAGGTGTTTGACCCACCCATCACCCGAACCTAATACCCTAGCTGTTATAGACTGCTTTATGTCCCGGTTTTCCTTTCCACAACCGAATTTCCCTCAGGATGGAATGGAGAGGAGTACCGCAATGCAACGCCCAGACTGGCCATGGCTTCTTTATAAGCCCTAGAGCTAAACGCAGGACCCTGGTCAGAATGTAGCGTGCCTATTGCGTATGTGCCGATAAAGACTCGCAAATCTTTTATAACAGTTCGAGCGTCAGCCTAGCGCTGAGGCAATAACCATAGGAACCTAGATTCAGTATTTGCGGGAGTGCCTTTGTACAGTAGGACGCAGGCGCGTAGATAGTTGAATGCTGTCTAACAGTGGTGTCTGTACAGGGCTGCCGCATTCGCAGCATGGTGTCTGGTGGCTCTCTCGCTGTAATTTACAGTCTAAGCAGTTGTTGATGAATATGTGAATTTCTGTATTCATCCCAGGCCACCAGTACATCTCTTTTAAAGTCAAGATAGTTTTAGAGATCCCTTGATGTGACAGACCCTACCCCAAATGTGTTTCATAAATCAAGGCTGCTCTACGTTCCATGTTTGGAATTACCCTATCCCCCACTCCAGGGATTCGAGCAAAAGGAACGTTGTTCGCATCAATTACATAAGAGTACTTGAGTGGAAACTTTTTTGGTAACGCTGCACTGCTGCCTTTGCTTGATGCATTGACAGCCAACATTATCTCACCGTCTATTTTTGTTTTTGAACGAGTGAACGCAGCTACGGAAGCCGTCTGAACAGCCCCCTTTGCGGCTTCGTCAGCCAATGAATTCCCTGCAACGTGAACGCCATCACGTTGATGACTCAGTGTGTGGATCACGTGAGCCTTTGGTAGTTCGTTTTTCAACTGAACTACTTGTTCCCAAAGCAATTTATGCTTTATTGTGCCACCTTTCGCATCTTTGAAACCATTTTCAAGCCAGTTTTGTATATATTCATTATACGACTGAACACAGTAAAAGGAATCGCACACTATTAGTTTGGGAATTCTCGATCTGTACTTTCAAGTGCCAGTTTGAATGCTTGTAGTTCAGCTCGCTGAGCTGTACAATCCCTAGAGATTGAGTTTTTGTGACCATAGGTCTGAAGATGCCATCTCGCATGCGACCTTTAACGATTGCACACGCTGCACTGTAAGCTTGCTTACCCCTATTGCGGGTTGTGCGGATCCGTCAGTGTAAATTATAAATTCGTACTGATCAAGAGGCAGAATTTCAGTAGGCAGAGGACATTCTTGTTCATATTGCAGGAATGCTTGTGTTTTTAAATCTGGATCAAAAACATATTCAACATCTGTTGCAGCAAGAGAATTAACCCATTGTATCCATCTAGGATGTAATGCTTTAGCATTTGGAATGCTCGCTTTTGTGACAGCTTCTAAAGCCGGTACTGGGGTTACGACAATAATGCGTTTCCCTTGGGCTAAGGCTCTTTCTTTTGCTACAGCGGTTTGAACTGCAGCGCATTTCCGCTTGTGTGTACAAATGGGATTTGTATGCAATTGGGATTTTGTCACCCTCATTGAAGGTTAAGTAGGTGAATCCACATTGACCCGAAATTATTCGGATCACCAAATTTCGTTGACTTACACGTGTTTGTAAGTGATTTGTTGCTAAAATGTTAGCCTGGAGTGAACGCAAGATTTCTGTGTGTTCCTGTGTCCAGTTTTTGATTGAAAAATCAGATTTGATTAATGCGTAGAGAGGTTTAACCCTTTCTGCGTAGTTTAGAATGTATGTTCTTCCAAAATTTAGGAAACCCAGGATGGATTGTAAGTTTTTAGCGTTTTTGGAGGTTGGAGCAGCGCACACTTTTCTAAAAGTTAGCTGCCAAGCTCTTGCCTTCACTTGAAAGCTCATATCCTAGAAATAGGACATTGAGATGGGCAATTCTGGACTTTTTAAAGTTGAACTTGTAGCCCTCAGAGGCGAAACCCAGTATAATGGTGCTCACCCTGTTCAAGTGTTTTTCCAGGTCATCGTCTGTCAGATATATGTCATCGACATAGGACAATGCCTCATTGTCATAAATTTGTAGTAACTCCGTTACCCTCGCTGAGAATAAGCTTGGGCTATTTTTGAACCCTTGTGGGAGTCGACAAAAGTGACGCTGGGTCCCCATTATGGAGAATGCTGTTAAATACCTGCTTTCAGGTGCTATGTTTTGACAAAGAAACCATTTGAGATGTCTAATGTGGTTTTATATTTTTTACGCACAATGTTATTCATTAATGCTGTGCTATGTGCATTTTGCACTGCAAAAGTTTTAGAGCAAATGTTTAGGTGTCTGTAGTCCAAAACTAGACGATATGTATTGTCTGGTTTGGAGACAGGAAACAAAGGATTGTTCATTGAGGAGGTGCATGTTTCAATCACCCCTTGGTATTCAAGTTGATCTAAGATCTCCCTGACCTGTTTTTTAGCTTCTTGCTTTATTGGGTACTGCCTTTGTGCAGTTGGTTCATGTTTCAGATGTATTTTATGGTGAGGTGAATCCTCATCCCATCCTACATGATTTTTATATAATGCTGGGGCCTGGGCCACTGCCCATTTCCTGGCATATGTATATTTTAAATGAATTGGAATATGGTTGGAGAAGGCAGGCATAATAATGTCCTCGCCATGTGGGCACTCCTGACAAATTGTGGTGGCCAGTCCTTTTCTGCTAGAAGTATGTCATAGCCTCTTGATAGTCTTTCCCAAAAAGTGCTTTCACCTGTCTAGGTTTGTCTCCCTCCATCCGGAGTGTTATTTCATATAACCTTTGTGAAGTACTAACCCTGGTGTCTACAGTCTCTACTGTGATGTACTCATTCAAGTCCACTATCTCCAGAAGTTCCTTCACGGTCTGGCGAACTATTGTGACTTCTGCTGCACTGTCCAGCATGGTCTGAGCTCATTCTCCGTTCTTGAGTTGTGTTCTCAGTATTCTCGGCATGTCTGATCTTCAGACCTGCTACCTTCTTTTTGGAGAATTGAGGTTTTATTTTATTTTTTGGAGCGTGCTTGTCGTCTTTCGATTTCACGCGTTCTTCTTTATGTTCTGATCGTCCTCTTCTTTCCGAAGTCTGTGATGAGATCTGAAAGGGACGAGAGGAACGTGTATCAGTATCTTGATACCTATCAGGTTTTCTCAAATTATCCCTATTCCTGAGGTTATACCTCCTTTCAGAGGGCTCCTTTTGAGGAGACCTACCTCGGGATTGAGAACGTTTCTCGTTTGATTTTTGTTTAGTAGACTCCCACTTCTTATTAGAAGATGTAGGAGTTTGTTTAATTGAGTGTCTCAGGACTTTCCGATAGTTTCGGCTTCAGTGGTCTTCCACCCAAACTATCTCTGCCTAATTCTGCATAAGATTGTTCTATAATTCTGGGTAGCTCTGTTTGATTTTCTGTAACATCGAATTCCCTCAATTTTGGGCGGATCGCCACTGCTGCTGCCTCCCCTTTAATATTAGATAATATTATTGTTGAGACCTGGTCGAAATTTTTCAGCAACTTCATACCTAAATTTAGAGCAGGCTCTGCCCCATATTCATTTTGAATTTGTTTTAGGACATCAGGTATTACCGCAATTGATGGAATACCATGTGTTTCTGTATAGATGGCAGCAAAGACTGAGCCCCAAGTGGTGCAGTCTTCCAGTTGTGGTGTGATCCCCATCGGTAAACTGATTGTTAGGATTCTGTGTTTCTCATGCGGGCTAGTATTTGGAAATACTGCTTCGATTTGAGTAATTTTTGAGCTATCCAAAATGGAATTTGCTCACGTTTTGTGGGCATTTTACCCATGACTGTGTATAGAGTCTGTGGTGTAATTTTTAGTGTATTCCCCTGTTGGGGAGTTGGATTTGGATATGTCAATGGTGGTCGGACTGTAAAAGTCCGCATGACATATTGGACCAATTGTCTGTAAATTTTTATTAACTCTGTGAGTTGAGTACGTAACTCCTCATCTGACATCTCTTCAATGTCAGGTTGAGGTGTGTAGCCGGCTAAAATCGGCCATGTTGCTCCTGGTCTACCTAGTGGACCGAGCCTGGTAATGTTTTTGTGATGTTTTAGGGCGCCTTTAATCCAGAGCTGATGCTCTTGGTATGTTAATGGAATTTCTATATCCTCGAAAGGACTGTATTCCTCTGGTGGTTCATCTTCTTTGTAGAAGTGAAACATGTGTGTTACTGGATTGGATTCAGGAAATATTACCCATGAATAGAATACCTCTGTCTGAAAGGATTCATGTGCCTCTATCACGAAAACTGCTCTACCGCCTCTTGGTGGTAGGCCATGTTTCATAAGTTTTAGAGTGATGGCTCTTCTTAAGTTTTGATGGATGTGTATAACACCCTCCTTGGTTTCATTTAAACCGGTAAAGTTAAAAACTGCTGCTTGGGCTGGATCAGCCACAGTTATACTGTCTCCGGTTTCATTGTCGGAGCCAGGCATTTTGTTGTTTGAAAAATGTAGAACAAGTTTCAAGGAAACAAAGATTAGGTGGACAATATTTTGGAACACTGTATCCTTCAACGTTGAGCAAACCAAACAGCTAATATATAGGGTACTGCCCTAGGTAGCCGTGGTGGATACTTAACCCTGCCCACTCCAGGCGTCTTTTGGAGTATATGGGTAGGGGTCTTGAGAGAAAAAGCACGGCTGAGTTACTCAGTATCTAACGTTGAATTACTGCCTTACCAAACCGTTGGGCGCCATGTAGTGTAGCTCCTATTTCCCTAATAGGCTCTGCGCATTGGAATAATATATCCTATAGGTTTGACATAGGACTAAGGTCAGTATGTCCCTATCGAGTATATTAAACTTAATTACTTGTGCCAGCTAGCTCAGAGGCCACTAGAAACTCCTTGACAACAAGAAGGGAGTAGTTTCTGGCAGCCGCAAAACATGACCACTGTGTTTCCCTTTAGAATCAGAACGTGTCCCAGAGTCGTGGAAACAATAGATAACTATTTCACTCAGCTCAGTCGTGCATGCTTAGTTTTCTCCAAGTTACACAGAAAGAAATAGACGGGCGTTTCAATAAAAGATTTATTGAACAGTCTTGTTTCTAGTGTAAGTAAAATGTGCTGTTACGATCACAAGACAGTGTGCGAGATAAATAATGTACAGGGTGAGCAGTAGAAATAAATAATACTGCGATAGCATTATCTTTTAGTACATATGCATTTACATAAATAACACAGACTAAAAATGCGAGTACTCATACGATGCGTTGCTAAGCTAATTCTACCCCAATGTACCTAACCTGACCTAGGTGTAGGAAGAGGGAAGAAGTAGGTGAAGTATTCCTTACTATGGTATACTAAGAGTATGTTAGTCTAGTATGCCTAGTATGCCAAGAGTCCCTCTAGGTTCTAGTCAGCTCCTTACCTGAAGAATGAGAGAGGTAGGAATCTCTTTGCCAGACTCGAACTCCAACACCCCACAAGGGAAGTCAGATCACTGGAAGCTGGGCTCTCTGCGTGCAGGGAATGGCAGCGTCTTCTCAGTGCGTCAGGCCGGGAAACGGGCTCCTCTGAAGTCGAGGTCTCCTCTGGTTTACAGGGGCTAGGAAGGTATATTTATACCTGAGAGCACCTAAGAATGTTAGCATTGACGTGAGTTGGACAGCGAAAGACGTCATGAATGAACCCCTAAGGAATAATGGTTCATGCATAATATATGAGTCCTTGAAGAAATCAATAGTCCTGGACTAGGGAAACTCCCGCAGCCTAAGGGTCTGTTCTTCATGAACTCGTTGTGACGTTAGGGTGGACGGATGTCAGAGACCATGCCTGTATTTGGAGTGCATGGTTTAATGCCTAAATAAGGGCTGAGATTTTATGCCTATATAAGGGCAGGGCGAATTGTGCCTATATAAGGACATGATACTGGAAAGCCCGTTTATGGATACCCTAAGAGGAATACAACAACCTTTCGCTTACTCACTCGCTCTATCCTTTCTGCAGCTTACTTGCTTTTTCTAAACTCCTTTGTTAATTCGTTTGCATTTATTTATTTCCTTTTCCCTACTTTTTCCTTTCTGCTTCTTTCTCATGTAGCACATCTTGGTACTTTTTGCCCTATATTATTTGTCCCTGGCCCTTCAGCTCCTTTTTAGTTCTGTCACCCCCTTACTTTCTGAGTGCAAAGTAGAGGAAGGAGCATAGGATTCACTTTAAGTTGTATAAGAGGGTGTAATAGCAAAAGTAGCAACAGAGCAATGTTGTCTCTTAAGAAAGAGACAACGCACATGCAGCAACACTGCAAAAGTCCCGGACACAAACAATAGGTACAGCACAGGTATCACCAGTGCAAGGTTCATTCACACAGAACAGGAATAGCATACAGAGCTAAACTTAAAGCTTCTACTGATGCACAGCACAGGTAGACACTGTGCATGCTTTGTTCATACACACAACAGGTACATCACGAGATACAACAGTGTACACGTTCCTCACAGCTACTGTGAACAATCTCTCACACATCACACACAGAGAAGTAGGAGGGTGAAAGGTCGCTATTTTTAGAGGTAAATTGGCAAAAGTAAAATGTTAGAAAAACTGCCCTCACCCACAAACGTTTGTGGCATGCTTCATCATAGGGCTGCTAAACACACCTCTACGCAAGCCAACGCATGAGGTGGAGAAATAGGGATGTCGGTAGACTCGCTGGTGGGTTGGGCAAACTCCTTGATGATGCTGAAGAGTTCCTTGCTGTTGTGCGCGTGGGTGGAGATTCTGTCTTCAATCGCTTTTTTCCTCGTTTCTCTGATGAGTTGATGGTGGGCGTTGGTGGCGGCTCTGAAGTTGTTGTGGGCTTCTGTGGATTTGGTGTTCCTCCAGGCCTTTTCGAGGCGGCGGCATGTGCGTCTGGACTCTCGAAGTTCGGTGGTAAACCATCTGGCTTTTTGGCACGGGTATTGTTGTTTTTCTTGAGGGGGGCTATGGTGTTGGTGCTGTCCGAGATCCATCTATGCAGGGTTCGGGCTGCGGTGTTGGGGTCGTCGTTTTCCGCGATGGTTGGGGTGGAGTTGTTGAGTGAGGAGGTGAGTTGGTCGTCGGTGATTTTGGTCCAGTTTCTTTGTGGAAGCATGTGCTGGTGTCTGTGGATGGTGGGTGTTCTGAAGGTGAAGTGGACGCAACGATGGTCGGTCCATGGGAGTTCGGTGGTGTGGCTGAAGGTGATGGAGTTTCCTGTAGTGAAGAGGGGGTCGAGGGTGTGTCCTGCTGAGTGCGTGGGCTCGGTCACGATCTGGCGGAGTCCAATGTTGTGGAGGTTGTCCAGGAGGGATGTGGTGTTGGGGTCCAGTTGGTTGTCGAGGTGGAAGTTGAGGTCTCCCAGCAGGGTGTAGTTGGTGGATGCGATGGCCTGCGGGGAGATAATGTCCGTGATGGAGTTGGCGAAGGGTCCGCGGGGTCCAGGGGGTCGGTAGATGAGGGTTCCTCGGAGGGTGGCGGTGGGGCTGGCCAGTATCTTGAAGTGAAGGTGTTCCATCAGTTCTGTGGGCTCGTCAGGGAGTGTGCTCAGGCGGAGGCTGGATTTGTGGACGATGGCGATTCCTCCTCCTGGGCGGATGGGGCGGTCCTTCCTGGAGATCTTGTATCCTTGGGGGATGGCGATGTCCGGTCCCAAGGTGGTGTTGGTCCAGGTTTCGGTGAAGAACGCTACGTCCGGGGTGGTGCTGTCGAGGAGGTCCCAGATTTCTGTGGCGTGTTTGTGGAGGGATCGGACGTTGAGGAGGATGCATTGCAGGGTCTTCGGTTCGGTTGTGTTCTTGTGGGCGGGTTGTGCTGGATCCGTGTTCTTGGCAGTGCTGCAGGTGTGCCGGCAGCGGTGACAGCTGAAGGGTCCGTGGGTGTCGGCTGGTGATGCTAGCTTGCAGTTGTTGTTGCAGCCTGGGTTGAGTGCGTCGAGTGCTGCTGGGTCGTAGCGTTGGCGGGGCGGAGGTCCAGGGTTCCTGGCGCGGGTCGCAGACGGGCGCAGACGGGCTTGCCTTTGCGCGCCTTCGGTGCACCAGCGGCTGCCCGCGGCCGCTGTGCGGCCGTGCACTGGCCGCCATTAAGTAGGGGTCGGGGAGGGCTGGACAGCTGGGAGGCGGGAGCGGGGAGGGGAGCTGGATTGGGCCGGTTGCGCTGGGGGGGGAGGGGCCGCGGGGGCAGCAGTGGCGGGGAAAGGTAAAGGGAGGAAATAAGGGATAAAGAAAAAAGGGAAAATAAGCAGAAATAAGGCACAAAAGAGCAGAGATGCAGAAAAGTGCAGAAAGGTGAAAGATAAAAGAGGGTAGAAAAACGAGTGAAAACGAGTGGCAGAGCGAGAGAAAGGGAAAATGAGCAGAAATAAGGTACAAAAGAGCAGAGATGCAGAAAGGTGAAAGATAGAAAGGGTAGAAAAACGAGTGAAAACGAGTGAAGGAGCAGAGTGAGAGGAAGGAGACAGAGGTCCACTGGACCACCAGGGATGAGGCGCAGGGAAAACCTGAGGGTGGAGGAGGGCCTCGATCACCAACACTCAAGAGTGCAGGGGCAGGGGCACCTCACTTAATGGTGGAGCTGCGAGGGTGGGAGAGCAATTTCACTGACAATGAGTCAGTGGTCTTGCTCGCCTGTCCCCGCAGTGGCCGTCATTAAGTAGGGGTCAGGGAGGGCTGGACAGCTGGGAGCGGGGAGGGGAGCTGGATTGGGCCGGTCGCGCTGGGGGGGGAGGGGCCGCGGGGGCAGCAGCGGCGGGGAAAGTTAAAGGGAGGAAATAAGGGATAAAGAAAAAAGGGAAATAAGCAGAAATAAGGCACAAAAGAGCAGAGATGCAGAAAAGTGCAGAAAGGTGAAAGATAAAAGAGAGTAGAAAAACGAGTGAAAGAGCAGAGCGAGAGAAAGGGAAAATGAGCAGAAATAAGGCACAAAAGAGCAGAGATGCAGAAAAGTGCAGAAAGGTGAAAGATAGAAAGGGTAGAAAAACGAGTGAAAACGAGTGAAGGAGCAGAGTGAGAGGAAGGAGACAGAGGTCCACTGGACCACCAGGGATGAGGCGCAGGAAACCTGCGGGTGGAGGAGGGCCTCGATCACCAACACTCAAGAGTGCAGGGGCAGGGGCACCTCACTTAATGGTGGAGCTGCGAGGGTGGGAGAGCAATTTCACTGACAATGAGTCAGTGGTCTTGACATGTTATTCGTTGAAAGACCTCCCTACCTTGCACTTGAATGTGCCTCTTCATAACTCAGGTTCAAACCTTGTAGGGACATCCGGTGGAGGCCACTTAAGAGCTATCTACTGTAGGTCGCTCTAGAGACAGGTGTATCTGTCTTGCAAGCGGCACTATGTCATTGGTGATACGTCAGCTAGTTATGGATTTTTGTTGTTTGGTGTTTGTGTACCCTACAATCAATCCAAAAACACTGTGCATAAACGGTTACCTAGACCAAAGCGTACAAAAGTAACAAACAAAGAACAAGTCCCAGAATGTATAGTCAATAGCTAGGACTGGCAGAAGATGCTGTTACATACACGCGAGCGCGCGAGGTATCTAGGTATCCTCGTGTGGTCGTGTGTGTGTATGTATGTGTGTGGCTTATGGGTTAGCTCATTGTTTATTTATGAAGCGGGTATGTAGAGACGCCCGCCTTTGTGCGTCTTTGTTGCCCTTTGAAATTACATATGATTTGGGAGCTCGTGGGTGGTGATTGCTTAAATACGGGATGCGTGTATATATATATATGGGTTCGTTATGCCGTTAGTGTCATTCAACTGGACTTATGCATGTTCTGCTGTATCAAGCTCCGTTAAAATAAAGAGATAACTATACTTTACTGCTTCCTGTCTTTCCTGGATCTTCGGATTGTGGTCGTTCACTTTCCCAACGGATGCCATAGGCATAGCGCCAATCGACAGCTGTGTCTGCACAGACAACTCTGTCAAACGTGGAAGGCAGCAATCCACACATGGGATAATTAAACTGTAACACTGCACAGTTAATCAATCTCACAGTGGCATAAGGTGCACTTGGATTCTGCACTTCAAAATTCATGTTTTGAATTTGGCAGTGGCACTCTGAGCTTTGCTATACGTTTCCGAGCTGTTTGCAGGATCAAATACCTGATTTTTAAAGTTGATTTAGTTTTATGTTTATTTATGTTTCCAATTCACATGCTGCTATTGCAAGTTGGGGCTACCTATGAACAATGAAGAAAGTTGTTATTGTAGTCAGGACATTTTAAATGAAAGCTGTGCCTGCGCCCAGAATGCACTGCTGTTCCCGTAGATGCTACAACAGATTTTGGGCAAGAAGCACCCCGATTTAGAGAAATGAAAGCGAGATAGGGTAAGAAAGAGAGAAAGGACGAAAGAGAAATGTAAACAGTCAGAAGGACAGTCACACAGAGGGACAGACACACAGGAAGAGACAAATACATGAAAACGAACAGAGAGAGAGAGGGACATAGGAAGCGAGAGGGAGAGAGATAAAACAAGCATTTGCAATGCAATCGGTCTCGCCTTTGGAACCTTATATGTATTTAGCTACGCAGCATATTAGCCTGGGTGCTGAAACATCTACTGTTCTTTAACATGGAGGGAAACCAAACTTCGTGACACGCCAGGTATGGGAACACATGGAGAGAAAATAATATAATGAGCTACCATTAGACGCAAGAACAAAACAGAGTTACAGAGCATGGACATGGTGTTGATAAGGAAATAAAAACAGCAGAAAGATCGTGTGAGGTCCTTTGTGACCAAGAACTTGATATCTACAAAGAAGAATAAAAGGATCATTTTGGAGCATTGAAACCACAGGAGATTTGGTATGTTTTTACATAACTATTCACAGTGAAACCACTGCCTGGTTTTGAAAGAGGGTGCAGTTTGAAGGACATATTAATTTGCACAGACAAATGGAATACTAGTGAAATTAAACAACCATTGGTAAAAACACAAGGTGGAACCTACGCTTGCCTGTTTGTTTCAAATTGCATACATGGAATTAAAGGACCAACAGTGAATCTTTCTTTGACGAGCAAAGCAATGAAAATAACACAATTTTATAGATGACACAAATGTGGTAATAAACATGAGGAAATGCCCATGCAGACTGGGATTTTGGAGAGTGATAGTCGGTTAGACTGAACATATGCATTATCCAGTGGCAATACATATTTTCTAAATTCAAACACAGCATCGCTGAAGTGAAATTCCATATTTTAGACTTGTATAATCACCCCCCAGAAGGGGCGAGTGAGAACAAAGAACGACTCAAAAGAATATAATCTGAATTAATAGATGACAAGCCTTAACACCCAAAGGCATGAGCGAGACACAGAATCAAACAATTAAATGTTTTAATTGTAAAATACACACTGATTGCACACTCAGCATTAATCGAACAAAGAGAACAAAGATTGATTATCCGAGTGAAATTGGAATTTTGTGTGCAATGATAGAAATAAAATAAATCCTTTAAATAATCTAGAAATCTATTACGGTTCAAGCATCGCAAGGGGGAAAGTGAGAGGCAGAGAAACACACAGGGGGACCGAGATGTACAACAGAAATGCTTAGATAGAGATGGAGTAAGAGAGAAAGTGTGAGAGTGATAGAGGTATAGCTCCTGCAATACAGACCGATAGGATAGATGGATATATAGTTATTGCTTGGGCCACTGGAATTATGCGGCATGGGAGAGCCAAATTAGGCAGCAGCTTGGCACAAAGCAGTCAGGCTTAACTTAGAGGCAATGTGTAAAGTATTGATGCAGCACTCAACCAGTAATAAAGTGAAAGCACAATACAAGAAAACTACCCAAACAATTTAGGAACATAGAGACTATTATAACAATAAAATGACACCAAAACTACAAAAATCCAATCTATAGAACTGGCGTTATGAATTTTTAAAGTGTAAGGTTCAACTGCGGCTATCTGGGTGAGCCGGACCGCAACGAAGTCACAAATTAAGGACAACCATGATGGAGTGCGGGACGGATGCAGGACTAGGTTCATCCTGCTGAAAGTTTTATCATCTGACTTCGATGCGAGAACTGTGTGGAGTGGCTCTGCGGGGCTCTGTGTTGCTCTGTCTCACTCTGCTTTTGATCTGGTGCGGCTTTCAGTGGCTGCCCAACTCTGTGGGACATTGTGTCACACAGCATCAGTTCCAGTGAAGCTTTCGGTGAGGAGCAGCACGGCACGGCTCTGCTGGGCTGTGAGTTGGATCCATTGAGGCTTCCAATCGGGAGCTGTGCGGCATGGCTCTGCTTCGCTTGGCACTGTATCTCGTGACACCTTCGTGAAGAGCTGCACGGCTCTGCGAACAGCGAAGACGTGGAAACCACTGTTGTCTCCCAAATTAAAATGGCCCCCATGCATGCGACATCACCACGCACCAATCCCAGGATGCTTTGCTCCAATGACCCGCTGCCAGATCACACCAGCCGCAGAGAAGCCCCGGTGACAGAGAGGATGAAATGGAAGTTCCACCTTCCAGAGTCACGATGCATGTCATCTCACTCAACACGGGCCATAGGTGAGCACACCGCATGAGCTAGCAACTGCCAAACCCAGGGTCATGAGCCATCAAGCAAATGAGCTTGCATCTACAGAAACACCAACATACACAATAAACTTGACAAAAACCTCCAGCGACCAAATGCAAGGTACCAGGGGAGTCGACAGACTCCACAGGATGCTGTCCCAGGCAAAACAAACGTCACGCAGACCGGCCACTTTCCCTTTTTTAGCTGGACAGAACTTGTCCGGCAAGCTAGAAGCCCTAGGTGTGACATGGCTTGGCTCCACGTTCTATGTTCCAGCGTGGAACCATAGCCTCCGTGAATTCTAGGTTTGCCAGTTTGCCCAGCTTGACGATGGTTGGGGTTGCAGATTAAAGTACTCTCTAGACTTTACCTGAAGGTCTCTTCCAACTTTATTTCACTGGCGACGATCGCGCAGCAGAGACAAAGTGAGCAACCCCAACATCGAGTGATTCAGTGAAGAAGAAAGAATCAAAGCAGAAGACGAAAGGAGCCGAAAGCGTTAGGAGAGGACGAGACTTCCACCTACCTTGGCGAGTTACAGGCTTGAGGAGGTCAGGGGACACAGCGTGGAGCGGTTGGCACAAGATTAGAAGCCGGCAAGTGTTGCGGGTTCAGATAAGGCGTACCGCTGTACAGTGAAACGCATGGGCCGGTCTGCGCTTCACGCTGGTGACGTGCTGGATGGATGTGCTCTATTTCCTGAGGAAACAAGACCGGAGGCTGTTTCCTTCTGCTGCCGTGAAAACAAGCTCTACCAACTGTAGAAAGAGGGCCTAATGTTTACGTAGAGACATCGGCGGCCATTTTGAAGATCTTTTCCGGGAATTTATCGTTTTTCAAGCATCTTTCAAATTAGAAGGTTTGAATTTTCAAGGAACATTGGAAATTGGGATACGGCTTCACGGTGACAAGCACACCTTATGTTTTATATTTAAAGATCCTCTTTACTTTAATTTGAGGAATTTCTGGCTTGTCATCACAGTGACGGGCACACCTATATTGGAAATTTGGAGAAAACAGTATATGTGTAATTGATGTATTGGGTCAAAGTGTGGAAGCTCAATTAAGAAAAAAGAGAAAGTTAATTAGTAAGATGTAGCAATGGTGGTGTAAAAAAAATAAAAATAAAAATAAGGGAAAATATTTTTGTTTTCCATATCCTCTGACATCTAGTTTAATATTTTTTATTTTTTTTATTTACATTTCTTTTTCGGTTGGTTGTTAAAAGAGTTTGTAAGTGCATAATGCAAAATGTAACTGCACCCCGTTCTTTCTGTCAAATCCAGGGGAACCCCCAGTGAAATGGAAAAAATGGAGGAAAATATTTGAAAACTACGCAAGGGTTTGTGGGAGTAATTTGAGTGCGGAGAGGAAGCAAGCATTATTACTTCATTGTCTAGGGGGCGAAGGGCAGGAGGTGCTAGAGAACTTGCCACAGTTGAGCCCCGCGGTCCAAAGGGGTTGAATGAATACGAGATTTGCATCAAACAATTAGATTTACATTATCTGCCCAAAGTAAGCACCATCATGGAGCGATATTACTTTGGGTTGAGAGAACTAAGGTAAAGATGAAACTGTGGAGGAATTTGTGACCGCTCTACGAAAGTTAGCTTCCAGTTGCAAATTTGGGGAACTTGTGGAAGAGAGGATACGAGATCAATTTGTTTTAAGATGTAGCAGTGATAAGATGAGAGAAGAGCTTTGGTTAAAGGATGAGCCACCTTTAGACGAGGTGATGATTATTGGTAAACGTGTGGAACATATGCTCAAATGTGTAAGTGAGTTGAGTAAGGTGGGAAAATCACCTAGTCAACCAGAGAAAGTGGAAGAGATTGTATGTCAAGCAGTACAAAAATCCGACTCTGCAAGCAACAAAGGTAGAGAGGTAGGAAACAAGACTACGAGCACAAATTATGAGCAAAGAAACATAATGATATTTCAGGGAACTTGTTATCGCTGTGGTAAATTTGGACATAAGGCAAATGCAAGAGAGTGTCCTGCTCTTAAAGTAGTTTGTAGCTCTTGTGGGAAAAGGGGTCATTTTACAAAGAATTGTCGTTTTCGTAACAAAACTGATAGCAGGAATGAAGTGAGAGAGGTCGCCTTTCAAGTGAATGAGTGGGGGGTGGAACATCCCTCTGAGTGGGTGAAGGTGGGGGATGTAAAAGTTAAAATGAAATTTGACTTGTGCTCTCACCTCACTTTCATATCTAAGGAGGAGTTTGGAAAGAATTTTGCGAGTAAGGTCAAATTACTAAAATCTGATGTGAGACCTACAGGCTATGGTGGAACTCCCATTAAAATGTTAGGATACTTTATGAGTTGTGTAGAATACAATGGGAGATTTACTGATGCCAAAATTTATGTGGCGGAGAAAGGAGACATTTTGCTGAGCTGGACTCACCAAGCACATTTGGGTGTTATCCTCAATCCCAATGGTAAACCCACTGTGCAAGTGCAGTCGATTGAGAATGTTGACAACAAGTTTGTAAAAAAGTTTGAGGGTTTGTTCAGAGACACGTTAGGTTGCTTAAAGGTTATAATCATCAGATTAAACTCAAGCTTGGTGCAAAACCCATTGCAGCCAAAGTGAGGAGAATTCCCATCAGTGTGCAGGAGGCAGTTCAGAAAGAGATTGATAAGTTACTGGTTACTGGTGTGATTGAGCCTGTGGAGGCTACAGAGTGGTTGGCTCCCATAGTTGTAGCACGGAAGGCCAATAATGAGATTCGTCTGTGTGTGGATCTTCGCGCACTTAATAAGGAGGTTGTGGTGGACAAGTTTCCACTCCCCCAATATTGAGGAAATGGTCTCAACCTTAGAGGGTGCTTGTTATTTTAGTACCTTAGACTTGGCATCAGCATACCACCAGGTGCCCCTCTGTAAGAGTTCACAAGAATTGACTGCGTTTATAACTCCCATGGGGGCATTTAAGTTCTTAAGGATGCCTTTCGGCTTAGTTTCAGCCGCCTCCGTTTTTCAGAGAATTATGAATGACGTCATTAAAGGGATTCCAGGTGTCAGATGTTACCAAGATGATGTGTTGATATATGGGAAAAACATTGAAGAACATGATTGCAGGGTAGCTAAGGTGCTAGAAAGATTACTTAGAGCTGGTCTGACTTTACGTCGCGACAAATGTAAGTTTGGGGTAACTGAGGTTGATTATCTTGGGCATCACATATCTGGAAGTGGTGTGTTACCCAAAAAGGAGTTAGTAGACACCATTGAGAATTTGAAGGAACCATGTTCAAAGGAAGAGCTTTCCTCCTTCTTGGGTATGGCTGAATTTTATAGCAAATTCATTAGAAATTTTGCAGATAAAACTGTACATCTCAGGAGTTTTCTCCACAAGAACGCAGAGTTTGTGTGGGATGAAGCGTGTAAGGAAGAGTTTTTAGGTGTTAAGATGGATCTCAAGAATGCCCCTAATTTACAGGCATTTAAACCAGGTGATGTGACATATATCGTAACGGATGCTAGCAAAAAAGGTTTGGGTGCTCTTTTGTTTCAAGTGAGAGATGGGCATGAGCAGTTGGTTGCGTGTGCGTCCAGATGTCTGAAGGGTGCTGAGCTAAATTACTCAGTTATAGAAAAAGAGGCTCTTGCCATTTTTGGGGTCTCAACAAATTCAGGAAATTTGTTTGGGGTACTTCTTTTATTGTCAGGTAGATCATAAGCCTCTTAAGGAAATTTTTGAAAAAAAGGTCTTGACTCAATCTCCTCTAGAATCAGGAGGTGGGTTATATCTTTGCAGGACTATAATTTTGTATTTGAATATATTCCTGGGAGTTCAAATGTGTCTGCTGACTGCCTCTCGCGTTTAGTGGACACTGTGGAGTCAAATGATCTCTCTTGTGAGGAGGGAATGGAAGATGAGTTCGATGTACGAGTGTGTGATGTCACTTTAGGTGTGATAAAAGAAAATGAGTGGAAGGAAGAATTAAAGAAAGATCCAGAAATGTTAGGTGTAATGGAGTTGTTGTCACAAGACAAGGAGAGCAAACTTGAGAAGCCCTGGTCATTAGTGTCTAATGAACTAGCTATTGTTGATGGCATTTTGACTAGAGGTACCAGGCTTGTTCCACCCGAGAGTTTAAGGAACAACATTGTCCAGATGGCTCATGAAGGACACATGGGTATTTCTAAAACCAAAGAACGCATTAGACAAGATTTCTGGTGGCCTGGTTTAGATCTCATGGTGGAACGTGCGGTTCGTGATTGTGTTCCTTGCTCTTTGAGCGACAAAATTCTCAAGCCCAGACAACCACCCATGGTTTGTAGGAGATTACCCATGTGTCCTTGGGATGAGGTAGCCATAGATATTGATGGCCCTCTTCATGGTGAACACCAGACTCCTTATTTGATTGTGTTGTTAGACTTATATTCTCGCTGGATTGAAGTGAGTTCAGTGAGGGACATCACCACACTATGTATAATCAAGTTTTTGGATTCTATCTTAGCGCGAAAGCTTTCCCTGTTCATTGCTTTCGGACAATGGACCACAATTTTGTTCACGTGAGATGGAGGATTATTTGGCAAAGTGTGGCATTGAACACAAGAAAATTTCACTTTATCATCCAGAGTCTAATGGTGCCATTGAGAGGTTGAATAAGACTTTGAAGGAAAGCATACAACTGGCGAGAGTTAACAGTTTAAACTGGAGGGATGAATTACAAAATCGCATTTCTGCTTACAGGTTTACACCTCACTCTTCAACTGGGAAGACACCTTTTGAATTATTCAAAGGAAGATCTCCTAATACCATTTTGTGTCCAGGATGGATGATTCTGGATAAAGGTCTCAAGGACAATGGTATTGGTGTCTGGAGGGACAAAGAATTAGCTCTTCAAGAAAAAAGGAAGATTTATTTTGATGCTCGCAAATCCTGTAAGGTTGTTAAGTTCAAGATTGGTGATAAAGTCAAGGTCAAAGCTCCTGTTGGCTGCCAAAACTGGTCGAAGTTCACTTCTGTAAAGAGTGTGGTTAAACTGTTCAAAAACGCTGTCAAAACCAATGATGGTCGCATCTGGAACCACAGTCGTGTTGTTCATGTTAGGCCAAACAACAACAACATTTATGAGTCAGAGTCTTTTGACAGAGTCTCTTCTCGTTTGGAATGTGAGCCTACTCGCAAGAGCGTTAGAATCTGCAAAAGGCCATATTATTTAAATGATTTTGTGAAAAATTAATTCTGCATCTGTTGTGCTTTACTTTCTATTCATTTACTGTTTTCTCTTTCTTTTTGTATTTTAGAGGGAGGAAGGCCTATGTTTAGTTTCTTGTTTTTATCTTCTTGGAAAATGTATTTCAAATGTAAGAATGAAGAAGTGTGACATGGCTTGGCTCCACGTTCTATGTTCCAGCGTGGAACCATAGCCTCCGTGAATTCTAGGTTTGCCAGTTTGCCCAGCTTGACGATGGTTGGGGTTGCAGATTAAAGTACTCTCTAGACTTTACCTGAAGGTCTCTTCCAACTTTATTTCACTAGGTAGTAACATTCAGACTGAGAAGTGCAATGAAAGTCAGTCGGTCATAAAACTGCCAGGGGTAGATTCCTCTTCTCCCCAAAGAGTACCTTCGAGTAGGTAAATCATCAGTACACAAGTTGTAGTGTTGAGGCCTCCGCTTAGACGTACGCCTGAATTCCAATTAATAGTAATAGGCTGACAGGTGATGCAGCACCTCGCTTGTCGCAAATGTGAAGTTCAAAGAAGCAGGTAGGCCATGTTCTGGTATAAACAATCCACTTTATTAGGAGCGATGTCTGCAGAGAGCTCAACCACAAGCAAGCAAGAGAGCAACTGACAAGGAATCAACCCATAATACCTTCTACACTAGCAACCACCCAACATTCTGGAGTGCTGCCTCATAACATGGATACAGAAGGATAACACAGAACACCAGTGTGGCTTTTCAAAACGGTCCTAACTTTTATAATAGTTACTGGCAGCTCCACTAGGACCATTTTTGCGCCATGTCCTTTTCGACACAGCTTATGTTGTGTTTTAAATCTGAAACCCCCTGGAGTTGGGCCTTGCTTCTTCAAGGTACTCTTGCAGCTACCTTATCTAATTTCATATTTTATGTTTAAATGTCAAAAACGGGACAGTGATAAAGTGCAAAACTGAGGCCTAGCAAGAGTGTGGCATCGCTATGTTTCAGCCCATGTATTGTATTTAGGTACCGTGTGTATACATACAGCACATGTTTACCTGTGGCTCACAATGGGTACTTGACTCTGCACAAGTTGGGCACCGGATCTATATTTATTTTGCTCTCTTTAGTGTTGAAGTTTGCATCTCAGTCCTCTAGCACCAATCACAGGCCCCTTTGTTTTCAAAGAATCTCTGATGAATGAACACAAGGAACCAAAGCTGAGGCCACCACCAAACACGTACATCACAGCGGAAGTTCAGGGCAGGGCTGGCAGCTTCTCTCTTCACACGTTCTGCGGTGTGATCACACGGTATGAGCCAAACTGTGTTCAGACTGGGGGGGCAATCAACACCTGCGCTGTGCCCTTTCTCATTCAGCTCGTTCCAGGAACAGCCGTTCTTATTATCATTTCTTTTCTGTTTGCTTTGTACGGTTCACACGTTCTGCTCTGTTTTCAGTTGTTTTGTTTTAATGTGTAATTTGAATGGCTACGTATGCATTTTCTCGGTCGCCCTTTGATCTCTCACAATACCCTTTTATTGTTCTGCACTTGTTGCTAAAATGAATGTACGTTATAATATATTCCCTATTTCTGTCTAGTTTCCTACTCCATAGGGGCTACATTTCATATGATTATGCCTGGGGCATTTTCAGAGATTGCGCCCTATCACCCAGTGTACAATGTTGGGTATGGTATGTGCACACTCTATGGACAATGTTATCTATGGTAAGCTGCCCTACGCATGTGAAAGGTGCAGGGTACATTCCTGAGTGCGGACTAATGAACGGGATTGTGCTCGCTACAGTAGATGGTGGACAATACTCAAGCACTGGCAAATGCAATAAGTCTCACCCCTGAGACCTAACATCTTTGCCAGTGATTTTAGTTATGCTGTACCACATCCCGACTGCTGTGTAGTGTGGCATAAAAAAAGCACAATGTCACTTCATTTTGTAGTAGTGTGCAGGTGCTCACCAAGCGTGAGCGACCCTACTAAACTATAGAGGCATTTTTCTTTTTATTTACCGATCTGAGATGGATCGGTAAATAAAAAACCAAAAGTGTGAAACTGCTTCTTTAAAATATAGCATGAAAGTGCTTTGAGAAAAATTTCAAACGGATGAGCCATTGTGGGAGCGGGGGACGAAGCACAGTGGGCAGAAGAGAAGTAACACGAGAGAGAGCACGGGCAAAGGGAAATAGTCATGGGTGAAAGAAAGCAACATGGACTGCGGGGAGAACACACGGGCGAGAGACAGCATTATGGATCTAAGAGAGTAATGTGTGGGTGAAAAGAACATGAAGGAGACAGCTGGAAAACACATGCACTCTATGGAATGCTTAAACAAGAAGAAAAAAGTAATTCCGCAAAAGAGATTATTGGAAGCATAGTAGCCAGCCATTAGGAGAGCTGGTAAAAGCTATGCTCCATGGGAGCTACAAACCCAAGATTGACAAGCTGTGACACAAAAAGCCATCTAATAAGAGGCAGGCAAATGAGAGGGACAGTAGAGCTAACGAATGGTAAATGTTGCGAGGGTTGCAAGCACTTGTGTATTCTTGGTAAGCCCAAAATATGTCTTTCACAACCAGACAATTGTACTGTCTGGTTGGCTCGACGTAAACAAAGTCCAGGCCCCTTGTCATTGTGCACAAGCATGGGGTCCAAATCCTGTGCTGGCAGAGGGGTGAAGATAATGGCCTGATATGGAAGTGCAGCTGACAGAAATCTGTGACATTTAGTCTCCGTACATTTCAGAGAAATTCTTTATTAGACAAATATTTTCATTCAATAGATTTTCAAGAAAGACATTTCTATTAGCACTATTTACTTGGAAAAATGTTCACTAAAAAAATAATATGCTTTTGAATTGCATTTCCCTCTTATTTTAGCAATGGCATTTGTTTTATATGTTTTTCTAAAACTTTGAAAAACCTAGGATCTTTTACTCTAATCTTTGTTATCAGACTTATTCCAATCTTTATCAGTTTTAACACTAACCTAATTCTTACGTAACCCAAACATTTCTCTTCACTTAAACCTTAGTCTAATTCTAATCTTACTGAGTGAGGCCTTGCTTGTAACCTGGACATTACACTGGATCTCAGTTCTTATCACAATTCTTACAATAAACCCCCGAGACACTACCCGTATCAGTGATATAACTTGTGATATAACCTAGCCCTACTTTGACCTTCAGCGTGACCTTCGCTCTAATGTAATACCTGAACATAAGATGCCACCAAATCGAATCTTATCCCAAACTGTCACTTCATCACCCTCATTATGATCATGCTATGTATTATGCCTCTTTGTTTACTGAAACAATACACTGAAAACAGAACATAACGTGCACAAACAGTGGGTACCCTATGAATGAAGGACGTGTGTGTTACCACAGTACTGCCTGTCTGTAGCGCTGATCATGTGTTTCCAAAAAAGTTAACCCTGCTTCAGTACATTAGTCCAGAGGCATCAGGCAGGTACACTTTAGCGCACGAGCGCAGTAGCTATTAACCAAACAGTTGCGTAGCTAATTCAGCACGAGGACAATAAGGGCATTATTGGCAGCAGTGCCTTCCCCTTTAAAATCTTCATTTTGATGTGGCTTGCATGCTGTAGAGTCATAGCGTACAGTCATTCCATACAGCTCATCCTTTGAAAAGAAAAGTTGTGTTTCTGCTTAAATAACTATATTTTCCTTCAGTTTGAACAGCTCCTCCTGCCTCAGCACCCTCTGAAGTCCATCCATTGGCTGCATTGCATTGGGTGCAAGCTTCATTTTCCATGCTGCCCAGTGTCGCTCTAGGCCCTGAGAATAAGCTTGAACTGGTCACACACAATGCATGACAGCCCAGCAAAATAACACTAATAATTAATAAAGGCTAACACTAGATATTTCTTACACTCTAGTTCAACTATATCCTCGTATCTGTGGATGACTTGAAAAAGCTTTCACTCATATCAAGCCTCACAAAAACTGAAAACTCCACGACTGCATTTGTGACATAAATAAATATATATACACGAGTGTGTGTGTGTGTGTGTGTACACACGCACATATTTTTCATGAAATGCATAGGGAATGCAAGAAACCCAGACAATGAATGCAACAATTACAGTTCGACTCAAAACGGCCCCAAATGTTTTGCTGCTCACCGCCGTTCCACTTCAGCCTGCCTTCAGGCCACTGCTAATTTTCTGCCTCCTATTTCCTGGCTCGAGCTTAGCAGACAGACCCTACCGATCGGGTCCATTAATTACAAGCCGAAGACATCAAAATAACTAGTCCAATGAAATGGATTAGCATTCAGTGCCATCAATTAAAAACCTAGAACAGTACCAAGAAACCTGTTGCATTTAAATGAATTAGCATGTGTAAGGTTTTTTTGAGTTACTAATGTTTCCTTATGATGTTTTTTGGCACAACTTTACTTAGGACATGGTTTACCTTTTCTCTTATGTAATGGCTGCATGTGCACTTTGTTATGGTTTGTATGTGCTCTGCATTCTGTGGGAACGTTAGCAGTTCTATGGAATGCAGAATACAGCTTCTTTGAATACTAGCGGTCTTCCTGTGAGGGCGCCTGGCTGTGCTGCGACAATAAAGTCTCTTCTTGTATACCGTGCAGTGGACGATTTCAACAACATCCTTCTGCAACCTAGTTTTCTTTTGGTAAAGACAGTGTGACCTCTGGAATGAGTTTCACGTTCTTGATACAGGTAAAATATTAATCTCATAATCGAGCCCATGACCCTAGCGCTTGAACCACTTAGCGAAGGAGAAGAGCAATGTGGAGGCAAAGTCGTTGCATTAACTACTTGTGGTTCTCACTCTTGCCACTTCCAAGGACTTATTCTGCTAGCATCCCCGCTGTCCAGTACTGAGGTGTGTCCTTACTCAACATCACTAAGTGACTTGTCTGTAGTTGTGACTGGGGACTGCAGGCCTCAGAGATTTCAAGAATATGCTTCAATGACAATAATAGGCATGTTGCTAATTGCCTCTACGAAAGCATCTATTGTGTATCTTTGCCAGCAAAATAAACTCTATTCTTTATAAGGGTCAATGTATTCCCGCTGCAAGTTCACATAGTTTTCTTATATTTGACAGCAAAAATAGGTTGACCTTTTCAATATGTCCAGCGCCATTTGCTCAGCGTATTCTATAGATTAATTAAGTCTTATAGACTCACCTGCCCAGCAAGCATTTCATATAACAACACTCCGTAGGCCCACCAGTCCACCGATTTTCCATAGGGTTGGTAAGCAATAATCTGTGTAAGAAAAGGAAATATTACTGTTACTGTCAATGATATCAGGTTAAAAGGCAATGCATGGTACCTTTCTACAGCCTACACGGACAGGCATGAGGAGCTCAATACAAACAGCAAATGAATCCTAATACTAGCCTTTAACTGGCAACGCTCCCATGTTCTACACAGCAGGTTCGATTACATGGCGCTTGCCTCCTCTGGTGCGAGCTATCAGACTTCCTTTCCTTCTCCAGCACTCAGAGCACAGTCCATGGCCACACAGGTCACTTGTAATATTACTAGCCGCTCTCTTTTTATCACACTGCTCATGAAGCTTCACACACAAGCATACCAGTGGCGGCTCCGCTGCAATGGCGGAGGATCGTCGCCCCACTGCCTGGCCCCAAGCCAGCAAATGTAAAATAAAACGATGCTCTTGCACCGCGTTATTTTACATTTGCCGGCTCTTAGCCAGCAGTGTTGGGAGGGGCTGAGGTATAGAAAGCAGAGGAGGAGTGCTACGATCACTCCACTCTTTAAATGCGCATGTGTTTTAACTGTCTGTCTCAGGCCGACCAAAACACACATGCGCACTTAAGTTTTCTCCAGCCCAGCTGCATTGAGCAGCCGGGCTGGAGAAACCCCACAGAGTCCCTGGTCTGAGCAGGGCGTCTTTCCTGCCTGCTCAGACAAATCCCTGCGCTGCTCTGCAGCAAGGGGATTGGATGGGAGTCTGGGTCCCAGGGGCTGCTGGGACCCAGGAAGACGAGAGGCGGTGAACGCAACGCGATGCTTGAGACGGCCGGCGGCAAAAGGTACGTTTTTAAAAATGTAATATTGTATTCCCCCCCCACGCACCACCCAACCCACCCCACCTTCCTTTGTTTATGGCAGCAGCCGCTGATGCATACACCATCATCTCAAGTGACGTTCATTAAAAGGGTCTCGGCGCTCATTTTACACTAATTATTAATTAAGACAAGATATTCTAGTGACCCAACAAGATATTTAGCTAGAGCAAAAGAATTTCAAGTAAAGTTCAAGTAGGGAGAGTGTTTCAATGTCAAAGGAGCCACATTATGACTTTGAAGTGTTGAGTACTACGAAACATCCCAAGTATTGGTACAAAATTTGCACCATCCGTGGCAGAAACTGAAACAAACACTCAAAATGGCAATGATTCCAGTGGTTTGTTTCGTGTAGCATATTAGTCGCGTATAGTACATACTTTGAACTGAGTCACCTTGAAATGTTTATAATGAGCCATGATGGAGAGCTCTGGAGTTGAGGCTGAAGATACTAAGACTTTCTCGCAGTGTCTGTCATATGGTCAAAAAGGAGTTCAGAATACACAGTCATCCAACTCTTGGCTTCTCTGCAGAGCACACAGAGACAACCTCTGACAAAGCCATAGGTGCTGGCTGGTTTTAGGTGTTTGTCAGTTGTTGTGTTATACATCTGGATGCAATAACATAAAGCTCAGAGGGATACCACTATACCAGTCCGGTGACACACTATGGAAATCAAAGAAATTTAGTTTATGTTTTATGCCACGCCTATAAGTACATAGGCCACGCCCTTTTTAGAGTCTCCCTACATTTTTCATACCACTTTAAAGTCCTGGGTACATTTGTAGAGTTTGAGGTGTTGGAAAAAACTTGACAGTACCCTTAAAATACAAAGGCCAGAGTGTCCCCAGCTGAATAAAGAGGTGGGCAGAATATATAGATACAAAGCATTAAAGGGTGCCCTTTCCGATGCAGAAAACATTCTGTAAAAGATGTTAGGTCCTGGGTTCAGCATATTCAGGGCACGAGTCGGGGGTACACGCAGGTACACGACGTCCACCCACTATTTTCACAGGGTGGACGCCGTACCCCCTGCCAAGAAGTTGGGACCCACAGAAATATGTTGAACTTGTCCCAGTGTAAGACACCGGACACGTTCAGTAGCGCCTTTACGTTGTCTGCTTTCTATTCCCAGCAGCAAGGTACAGGCAGCCAGGGAGCCTTTTTTCACCTCCAGCGGGGCGAAGTTAAGGGGCCATCCGGCCTCCTTTTGTTTGAATATGCTGACTGGGGGCCGCCTGGGACCACACACTTAAATGTAAATGCCACAGAGGGAAACAAAGGCACACAGCTTGCGATCTCTTCACAGGTATTTAAGAGAGTCATGCTTTTGCCTTTGTTTTGTTCCTGTATATAAGTGCAGACCCTGTAAGACTGTCAGATGGGTTGGTCTGTCCCAGTATTTACACAATTAATTTAAATAGCACTATTTTATTTCTTTTATAAAGCTACATCGTGACGTCATGTGCTGTGATGGCATGCGTCATGATGTAATTTGCATACTGTCTTACTTGGTCAGTCCCCCCACTTGTTTTTATAGGACTTGTGCCCTGAGCATATTCGAGAACCCATTTCACTCCATGGAACAGTATATCCAGTCAGATATGCCAGTCAAAGTACCCCTAATTTGTGACTCCGAAACAGAGACAATGGGCACCACCGCGCTCTGTACAATCTGAGCACAGATGTTCTATTCAGTATACCCTGCATTTATTTTGTATCGCTGGAATGTAAACACGTTGCAGCCCAGCTGCCTAAAAATAAAGCTGACAGGCGCGGAGATTTGCAGTGTGCACCCTCATTTTCAGCTCCAAAACCGTGCTTGGCTGGACACTCCACACTGACTGCCGAACAAGTGAGAAGATTGCAGCCTTTGCGATGTAATAACAGGATGTGCTCTGCACGCGCACTGGCGTCTCCCTCGAGTGGTGGGCAGTCGGTCACCTCCCGAGTGGGGACGGCAACGCTCGTGAGTGCTAGCAACTGGAACGAGGGGGTGCCAAGCCAAGATGGCACCCCCTTGAGGCAAAGAGCCCAGTCTTAAAACATCCCGACGTGATACTTTCAATCCGTCATTTCTTGATAATAAACCCTTCAAAGTGAACTGCGCACCCGTGCAAACACAAACTGTTTGACGTTGCTCTTCGTGGCATCCAAGAGCACTCAGACAGGGTGGGATTGGGAAGGCGGGCAGTCGGGCATTGGGCGGTGCCTCAGGGTCGTCTGTGGGTCGGTTTTTAGGGACTCTGTAAACCGGCCCACAGAAACTTACTATCTTCCCTGGACTAGGACCTGTGAAGTGTCACCATTATCATGGGCACTCCCCTGCCATGCTGTCAAACTGAGGTTGGGGGCCAGGTGTTGTTCTGGCCTTTAAGGCATTCTCACCTCGGCCCCCTGCCTCGCGTGGCGGCCCGGCCCAGAAGCAGTGTCATTCCCCTGCTGGGCCATCACTTTCAGGCCAGGGGGTGTGTGAGGAGGGTGGGGGTATGTAGGGGCCTCGCAGAGCCCCCCCTCCCGCGAGGCCCCTGCATACTCTCACCTTCCCCACACCCCCATGGCCTGAAAATGATTGCCCAGCAGGGGAATGGCACTGCTTCTCTCCAGGCACTTTACACCGCAGTGGAGACCAGTGTCACATGCATTACATGTTACACCGTGCAAACATATAGACAAAGCAGTGCTACATATTTGTGCACCTGAGTGAATTTACATTTTTGAACATTAGGCTGCCACAGTCACACACAAGAGAGAGAGAGTGTGTGTGTACGTACATGTGTTTGTGTGAGGACGTCCTATTCCATCGCAGGCCGCAGGATTTTGGAAATATGACCCCACTTTGACCTTTCTGGTATGCGTTCTTAAATGCTTGATCTCAGTGTAGTTTGTTTTGAGGTTTTGCAACTGCAGCGTTGCACGCACAATGAGTGTAAGGGCTTGCGAAGACCAATTTAATTCCCAGTGTTACTAGCACAATGAGGACGTAATATGGTTCATACCTCCATGCAATGTTACATGGAGTGGGAGAGGTAATATCATTTATACCATGAACAACTGCAGTAAGATAAGTAGAACCACATTCAAACATACATCACAAGCACAGACATGAACAGTTAATATAGCCTTATAGCCCGCCATAGCGGGCTATACCGGCTATTAAAGGCCCGCTCCAGCGTTAAAGGCCCGAGGCGAGGGCCTTTAACAAGGGAGCGGGACTTTAATAGCGGGTATAGCCCTGCTACGAAGGGCTATAAGGCTATTAGAACATTCTGCCACTAGAGGGCAGAATGTTCTAACAAATAAAACAAAGGCTTCAGGGAGCGCGAGGGGATTGAAATCTCCCTCAGGCTCCCTGAAGCCTTTGTTCACAGCCACAGATGTGAACAAAGAAACATTGGAATGTTGGAGCTCCGGGCTTATACCAGCCATTATAAGCCCAGAGCTACTCCATTGTTTTCAATGGAGCTCCCAACATTACAATGTTCTAATATGGTATTCACAACACAGAGAAAACAAGCATTTGCAAAGCCAATATGTCTGGGTTTAATTAGGCCTGGGAGAAATTTAAGTTATGCTCACTGTTAGAAATTGCATTTCTGGTTGGCAGAGGTATGCACCCTGTCCAAGCAGGAACCACAGTCTTAGTCAGGGTAAGTGTAGTGCACACTAAAAGTTTACCTGTGCTCACCCTCTGGTAGCCTGGCACAGAGCAGTCAAGCTTAACTAAAGAGGCAATGTGTAAAGTATAAAGTTTTTGTGCACATGCACACACACACACACACACTAACACTGTGTGAAAACACCACAAAAGTACTCCACACCAGTTCAGAAAAATAGCCAATATTTATCTGAGTCACACAAGACCACAACAAAAATCCAACGTACACAAGTCAAGATATGTTTTCTGCAAGATTAAATCAAAATCCAGTGCTTAGAAATCAATAGTCCCAACTGGGGCTATTTGGTCGCGTTTGACCAGGACAAATCCAAAAGTTCAGTCTGACCGGTATGGAGCGCAGGCTGGATACTGGAGTCATGCAGACCCACTGACAGTACCTTGGATGAGTCCGAAATTAAAGACAATGTGAGGCGCAGAGGAGGTGCGACGTCGCAGATACAGTTGATGCATCGGTTCCTGAAGGCAGTGCAAGGTCGTTGAAGCTTTGACGCTCAGGGACGATGCCATGCGCACAGGAGGTGATGTGTCGGTTGCTGGTGCGAGGCCTTGGTTCCTGAAGGTGTCGCGGCGTTGATGATGTGTCGATTCTACAGCATCAATGTTGAACCGCTGGGCTGGCGGCGCTGCGTTGGTTGGAAGCCACGCAGGGCCGGAACTACGTCGGAGTCAGAACGGTGCATCACAGACTTCGGTGAGGTGGTGTCGTGTAGTTCCTATATATCCTATACAGGACCTGCGCGTTCGGATAACATAAACTGTGGGTTTGGTGGCAGACTAGTTCCGAGCACCCCCACCAGATACGTTAGCCTATTTGCATTAGCTAGCTCACAGTACCACCAGACTCTCCTCTTATTGGGGACAGAATAGTTTCTGGCAACCTCAGAACATGACAACCTTGATCCCCCAGGATCATGGAAACAATATACTACTTTTCGCTCAGTCACTCGTGCTCACTTAGTTTGTCTCAGAGATACACAGAATAAACAGTCTAGGCGTTTAAATAAGGATTTATTGAACAGTTGTTATTCTAGTGTGGAATATATGAGCTGCAACAATCAACAGACAGTAGCAGAGATATATGGTCAGTAATACTATAAAAGTAAAGGGATGGTATAGTTGGTAGAACTATACCATCCCTTTACTTTGTAAAGATACATCTAGTTAGGGAGGCATCGTAGGAGTACGCACCTTTTTATCATGTGTTTTATATACTTGTATGTATTCATGATTTCTGTAAGATGGGAATCTTACAGAAATCATGAATACATACAAGTATATAAAACACATGATAAAAAGGTGCGTACTCCTACGATGCCTCCCTAACTAGATGTACCTAAATGTACCCAGCATCTGTGTAGGTGTTATGCCAAGAATCCCTCTAGGATCTAGTCAACCCCCATTACCTGAGAGTTAGAGAATGTGGGACCCCGTCCTGGTCTCGAGTTGGACACCCCGCGAGGGATGTTAGACCACTGCTAGCTGGAGCGTCTCCATGCAGTAACCTCAGCGTCTCTGGTCAGTGTGTCAGCCGGGAAGTCACGGTCTCCTCTGTCTGTCTAAGCAAGACATGATGTATATATACCCACAGGTCTCCCAAGGGGTCCTACCTTGCTGTGTAACTGTGTCAGCCTAAAGGATGACGTCGGGCTTGAACTTTAACATAGATATTATACAGAAGATGTTCGTCCTGCTGTGAGTCCTGCTGTGCTTCCAAGAAGCCTCATGCATAATGTATGAGTTTCGAACAAGGGAAAAACCCGCGTTCTGAATGCAGTGTCGTATCTAGGTAAAAGGTCAGTACCTATGAACCGTTATGCATGTAATGTAGGGAAGGAAATAGGTGAAAGGTTGCAGTGTTACCTGCGACTATATAGGGTACCTATATGGAATATAACACCCACTCCTCTTCCGACTGGACGACATATGTAACCTATAAGTGCACTACCGTTCTAACTAGACATAGGTATGCATCAAGGGTTAAAAACATTTCTTTAGCTAAAAATGTTTAAAAAAATGTCTAAAAAATTTCTAAAAAGATTTTCAAACAGAAAATTTGTTGCAGGCCCTAGCTCTAAAAGTGTCCGTTGATATAGTCCGAACCACTATAAGCATTAGAAAGCCATTCATGCCAAAATAAATGAAAAAGTAATGTCAATTTTGTCTGAGTTCCAAACTGAGCTTGTTATAAAAAAGGACGAATTTCTTCCCAGCACACGACGAGCCAAAATGAGTCAATTGTTTATGTGTCCTGGCTGGTAGATGCAACATTTTCGTTGCTTGCTCCCGCAGTAGACGGCCCCTGTAACACCTCGCAGAGTACGTCAATGGAGCACAGATGATGTTCCACGCTGTCCACAGCCAGTGCTGGGGCAGCCTGTGTGCCGTCCAAAGCCTGGGTGTCAGTGGAGGAGCCGGTGTCCATACCAACAGGTGGAGTTACTACCTGCGGTGGCTCAAGGAATGCCGCCATCAACATAGGAATAAGCTGAGGACATTGCAGAACATGGGCTGTTATTGGGTCCAGTAGAGCATTCACGTCCGGTTGCGCACATGATGGGAGTGTCAAACAAAGGTCTAACACGCATTCTTCTCCGCAAAACAGGCATCGGAGGACAGGTAAGATGCAGTCCATCCAGACTGGTCGAAATGACAAGAACCAAGATGCACTTAGTTCTCTCAGAAGAGGTGCGCCTAGATGTTGTACCATTCGGTCACGGTATTTCCGCTCCAGGAGCGCTTTTTCCATCTCCTTGGTGACGGGGACGTCCATTGCGTAGCAGATAGAAGACAATCAGGATACCTGCTATTAGAAACTGGATTAGCGGAAGTCCTCCAAAGATGCTTCCGAATACGTAGTGTATGAAGTTTGGTATAACTCCAAGTACCGTCTGAAAGGTGCTTAGAAGTCCAGAACCTATGGTCTTAAATAGGTGAACAATGCCAGTCATATCAGACATGTTAAAGATACAATTCACCATTTCTACGAAATGGAAAGGGCAGTTTGTATTAATAAGCGCCTGTATCTCAGCTGAAGACCTTGTGATCTCGAGTTCAAAAGTCTCTCGAGCGGAGGTTAAGGGCACAGACTTCTGTAAAAGCATGGCTTTCATTCTGCCTAGAGTATCAAACCGTATTAAAGAAACATTCAGTGAAGGCCATAACGGCGCCTCCCTGACTGTATGTGTCGGTGGAAACAATACTTGCATACAACAAGTAACCCTGGAGCTCACGGTTACCAGATATGCAATGCCCGGGAGCATTCCACAGCAGCCTTGACTGTTCAGCATCAAGTAACTCCCATTCGAAAGTATCCCAAATGCTGGAGTAATCAATGCAGCTGGGGCACCCCTCAGATGACAGGACAAGTTCGCCACAGAACCATTACAAGCCCCGTGCAGTAGAATGTCCTGACATATGAGCGATCCACTTAAAGCGCTCTCACAGTTTGTACCACTGAGAAACACTTCTCGATCCCCACTCCGGCATCGAAATCTGTATGGCAACTCCCATGATTCCTTAATGTACTCCTTACCCATTTTTTCATATTTGCCTGCCTGCTTTTGTTCAAGGCAATATTGAAACTGAAAAGTAGTGACCGGTAGAGTTATGTGGCCATGGATTAGCCATTCTGTGTGCGGTGATTCTGCCACTGTGAATGGTAATCTATCCAGTTTTTCGATACGCAGCATTGTATATTTTGCTCCCCTTTGTGCCATTTCTATCTGTTTATCTGTTAGATTGTATTCAGAAAACAGAGACGTACTGTTGATGAAACGCCAAGGCACATAGCCTGCACGCAAAGATTGCAGCGTCCAGCTCAACAACATAATAGAACGTAACTGAGATTGCCCGTGTTGTAATATGGCCAAATCTTGTTCTAGAATGTCTATCGCAGAAGATACAATGTTGCCTAAGGAATATATCCTGGAGGTCAATGTTGTTAACCCATTGTCTACCACTGCTAGAGATTTCTCTAAGTTAATACGGTCTATTTCCCGCATTCTTTCTGCGGCCTCTTGTTGGGATATTTTCCAATTTTCATTGTAGGCAGCATAAATGCCAGTATATATGAAACGTTTTTGGCGTGGTTTCCTGGGACCTAGTAAAAAATCCCTAAGATCCATGTCTTTTGTGAGTAAGGATAAGTGTTGTTTCACTTCTGTGAGGGTTGAGGTTTCTAGCCAATTAAGGCACAACTTCCCAACACTGTATGACGTCACTACCCCTGGATGTTGTCTCTGTACATAGCGCGGATCTGGCCTATGGATTGTGAACCCTTCGATTTTACCCATGAATCTTTCCTGACAACCATTGGTGTCTGTGGGCCAAATCAACCATTTCTTCCAATCGGGGTCTGATCTATTGTATTGTATGATGTCACCTAATGTAATCCCTATTTGTGATGTTTCGTTTCCCTCGGTGTTTGATGGAGTCGGCACTCGAGGTGTGTTCAAGTCTTTATTCTTGGCTAGTCCAAGGCAAGACGTCTGTTGCACGGTCTCGTTCAAAAACATAATTTGTTGAGGGATGAGGCATGCTCTAAACAAAGCTTCTGTCCCCTGCACCTGCCATTCTCTAGTACCCCAGACTGATTTTAAGTCTATGGTGTCTTTCCATAAGTCGAAACCTTGTTCAGACAGCTGGGCAATAAAGGCAGCAGAGTAAATCTGTTTGGTGTTTGTCAACCTATTTATCTGTGCTGGTGTTGGTGCGACCTTATAATAATATGAGGCTGGGTCAGACATATTAAACCCTGAAAAATATGGAAACTTCTGTGCAAATGTTTTTGAACTGCCTTTTGGCGGTGTTGGACAATGTTCCCACTGGTGGTATCAATCAATCAATCATATCATTTGTAAAGCGCACTACTCACCCGTGAGGGTCTCAAGGCGCTGGGGTGGGGAATGCTGCTACTGCTCGAAAAGCCAGGTCTTGAGGAGTTTTCTGAAGGTCAGCAGGTCTTGGGTCTGCCGTAGGTGGATGGGGAGGGTGTTCCAGGTCTTGGCGGCGAGGTGGGAGAACGATCTGCCACCGGAGGTCGCTCTTCGGAAGCGGGGGACAGTGGCGAGGGCGAGGTCGGCGGAGCGGAGCTGGCGGGTGGGGGTGTAGAAGCTGAGTCGTCTGTTGAGGTACGTTGGTCCGGTGTTGTGGAGTGCCTTGTGTGCGTGGGTGAGGAGTTTGAAGGTTATCCTCTTCTAGACCGGGAGCCAGTGCAGGTCTCTCAGGTGGGGTGTGATGTGGCTGCGGCGAGGGATGTCGAGGATCAGACGTGCAGAGGCGTTCTGGATGCGTTGGAGCTGTCTCAGGAGTTTGGCAGAGGCTCCTGCGTAGAGGGCGTTTCCGTAGTCCAACCTGCTGCTGACGAGGGCCTGGGTGACCGTTCCTCTCGTTTCAGTGGGGATCCACTTGTAGATCCTGCGGAGCATGCAGAGGGTGTTGAAGCAGGCGGAGGAGACGGCGTTGACCTGTTTAGTCATGGAGAGGGTGGAGTCTAGGATGACCCCTAGGTTGCGTGCGTGGTCGGTTGGTGTTGGGGCGGTTCCCAGTGCGGTCGGCCACCAGGAGTCGTCCCAGGCCGAAGGGGTGGATACGAGGATGAGGACCTCCGTCTTGTCCGAGTTCAGCATCAGTCGGCTGTTCCTCATCCATTCAGCGACGGCCTTCATTCCTTCGTGAAGGTTGGTTTTGGCGGTGTGGGGGTCCTTGGTGAGGGAGAGGATCAGCTGGGTGTCATCGGCGTAGGAGATGATGTTGAGGTCGTGCCGACGGAATGTGAACACATTCCTAGGATTAGCAGATTTATGCAAAAAATTATGACCATAATGCTGATAACAATACATAGGGGCCGATTCCGATCTCGGCCGGTAGGGCTCCGAATCGGATTCGGCTTAACCGGATCCGATTCGGAGCCCTATTTCCCGACCGATTCGTACACGCGTCCGGGCGAGTGAGTACGATGCGAATTCGCCGACCGACTCGTCCGGGCGTCCCGACCGCCTCGTTCCCGGGTCGAACCGCACCGACCGACTCGCTCGGACTCGACTCGCACCGCGCAATGGAGACGTTCCCCGGCCGGGTAAGTATGATGCGCGCCGCGAGCAGTCCGACAGAGCCGCGCACTCCGGCTCGAAAGAGCAGTCGGAGCCGTACTTTGGGGGTCCGTGTCGGACCCCCTGTATGCATAGCCGCGCGAGTCGCACACAGGGGGACCCATGGGTCCCCCTACCTGTGCGTGTACGGCGCGAGTCGCTCGCCGCGTACACGCTGTAGGGGCGCCCTTGTCCGCCTCGCACCCATTGAGTCAATGGGAGCCCGCGTACGCGTTGTGCGACCGGCTCCCATTGACTTCAATGGGAGTCCGACCGACTCGAGTCCGATGGCATACGTGCGCATCGTACTCGTTCGGTCGGGCTGCCACAGTCCGATTCGGTCGGAAATCTCTCCGAGTCCGGCTCGGTCGGAGAGATTTCCAGCCCGAATCGGAATCGGCCCCATAGTCTGATGTGCCTTCCAATGTGTCACTGTTGGAAAACGCAGCAGATTTTTCCAAATCAGACAACATGTTATTAACAGTTTCAAAATCTCAATCATCGGAAAATGTATTTGAGGTAATGATATCACTTAATGATATTTTAAATAAATGTGGAATTTTTAAAATTTCCGTCGGGCCAAATATATCGAAATCAACCTTGTCCCACACTATACCATCAGGTATAGGAACTGCTGTAATGTTCACTGGCGACAAGTCTCTTTGTTCTCGATGAGATGATTGATGTGGTTTTAACATTAAGTTCACTTCTTGGCAGCAGAGCTTTGCCGAATGTATTGTCCACTAATAAGCATGTTAAAAACTATAACTAAGCCTAACCAGAAAAGAATCCCGGAAGTTACCCATAATTCTACCCATGGTGATACCAGGTAAGTCTTTCTAAGAAAGTTCATAAAGTCTTTAACTTGCTGCTTGCATGATTTTTGGGCTGGCGTCGTGTCAGATTCACTTGGATCCAAAGAAAACGTATCAAAGTTTATGAAGTAGCCAGAAGCAGTTCGGTCAATTGTTGGAATTGCATCAGGATTTGTTAAAATCATCTTTTGCTCTTGTCGAGGTATGTTGACGTAGACGTCTGTATTTGGTCGAATAGCAACTTGTGCGTTATTTTGAGTTTCATTTTGAAGTCGAACTTCAGGTTCAAGGGGAACGAGTTCCATGGCATTGTTGCATAGTCCACCATTCCGTACAGGTGACTCTTCGAACGTGATGAGTCTTTCCGTTTGAACTTCTTGCATTGTAGCGAGAGGATGGCGTCTGCTACTTTGGAGTCCACGTGGCCTACTGCTTAGTATCGGCCACATAGTGTGGTTTGATTAGGTCGATTGAGACAAATCTTTTCTCCTTCTTCCCGGCAAGAGGCGGTAGAAGTACAGTCCTTGTTCCTTCAACTGCTGGGACTGGTACAGGCTTTCTGTAGGATGGCCCAAATTCTTTCTTGTCCGCTATCTTCTCTCTGACCAGATCCCCGACTTTTGGGATCCAGACAGGTCTTGCCGTGACTGATTTGACTTCCCCAGTGGCGGTCTGTTTCAGGTGGACGTTACTTTGTTTTGTCCTGGATTCATTTAGTTCCTGCAAAATAGCCAAAAGATCATGCATGTCAAAAGGCTTTTCATCCGCCACTGCGCCTTCACAACCAAGATCAGGTACCCACATTCTTGTCCCAAATAGGACCTCATAAGGAGTGACACCCCCTAGAGAACTTCCTGGCATATTGTTAAGGGCCCGCTGGACCCCATAAAGATGTTTTACCCAACTTTCACCCGTGCCTAATACTCTAGCTGTTAAAGATTGCTTTAAGTCTCGGTTTTTTCCCTCCACGACCGAATTTCCCTCGGGATGGTACGGAGATGAGCACCGCAATGCTACACCCAAACTTCCCAGTGCCTCCTTGTAAGCCCGAGAGCTAAACGCAGGGCCCTGGTCAGAATGTAGTGTGCCAATTGCGTATGTCCCTATGAAGACTCACAAATCTTTTATAACAGTTCGAGCGTCAGCCGAGCGCTGGGGCCACACCCATAGGAATCTTGAGCAGGAGTCCACTGCTACCATTATATATCTTTTAGCCCCATCTCTTTGTAAGGGGCCGCAGTGGTCTAGGTAGACACATGCTAGTGGTTTGTCAGCTATTAACAACGGTGTCTGCGCAGGACGTGTTACGGTGGAACCTTTCATCTGCTGACAGATGTCGCATTTCAAGACATAGTCTTTAGTCTGCTTTGTTAAACCAGGCCACCAGTAGTGTTGTTTCAATAATTAAACAGTCGCCGTAACTCCTGCATGAGCAGAACCTATCCCTTCGTGTGCTGCTAGTATTAAACCTAACCTACGATCCATGTTTGGAATTACTCTATCCCCCACTCCAGGAATCTGAGCAAATGGAATGTTATTTGCATCTAACTTGTAGGAGTACTTGAGTGGAAACTTTTTTGGTAGTGCTTTGCTGTCTTTGCACGAAGCTATCACAGCCACCATAATCTCACCATCTATTCTCATTTTAGAATGAGTGATTGCAGCTACGGAAGCCGTACGTACAGCCCCCTTTGCGGCTTCATCAGCCAATGAATTCCCTTCAACGTGAACACCATCACGCTGATGACTCAGTGTGTGTATCACGTGAGTCCTTGGTAGTTCGGATTTCAACCTCACTACCTGTTCCCATAGCATTTTATGCTTAATTGTGCCACCTTTTGCATCTTTGAACCCGTTTTGAACCCAGTGCTGCAAATATTCATTATATGACTGTACACAGTAAAAGGAATCGCACACAATTAGTGTGGGCAATTCTCGATCCGTATTCACTAGTGCCAGTATTAGGGCTTTTAATTCTGCCAGCTGTGCCGTGCAGTCTCCTAGAGATTGCATTTTCGTGCAACTTGGATGGAACTTTCCATCCCGCATGCGACCTTTAACGATTGCACAGGCTGCGTATATTGTTGCTTACTCCCTATGGCCGGTTGAGCAGATCCGTCAGTGTAAATGATATATTCATACTGATCCAGAGGCATTATTTCATTAGGTAGAGGATATTCTTGTTCGTTTTGCAGGAATGCTTGCGTCTTTACATTTGGATCGTACCTACATTCTACATCTGTTGCAGTGAGAGAATTAGCCCATTGTATCCATCTTGGATGTAAGGCTTTAGCGTTAGGGACGCTTGCTTTAGTTGCAGCCTCTAAGGCTGGAACTGGAGTAACTACTATTATTCGTTTCCCCTGAGCCAGTGCTCTTTCTCTCACTATAGCAGTCTGTACCGCTGTCAGATTCTTTTCAGTGGATGCGAAGCGCATCTCAGCATTTGTGTACAAATGTGACTTGTATGCAATTGGTACTGTTTCACCTCATTATATGTTAGATAGGTGTACCCTGATTGACCTGCGATTATACGGATCACCAGGTTGCGTACCATTGCCCGTGTCTGTAAGTGTTTTGAAGCTATCATGTCAGCTTGTAAGGAACGTAGTGTATCTGTGTGTTCCTGTGTCCAATTTCTGGCTGAGAAATCAGGTTTAATTAAGTCGTAGAAAGGTTTTACTCTTTCTGCGTAATCCAAAATGTATGTTCGACCAAAATTTAGGAATCCCAGTATCGATTGTAAATTTTTCAATGATTTCGGAGGTTGGAGCAGCGCGCATTTTTCTAAAAAAATTGGCTGCCAGGCTCTTTCCTTCACTTGAAAGCTCATATCATAAGAACAGGACACTGAGGTGGGCGATTTTTGATTTTTAAAGTTAAATTTGTAGCCCTCAGATGCAAATCCCAAACTTATGGTATTCACTCTGTTCAAGTGTTCCTCCAGGTCATCGTCCGTCAGATAAATATCATCCACATAGGACAATGCCTCTTCATCCAATTTTTGAAGTAACTCGGTTACTCTGGCAGAAAACAACCCCAGGCTGTTCTTATACCCTTGGGGGAGTCGCAGAAATTGCTGTTGTGACCCTAGCGCTGAGAATGCTGTTAAATATCTGCTTTCAGGCGTTATATTTTGGCAAAAAAATCCATTTGAGATATCAAGTGTTGTTTTGTATTTTTTCTGCACAATGTTATTCATTAATGCGGCACTGTGTGCATTCTGGACTGCAAATGTCTTAGTGCAAGTGTTTAAGTGTCTGTAATCTTAATCTAGACAATATGTATTGTCAGGTTTCATGACAGGAAACAAAGGATTGTTCATTTGAGGAGTTGCAAGTTTCAATCATCCCTTGGTATTCAAGTTGATCTAAGATCTCCCTGACCTGTTTTTAGCTTCTTGCTTTATTGGATACTGCCTCTGTGCAGTTGGAGTATTTTTTAAAGGAATCATGTGGTGGGTTGAATCTTCATCCCATCCAACATGGTTCTTATATAATGCTGGAGCTTGGGCTACCGCCCACTCCTGCGCATATGTGTGTCGCAAATGCCTGGGAATATCATCTGAGAATGCCGGCATAATTACCGTTTCTCCTTTAGGACAGTCCATGACGAATGCTGGCGGCCAATCTTGTTCAGCTAATGAAATGTCATAGCCAAATGTTAGGTTCTCCCAAAAGAGACCTCTCACTTTCCTTCTTTTGTCCCCCTCCATTTGGAGCGTTATTTCATATACTTTATGTGGGACACTTACTCTAGTATCAGGTGTTTCCACCGTGATGTAATCAGTCAAGTCCGCTGTCACCAGAAATTCCATCAGGTTCTGGCGAAATATTGTTATTTCTGCCGCACTGTCTAGCATCGTCAGAGCCAATTCCCCGTTCAGTAGTCGAGTCCTCAGAATTCTGGGCATGTCTGATCTTTAGACCTGCAACTTTCTTCTTTTTGAACTGTGGCTTTTGCTTTGGCTTCTCTTCTTTTTTAGAAGTGTATTCTTGAGCGTGCTACTTGTCTCTGGACTTTGTACACTCTTCTTGTCTTTCTGACCGTCCTTCCCTCTCTGAGTTTTTCGATGAACCCTGAAAGGAACGAGAGGAACGTGTGTCAGTATCCTGATACCTGTCAGGTTTCCTAATATTATCCCTATTCCTAAGGTTATACCTCTTTTCAGAGGGCTCCTGTGGAGGAGATCTACCTCGGGATTGAGATCTGTTTCCTTTAAAGTTTTGTTGTTTTTTATTATCCCACTTCTTTTTAGAAGAAGCGGGTGTCTGCTTGGAAGTGTCCATTTCAGGACTGCCCATCAGTTGTGGTTTTAAAGCTTTCCCACCCAAACTGTCTCTGCCTAATTCTGCATATGCAGTTTCAATTATTTTGGGTAGTTTGTGTTGTTGATCTAACAGACTGTATTCCCTTAGGCGTTGGCGGATTGCCACTGAAGCTACTTCCCCTTTAATATTAGCTAGTATTATGGATGATACCTGGTCATAGTTACCTAGTAACTTCATTCCTAAGTTCAGAGCAGGTTCTGCTCCGTACTCGTTTTGTATTTGTCTTAATACGTCTGGTACCACGGTTAATGAAGGAATACCATGAGTCCTGGTATAAATGGCAGCAAAGACTGTACCCCAAGTGGTACAATCCTCTACTTGTGGTGTTATCCCCATGGGCAAGCAGATTGTTAGCATTCTGTGTTTTTCATACGGGGTAGTATTCGGGAATACTGCCTCTAGCTGCGTTATTTTCTGAGCTACCCAGAATGGCATTTGTTCACGTTTAGAGGGCATTTTGCCCATCACCGCGTGTAATGTTTGTGGTGTGATTTTAGTTGCTGTACCCTGAGATTGAGTTCCATTTGTTGCTACTGTTGCTGGTTGGACTGTGAAAGTCCTCATGTCGAACTGCGTCATGTTTCTATAGATTTTAACTAAATCTTTGTGTTGTATGAGTAAGTCTGCCTGTGGCATTGTGTCAATGTCAGGATGTGGTGTGTAGGCCGCTAATATCGGCCATGTTGCCCCTTCTCCTCCGAGCGGGCCTAATCTTACTCTTCTTCTTCTTATGTGAGGTAGGGCGCCTTTAAACCAGTATAAGTGTTCCTGGTATGTGAGTGGAACCTCTATTTCCTCGAACGGACCATATTCCACTGGTGCATCTCCTTCTGTGTAAGAGTGAAATGTCTGTGATTTGCATCTGCTGCTGGGAATGTAACCCACGAATAAAATACCTCTGTTTTGTTTGATTCGTGTGCCTCAATCACGAAAGCTACTAAGCCACCCCTAGCTGATAAACCATTTTCTAACAGTTTCAGGGTGATTGTATGTCTGAATGTTTCTGCAATCGGAATTGCATCTGTATCCTCTTCTCCTGTTGAGAGCTGTAGATTTACTCTTATGTCATCTCTTGTCTCAGTCATTTTGTAAAGAAGAAGTTTGATCAAGGGAACCAAGATAAGGTTTTTATGCACAATTTTAGGAATACTGTGTCCTTCAAGCTTGATTAACCAACAGCTAATAAATAGGATTTTTCGCCTACTCAGCTGTGGCGGAGTTTGTGCCCCCAAATAATAGTCAAAACAACAAAAGAGTTTGCCTTCTCAGGAGAGTTTGTGCCCACCCACTCCAGACGTCTCTGGTGTTTTGTGAGTAGGGGTCTCTGAGAATAGCACGACTGAACTACTCAGATTATACTGTTAAATAAGTACCCAACCAACGTTGGCGGCGCCATGTCGTGTAGTTCCTATATATCCTATACAGGACCTGCGCGTTCAGATAACAAACTGTGGGTTTGGTGGCAGACTGGTTCCGAGCACCCCCACCGGATACGTTAGCCTATTTGCATTAGCTATCTCACAGTGCCACTAGAATCTACTCTTATCAGAGAGAGAATGGTTTCTGGCTACCTCAGAACATGACAACCCTGATCCCCCAGGATCGTGGAAACAATATACTACTTTTCGCTCAGTCACTCGTGCTCACCAGGGGGCCTATTAGGATGGCGGGCGGACTTTTGTCCGCCCGCCATCCTTGCAGAGCTGGGACCGTCCGCCATAGGTGCGCCGGTCCCGCCCGCCCTATTAGGATGCGCCCGCCACACTGGTGGGCGCATCCTGGTACTTTAACATTGCGGACGGTGTTGCTGGCTGCAGCACCGTACGCAATGTTAAAATTCCAAGTTGTGCATTGCCATGCACAACTTGGCAGGCACCGCGCAGTGCCTGCCACCTTGTGCATGGCAATGTCAGGGGGTACCGTAGGTACCCCCTCCCAGTGCAGCCCCCCACCCCCCGTGGGCCTGCAATGGGCCCCCAAAGTCATTTCCCGCATGACTTTCCATGGCAGAGTCTCTGCCATGGAAAGGCATACCCGCCGCAACCATCATAATATGGATGGCGGTGCCTGCAAGGCACCGCCACCATATTGTGGGCTTTTTCCGCCCGGCCGGCAATCGTGACGATTGCCGACTGGCGGAAAAGCGGCGGACGGACTTTCCGTCCGCCGCGTTACCCTCCGCCATTGTAATCCGGCGGTGAGTAAATCTCATTGCGATGGCGATCCGCCCGCCATCGTAATGAGCCCCTTAGTTTGTCTCAGAGATACACAGAATAAACAGTCTAGGCGTTTCAATAAGGATTTATTGAACAGTTGTTATTCTAGTGTAGAATGGTAATCTTACAGAAATCATGAATACATACAAGTATATAAAACACATGATAAAAAGGTGCGTACTCCTACGATGCCTCCCTAACTAGATGTACCTAAATGTACCTAGCATCTGTGTAGTGTTATGCCAAGAATCCCTCTAGGATCTAGTCAACTCCCATTACCTGAGAGTTAGAGAATGTGGGACCCCGTCATGGTCTCGAGTTGGACACCCCGCGAGGGATGTTAGACCACTGCTAGCTGGAGCATCTCCATGCAGGAACCTCAGCGTCTCTGGTCAGTGTGTCAGCCGGGAAGTCACGGTCTCCTCGTCTGTCTAAGCAAGACATGATGTATATATACCCACAGGTCTCCCCAGGGGTCCTACCTTGCTGTGTTACTGTGTCGGCCTAAAGGATGACATTGGGCTTGAACTTTAACATAGATATTATACAGGAGATGTTCGTCCTGCTGTGAGTCCTGCTGTGCTTCCAAGAAGCCTCATGCATAATGTATGAGTTTCGAACCAGGGAAAAACCCGCGTTCTGAATGCAGTGTTGTATCTAGGTAAAAGGTCAGTCCCTATGAACCGTTATGTATGTAATGTAGGGAAGGATATAGGTGAAAAGTTGCAGTGTTACCTGCGCCTATATAGGGTACCTATATGGAATTTAACAGCGGTGTTTGAAATTCACAAAGTGGCAGTTCTTTGTAAGCGCTGTGGCAAAGTTGGGCTGTGTTTTAAGTCGCGGTTGATGTGTCACGCACTTGGTGAGCGGGGACCACGGCTTTGGTGCAGGCAGTGGCAATGCGCCGATTTCGCAGGGATGTGCAGGTTCCAAAATAACGCTTTGGAGTCGATGCATTAGTTTCGTGGTTGTAGCACCAAAACTCACTTCCAAGGACCCAGGACTGGGTTTGGCACCACTTGGCAGAGCAGAACTCACAGCAGAGGAGCCCAGGTGCTGGTAACAAGATGAAGGTGAAGTCTTTGTTGTCCCTGAGACTTCAGCAACAGGAGGCAATCTCAAACAAGCCCTTGGAAAAACTTTAAATGCAGGATGTAAAGTCCAGTCTTCTCACTCTCAGGCAAGAAGCAGCAGGCAAACCCAGCAAAGCAAACAGCAAAGTGGCAGTCCCTCCTGGCAGCATAACAGCTCTTCTTCCTGGCAGAATGTCCTCAGGCCAGAAGTCTTCTAAGTATATGGCATCAGAGGTCCAGTACTTATACCCATTTTAGCCTTTGAAGTAGGGAGACTTCAAACAAAGGTCTTTGTAGTTCACAGAACCCTGCCCTTCCTGGCCCTGGCTCCAGACACGCCACAGGGTGGTATGCAGCTCTTTGTGTGTGGACAGGCACAGCCCTATTCAGATGCAAGTGCCAGCTCCACCCACCACTCTAGCTCAGAAAGGCTCATCAGCCTGGTGATGGGCCATCAGGATATGCAGGGCACACCTCAGCTCCCTTTGTATGTGACTGTCTTGAGTGAAGTCACAAAGCCCAGCTGTCATCCAACCCAGACGTGTATTCTAGGGACAGGCAGATGCACAGAATGGTTAAAGTAAGAAAATGCCAACTTTCGAAAAGTGGCATTTTCAGACCTGCAATTTAAAAATCAACTTCACAAAAAGATGAGTTTTTAAATTGTGAGTCGAGAGACACCAAACTTCAGGCTTCTATCTGCTCCCAATTGGAAGATACACGTGTAAAGTGTTACAAGGCAGCTCCAATGCTAACCTATGGGAGAGACAGGCGTTGCTGTAGTGAAAAACGAATTTAGCAGACTTTCACTACCAGGATATGTAAAACTCAAAAATACATGTCCTAACTTTTCAGTACACTGCACCCTGCCGATGGGGTTAACTAGGGCCTAGCTTAGTTGTGCCTTTCATCTAATAAAAGGGAAGATTTGTGCTTGGCAAGTAGGTGAACTTGGCAGGTCCAAATGGCAGTTTAAAACTGCACACATAGGACCTGCAGTGGCAAGCCTGAGACAGGTTTGAAGGGCTACTCATGTTGGTGGCACAAGCAGTGTTACAGGTCCAATAGTAGCATTTGATTTTCAGGCCCCAGGCACACACAGTGCACTGTACTAGGGACTTAATAGTAAATAAAATATGGCAATCATGGAGAAGCCAAATGCCATTACATTTTAGACACAGAGCACATGCACTTTAGCACTGATCAGCAATGGTAAAGTGCCCAGAGTCCTAAAACCAGCAAAAACGAAATTCAGCACACAGTCAAAAACAGGTGGTCAGAAGCAAAAAGACAGGAGAAACCATGTCAAAAGATGCCAGGTCTAACACTTACATAATTTCAGGAATTTCACATTACGCTTGTTAGACAAAGTTCCCAAAATTTTGCCATTACGCCTCTTTGCTTGATTATGTACCATACGCTAAAACAATTTACAAGGAAATGAACCATTTACAGTAAACATTTACCACAAATGCACAGGAACAACAGAACATAAGTAGCTATTGTTTGCAGTGCTTTTGTTTTAGATGCATCCTTGCATCAAAAATTGATGCAAGGATGCGCTTTGTGCTAAAATAAAGCGCAAAACGACAAATTTGCATTTAGTTTAAATCTGCATAATTTTGCTGAAGTTTTACGTAATTACGCAAATTTCACACACCTCTAACCACCTAGGTTTGATGTGATAATGAATGCGACATTAGCAATTTAAAATGAGACACTCTGGGGAGGGTTGTGGAAGCCAGTAGGAGAGGATAGAGAGTTTCATATTTGTAAAGTTCTCCCACATGCATTTCTATGCAAGCACTCAACGGAGTTGAAAAATACACCCAAACAGCCCATAGCATTAAGTGCGAAATGAGTACTTCACTTGTTTGTTCCAAGATATGACTGACAAAATTTCAATGCAAAGGCTGAGAGAGACTGGGCAAAGAAATACCATGGTTAAAAGCCCTCTCTGTGTACATTGTCAGCAATAGGTCTTTTTTACAGCCCTCAAAACCCAGACCTAAAAAAAACAGACTATCTGTAAAAAAAAACACAAGAAAAACAACGCACCACAAAAATGGTTGCATATAAAAGGGAATCTAACTACAAAACTCAGTTATAAGTATAAAACACTGTATGGGTGCAATCGATACTAGATATCAAAATAATAGTTGTATCTAAAAAGTGGCTCAGTTATTCATCTGGACTCCAGCTGGAAGGTCTTGTAGTGATAAAAAATATGAAGCAAAAACATGATGCCTGATTTCGAGTTTGGCAGATGGGATACTCCATCACAAACATGATAGAAATCTCATCTGTCGTATTACAAGTGATTTATATCTATAGCACCTGTAATATGTCAGAGGTTTAAATGTAAATGAAAATGTCCTGAAGCACACCTTGTGTATTTAACCTTACTCTCGGAATGTCCTCTTTTTTTCAAATTTTGCGAGCAGCACTTGTGAACGGTGCGCCGTTCCTTTCGCACCGGGGCATAATTTCTTGAAAGGTGGTGGCCCGCTATGATTGTAGGTCACACGCGGGTTGCACAGCGTATGCACATTGGTATTATCAAATTAATACTCATCCACCATAGTAGTCCGATTTTTATCATATTTATTTCCGTACTTTTTAACATATTTAATCCATTTTGTTGAAACATCACGTCAAAAGATATGAAATTCGTAGCATTTTTGGTTTTTAATTCAATGTATTGCCCATCCAGGCCTATCCATGAATATGTGTCGAATTTCCAAACATCCACCAGATTCGGTACATTTCCTTTACTCAATGCATTTCGGTTTAAAAAAACCTTCCTCAGGAGTATCTATAAATTGTAAAGATGTATATATTACAATGACGTGACATGTAAACCCCACGAAAACTTAAAATCATGTTTGTTTAAATTATCTGTCTCCATAACAAACCAATTATTAAACATCCCAATTAATCACAAATCCATCACCCCCTACGTGACTCCCAATTTCAACTAAAAAAATGCAGTGCATTACGTATAACCTCCTGTCTTACTCCCCAAATTCTCCCCTTCGTCATAATCTTAAAAACCATGTGCTTTTAACCCACTCCCTTCATCAACGACCCCTCAAAAACACCTCAAAAACAATCCCTCATAAATTTAAACTTAAAACCTTCTGTGCCCAACTCAGCCAACCTCCCGTTCCACTCCATACCTTCCCTTTATCTGGTTTAAACACCTTTACTAGAGGTTTAAATGTGCCTACTGCAAAACACATTGTGTTACTTGCAGATCACAGACTTATATTTTATCCCGATAGGTAAGTGGGTTCCTGATTTTATCACAGAGATTGTTGGACCTGGCACTTTCTACAGGGTAATCCCCAGACTTTTGGCCTTTCTACTTCTATAATTGCTATATTTGTTCTTGTTGGCCTTAAGACTCTTTGCACTTTACCAGTGCTAAAGTGCTTGTGCTCTCTCCCTAATACATGTTAGATTGGCTTATACCCAATTGGCATATTTAGTTTACCTGCAGGTCTCTTGTAAAGTAGCAATACATGTGCCCCAGGCTTGTAAATTAAATGCTTCTAGTGGGCCTGCACCACTGGTTGTGCACCTACCTAAGTAGCACTTTAAACATGTCTCAGGCCTGCCATTGCAGAGCATGTGTGTCAAGTTTAAACTGCAATTTCGACCTAGCAAAGTAAACCTTTTGCCAAGCTCAAACCTTCCTTTTTTAATACAAATAAGCCACCTCTATGGAAGGCGATGGACAGCCCAGAGGGCAGGGTGCAATGTATTTAAAAAGTAGAACATGTACTTTTAAGTTTTACATGTCCTGGTAGTGAAACACACTTACATTCATTTTCATTATTGCCAGGCCTATCTCTCCCATAGGATAACATTGGATTTGCCTTAATACACCTTATATGTGTAATTTCCAAATGGGAAGAGATAACCAGTTCATTTTTGGTGTCTCTGGAATGACAATTTTAAATCTTAACCTATGGTGAAGTTGGATTTTAAATTGTAATTCTTAAAATGGCACTTTTAGAAAATTGGCATTTTCTTACCCTAGCCATTTAGTGCCTGTAGCAAGTTTCTAGTCACATGACTGGATGTAGCTGACAGTTGGGCTTTGTGTATTCCTCCTAGACAGCCACACACAATAGGGAGCTTAGGTGGGCCTGGATGGACCATCACTGGCAGGATGGAAGAAAGGAGCTGGGCACAGCGCCACTTACACCTGAATAGGCTGTGTCCTGCCTCCATGCAAAGGGCTGCATACCCACAGTAGTGAGTCTGGAACCAGAACAGGGAAGACAGGATGCATTGGGACCTTAAAGGGAAACCTCTAGAAGTTTCTCCCCACTTATAAGTCACAACGCTGTATAAATGCTGGACCTCAGACAATAACTCTTCAGTACACTTCTGGATCTGTGGATATTCTGCCAGGAAGGACTGCTGTGCTGCTACAAGGACTGCCACTCTGCTGGACTGCTGCCCTACTGTGATGACGTACTGCCTGCTGGTCTCTTGCCTGGAGAAGAAGAACTTGACCTGCAACTTCACCTTGAACGCAGGACCCCAGAGTGATTCAAAGGGCTAGTCTCCTGGCCTCCTGATCTAAGCCTCAGGGACATAAAAGACTGCCCAACCAGCTCCTGGACCCAGCTGCAGCGAGTTCTGACCCCCTAAGTAGTGGATCTCAGTCCTGGACCATTGGTGTGGCTCACAGGCTCTCAAATCAAGCTTTTGGGCTCTTCGCGACCGTGAACAGGCTCATTTGCATGGAGACTGCACAACTCGCACTGAAATCCAGCATGAGCCGCCGCCAGCCCGCCTCTTTGCACAGAAGCATAGACCGCCCACGGGGGACCGCCAACGTGAAGCACCAGGCCCCCCATCTGCGACGCCCGGTGTGCTCTTTGTGCCGCGGCGACAACCGCCCACAACATTCTTCTTGCGCTCCCCAAACCCTCACCAGCATGAATGGGACTCTAAGCACCAAACCTTTTTTTTCCCAAATCTTTTTATTGACAATCTCAGTAAAAAGAGCACTGTTAAATACCTGAACATCATGTACATAGACACTTTAAAGCCTCCCATCTACCCCCCTCAATGCAATCCACTGCACTTCTCAGTGGTTCTGTCGGGGCTAGCTGCTCACCCAAAGCGACAGTGGCTGGAACGCCGCATATATTACCTCTATATTCATTCAACTGTCTCCAATTTTTAACCCATTTTTGGGGGCAACTTCGACTTTCATAGACCATCCTTTCAGCCAACATGCACCAGTCCACATCAAGTTTCCAGTCTTCCAGTTTTGGCACCTGTTCCGCTCTCCACATTTTAGCTATATTTCATTCGACTACAGCCAACCCCAGCGTTAACCATATACGTTCCATGCAGAGCAAATCTGTTTCCCCCCAAACATTTAGGAGACAACACTTCGCTGCCGGGGCAAGGGAGGACCGGCATACTTTACTTAGACAGTCAACTACCATCACCCAGAAGCCCTGCAGTATTGGGCAATCCTAAACCATGTGGTAAAAGGTGCCAGTGTGGTCACATCCTCGCCTGTAGTTGACACTAGGTGCCTTACCCATCTTAAACAGCATGGTTAGGGAGTAATAGGAGTTGTGGAGGGTTTTTAATTGTACTAGGCAGAAACCTGAACGTATGGCCACCTCTCTAGGGGATGCCATGGCTTTCTCCCATTAGTCATCCTCGAGTCCCCCCAGATTGTGTACCCAGGGTTCTCTTAAATGTGTCAGGGCATCAGGTGTATTCTGGAGTAACTTCTTGTATGTCAGAGATGTGGCTTTGCGTGGCATATATTCCTTAGCACCAACCTTGAGTAGGTAAACCTTCTACAGGGGGACTAATGTGGGACTGTATCCTACCTTCCATCGTGGTGGGCCTGAACTTTTGACTTTGACCCGATCCAGCACGATCAGATAGCCGAAGTTGGTGCATTTTGCTTTTAGGCGCTACTTTTTACTTTATTTTTCAATAATTCTTAACTAGTGATTGGATTTTTGTTGTTTTGGTCCCGTTTTATGTATTAGATTTTGTTCTTCTTAGAAATGGGGGTCTCTAGTTGGCAGAGGTAGGTACCTTTGTCCAAATAGGGACCCTTGCTTCTAGTCAGGGTAAGGGGGATACACTTCAAAAATAACCCCTTGGTAGCTTGGCACGAGCAGACAGGCTTATCTCAGAGGCAGTGTGTAAAGCATTTGTGAACACATACAGTAATACAGTGAAAACACTACAAATGGACACCACACCAGTTTAGGAAAACAAGTAATCTTTATCTAAACCCAAAACAAGAACAAATGACAAAAATCCTCAATACAGTATTAAAAATATCCTTAAAAATAGGTTGTTCACTTAAATCAAGTTCCTAGCAACAAATAACTCCACCTGGAGTTATCACGACGTCGTCACAGATAGAAATCCCAAAGTACGGCGCCGACCGCGAGGTGCGCGGCGTTGGGTGCGGAGTCAAACAGACCCCCAAAGAACAGTACCTTGGAACCGTTGAAAACAACGGCGTTGCACGGCTTCGCACGGCGTCGGGGAGGTGATGCTTCGTCGGCGTAGAGCGGCGCCTGTTCCTTACGACCCAGGGGAGGTGAAGCCTCAGTTCCTTACTGCGGTGCAGGGGAGGCGAGACGTCTGTTCCTTACTGTGTCGGGGAGGTGACGTCACAGCGGCGGCAAGGCCTCTGTTCCTTACGACGGTGCGGTGTTGATGGATTCGGTAGTCACCCATGTCGAGGATCGGCTCCGCGTTGAGGAAGCCCCGGCGTCGGAGTCGATGCGGCACAGTGTCAGCAGGCGTCGGGCCTACGGTGCAAGTCGAACTTTGCACGAGCGGTGCCCATGGCTTCGTTACAGGTTACGGCGTCGCTCGCCGGCGTCGGTGTTGCAATTTCCTTCTGTGGCAGCTGAAACAGCAGTTCCAGATGCAGAAAAACAGAAGAAATGAAGTCTTTGTGTCCCTGAGACTTCAAAAACAGGAGGCAAGCTCAACTTCAAGCCCTTGGAGATCTTCTTCCTCAAGTAGATGGCAAAGCAAACAGCAAAGTCCTTTTTCTCCTTTTCCTTGGCAGCAAGCAGCCACTGCAGGCCAACCCCAGACAACAAACAGCACAGGGGCAGTAATCTTCCTCAGCTTCTCCGGCTCTTCTCCTTGGCAAACGGTTTCTCTTGATTCCCAGAAGTGATCTAAAAGTCTGGGGTCTGGGCCTCTCTTTTTATCCACAAAAATCCTTTGTTCTCTGAAGGCAGTGAGAGTGTCTGTACCGAGCCTAAGCCAGTTCTGTCCTCACTGGTGCAGCTTCCTGGCAGGAGGTGGAGACAGCATTGTTGAAGGCCGACCAGGCCCATTCAGGTGAAAAGGAAATCTCCTCCCCCTACTCTAAATGCAGCCCAGGTCCATTCAGCCCAGCCCTGACTCATCAGACTTCTGGAGCCACAGCCCTTCTCCAGCCCCTGTCATCCAAAAGCCAGACATGCAATACACAACCTAGCAGAGGCACACTGGATGGTTAGGCAAGAAAATACCCACTTTCTAAAAGTGGTATTTTCAAACACAGAATGTTAAAATCACCCTCACTAAAAGATGCATTTTAACATTCTGAGTTCAGGCAAACTAAACTTTATTTTCCTATCTTATTCCCAGGGTCAGTTATGTTTATAAGATGTTATAAACAAACTCCCCATTCTGGCCTATGGGAACAGACAGCCTTGCAATAGTGAAAAACTAAATTGGCAGTATTTCACTATCAGGACATGCCACACACATCAGGGCATGCCCTACCTTTCACATACAATGCACCCTGCCCACGGGGGTACCTTGGGCCTACCTTAGGGGTGACTAACATGTAGAAAAGGGAAGGTTTAGGGACTGGCAAGTGTGTGCACTTGCCAAGTCGACATGGCAGACCCAGACTGCACACAGGCACTGCAATGGCAGGCCTGATTCACATTTTACAAGCTGCTTCTGTGGGTGGCACAATCAGTGCTGCAAGCCCACAAGCAGCATTTGATTTACAGGCCATGGGCACACATAGTACACTGTACTAGGGTCTGACAAGTAAATCAAACAAGCCAATCATGGAATCACTAATCCATAACAAATAATTCACAAAGGGAGCAATTGCACTTTGGCACTGAACAGCAGTGGCAAAATGCCCAAAGCATCTGGACCAGCAAAAAAAATGGAGTCCAACACACAGCAAAACACAGGAGGTAAAGGCAAAAAAATGGAAGGGAGACCCACGCCAATGGTGCCAGGTCTAACACGTGTCCCCTCCAGCTGAAATGTGGGGAGAACTACCCACCCTCTTGGCAGTTCTCTTCACTAAGGCGGAAAAATCTGGACAGACCAGCAGCATTGGCGTGTTCTGTACCAGGGCGGTGTTCCACTGTGAAGTCCATCCCCTGTAGGGAAATGGACCACCTCAACAGCTTTGAATTCTCACCCCACATTTGCATCAACCATCTGAGGGGCCTGTGGTCTGTCTGAACCCGGAAGTGAGACCCAAACAAGTATGGTCTCAGCTTCTTCAGTGCCCAGACCACAGCAAATGTTGCACGCTCAATCGCACTCCACCTCTGTTCCCGTGGAAGTAACCTCCTACTAATGAAGGCTACAGGTTGGTCTAGGCCCTCCTCATTCAGCTGTGAGAGCACTGCTCCCACACCATGCTCTGAAGCATCTGTCTGCACAATGAATTCCCTTGAGAAGTTGGGCGCCTGAAGCACGGGCGCTGTGCACATGGCAGATTTCATGTCATCAAAAGCCTTCTGGCAGGCGTCAGTCCAGTTCACCTTCCTGGGCTGCTTCCTGGAAGTCAGCTCTGTCAAGGGGGCAACAATGGAGCCATAACCCTTGACGAATCTCCTTTAATACCCGGTGAGTCCTAAAAAGGCTCTCACCTCTGTCTGGGTCTTGGGGGGGCTCCCAAGCCACAATGGTATCAATCTTGGGCTGTAGGGGCGCCACCTGGCCGCTCCCCACCTGGTGTCCCAAGTACACCACAGAACCCTGCCCGATCTGGCACTTACTCGCCTTGATCGTGAGGCCTGCCCTCTGCAGAGCCTTCAACACTTCCCAGAGGTGGTGCAGATGTTCCTCCCAAGTGGCACTGAACACTGCGATGTCATCCAGTTAGGCTGCACTGAAATCCTCCAGTCCAGCCAGCACCTTTTTGACCAACCTCTGAAAGGTGGCAGGGGCATTCTTCAACCCAAAGGGCATCACCCGGAATTGGTAGTGCCCCTCTGGTGTTGAGAATGCTGATCTCTCCTTTGCCCCATCAGTTAAGGCAATTTGCCAGTACCCAGACGTCAAGTCAAACGTGCTGAGGTAACGGGCAGCTCCCAACCGATCGATGAGCTCATCAGCTCTGGGGATGGGGTGCGCATCAGTCCTGGTGACTGAATTGAGCCCTCGGTAGTCCACACAGAACCGGAGTTCTGGTGTGGCACCGGGTGCGGCAGCCTTTGGGACCAAGACCACTGGGCTGGCCCAAGGGCTGTTTGAGAGCTCAATCACCCCTAGCTCTAGCATCTTGGAGACCTCCTCCTTGATGCAAGCCTTGACCCTGTCAGTCACTCTGTAAATGTTGTGCTTTACAGGAGGACTGTCCCCAGTGTCAACATCATGGACACACCACTGAGTGACACCAGGGGCCAGGGAGAACACAGCAGCAAACTGTCCCACCAGTTGGCGACAGTTGAATCTCTCAACCAGCCCATTACCTTGGGGGTGGTAAGGAGTGGTGAACTTGTATGTAACACCACACTCCTGCCACAGGGACTTCATATATTTCGATATGAAGTTGGTACCACGCCATGGTCCCAATCCCAGATATACCAATTGTTTCACCCCACCGCCCTGCCTCTGCGCCCATCGCAGATATGCCTTGCCCTGGCACATCGTTGTTACAGAAGGAGCCTATACCTCACTAGGAATACAATCCCTTATGCCCCGTCGTTGCCACTTCTAGGAATGCCATGGGGCAAGGCGAGCATTACCATTGGGGCGCTGGTGTACTGGCATGCGGCGGACATGCATACGCTGGGTGATCTTTACACCGAGGGCGCCCTGATACCTTTCGAAGGTCTAGCAGAAGAATATAATTTACCCACAGGTCAATTCTTACTATATAATTCTATCTTGCGATCACTCACTGCAGCATGGGGCGACATTAACACCGAACCAGAGACACACCTACTATTGCAATATTTACATGTTATGGGTAACGGGTCCCACATCGTCCACTAGCTGGCGGAAGCACTACTTATACACACCACACAACCTCTGACGTCCCTCCGCTCTAAATGGGAAGAAGACAGAGGTAACCCATGGACAGACCGCGAATTGGCCATGATATTAGCCACCCCCACGGAATTCCGATTCAGGCTTATACAGACATATATTGTACATAGAGCATATCTTTCTCCAGATAAAATAAATACATACTTTCATATGACTACATCAGCTTGCCCCGCTGTCTACAGGTGAATGCAGACTTTCTTCACATGCTGTGGTCCTGTACCTCCTTGCATACATACTGGAGGGAGGTTTACGTGGCACTTGCAGCATGCACTGAAAGGACATTGGCACAAACATGGAAGGTGTGCGTATTGGGTTCTTACCCCACACCAAAGAAACATAGGGTTACGTCTAGGTTCATTGACCTGGGCCTTATTGTAGCTAAAAGGCTAGTCACTAAAAGATGGAAACATGCCGACCCTCCCGCAGTGGCCAGTTGGAGAAACTCACTTTTAGTATGGGCACGGGCGGAAAGTACGTCATTACACAGGGAGGAAATAGCAGGACTACGTAAATACCCTATCGCCCAGTTATGGGACGCTATACTTGTAGACTTGACACGCACAGATGGAGAAGAGGGGAATAGCCCTTCACAAGAGGTAAGAGGACGAGACACAGATGCTGGATCCCAGGCACATGCCTCCCCTGGATTGAATGAAACCGAGGTCTGATGTGGTGGGGGCGGTCATGCCTGGGACATACACGAGTCAGGGAGGGGAAGACATAACCACTAATTCCTTCCATCACCGGGAGGACAGGGTGATACATCTAAAACAGACGACTGTGATGGTGACACGTTTCCCCTACATATCCTAACCAGGGCGTGACGATAAGACGATAGTTCTCTTTGTTTGTTTTTATGTTTGATTGTAGAATTATAAATAGTATCTGATTTTGCCTCAATTTGATACCGTACTGAATAACCAGGTACAGACATTGATGTGTACAGTTGAGAACAGATGAATATTCTTCTTACATCCGTCTGGACCCTAAAGGGTAGTCCTTCTGATAGTTGATACATATGTAACACAACAAGAATGCAATCTGTGGTCAGTCACCTGCTGTATGGACTTAATGTTTATCACAGTTTGCAAATATTCTGGCAAAACCTGCCAACCCTTACGGCACCTGTAATGACTATTTGTTCACTGTCTCACCCAAGCTCTCTCCCCTGCCTGTCTCACCTCTCCCTCCCCCCTTCCTTCCCTTTCCCCACTTTCTTCTTCTACTGTAACCTGTTTGTTTGACAAAATGCAAATAAAGATATTTAAACAATGAAGTTGGTACCACGGTCGGACACCACCTCTCTGGGGAACCCCACGCGGGAGAAAATCCCCATTAACGCATGACCCACCACGGGGGCCGTCACAGTTCGGAGAGGGATGGCTTCCGGTTACCGGGTGGCATGGTCCACCAAGACCAGGATGAACCTGTTGCCCATGGCTGTCTTGGGATCTAGAGGCCCCACAATGTCAATACCCACCCTCTCAAAGGGGGTGCTGACCACAGGGAAAGGCTGGAGAGGAGCCTTACACTTCCTCCCACTCTTGCCACTTGCCTGGCAAGTCTGACAAGTCCTACAGTGAGTGTCAGAACTCTTACGCATTTGGGGTCAGTAAAAGTGGGTGACAAGCCTTTGAAAGGTCTTGTCTTGCCCCAAATGTCCTGCAAAAGGCACATCATGAGCCAGACCCAGTAGGAAGGCTCTGAAGCGCTGGGGTACCACCAGCACATGGGCTGACCCAGGCTCAGCAACCTTAGGCTCGCTATACAGGAGACCATTCTCCCAGTATATCCAATGTGATCCAGACTGATCACCTGCTGCCTGGTTTGCAGCCTGCTGCCGCAAACCCACAAGAGAAGGGCACTTCTGCTGCTCCTGGCAGAATTCCTCCCTGGAGGGGCTTCCTTCCTGCTGCCAATGGGTCAGCTCAGGCAGGTCCCCCAGTTCAGCCAGTTGTTCCCCTGAAGGTTCCAGGGCATCCCCCTCAAGGTCTGCCTCCTCCTGGACCGTGGGAACTTCGGAGGCCGGTTTCCCGCGCCCCCTGCCTCCTCTCTTTCTGGCAGGCACCTGGGCCACTCTTTCAGGCTCCAGGTCCTCTTGAATGCCCTTACCGGCTGCCATAGACCGAGTGGTCACACACGCCCACTCAGGCAGACCCAACATCTCTAAATGAGACCTCCGCTCCACCTTCGCCCAAGGTGAGCTCTCCAAATCATTGCCTAGCAGACAGTCAACAGGCATGGCTGGCCTCACAGCTACTTGCAAGGTACCGGAAACCCCCCCCCCACCCAAAGGGAACCTATGCCACTTTGCAGAGGCACTCTGAATTGTCAGCGGCAACTACTGGGTAGAATGCGTTGGGGACCACCTGCTCTTCAGACACCAGCCGACAACTGACAGCTGTCACACTGGCTCCGATGTCTCTCAGAGCCTCCACACTATGGCCATTGATGGTCACCCACTGCCTGTACTTTTTAGTGTTATCAGGCAGATGAGCTCTTGGGACCATCTCACTGTCTCCTAAAGAGACCAGGGGCATCTCTGTGGGACCCCACCCATCTTGGGCACCCGACTCCTCCCCCAAAGCTACACTAGCCAACTGCCGGGGTGGTGCACCAGTGGGTGCGGTGTTAACATTTTGGGACACTTAGGATCCCATTGGAAGTGGCCCACTTGACCACAACCAAAACATGTCTTGGGACCCCTTTGAACAGGTTTACCTGTCTGGACCCATGGTTTCTTCTCAGTTGGAGGCTGGGAACCCTTACCTTAGTTCCCTTGGGGATTACTTTGGGGCCCTTTCTGGAACTCCTTCTGTTTACCCTTGTCCCCCCCACTCTTCTGCTGGGGACCCTGCCCACCTTTGGCGGAGTCTCCCACGTAACCTTTGTGGACCTTGGTACTGACCCAGCGGTACGCCTCCACAGCAAGCTTCCTGGGGTCAGTCAGCTTACTATCAATCAAATGCTGGCGTAGCTCTGGAAAACAACTGCTAGACAAGTGCTCCCATGCAACCAAATGATAGAGCCCCTGCAAGTCATTCACCTGGCTACCCTTCACCCAACCATCCAAAGCTCTACAAAAGTAGGATACATACTCAACCCAAGTGCTTGACTCCAGCTTCTTATAGTTCCTAAACCTCTGTCGGTACAGCTCTGGGGTCAACCCATACCTCCTTACCAAGGCTTCCTTCATGGGGGCATAGGACATCTGATCCTCAGTGGGCAATGCTTGCAATACGTCCCTCCCTTACTGGATAAAGCGGCCCCCACAACCCCGCTCCCCAATCTCTCTCAGGGATTCTGTAGGACTTCATTGCCACTTCATAAGCTTTGAACCACTGATCAATGTCTTTCTGCTTTGTGAAATCCTTAATAACATCCTTGGGAATGTATACCTTTCCTTCCCCAGGCACTGATGGTGTGCTGCCACCAGAGGGACTGATCTCTAAACTCTTTGCTTTCAGATCCAACTCCCTCAACCCTCTCTCATGCTCTAAGAGCATCTTTTTCTCCTCCAGGGCTAATTTCTCTCTCTGAAATGCCAACTCCTTATCCTCCTTCCCCAGCTTGAGCTTCGTGAGCTCCAACTCATGCATCCTGTTTTTCTCCCTGTCCTTCAGCTCTTCTGGAGACAGGCCCCTTTGAGACACACTGCTGCCTTCCCTGGGAGGCACCCCCCCTCCAGTTAGGCCCACTAACCCATCCTGCTGCCCTTCTAAATTCTCCCCCTCCACCATAGGCTCCTCGGTCTGCCTACTGGCATTCCTTGATTCCAACCAGGCCCTCAGCGCCTTTTGGAATTCCTCCTTTCTGGTGAGGCCTCTCACGGAGATTTTAAATTTTTTGCAGATGGTTTTAAGTTGTGGCACAGTGTAGGTATCAAACCTCTCCTCTTCAAATTCCATATCTTGAGATGCAATGGATGCTGGTTTACTCATGGTGAAAAATTGGCAGTTCTCAAGATGCGAGAAAAAATAGTCCCAACGAAAAAGTTCCACCAATTGTATGTGATTGCGTAATGGTCTGCACTATACCAGTAGTGTACACAAATCACTGTATGTAAGACACAAATGCAAGTCCAGATCCTCACCGCTGACCACCGATGTTAGAAATGGGGGACTCTAGTTGGCAGAGGTAGTTACCTTTGTCCAAATAGGGACCCTTGCTTCTAGTCAGGGTAAGGGGGATACACTTCTAAAATAACCCCTGCTCACCCCCTTGGTAGCTTGCTACGAGCAGACAGGCTTATCTCAGAGGCAGTGTGTAAAGCATTTGTGAACACATACAGTAATACAGTGAAAACACTACAAATGGACACCACACCAGTTTAGAAAAATAAGTAATCTTTATCTAAACTCAAAACAAGACCAAACGACAAAAATCCACAATACAGTATTAAAAATATCCTTAAAAATAGGTTATTCACTTAAATCAAGTTCCTAGCAACTAATAAGCCTACCTGGAGTTATCACGACATCGTGACAGGTAGAAATCCCAAAGTACGGCGCCGACCGAGAGGTGCGCGGTGTCGGGCGCGAAATCAAACAGACCCCCAAAGAACAGTACCTTGGAACCGATGAAAACGGCGTTGCATGGCGTCGGGGAGGTGATGCTTCGTCGGCATAGAGCGGCGCCTGTTCCTTACGACCCAGGGGAGGTGAAGCCTCAGTTCCTTACTGCGGTGCAGGGAAGGCGAGACGTCTGTTCCTTACTGTGTCGGGTAGGTGACGTCACAGCGGCGGCGAGGCCTCTGTTCCTTACGACGGTGCGGTGTTGATGGATTCGGTAGTCACCCACGTTGAGGATCGGCTCCGCGTTGATGAAGCCCCGGCGTCGGAGTCGATGCGGCACGGCGTCAGCAGGCGTCGGGCCTACGGTGCAAGTCGAGGTTTGCACGAGCGGTGCCCACGGCTTCGCTGCAGGGCACGGCGTCGCTCGCCGGAGTCGGTGTTGCAATTTCCTTCTGTGGCAGCTGAAACAGCAGTTCCAGATGCAGAAAGACAGAAGAAATGAAGTCTTTGTGTCCCTGAGACTTCAAAAACAGGAGGCAAGCTCAACTTCAAGCCCTTGGAGATCTTCTTCCTCAAGTAGATGGCAAAGCAAACAGCAAAGTCCTTTTTCTCCTTTTCCTTGGCAGCAAGCAGCCACTGCAGGCCAACCCCAGACAACAAACAGCACAGGGGCAGTAATCTTCCTCAGCTTCTCCGGCTCTTCTCCTTGGCAAACGGTTTCTCTTGAATCCCAGAAGTGATCTAAAAGTCTGGGCCTCTCTTTTTATCCACAAAAATCCTTTGTTCTCTGAAGGCAGTGAGAGTGTCTGTACCGAGCCTAAGCCAGTTCTGTCCTCACTGGTGCAGCTTCCTGGCAGGAGGTGGAGACAGCATTGTTGAAGGCAGACCAGGCCCATTCAGGTGAAAAGGAAATCTCCTCCCCCTACTCTAAATGCAGCCCAGGTCCATTCAGCCCAGCCCTGACTCATCAGACTTCTGGAGCCACTGCCCTTCTCCAGCCCCTGTCATCCAAAAGCCAGACATGCAATACACAACCTAGCTGAGGCACACTGGATGGTTAGGCAAGAAAATACCTACTTTCTAAAAGTGGTATTTTCAAACACAGAATGTTAAAATCACCCTCACTAAAAGATGCATTTTAACATTCTGAGTTCAGGCAAACTAAACTTTATTTTCCTATCTTATTCCCAGGGTCAGTTATGTTTATAAGATGTTATAAACAAACTCCCCATTCTAGCCTATGGGAACAGACAGCCTTGCAATAGTGAAAAACGAAATTGGCAGTATTTCACTATCAGGACATGTCATACACATCAGGGCATGTCCTACCTTTCACATACAATGCACCCTGCCCACAGGGGTACCTTGGGCCTACCTTAGGGTTGACTAACATGTAGAAAAGGGAAGGTTTAGGGACTGGCAAGTGTGTGCATTTGCCAAGTCGACATGCCAGTCCCAGACTGCACACAGGCTCTGCAATGGCAGGCCTGAGCCACATTTTACAAGCTGCTTCTGTGGGTGGCACAATCAGTGCTGCAAGCCCACAAGCAGCATTTGATTTACAGGCCCTGGGCACACATAGTGCACTGTACTAGGGTCTGACAAGTAAATCAAACAAGCCAATCATGGAATCTCTAATCCATAACAAATAATTCACAAAGGGAGCACTGGCACTTTGGCACTGAACAGCAGTGGCAAAATGCACAAAGCATCTAGACCAGCAAAAAAAATGGAGTCCAACACACAGCAAAACACAGGAGGTAAAGGCAAAAAAATGGAAGGGAGACCCACGCCAATGGTGCCAGGTCTAACAGCTCTATTTTTCTAACTTGGTGTGGGATCTTTCTGTGTGGTGTTTTCATTGTTTCACTGGTTGAAATTTTGCAAAAATACTTTACACATTGCCTCTAAGTTAAGCCTGATTGCTCTGTGCCAAATACCAGGGGGCTGAGTACAGGCAAATTTGGGGTTTGCTTGTGCCTTACACTAATGATAATTGTTGTTGCTGCTTGACCAGGGCTCACACCCCAGTCAACAAGTAACCCGATTTCTTGCAGAGATCATTTTGTTATTTTGCAGTTCATAAGTTGGAAGCCATCTAATATAGCACAGTGATCTATTTATGGGCACCAAAGAGCTGCGTGCAAATTGTAAGATCTTTATTATTTTTTCTCAATCTGTTGCTGTTCTAAAGATGCAAAAATCGGTTCTCTTGAAGTAATAAAGTCTTTTAGTACAGACAACCACAATCACTACATTACATTTTATATCCTGGCTTTGCGTTTCTCCCGAACATTCACTCTTAACATATAAAGTCTATTAGTATGGATGATATGTGACTACTACACCTTATAGCCCTTGTTGTCTTCTGTAACATTTCCTACACATTGATTTACACACTTGCATGATTTATTATGCCTGATACCCTACACTGGGATGAGTAGCGCTATAAAAGGATTAAATAAAAGAAATTAGTAGGTGCCATTTAAATCAATATTTGTGTAATTATTCATACAGACACAAATATTGTATGCTTACAGTGCAAGCACATCTCTTACATAGGGAGCTGAACAAAGTTAAAACCCTGCCTCCAATAGTTTGTCTTAAGTACCTGTGAAGTGATAACTAGCTGTGTGTCTTTGTTTCCTTCCACTGCATCTATGCTCTGAGGTACCGAACTGAATGAAGACAACGCACAGGCACTGCTGAATTATGTCCTAGTGTTAGAATATGACACCAGGACATCTTCTTCATGTTTCTACGGGGAAATAGCTGCCGGAACCATAATCCTGCGGGTTCCCCCTACTTTCCAGCACCGGTTAGAGAGAACTTGCATCAGATCCTTTGCATAAACAAATACTTTAAAAACAATAGGTGGGTTTAAAGTTTAGCAGATGCAGAACATCCACCAAAAAATAGCAAATATCCTGATTGCCCTATTTAGAACAAATCTAAATAGGGTGGACAAGCATCAATGAAGGTCTGCATCAGGCCGATGAACTCACTGAATGTCATTATTTTGTTTTATCACACCAGCAAGAGGCTCTAATGTCAAACCAATGGCAGTTCTGAGAAGTATGAAACTGATTGGTTTGCTTTGTGTACAATCCCAAAATGAGTGGTCGTGCAGGGTTCCTCACGTGCACGAATCTTCTTCAGTTTATTCCATATGCCCTTAATGACACCTCAAACCTCAGGAGTAGGTTTAAGTAACACATCTTTATCTGGGCTCTCAGAAGACCAAAGGAATGTCACAAAGTCACAGCAACAGAACGGGTGTAAAACAACAGAATGAACTTCAATGTGTTGAAAGTATAATTCCTCGTAGTAGGCTTAAGATCACCTCGTAGAAAGGCAAACTAATGCTAAATCACAAATATCAGAGCTAAACATTACCTGGGAATCCTTCTTGTCAGGTATTTTACACACTAAGTACTGGTTACTATACTGGTAGCATCAACGAATGCAATACATCAGAAATAGCCATTGCTGCACCAAGATTGAAAAAACAAAGCTTTGAAAGACTTTCTTCAGTCTGGTAACTGGAGCAACATATGCACTAAAAAACGGGCAAAAAAAAGCTATTCTAGATTACACACCAACTTTCCTCGACCAACAACTTATTTTGCAAATTTTGCAAACTAACCTATGCACTAACTTAGTTCACAAAATAAGGAACCATAGTTGGTCGCACACTGATCTGCCTAATAGATACTAATTAGGCAGGTCGCAATTTGTGCCCCACTGCGATTGGCTAAAATCACAGAGATGATGACCTGCAAGGGTCAGCAGACCGTCATACCTCTAGCTGGTTTTCAAAATTGAAAAATCTTCAGTGACTGTAGGCATTGGCCCCTGGACCGCGGCCCACTCTCCCTGAGACTGTGACTCTGATTCTCATAGGCGAGGGGGTCCAAAATGGACCACTTCCCCCTTTGTGAATCATTAACGACCCCAGCTTGGCAGTCAGTAACTGATAGATGGTTTGGGACTAGGATTTCAGACATAAACCATTGATACACACAACACCGAATGTCAATTTAGAAGGGACACCCACAACATGTTCCTTTCAAATTGTGATCACTAACCATTTTTAAACCCATTTTAGGGTTCCGTAAAACTTTGAAGACTCCTAAAATGGGTTTAGTGAACAGCAAATAATAGGAGTCACAAACCCTCCTGATTTTGTGAATCTATCAAATTTAGTACAGTCAGCCCTTGGTTCTTACCTCAAGAAATATTCTGACTCAGAAGTCTGAGTGAAAGATAGAATATTTGCAGTAAGATGGCCCGGATACGAAATATTTCCCAAACACCTAATCATCATCTGGAATATCTAATGTCTGCAAAAGCCTAGAAAAGTTCCTGTTTAAAACACATATATATTCAGTATATCAGGGGCAGCTGAGTAGCTACCCAAGTACAAGACGTTTTATCATACAGTGCTGTGGGGCTCAGGGGACCACTTAGTGGGCGTCGAAGTGGCCCTCGGAGCTCCACATCACCGTATGATAAAGGGTCAGACTTAAACAGCGCTCTTTCTTTAAATCCGCCCTCATTTACAAAGTGTGAACTGTTGCAATACCTACATCTAACTTTTAGCTCAACATGTAATAAACTGTTCTACTTTGCAGCAGTTCGCAATGCATCACTGGTAAAAGGGGGCACCACCCCTAAATTGTCAAGGTAAAAAGAGACTGAGACCCGGAAGAATTGCTTTAATAAGACTTTCTAATGAATTTTCCATTTTACTCTTTAGTAGCCGAGTGAGTAATTCAGATGTAATTCATTCTGGCATTCAGTTTGACCCTATTTTGAAGGAAAGCTGGGGTAAAATATCCCCCACTTTACTCAGTATTAACAAAATAAGGTGGCTGATAAAGGGCTCCTGAGGCACGCTTAGCCAGTCTGTAAGAAACTACAGTACACGAATGCTAATGAGAAAGATAATTGTTTTACATCACACATTGCTCGTGTTTCACTCCGACGAGGCTCTCGTTTATCAAGTCCCTCTTCTCTGGAGTGCTCGGAACCACTTAATGGCTACTGCAGGCATTCGTGACATGAGCTCGTGTCTACGTAATTACTGGCGCTGCATGGCCAATTACTTCCTCCTCAAGCATTCAAATCACATTCAAGCAGATTACTCATCGACAGAAGCAGTCTTGGTGGCAGAACGGCAGAAAGCCATACACGGACGTCTGCCTTACGTAAGAGGCACGTTCACTCTCATAACGGAAGTGGCTACCATTATAGGTGGGTCAGCATTTAGGGGAGTTCGAGGTCTCTGACGGGTTGGGTAAGGAACGAACCATTGTGATAGGCGGTTCGGGGTTTCCACTGACTGCCTTATGGGTCGGACCATTAGTTGGACGCATATGGACAACGTCGGAAAAGATTTTTAGGACAAATGGAATGGGCGCGTTTTATGGAATGGAATACTGCCCTTGCACCTATATTTCCTGACGTTTCCTGACAGTGACCCTGAAAACCAGTTTTAAAACGATAAAGTAAATAAACCTACACTGGTAGCAGAAGTTATATATTTGTGAGGTTTTAATAATAATAACTAATCAACAAAGAATCCGTACCCTCATTGGCAATCATCAGCATGCTATGCATGTGTGGTAATATAAATGCTACCCACAGGACACACAGACACATTCAGGTAACCTCTACGGCATGGGGGGCTCAGGACAGTGCATCACAAGCAGGCGAGTGAGCACAATTTAACGCTTTTTATACGTTATATCAGATGAAGAGGACGGCAAGTGTCCCCCTGTGGCCAGGAAATGACAAAGTGCAGAGCGCCTACACATTTTTCCTACAGTGTGTGAGGGTAATTAAATGCTGTGCACAATGGTTCTGACAGTAGGTGACAGCCGCCTCTGACTAGATACGGTCGAAGATGTTCATCGCAGGGGAAAGTGGTCAGTCAGGTGGTGTGCGCTGGGGGAGTTGGAGTGCTTGAGCATTTACTGATGGTTGGGTCCATGGTAAGCAGAGAATGCAACAAAATGTAGGCTGTTAGGTCTTATACATTTGATTGCCCTATGAGAGGGTGACACAGGAATGGAAAGACAGGTACATATTCTTGGGATAGGAAATTTAGCAGCAAATGGTGTAAAGTTCACAAATCCAAACTAGACGCAAGTCAAATCTGACTAAGGTAGAGTGGAGCAACTGGTACCAATTGGGTCCAAGTGAACTACTGATGGTTTTTTTCTAAACAAGTTTTTAGTATTTTTATTCAACCGTGAACCACCAATGTTTGATATTACAATGGAGTTATTATTCACATGCGAGAAGCCCTGGAACCAAATGGGTTACTACTTAGACCAACTCAACATCTATGTAGAGACTGGACGGTCCAGGCCAGTTTAATTCCAGGGTATACTGAAGTGGGGAATGGAACCAAATGCAGACTGAGTAATGTTAAAAATGTTACCTTGCTAAAGGCATGGCAGGTCGGTGCATAATGCTCACAACGGATAATGAGTTAGTCACAAGTGATGCAATCAAGTAATGGCTATTTTCAGACGCTAGAGCTTTTATTTTTCAGTGGAAGGCATGGTGTAAAAGAAGATGCCATATTCCTGGCAGGGGCATATCTTCATTGCGTTTCCTGGGGTGTTTCACGTCTCTAATACATTAATTCCCTTAAAGTCGGGTCTTGGGAGCCAGAGTCTTCCCAGGTTTCACCTGGGATGAGCAGAGGGCGCAGGTTTCCCATCAGTAGCGCATGCTTGTGGTGCCAATGTAAACTTCTTGGGGTCGCTACAGAAGAAAACATACTGCTCCGCCTAGGTTTATGGTGCTGCTGAGTGTATTTATTATTGCTCTTGCTCACAGCACCACGCAGCCAAGAATGAGGTCTGCATGAATGTGCATGCTGAAAGCTAGAGCGCGCAGTTAGGTTTTAAAGACAGGCCAAGTGAAACCAGGCATGTTTAGTGACCTCTGAATATTGTGAGAGGCATGTCAAGGAGTTCAGTTTGTAAGCTAAAAGAAATATAAGAAAGCTAATTAAAATAAATTGATAAAGAGTGTTGTTGGGTACCTAATAACCAGGGCCACTGGAATTATGCTATTGTGCAGCAGCGGCATTTTTTGCATAATTGTAAATTTGAGGTATTTCCCACATAATCCATCACCTGCTGCCTAATCTGCAGATGTTAACAAAAAAAAAATGTTCGTAGCTCAAACAGTTCAAAAGTTACTAAAAATGCAGCGACACGTGCTGCCGCGCAGTGAAACATCCTTTGCAAAGGTTGACTGGTCGGCTCTTTGTTGCTTAGTGCTATATTTGGATGTTAAACCGGTACTAATGGCGTGCAACCTATGCTCAGGCAGTGCTAGCAAGTGTAAAAATGAGAAAATAAAGTAGTACTATGACAAAATGTGCCGCATTTCGCTTCATAATTTGCCTTTTCTTGCTGCATAATTTACTCAACACTCCAGTGGCCCTGCTAATAACCTCTTGCCACTGTGAATCGAAATATGTTTGCCAATGATAGTGAAAGGATTTATTTTTAAATCTCACATGATTGCAGCTTTCACAAGTTTATGTGACACAAAGGTGTTAAAAAAACTATTGAAAGTGAAAATGTTGATACAGTTTTGACCGATTTTGAGTCTCTGCTCGCAAGATGCCTTGTGACACCAAAATATAAACAAGTGTGTTTCTCTCTCTCTGGTATAATAACCAAACTATAACTATTGACCTGCAGATTATAGAAAGACCACAGCAGGAGGCACTCAGCTTCCTGATCTGTATCACTGAGATGGAAGCCTGTGACTTGTAGGTGACATTTCTAAGGCATGCACTAAAACCCTTTATATGATTATTGACAAGTTTTCGCAAAGTGTTTTCAAGATAATGTCCACTCCCCTACTGACATCTTCAAGACCCCCATGAAACCTTTTTTCTTTCGAAAGTGCTCATCCCGGTCTCTTCCCCAATGCTCCACTTGTTCGTTGCACTATCTCTATTAGTTGGCTATGCTGCTATGCTTGTTGGGAAATCTCAGACTTACTCCCCCTGAATTAAACTGTCAAAGCTACGCCCCTGATTTCTGTACTAATGGGTTAAGCTTATAACAACAGTGACAGCTAAAGAGTGGGGGCAAATTTATAAGAAAGCCACGCAGTGTAGAAAGTCACCTTACTGCGCTACGTGGCAGGGAAAGAGCAGGAATGCGCCGTATTTAAAAGAATACAGTGCATTCCTGCCTTTTCCTTGCGCTGGCGCCGTTTTGGCTGTCTACCTCCAACGCAGGCACCCTTGCACCATGGTGCAAGGGTGCCTTTGTTGTAATGATTGGTATTGTGCAGGAAGGGGCACCTTCCTCCACAAAAACATTCCCTTGAGGCATTTTCCATGCAGCACACATAGAAAGAGGAAGTAATGAGGAGAAATACAGATATTTCTCCTTGTTATGCCTCACCTGGGAAGGCATAACATTTTGGTGTATTCCCAGGTGTACCAACTTTGATAAATCTGGGAATGCGTCAGAATCCATGGATGTTGCTGGGAAACACCCACGTAACACCTATGGAATGCAGTGGCGGCCGGTAACTTTACCAGGGATGGGCAGAGGAGTGGAGGGGGCACACAAGTACACATACACATCACTCACACACAGGTTTCTGGAATACTGCAATGCCCACCACGTGGTGCCATAAGACTCAATCAGGAGTTTGGGATGAGGCAGGTCGTGTATGGAGGTCAACTAGGGGCAGAAGAAGGGGTCTGGCATGTGATACCCCCTGTCTTGCATTTGAAAAGCCCAGGCACAGCCTTCACTATTGCTGCATCATAAGGGAAGCAGCAAGAACAGATGCAATCTTATACTACATCATATAAAAATATAGCACGGCGGTAGAAAAAACACTTTTATTTCCAGGTTGTCAGCGCGACCAGGCATCTTTTTAAACTACCCACAACAATGCAGAGAAATGCCCACCCTAAGAGGCTCGGCTTCAGCTGAGTGAGGCTGTCTGTTTACATCCGCTGGAGTCAGTTGCTCCCTGTTCCTCCCAGCGCACACGTCAAATGTGTGCTCACGCCGAGCCATGCGTACCACGCGAAGGACTGATACTAAGCATGTCAGATTGCAGAGGCTTTTGGAATCCTGCATGTAGGAGAGTAGGATCTGCTTCACATGGGTACCCCCACTTTTTGCTGATGCTTCACTGTTTTTCGACATTAGTCTGGCTGGGGCCCTGCTAATCAGAACCCCAGCCTAGCTGCTTCCTCTCTAAAATGGTTTCAATGTGCCTTAGGCACATCACTGATTGGGATCTGGAGTGCCCTTATAAGTCCCTAGTATATGGTATACTATGTACCAAGGGCATAGGTACCTCAGAGGCCTGCCAGGGGCTGCAGCATGTATTATGCCACCCTGGAAGGCCATCCAAACTGACACCACAGGTCTGCTACTGCAGCCTGGGTAAGGTGGTGCATGCACCCCTTACTGTGATATAGGTTACCTATATCACGAAATACATACACACATATAAACCTATAAGTCACTCCTAAGGCAGGCCTTATCAATCCTAAAGGCAGAGTGCATGGTTCCTATGTGAGAGGGTGCCCCTGCATGAGCAGGGCCCCTCTGCAGCGTTCGGAGACCATCTCTGATGCTGTTTGTAGTGCAGCCTGACCATATACTCTTAAGCGCATTATATCCTCGCGGTAAAATGCTAACTTTGGAATGGCTGCACCTAAACATGTCATGTTTGGTGTCAAACATCTTGGAATACTACCCCCCGCCAATCCTGGTGGCGGGGGTAGCATTCCACCCTTCTAGAGGGAAAGACATGTTAACTCTGACGAGTCCGGTAACTTCTTTCCAGAGCCCTGGCATCACAAAATGGATGCTGCTGCCACAGACACGAGTCTGGCCTCCTGCTGCTGGACGAAACTCCGGCAGGGAGGCCTGGACAATAGGTTTCCTGTCCCAGGGAGGTGTGACCACCTCCCCAGACAGGATAATGTGTATTGGGGCTGGGCGGGAGCACTTTCGGGTGCTTTGAAGTCCTGCACTGGGGGCACATTTGGTGTCCCTGTGCATACCCCAGTTCAAACCGGATCAGGGGCTTGCAGCCCCTGCTTTGGCGCAAACTGGACAAAGGGAAAGGGTGTAGCCACCCCTCTGCCCTGACCCACCCATAGGTGGGGCCACAGAGTAGTCCAACCCCTATTTTTAGAATAAAGGTAGGAACCCAGTCCTTAGGACTTTAGATTATACCTGGACGAAACTCTGAAACTGAATCCTGGACCTTCGACGCTCTACGACAAGATTAGAGGACTGAAGAATCTCCCTTGGGGTCAAGGAGTGACTCCCCTGCTTGGCAGGCACCAAAGAAGCATCTGTCCAGTTCGCATTTCTGAAGCTCCCGTCGGACGCCGAAGTCATCGCATCACCAGAGGTGGATTCTCAGACTTCCCCGAGGCTACCCTGAGTCCCCAGCAAAGCTGAGGCCCGTGGCTATCGTGGGTGACTTGAGACCGTGACCCCTGGACACCGAGCACATTTGCAAGTGCATCATCTTCTGGGTCTCCCAAGAAGTCGTGCTTTGGGCTCCGAATAGCCCTAGCCTCCAGCACCACCTGCACCGAAGATCACTGGCCCCCACTCCACGAGTGTCCTGTAAGCCAGCTCCACGTGCGGCGTCACAAGGCTCCTTCGCGGTCGCTAGCCCGTTGGCTAGTAGCCCTTAACGAAGGCCAATCCTTTTCTTACTTGGCATCCTGGTTGCTCCAGGCCTGCCCTCACTTACCCTCGCTGGGTGAGTTCCACAGACCTTGCTGGTCTGCACCATCGACGATCTACATCTTCACCGAGACTTGCCGTTGCCAAGGCTTGTTGGGTCCAATCCGGTCGCCGACACCTCAGCACTCGACAGACATCGTGTACCAGCCCGAATCCTGCTCCTGGTCACCGACAATGCCTCCTGGACCTCGTGGCTGAAGAGTCAAGACGACCGTCAACGCACCTGAAGCACTCGACATCGGTGGGCATCTGTCCATCGCCTTCCTGGTCACTGGCTAGTGACCCAGACTCTGTCCCCTCTGCTTTCAGGTTCTTCAGAACTCCGATCCACTCTTGGATCCACCCGGACACTTTTCTCTTGGCCGCCAGCAGCACTTTGCAGCGGATCGCCATTCGAATCGACGACGAAACCCGACCCCGAAAGGCACCCATGCACCCGGCTTCCCTGGGTGAGGTAACACGAGTACTCCGGTGCTCCCGTGGGTAGGAGACTCTTCAAAGTCCTAGATCTCAAAGGGTTTTGTCCTAGTCCTCTTTTAAGTGTCCCTTTCCTCTATTTTCCCGATCCCGACTTTCTCCATAGAAGTTAACGGCGTATCGCGGTTGTGTATTTACACTGCACGCGTCTCCCGTGGGTCCCCTGTGTCACTACCTTGGGTGGTTCCTTGTGGTCCAAGCACTTCTAGAGGCTCTAGGCCTAGTGTCTAGTTCAGTCGTGGTTCGCATACCACTTTATTGGTATATGGTTTGGTACGCCCCTAGGGCCCAAACGTGTATTTGTGCTATTACTGTGATTTAATAACTTATAACTTATGTACTTCGAACTCTAGCCTCATAAAGAGACTAGAGGGGTGTGTTTAGCAATAAATACATATATTTTGAATATATACCTGGTGTGGTGCTCTTTCATTTGGTCACTCAAGAGATTATAGACTGGTAAAACAAGCTGCTTTACATTCCTTCAAGACTTAGCCTGAAGGCTGCTCTCCATAGCTACCACTAGGATAGCTTTCAATAAGGTTGTCTTTAACCTATCTCCAATAAGGGGTTGTTTGGACTGGTGCAAGGTGCCCACTATAATTAGTGGACAGCATATGCCAGGCCAACTTCTCACATTGGTGTGCAGCGTGTGGGATTCCAGCTTGCTATTGTTTTACCAGATAATCTCAATTGAATTGATCAACTGAAAACCACTAAAGGTACCTAAGGTACATATAATTTAAGCTTAGAATACAGTAAGTTCTACTGAACTTAGAGTTGTGTGTTAAGGGATAGCACAACCCTTTCTACAACTCAAGAGAGTTTAGTAGGCCACACTAGAGTAGGTAGTGCATACACCACACCACACTAGTAATGTCTTTAAGGGCAGGATCCAAAGAATCCTTGCAGGAAGCCATTGAGCTTCCACCCTCCAAGTATGATACACTCCCATTCTTGGAATTGAGAGCTTTATGTAACTTGAGAAAAATAAGGACAGGCCAAAGCCCCACCAGCTAACACCTCAAGGAGTTGTTGGTGGCTTATGACCTTAGTAAGCCTGTAGGAACTGAAGGGGTAGGAGCTGAGGGTGGGGCAGACGAAGAGGACGAGGCCAGGGGTACCAGTACCCCCAGCCCCCCCTCTGAAACTGGCCAGGAGGGTGACAATGACCCTGACCTGGAAAACCCAATCCCTCCTGTGGATGATGATGAGGATGAGCAAGATGATGCCCTCTTTGTCCCCCCAGGAAGGATTAAGAGTGTGCCCAGGAAGTCTAGATCTCCTTCTCAGGAGTCTAACCACTCTGGCACATCTATAGGGAGCTCTGTCTCATCTCACAGGAGGGAATCCTCTCATGAGAGGAGAACCAGACTGGTCCAGTATGAGGAAACGCAGCTGGAGATCAGAAAAAAGCAATTGGCTTTAGATAGGGAATCCCTAGATCTCCTTAGAGAGAGAAGAAAGTTGGGACTAGAGTCCCATGGTGGCAGCCATGTCCCTAGAGACAGGGAAAGGTCCTATGACCATAGGAACCTGAGCAAGATTGTCCCTCCCTACCAGAGTGGGGATGATATCCACAAATGGATAACTGCTTTAGAGAGGGCCTGTAAAGTACAGAAGGTCCCTCAGGAGCAGTGGGCAGCAATCTTGTGGCTCTCCTTTGCTGACAAAGGTAGAGATAAGCTCCTCACTGTTAGAGAGGAGGATGCTGATAATTACAAGGTCTTGAAGAGTGCTCTTATTGATGGGTTTGGCCTAACCACTGAACAGTACAGGTTGAAGTTCAGAGACACCCAAAAGCACAGACTCAAGACTGGGTAGACTATGTGGATTGTTCTGCCAAGGCTCTGGAAGGCTGGTTGATGGGCAGTAAGGTGTGTGACTTCTCAGGATTGTACAATCTGATAATGAGGGAGCAGATTCTTAATAACTGTCAAAATCAGCTGTTGCATCAATACCTGGTAGACTCTGATCTGACCTCTCCCCAAGAATTGGGAAAGAAGGCAGACAAATGGGTCAGAACCAGGGTGAAGCAGAAGGTACAGAACCAAGGTGGGGAAACCAAGAAGCAAGATGCTAAGAACTCTGACAAGGGTGGGGAGAAGGGTAAAGATCAAAAGTCTTCATCAGGCCCCCAAAAATCTTCTTCTGGTGGGGATTCACAGTCTACCAAAGGGAAAGGCCAAAGAAAACCATGGTGCAAGGTCTGTAAGCAAAAGACCCACTGGACCAGTGATTGCACCAAGTCCAAAGACTCCAGTCCAGCACCCACCAATGCCCCTAAGGCACCTGTTCCCCCTAGTACAGTTGGTGGAAGTGCTCCAGCAAAGGGTTTAGTAGGGTTCACCCTGGGAACTGAGTTGGGCTCTGACTTAGTCAGAGAACTGACTCAGGCTGTGTTAGTCTGTGATGGAGGCATGGATGTGACCTCCACTGTGAGTCCCAGTAATCTGGGCAAGTACAGACAACAGCCTTTAATTAATGGACGTGAGGCTTTGGCATTTAGGGACACAGGGGCAAGTGTCACAATGGTGACACAAGACCATGTGCTACCTGGGCAAGTTATGCTTGGTGAGATGTACCAAGTGACCAATGCTAGCAATGTCAGAACAGACCATGCTCTGGCAGTTGTTAACTTCTCCTGGGGAGGGGTAACTGGCCTTAAGAAGGTTGTGGTAAGTGCAAACCTACCAGTCGAATGCTTGCTTGGCAATGACTTAGAGACTTCTGCTTGGGCAGAAGTGGAGCTCAGGACCCATGCAGAAATGCTGGGGATCCCTGCAGATGTGTTTGCTGTGACCAGGTCACAAGCCAAAATGTCTAGCACTGAACAGGCCTTGGATCCTGGAAGAATGGACCAAGTGCCTTCCAAGAGGAGGAGTAGTAGGGTTAAGGCAGTGCCTTCCCCTTGGCTCAGGAGGAAGATCAGTCCCTTGAGGGGGATGATCTCAGCCCTGAAGAAGGAACTGTCCCAGAGGAACTTGAACCTGACCAGGTTGAGTTCTTGGGGACAGGGGACCTTCTAGGGCAGATCTGAGCCAGGAGCAGCAGAGCTGCCCCTCCTTGAATCCCTCAGACAGCAAGCTGCTGCTGAGGCTGCTGGGAAAGCTAGTGGTCCCCATACAGTGTATTGGGATGATGGACTCCTGTACTCAGAGAGTAGAGACCCCAAGCCTGGTGCTACCAGGAGGTTGGTAATACCTTTGAAGTTCAGGGGCTTCCTATTGACCCTAGCCCATGATATTCCCTTAGCAGGTCACCTGGGCCAGAACAAGACTTGGGACAGAATTGTCCCTCACTTTCACTGGCCCCACATGTCTGAAGACAGTAAGGAGTTTTGTCGCTTCCTGTGTAACCTGCCAAGCCAGTGGCAAAGCAGGTGGCACTACAAAGGCCCCCTGATACCACTACCTGTGGTGGGGGTGCCCTTTGAAAGGGTAGGGATTGACATTGTTGGTCCCATGGATCCCCAAACAGCCTCTGGGCACAGGTTTATCCTGGTGGTAGTGGATCATGCCACCAGGTACCCAGAAGCTATTCCCCTCAGGACCACTACAGCACCTGTGGTGGCAAGGGCCCTCCTGGGAATCTTCTCAAGAGTGGGCTTTTCTAAGGAGGTAGTATCAGACAGGGGTGCTAACTTCATGTCTGGGTACTTAAAAGCAATGTGGAAGGAGTGTGGAGTGACTTATAAGTTCACCACACCCTATCACCCACAATGCAATGGTTTAGTTGAGAGATTCAACAAAACCTTGAAGGGCATGATTAAAGGGCTCCCAGAAAAGCTTAGGCGTAGATGGGACATACTCTTGCCCTGCCTTTTATTCGCATATAGGGAGGTGCCTCAGAAGGGGTTGGTTACAGCCCTTTGAACTTCTGTTTGGCCACCCTGTGAGGGGTCCACTGTGCTTGGTGAAGGAAGGATGGGAGTTACCTCTCAAGCCCCCAAAGCAAGATATAGTGGACTATGTACTTGGTCTCCGCTCCAGGATGGCTGAGTACATGAAAAAGGCAACCAAAAACCTTGAGGCTAGCCAGGAACTTCAGAAGGCCTGGCATGACCAAAAGGCTGTTCTGACTGTTTACCAGCCAGGACAGAAGGTGTGGGTGTTGGAGCCAGTGGCCCCAGCAGCTCTCCAAGATAAATGGAGTGGACCCCACACTATTGTTGAGCAGAAGGGTGAGGTCACTTACTTAGTGGACCTAGGAACACCCAGGAGTCCCCACAGGGTTCTCCATGTCAACAGGTTAAAACCATATGTGGACAGGGCAGACATGGGCTTGCTCATGGCTACTGATGAAGGGCAGGAGGAAGAGAGTGACCCACTCCCTGACCTGCTCTCACAGAACCCTGACGATGGGTCAGTTGATGGTGTAGCCTTGGCAGGCAGCCTCACTACCCAGCAACAAACTGATTGCAGGCAAGTCCTCAATCAGTTTAGACATATGTTTTCACTGACACCCAGTCAGACCACCTGGTGCACTCATGAAGTGGACACTGGGGACAGTCTGCCTATTAAAAACAAGATTTATAGGCAACCTGACCATGTCAGGGACTGTATCAGGACTGAAGTCCAGAAAATGTTGGAATTGGGAGTTATTGAACCCTCAGATAGCCCTTGGGCTAGTCCAGTAGTCCTTGTACCGAAACCTCACACCAGTGGTGGAAAGAGAGAGATGAGGTTCTCTGTAGACTACAGGGGTCTCAATGCAGTCACTAGGACTGATGCCCATCCAATACCCAGGGCAGATGAGCTCATAGATACTTTGGCCTCTGCCAAATATCTCAGCACATTTGACCTAACAGCTGGCTACTGGCAGATCAGACTAGCTGATACTGCAAAGCCCAAAACAGCATTCTCAACCCCTAGTGGGCATTATCAATTTGTGGTAATGCCCTTTGGTCTGAAGAATGCACCTGCCACTTTCCAGAGGTTGGTGAATACAGTTCTCACAGGACTGGAAGCCTATAGTGCAGCTTATCTAGATGATATTGCTGTCTTTAGCTCCACCTGGGAGGATCACCTGGTCCACCTCAGGAATGTTTTACAGGCCCTGCAAAAGGCAGGCCTGACTATCAAGGCCACTAAGTGCCAGATAGGGCAGAGTCAGGTTGTGTACCTGGGCCACCTTGTGGGTGGAGGCCAGGTTCAACCTTTGCAGAGCAAGATCCAGACCATCATGGACTGGACTGCTCCCACTACCCAGACTCAGGTGAGAGCCTTCTTAGGCCTGACTGGGTACTATAGGAGATTTGTCAAGGGGTATGGATCAATAGTGACACCCCTGAATGACTTAACTTCTAAGAAAATGCCCAAAAGGTTCAGTGGACAGTTAGCTGTCAAAAGGCATTTGATGACCTCAAGCAGGCCATGTGCACTGCTCCAATTCTGCAGAGTCCTGATTACTCCAAAAGTTCATTGTTCAAACTGATGCATCTGAATTGGGGGTAGGGGCTGTACTGTCACAATTGAATGAAGAAGGTCAGGATCAGCCAGTAGCTTTTATTAGCAGAAGGCTGACCCCTAGAGAGAAACGTTGGTCAGCCATAGAGAGGAGGCCTTTGCTGTGGTCTGGGCTCTGAAGAAGTTGAGGCCATACTTGTTTGGTACACACTTCCTGGTTCAGACAGACCATAAGCCCCTCTTATGGCTAAAACAAATGAAGGGTGAAAACCCCAAACTGCTTAGGTGGTCCATTTCCCTACAGGGGATGGACTTTACAGTGGAACATAGGCCTGGGAGTAACCATGCGAATGCAGATGGACTCTCTAGGTATTTCCACTTAGAACATGAAGACTTAACTGGGCAAGGTTAGTTTAATGTCCCTACGTTTGGGGGGGGATTGTGTAGGAGAGTAGGATCTGCTTCTCATGGGTACCCCCACTTTTTGCTGATGCTTCACTGTTTTTCGACATTAGTCTGGCTGGGGCCCTGCTAATCAGAACCCCAGCCTAGCTGCTTCCTCTCTAAAATGGTTTCCATGTGCCTTAGGCACACCACTGATTGGGATCTGGAGTGCCCTTATAAGTCCCTAGTATATGGTATACTATGTACCAAGGGCATAGGTACCTCAGAGGCCTGCCAGGGGCTGCAGCATGTATTATGCCACCCCTGGAAGGCCATCCAAACTGACACCACAGGTCTGCTACTGCAGCCTGGGTAAGGTGGTGCATGCACCCCTTACTGTGATATAGGTTACCTATATCACGAAATACATACACACATATAAACCTATAAGTCACTCCTAAGGCAGGCCTTATCAATCCTAAAGGCAGAGTGCATGGTTCCTATGTGAGAGGGTGCCCCTGCATGAGCAGGGCCCCTCTGCAGCGTTCGGAGACCATCTCTGATGCTGTTTGTAGTGCAGCCTGACCATATACTCTTAAGCGCATTATATCCTCGCGGTAAAATGCTAACTTTGGAATGGCTGCACCTAAACATGTCGTGTTTGGTGTCAAACATCTTGGAATACTACCCCCCGCCAATCCTGGCGGCGGGGGTAGCATTCCACCCTTCTAGAGGGAAAGACATGTTAACTCTGACGAGTCCGGTAACTTCTTTCCAGAGCCCTGGCATCACAAAATGGATGCTGCTGCCACAGACACGAGTCTGGCCTCCTGCTGCTGGACGAAACTCCGGCAGGGGAGGCCTGGACAATAGGTTTCCTGTCCCAGGGAGGTGTGACCACCTCCCCAGTCAGGATAATGTGTATTGGGGCTGGGCGGGAGCACTTTCGGGTGCTTTGAAGTCCTGCACTGGGGGCACATTTGGTGTCCCTGTGCATACCCCAGTTCAAACCGGATCAGGGGCTTGCAGCCCTGCTTTGGCGCGAACTGGACAAAGGGAAAGGGGTGTAGCCACCCCTCTGCCCTGACCCACCCATAGGTGGGGCCACAGAGTAGTCCAACCCCTATTTTTAGAATAAAGGTAGGAACCCAGTCCTTAGGACTTTAGATTATACCTGGACGAAACTCTGAAACTGAATCCTGGACCTTCGACGCTCTACGACAAGATTAGAGGACTGAAGAATCTCCCTTGGGGTCAAGGAGTGACTCCCCTGCTTGGCAGGCACCAAAGAAGCATCTGTCCGGTTCGCATTTCTGAAGCTCCCGTCGGACGCCGAAGTCATCGCATCACCAGAGGTGGATTCTCAGACTTCCCGAGGCTACCCTGAGTCCCCAGCAAAGCTGAGGCCTGTGGCTATCGTGGGTGACTTGAGACCGTGACCCCTGGACACCGAGCACATTTGCAAGTGCATCATCTTCTGGGTCTCCCAAGAAGTCGTGCTTTGGGCTCCGAGTAGCCCTAGCCTCCAGCACCACCTGCACCGAAGATCACTGGCCCCCACTCCACGAGTGTCCTGTAAGCCAGCTCCACGTGCGGCGTCACGAGGCTCCTTCGCGGTCGCTAGCCCGTTGGCTAGTAGCCCTTAACGAAGGCCAATCCTTTTCTTACTTGGCATCCTGGTTGCTCCAGGCCTGCCCTCACTTACCCTCGCTGGGTGAGTTCCACAGACCTTGCTGGTCTGCACCATCGACGATCTACATCTTCACCGAGACTTGCCGTTGCCAAGGCTTGTTGGGTCCAATCCGGTCGCCGACACCTCAGCACTCGACAGACATCGTGTACCAGCCCGAATCCTGCTCCTGGTCGCCGACAACGCCTCCTGGACCTCGTGGATGAAGAGTCAAGACGACCGTCAACGCACCTGAAGCACTCGACATCGGTGGGCATCTGTCCATCGCCTTCCTGGTCACTGGCTAGTGACCCAGACTCTGTCCCCTCTGCTTTCAGGTTCTTCAGAACTCCGATCCACTCTTGGATCCACCCGGACACTTTTCTCTTGGCCGCCAGCAGCACTTTGCAGCGGATCGCCATTCGAATCGACGACGAAACCCGACCCCGAAAGGCACCTATGCACCCGGCTTCCTGGGTGAGGTAACACGAGTACTCCGGTGCTCCCGTGGGTAGAGACTCTTCAAAGTCCTAGATCTCAAAGGGTTTTGTCCTAGTCCTCTTTTAAGTGTCCCTTTCCTCTATTTTCCCGATCCCGACTTTCTCCATAGAAGTTAACGGCGTTTCGCGGTTGTGTATTTACACTGCACGCGTCTCCCGTGGGTCCCCTGTGTCACTACCTTGGGTGGTTCCTTGTGGTCCAAGCACTTCTAGAGGCTCTAGGCCTAGTGTCTAGTTCAGTCGTGGTTCGCATACCACTTTATTGGTATATGGTTTGGTACGCCCCTAGGGCCCAAACGTGTATTTGTGCTATTACTGTGATTTAATAACTTATAACTTATGTATTTCGAACTCTAGCCTCATAAAGAGACTAGAGGGGTGTGTTTAGCAATAAATACATATATTTTGAATATATACCTGGTGTGGTGCTCTTTCATTTGGTCACTCAAGAGATTATAGACTGGTAAAACAAGCTGCTTTACATTCCTTCAAGACTTAGCCTGAAGGCTGCTCTCCATAGCTACCACTAGGATAGCTTTCAATAAGGTTGTCTTTAACCTATCTCCAATAAGGGGTTGTTTGGACTGGTGCAAGGTGCCCACTATAATTAGTGGACAGCATATGCCAGGCCAACTTCTCACACTGCATGCCCGTCATGAGGTGTCACAAGACTTGAGCAGGAGTTTGGGAAGAGGCAGGTCGTGTATATCTGTGGTCCCCCTTGTATTGCGTTTCAAAAGCCCAGGCACAGCCTTCACTATTGTTGCATCATGAGGGAAGCCACGGCAACAGATGCAATCTCATACCACATCAAATAAAAATATAGAACCGGCAATAGAAAAAACACTTATCCCACAGACAGTCAGCGCGACCAGGCATCCTTTTAAACTACACACAATGGCTCTGCTGCACCTGAGTGAGCCTGTCTGTTTACATTCAATGCAGCCAGTCGCTCCCTGTACCTTCCAATGCACACGTCACATGTGTGCTCCCGCCGAGCCATGAGTACCAGACGAAGGACTGATACCAAGGGTGTCAGCGACGTCATAGCCAGCGAAATCGGCGAGTGAGTCAAACCTTCCTCAACCCTTCAGGGGGTTTCTACGTACCTGCCTTGAGAACTTTGGAAACTGGTTGGAGTCCAAAAACAGGCGTCTTAGTTTCACAATGAAACATAAGCAAGCGTGATTTAAGCGAAAGTTCTGACACAGCAAGCGTTCAAAAATACATTCTGCACGTACATGCACAGTAATATAAAACTAGCTTGAACCATAGAAGCACCGACGGGTGGGACGTGGCACGGTTACAGAACAATGGCATTGGAAATTAACAAGCTGTCGGAAGGCACGGGGAGATTAAGGAAACTGCAAGCAGCGCCCTGTGCCAGCGAGTGGAGAGAAGAGGGATAAAAGGGAAAGTAGTGCACTCAAACAAAACATAAGGCCCATACCGAAAGTATCCATGAAGCGGGCCAGGGTAGGAACAAAGCAGCCATGAGGCGGGACAAATGTCCTCTATTTACAAATGAAAACTATGGAATATTGTAAATGCGGACCAAGTAACCAATGAAAAGCAGTGGGCCTGTAGTGGGTGTATTCAAACCCCACAGAGATTACAGCATGCCTCTCAAAGCAGCGCATGCGCGCTGCCTTTAGACTCGACCTAATAACAGGACAGGGAGGGGCACAACAGAGGAGGAGGATCAAGTACTACCACTGATGAGCAGTGGCAGTGGTGGTGGTGAAGAGGTAGGAGTGAGGTAGAAACAGTTTGGGTGCTTATTAAAAAGAAGCTGATCAGGATGGGAAGGGAACCCAAACACACAGCGCCTAGAGACCAACAATGGTGCAGTATGTGCTTAGCAAATGCTGTTAATGCACAAGTTACTTACTTGTGTAACGATATATCTGTAAGAGACATTAGTTAGTGATAGATTCCTTACCTTAGAATATCCCCAGGCGTCAGACTGGATCCGGAAAGTTTTTCGTCAGCAATACCCCTGCGCGTCGGTAGGCGTCGTCGTACTGCTCCGCGTATGTCGCTGGCGTCGTGGTCGCCGAGATGACGTCATGGGAGCTATTTAGACGCGCCCACGCGCGCTGACGTCAGTTCTGTACACAACTTTTCCGCGCCAGGAGCGCAGAGCCATGCCAGAGACCGACTACTGGTGCAATAGAACTAGGGCCATGAAAGGGATGATCTGAACCCTAGAGAACAGTTCGCAGAACAGGGAGGATGGGCGGGCGGTAAGGAATCTATCACTAACTAATGTCTCTTACAGATATATCATTACACAAGTAACTTGTGCATCTGAAAGAGACACGTTAGTGATAGATTCCTTACCTTAGAATACATACCCAAGCAATACCATCCCCGGTGGTGGGTCTGCGAAGTGAAATCACACCAGAAAGTCACGGAGAACCGAACGGCCAAAGAAGCCGTCTCTCCGGACTTGACTGTCGAGGCAATAGTGCTTTGTGAAAGTATGCAACGAGGCCCAAGTGGCCGCCTGCCAGATGTCTTGCAGGGGGACACCGCGTCCCAATGCTGTAGTAGCTGCTGTCGCCCTGGTAGAATGGGTGCGCAGCCCAACCGGAGGCTCTTTTTTAGCCAGAGAGTAACAGGCTTTAATGCACAAGACAACCCATCGTGAGATAGTCCTCTTGTACACAGCCCAGCCTTTCTTGGCGCCCACGTAGCCAACAAAGAGCTGGTCATCCACCCGGAACTGCTGTGTGCGGTTGAGATAGAACGAAAGTGCACGTTTTGGGTCCAGACGGTGGAGCCTCTCCTCTTCTCTTGAAGGGTGCGGAGGCGGAAAGAAAGTGGGCAGAGTCACAGTTTGCCCGAGATGAGAGGCAGAGACTACTTTTGGTAGAAAGGAGGGACGTGGTCGAAGAACCACCCTGTCCGGATGAACCGCCAGGAAAGGAGGTTTACAGGAAAGAGCTTGGAGCTCACTCACCCGCCGAGCGGAAGTGATGGCCACCAAGAACACAGTTTTCAAAGTTAATAACCGCAAAGGACAGTTATGAAGAGGCTCAAAGGGAGCGCACATTAAGTATGTGAGAACCAGGTTCAAGTCCCACTGAGGCCTGACAAAAGGAACAGGAGGGAAAAGGTGAGTAATGCCTTTGAGAAATCTGTTAACAACAGGGGACTTGAAAAGAGAGGGCTGATCAGGCAGCCTAAGAAAGGCTGAAAGAGCAGAAAGGTAGCCCTTGATAGTGCCCAGAGCAGAGCCCTGCTGGGCCAAAGAGGGAAGGAACAAGAGGACGTCAATAAGAGGGGCAGCAAGAGGATCTACAGCTTTTGCTGCACACCATGCCACAAATTTGTTCCACTGACAGGCGTATACCGTTTTAGTGGAGGGACGCCTGGCTGCCAGAATCACATTACAGACTTCAGGAGGCAAGTCAAATGGAATCAGCTGTCGCCGCTCAATCTCCACGCAAGGAGGTGGAGGCTGGACAGGTTCGGGTGGAGGACCGTCCCCTGGTGCTGCGACAGGAGATCCTCCCGAAGAGGCAGCCGGATCGGGGATCCACGCTCATACTGAGTAGCTCGGGATACCAAACTCTTCGAGCCCAGTCCGGCGCCACAAGAATGACTTGAGCCCGGTCGCGTCTGATCTTCTTCAGCACTCTGGGTAGAAGTGGTATAGGCGGAAAGGCGTACAATAGACTGGAACTCCACTCACGACGAAAAGCGTCGCCGAGCGAGTGCCGCCTTGGAAACTCCAACGCGCAGAACTGCTGACATTGCGCGTTCTCTTCGGTGGCGAATAGATCTAACCAAGGCTCTCTCCACTGTTGAAAGAGACCTTGTGCCACCTCTGAGTGAAGACGCCATTCGTGATTCAACATGCACCTGCGGCTGAGTTCGTCCGCCCTGGCGTTTAGGGTACCTGCCAGGTGTTGAACCGCCAACGAAATGCCTTGATGTTCCAGCCACGTCCAGAGACGTAGAGCCTCCTGACAAAGGGTCCACGACCCCACCCCGCCCTGCTTGTTGCAGTACCACATGGCGGTGGTGTTGTCCGTGAACACCTGCACTACTCTCGCCTTGACAGAGGGAAGGAATGCTTTCAGTGCAAGTAGGATCGCCCTGAGCTCCAAAAGGTTGATATGGAGCTTGGACTCCGCCGGAGACCAGAGGCCTCTGATCTCCGCCTCTCCCATGTGGCCGCCCCATCCCAGGAGGGACGCGTCCGTCACCACTGTGTGCTCTGGTTGGGGAAGGGAGAGGGATCTGCCGCTGACCCAACGCTGGTCCGTGAGCCACCACTGCAAGTCCTGTGCAGTGCCCTCCGAGATGTGGACGTAATCGGACAGATTCCCCTGATGCTGCGTCCACTGGAACTTCAGGTCCCACTGAAGAGCCCGCATATGCCATCTGGCATGATTGATCAGCAGGATGCAGGAGGCCATGAGGCCCAGTAGCCTCAGGGTCTTCCTGACCGACACCCAGGACCAGGGCCGAAAGATCGGAATCATAGCCCGAATGTCCCGGACTCGCTGTTCGGGAGGATAAACCCGGAACTGCGCCGTGTCCAAAACCGCTTCGATGAAGAGGAGCTTTTGAGAGGGAATCAGGTGTGACTTCGGCACGTTGATGGAAAACCCCAGCAAATGCAGGAGGTCGGCCGTAGTCTGGAGGTGGGAGACGACTGCCTGGGGCGATCCCGCCTTCAACAGCCAGTCGTCGAGATAGGGGAAGACTGAAACCCCGATCTGCGCAGATGAGCTGCGACCACCGCCATCACTTTTGTGAACACCCGAGGGGCGCTGGTAAGGCCGAAAGGGAGCACGGTGAACTGAAAGTGCTCATGGCCTACCGTGAACTGTAGGTAACGCCGGTGGGCAGGCAGGATGGGAATATGAAAATAAGAAAAAAGTCCAACGCTACCAGCCAGTCTTGCGGGTCTAGGGCAAACAAGACCTGAGCAAGCGTGAGCATCTTGAACTTCTCCTTCCGGAGGAAGCGATTGACGTTCCGGAGGTCTAAGATAGGACGCAGACCTTTGTCCTTCTTCGGAACCACGAAGTAGTGGGAGTAACAACCACGACCTACTTCTGGCGTCGGAACGCGCTCGATGGCCCCCTTGGCTAAGAGGGCCGCGACTTCCTGCTGGAGAAGTGCCACGTGATCCCCCGACATGCGGTGGCACTGAGGTGGCATGGCTGGAGGGGTAGACTGGAAGGGGAGGGAATATCCCCTTCGGACTATCTGCAGAACCCACCTGTCTGAAGTGATGGTGCGCCAGTCGGGGAGGTGATGGCGAATCCTGCCACCCACTGGCGTCTGGTGGGCCTGAAAGACCGGACTAGGAAGGTTTGGAGGCAGGGGCGGCAGTGGACTGACCCGTCCGCTGGCCCCGGGACCTACCTCAGCGGGCCCCCCGACCTCGGCCACGCTGAGACTGCTGCTGTGCAGGCCGGCGGCTCTGAAAGGAACGCGTTTGAACGCCTCGACCCTGCCCTCGAAAGGAGCGAAAAGCAGACCCCGTGGGAGTGCGTGTGGTGGCAAGACCTAAGGACTGGGCTGTAGCCCGAGAGTCCTTAAAGCGTTCCAGGGCACTATCCGCCTTGTCACCAAACAGGCGTGTGCCATCAAAAGGCATGTCCAACAGGGTGTTTTGGACATCCCCGGAGAAGCCAGTTGTTCTGAGCCAAGCATAACGACGGAGCGCCACCGTTGTGGAAAGCGCCCTGCCGAGGGAATCTGCTGTGTCAAGTCCACAACGGATGGTGAATTTTGCAGCATCTCTCCCCTCTGTAACAGCCTGGGAGAGCACCGCCCGAGCCTCCACCGGGCACAGAGGAAGCACCTGTGCCACGGTGTCCCATACGGAATGTGAATAGCGGCCCAACAGGCACGCTGTATTCACCGCCCGCAACCCTGAACTGGCAGAAGTGAAGATCTTTTTTCCAAACTGCTCCAGCTTCTTAAATTCCTTGTCCAGGGGAGCAGAAGGGAATGCGCTCGGAGAGGCAGAGGCCTGGACAACCAGACTCTCAGGTGTTGGATGTTGCGTGAGGAAGCTGGGGTCGCCTGGCGCCAGGCGATTACGGCGTGCCACCCCCTTATCCACAGGAACCCCTGTGTTAGGCTTGCCCCAGGTGCTCAATAGGACATCAGTGAGTGCCTCATTGAAGGGCAGCAGCGGCTCCGCAGAGGAGGACGCTGGCTGCAGCACCTCAGTCAGAAGATTCGTTCTGATAGGCACAGAAGGGAGCTCAAGGTTAAGAGCCTGAGCCGCCGTACGCAGCACCACTGAAAATGTCCCCACCTCCTCCGTAGCCACGGAAGGAGGGGACAGTGTGCCAGGGTGTGAAGAAAAATCCAGATCCACAGGACCCTCCAGGTCTTCTTCCCATTCAGGCACGTTCTCGCATTGAGCCGCAAGAGGGTCCTCAGACCCTCCCAGTACTCTCCTTCAGTTACCGGTGTTGGCCGGTAAGGACGAGGTGCCCGGGGAAATGGGAGAAACTCTGTACCAAGAATTGGAATCGGGGGGTAAGAGACCAATTCTGGTTCGGCGCCGTACGGCGTCAGTTGCGGCGCCGCACCGGGCGTCGAGGCCTGAGGCAGCGCCGAGGCCGGATCCAGCGCCAAGGCCGGAGCCGGCGGCGCCGCAGGGTACTTTGACGGCGTAGTTGAGGCCAAAGGTGGCGGCACGGGGGCAGACCCGCCCAACGGGTCCGCGGGGCCCGAAGGCGCTCCGGAGGGACCCGATGGGGCAAATAAACGGCCCATGGCCGACAGGAAGACCTGTATCTCATCCGACGTCGCGTGCGGGCCCGGAAAGGACGGGTAGGCCGCAGGCAATGAAGGGGGCTCCAGCGGAGACACGGGAGAGTGATCCCCCACCCCCTCCACCACGTCCTGGGACCGGTGAGGGGTAGAAGACAAACGACGTCGCTTCTTTGATTTTTTATGGCGCCGTGACTTACCTGTCCCCGAGTCCGACGAGCGAAGGTAACGGCTCCACGACCGGTCTCTCGACCTCCCACGGGAGCGGGACCTTGATCGACGCGGAGCTGACTGCTGGGCCTCCAACAACTTTCGGGAACGCTCCCGCAAAGCTTTCGGCGCCATGGCCCGGCAATCGGGGCACACCTCGGGGTCATGGGCGTGCCCCAAGCAGAAGAGACACACGTCGTGCGGGTCTGCTACCGACATGTTGCGACGGCAGGCCCCACAGGATTTAAACCCGGGCATCCCTACTGGACCAGAGTCGATTACTCGACAAACAATTACCAAGTTAAAACTTTTAACTAGGGGTACTGCTCTCTCTCGGATCTGCGCTGCTGGCGCGGAAAAAGAAAGAACTGACGTCAGCGCGCGTGGGCGCGTCTAAATAGCTCCCATGACGTCATCTCGGCGACCACGACGCCAGCGACGTACGCGGAGCAGTACGACGACGCCTACCGACGCGCAGGGGTATTGCTGACGAAAAACTTTCCGGATCCAGTCTGACGCCTGGGGATAATCTAAGGTAAGGAATCTATCACTAACGTGTCTCTTTCAGATCATGAATGAAACACACGCATATCATAGAATGCCCTTCAATATTGGAAGTATGACCCTGTTGTGAAAGCTTACCTGGTTTACTGGGCTCTGGCATTCAGGAATTTAAATATTTCCTGGTCGCTCCAGTGCAGACACGCTTGGAACAACATATACTGCTAAAGCCCCTGGAGATCATTTAGCTAGGTGCGTCCTACACACAAAGTCAATATTATTAGCTGTGCTGCTTGCTCTAAGCCTAGAAAGCTTTGGCTAAGACGTGTTTCTTGGACTCACAGCATACACACACTACCATCCAGCCGATGCCTATTTCAAAGTGGAATACTCTGCTAAAACAGTTTCCACTGATGTAAAGCTGAAAAGAAATGATCCTGACTAAAATAAAGTGCTTTAATAATGCAGCAAAATCTTCATTTTTGTACCGCAAATTTCCATTTTTGGCAGTAAAATATGCAAATCTATGCCACAATATCCTGGGGGTCTGTAAAATAGGCTGCTTGACATCGACATCGAAAACCGGAAGGCTATAAAAATGATGCGCTTGAGAAAATTTGCTTAATAAAGTGCATACATAATGTGCTCAATTAATGCTATGACTCGGATAATACAGAGGACCCTAATTAATTATACTAAACACAATGCATAACATAATGTAGCTCTATAAGCATAGATTGACTTGGAAGAAACGTAAACCCCAGAGCTTGAATGGAATCAGTTTATTTTGCCGGAAATTCTGCAGGCCATCATTCCGTAATCATTTTATAAAACAATTCCAACAGTTTTCCAGCATTCCAACGATTTCCCAGCATTACAATCTTAAGAAAAAAGCTATGCCTTGAAAAATACATCAATACACCTAACTACAAAATAAAAAGGTCAAGTGTCAATAAAAGTGCAGTGCATAGTAAGGTGCTGGATAAAATGCCTAGGAAAGTGTATTAATAAACTGCAATAATAAAGTGCTCAGGTAATATCTGAATCTCACAGTATAGCATATACAAATTAATTATTGAAACCGGAGCATGTGACATATTTCAATTCTGAAAGTAGCGATAATCTATGAGATGAACAGTGAGCCCCAAATTCTCAGAAACCTTTGAGTGAAACCAGTTTGTTTCGCATATAGTTCTTCCCACGGTTGTATGAAAGAGGCATGCATGGCTGAACCACGCGTGCCTCTACTACACTGCCTAAACCACGAATGCATCTGAACAACGCATTCCTTTACCACGCATACCTTTACTGTGCAATTTCGTGGTAACGGCATGACTGGTATAGGGATATGTGGTAAAGATCACACCCTATGCCAATTGCCCTTAGCCCTAACAACTACCCAGACCCCCCGAGCCCTTAAAAGTACTCCGGCCACACCCCGAGCTCTAAAAACGAAGGCAACCCCCCACCTAAGCCCTAAAAACTTCTCCGACCCCCCTGAACCCTAACTACCATGAACCCTCAAAGCCCTAACACCTACTCCAACCCCCCCGAGCCCTAAAAAGTACCCGACTCCCCCGACCCTAAAACGTTACCTGACCCCTCCCCCCCCCCCCCAAGCCCTAATAACTACCCCGACCCCCCCAGCCTTAAAAACTAGCCTGACTCCTCTAAGAACCTAAAAAACTATGTCGACCCACCCTGGAGCCTTAAAAGCAATCCGATTCCCCAGCCCTAAAAACAACACAGCCCTCCAGCCCTGAAAAAAACCCTGACCCCCTAACCCTGAGCCCTAAAAACTAGTCCAACCATTAAAAAACTACCCCAGGTTAAGGCAAGTGTGGTTGTGCTTCCATTGGAACGACACGTATGGCTCTACCTGCGTTGTTCAGGCTGTTTCCCCTTCCCGCTGCCACACTTAGATCATTGTATCAAGCAATTCTGAGAAAGTGGGGATCACCGGGGGAGTAGCTTGGTCAGTAAGATTGGGGGCGCGTGAGCTTCAGATTTTCCAACAATCACGCTCGCATATAACGTTAAAATACATTCTACGACAAGCAGGGCACAAGAGAGGGCTAAAGGGGCAGTGGAATGGGAGATACATGCGGATTGGTGTAGGTACTAAGTGAGAGAAAATGCAATATTTTGTAAGATAACCAACATTTTTAAAGACTTTCAAGACAGAAAGGGAGAGAGAGTTTATGCTTTTTTGTCTGAGAAAGCACCTGAACCCAACTATTTACCAGGAAATACATTTATTGAGGGGATGTAACACCCCTTGGGATCACAGTGGTGTTACGTACTTCTCAGTGTCCCTAACCTTCCCTCGAGGCTTAGGGCTTGGAGACAAAATAATCTCTTGATGGACATCACGGCCCTGGCAACTATGATTTTGTGATGCTGCAGACTCACACTCTTAACACAGCACCATTTAATAAAGAAAGTATTGTGCTTGCCTTTCGGTCCTTGTGATATCGCACACCCCAAAGCAATCAGAATGGTGTGATGCGAAAACGGAAGGTGGGAAGGCACACACTGTATGCACGTTAGCATTTAGGTAAGTGTGAACACTCTGAATTCATTGTTACAGCCAGAAGGTCTGAGCATGCGATGTGCAGCACAGCTGGTATAAAGCTGCTGCACAACGAGAGCAAGATTAAAGAGGCCAGGTACATACAGTGAATTGAACCTGACTTCACATCAACGAGTGGCCTCTCCTCAGGGTACCACTCTCCCAAAGTTCACCCGACTAACGATGTAGAAACGAACTGCGGGAAGGGAGAATGCCAGGAGCTTTGAAAGGTACTGACAAACACCTGCAGAAAATTACTACAAATTGGCCAGCATTTACTTGCGGTTTCCACCATCTGTTATTTCTAACAATATGCTGCGGAAACCAATTAGTGTTGCGCCCAAGGATGGCTTGATCGCCAGTGGGTGCCTCCTAAAATTGTACTCACTCACAAAGATGCTTTCAAACTGTGGTAACACCAGCTTACCTCTTTAATTAAAACAACCATGTGAGAACCAATCGTGTACGCTGGGTTATGCACTTGGTTTTTACAATGGGGTTGTTTTTGAGTGTACAGTGAAACACAGGATTTGGATCATTCAGAGTCAGAATCCCAAACTCCTGAATAGGAAGCATTGCCATTCTGAAATAACAAACATGAAACCAGTCCTACCTCTTCCATCTGCATCCTTTCCTCTAGAAGCGTGGTGGCCATCTCCCTCCTGACCCCTTGATTTGTTTCTCTCCCTGGTTGGTTGTCCACTCTTACTCATACTTTCATTTCAATGAAAGACCTGGCTGGGTGGGATCAAGCAAGCCTCCTCCTGAAAAGGCCCGACCCTGACTTTTTAACCTGATAACCATGATGGACAAAGGGCAGAGCAGAGGCAGGAGTTGGCTCAGACAAAGCCCAATTTGACTCTCTCAAACAATACTTTTCCATGCAAGATTTGTGAATTTCTTTTTGGGGACTAAAACAGGTACAGACCACACACTGCTACCAGCCACTTCCTTTTGGAAAACTCCCTTAGCATCAAACATACATCTATACTATGAAAGCATCTTCCTTTTTATTTCAAGTATCTTAATTGGATTTAACATAAGAGAATACAACTAAAATACACCATAATAATAGTAATAACAATCATAATAATAATACTAATACTAATATTCAAGAAAGGAAAAAGAAGTTTTGAGTAGTAATGAGCAAAAATAAGAACACATTCATCATCTAAATGAGATTGGCGGAATTCACACAGAGGTACCATCAATTTAATTCAACTGTGTTACAGAGAAATTCAGTTACATATTTTACACACCCAGGAGCTAAGGTGAAGCTTAAAGATAGAAAAGTGTAGAGTAAGAGAGTGCTGATCTGTCTGTTACCTTCCCGGATGGAAGAGTGAACATAAGGATCAAAATGAGGATGAGCTCTTTACTGCTTATGTAGATTACATGGCAAAATAAGCACACATGAGGGGAATTAAGGAAGGGGAGGTTATTTTGGCACAAAGAAGAGCAACAATTTTCACTAGGTAGTTGCCTAGTTTCTCCCAGATTGGTCATCTGAAGGCTAACCACGGGGACTGCTAGAGTGTTATGTTGTCAGCGCTCATGATATTTGTGAACCATTCCCACTATGTATGAATTGCGATATTGTTTGCAGTTTGCCAGCTATAAAGAATTGTTTTAATACCCAGTGTAAACATGAGGTCAATCAGTTAGGAGCCTAAATCTTTAATTCTAAAGGAGTTAATATTAGCGGTGGGCATAACTTGTGAATTTGACTCCGCAAAATTCCGTAGCTACAAAAAAGCTCTGTGAGATTCCGCAGAGTTCTGCCAACAGGAAGAAATAGGCATGTCGCATTGCGATTTAGCACCGGAATCGCGTTTCACACTGAAAAATCAGCGCAAATGGCACCACACGGAACACCAGAGGGTGCAGCTAATCAAGTTGATTTTGCTGTCACTTGAGTAGATTTTCTCTTTGAGCAGCGGTCTTCTGACCGCAAACGGTCGCGACTGCCCGTGCTGGGAAAATCGCGCCAGGTATCCTGCTAGCAACTGAAAATCATGCATAAGTATTCCAAATCTCGTCCGCAAACTTACCGTTAAGCACGTGTGTGAGACGAAATTCCACCTCGCGGCCAATTATGACAATTCCGCCGGGGCAACGGAATATTTCACCCACCACTAGTTAGTACTGACAGGCATGTCTAAAACAACAGAAGTGAAATCCTGGGGAAAGTGTATTTGGAAGAGGTTTTTGGTGCATCTAAAAATGTGGTTGCTGAATTAGTTTAATAATGAACATTGTGCCATGTCTCCAAACTCTTTGGTGCATTTCCTGCACGTTTTGGTCCATAAACTGTAATTTGTGTAAACAACCAGGGGCCGCATTACACATGCGAGGCACTTTCCTTCATTGCGCCAGGCGGACCTTTAAAAAGTTGCAGTGGTGAATTCGCTTCCCCCAGGGCAGCCGCAAACTCGTGCTGCCCTGGGGACAGCGCAATCACGTGAAATACGGAGCAGCTGGTTTGAAGCCACTCCGTGTTTCACTGTGCAGGCGGCAACCCGCCTGCACTTTTAATGGGGAATAGACATCCCCTTGCAGAGACTGCACCCGCCTGCAAAGGGATGTCTGGGGGGTCTATTGGACCCCCTTTCACCTTGCAGAGGGCTGCTCTCAGGAGGCAAACTAACAGTGCGCCACCTTTGAGGTGGCACACTGTCAGTGCGCTTCCTGAGGGCTTCTTTGCCTCTGCATCTGCGTCTATCATACCGTGTATGCGCAAAGACAAAGGGATTCCCTCATATGCATGGGGCACGCCCCCATGCAAATAAGGAAACACCCCCTTGAAGATAGCTCTGGCGCTTTATGTGTGCCAGCGCTATTGGCATTACAGAAGGGGCCGCACAAGTGTCTGCGGCCCCTTCTGTAATACCAAAGTGCCCCGGGGGCACGCAAAGCGGTGCAAACGCCTGTTGTGCCCCTGTGGCACTTTATGTAATACGGCCCCAGATGTTCAGAATGTTCTGTGTAAGATTAAAAAATTTGCTTGTGCTGGAGTGGGGGTTACTGTATTTTTAAATGGCATTTCTCAAATATGGGACCCTGCTCCTCCTTCCACCTCAAAATCATAAACAAAGAATCCTGGCATGCTCCTTCTCGTGCAATGCCTCTAAAATCTGGAACTTCATCTCAGAATATATTTGGACTAAGCCCTCCTTTTTGAGCTTCAAGAGATAAGTAAAGGACCTCCTCCTCAATCGGCATCTCAACCAGCTGGACAAAAATCGCCAAGCGTGATAGGATTTCTACACCCTGTTATTTTTGTGCTACTTTTCTGTGTTTTTCTTTCTTCTCGGTCAACCCCTGATTTAATTCTTGACACAGCTGTTTATCTGATCTAAATGTTATCTGTTATTGACTTGATATTGTTATAAAGCGCTCCGATACTTTTGGGTCTTGCCAACGCTATATAAAGCTCTTAAATAAATAAAAAATATCTGTGTATGCAACATTTTATAATTAAAGAGAAGACCATTCTATGTCCCATTTTGATTGTATCCAATTAAGAATCTTTGTAGATGTGGGTCTGAGCATTTGATAGAGTTTTAAAACCACATGAACTTGTTTTTGTATGTTATGATTCGTCTCTAGAGTAGGATTGAATCTACTAAGGTTTACTACCATCATTATATAATAGATTTTCTGACTATTAACAGGAGTATAATTTTTAATGGAGACCAATAGGTGCCACTTTTATCTGATAAAGATGTGTAGTAATGTAATCCATTACTAGGAGATTTAGGATAAACATTAACATGGGAAAAATACCAATTAATCATAAAGACTCCCTTAAGACCAGAAAAGACCGTGAGTTATCCGCAATACCTCAACTGAAATAAATAATAAGAGGTGGATATTTTATACAAATAAAATAAGGATAGAAAAGCAAAGTTAAACTTCAGCTGGTATCCAGGTAACTAGCTGGATAAGGGCACATCAAAAGACATGACACTGAACTAATGTTTAGTAAGACTCTGCGGGTCCCCATGGGAATTTATGAAAGGTCAGTACATTAAAATGTTGTTCTCTTTGAAAGATCATCTGGGATGGTTCTGTCGCATCTTATTCCTTTGAAATGAATATTCTGGTTTTTCCTTTGATGCTTTTCGCCTTGCTCACAAATAACCCAATGCATATTTTTTTCATTTCCAGTGCCTAGGAAGCACAGTATGTTTGAACTCAAGATGTTAAAATCTCCAAGCACCTTTGACAGGCAAGAGAAAAACGTATTGGTATGAATACTGTGGTGTGATAGGTTATGTACACCTAATGCTAATAATTACAGCCACTCACGAAACAAAAAGACTTAGGGTCTGATTTATCAAATGTTTTACCCATTACCTCCACGTGCCTCCATCGCTTTAATTCAGAACAAATGAGGCTTCCCTGCCTCCATCAGACACCAATCACAAGCACCCTGATTAAACAGATGCCCCTCTCCCGGGTGCCACCTACTGTCTTTTTTTTGTCTTGATCAGGTACCTGCATAGCCCTTCTTGCCAGAGCGGGGGGGGGCGGTGGGCAATGTTTTATTTCCTATATTAAAATGTCCTGATCAGGAAGGGGCGGGGCTCCTTTGCTGGTGAGTGCTAGCTGTGTCGCTTCTCCTGTTTTCGACCACAACGTGGTTGAATTGATTGTAAGAGAGTATGCAATGACTGAATCCAGCGGTCCTGGGTGGCTTTGGCTGTGCTTCAGAGTGAGGGGTCACTAGTACAGTGGTCAGCTACACGGAAAGCAGACTTCGTGTCCTACAAGTTCTTGGGTGGCGAGTGTCCATGTTTGGGTCCAAGCTTATAACTTTTCTGAGCATTATTTTGCCTACTTGGTGATTTGTGCATTTTAATGCGATTCTTATTGGTTATTGGGCCTATAGCGCGATGTGGTTGGTGTAAAGACTAAACCATATTAGTTTATTCAAAGACCGTTAGAGTTCGCATCTCTAAACATTTTTATGATGGGGGAAGGGAAGTGGTCAGTTAAGAGGAAGCATGTTCTCTCTTCTACTTCTTCCTCGGACAAGGAAGGTCAAGTTCCAACCAGCAGAACAAATGTGGAGCAGAACAAAGGTTCTCCACAGGGGATCCTGCCTCTTATGTCTAGGGATGAAATTCAGGATACGATTGAGGCAGCTGTATCCAAGGCTATGATGTCACAATGCAATCAGGTTTCAGGGGGCCATAATTCTTCAGCCTTGAGGAATGATGATGATTATTCAGCATCTGATATGGACGCTCTTTCAGCTTCTTCTGGCAAATATGTGAGAAGAGAGGAGATCTGGGAAATAGTCTCATGTCAGAAGTAAACTGGGGTTTTGTCCGTTCCAACATAACAAGGGCGATAGTGTCCTTTTTCCACAATATGTAAAGCCGCCGATGTCAATGGCTTTCCATGGATGGCTTAAGGACATGTTGTTAGGCGAATGGAAGGATCTTGATAAGGTCCAAGTTCCACGCTTCCTACAAAAACTTTAATTTGCTGGAGGGAGAGGACATTTTGCCTCATTCTGTGAAGGCTGATGCAATTCTGGTCACTTTGATTGGAAAGACTTCAATACATCCTGAGGATTGCACATCAGCTGATTCTACAGATAAAAAGGTGGATTTGAGTTTAAAACAATTGTTTCAGCATTGAATGTGGCCTTGAAGGCAAGTGTTTATGCAGTCTGTGGTAGAAGACTTCGATAAGTTAGGTGTTGCCATCCAGGAGAGGCTGGACTGTTCGAACTTGTTGGCTGCAGTGGAGCAACAGGCTAGACTATTAGCTGACATTTCCTCGGATATTTTCAGGACCTCTGCTATGTCATCTGGTGCACTGATAGTAGCCAGAAGAAACCTTTATATGAGACAGTGGAAAGCGGATCTGTCAGAGATTATACACTTCTTGAGATCCCATTTGAGGGGCAGATGCTTTTCGGAGTCAGTTGGATGCGATGATTTTAAAAGGGCTTAAGGACCACAATCATGCTTGACCTTACAAAGAAGGGTCCAGTAGTAAGACATTTTGGGAGAGGTCATCTAAGTCATAACCAAAATGTGACTCTCATTCGCTATCTTTCAGAAGGAAATTTCAACCCAGATTTTTCTCTCTCAAGAAGGATCTTACCAAGCAGAAAGGGTTGAGGAAGAAGAGATCCTGACAATTAGTGATCAATCAATTTGTCTTTGGGTGGGGGGGCCCAATTCAGCACTTTCTACAGGCCTGCTTGAACATTGGGTATTAAACATACTGGAAAAAGGTTATGCAATAGATATTGCCGAATGGCCACCAGAAACCGGAGTTATCCAAACCCACGTGCCCTCCAATTGTCTGAAACGTGCAGCGCTGTTGGAAGGAATTGAGGCTTTTCTTATTAAGGGTGCAGGATATCCAGAGGTCCAGCAACAGAAATAGGAAAAGGGGCATATTTCTTTATATTTCTAGTGCAAAATGCATCAGGTGTATCCCGCCCGGTGCTAGATCTGCAATGCGTGAATTCTTGGATCAGGTTAACTCGATTCGGCATGGTAACACTGCAATTGATACTTCCTATGATTCATCCACAAGATTTTATGGCATCTGTGGATCTTCAGGATGCTTATCCGGATGTGCCCATCAGTCCTTCCCATAAAAGGTTTCTTTGGTTTGCAGTGGGAGCCAAGCACTTCCAATTCTATGTCCTTTCCTTCGGGTTAAAATCTTCACCAAGGGTTTTGTCTCCTTTAGTAGCAAATCTTCATTCCGAAGGGATTGCCTTTCATCCCTACCTCAATGACTTGCTTCTCCAGACTTCAGAAAAGGACCAATTAGTGGCTCACATCGACAGAGTCTTAACAGTTTCCCAGGAACAAGTATTCCTAGTTAATTGGGAAAAGTCATCTCTAGTTCCTTTCAAAGATTTGGTGTTCATAGGAGCTCGATTGTAAACACAACTGGGGTTGATTTTGCTGCCCGAAAAAAGGCTTTGCTTCAAGTTCACATTCAAACTCACAATATTTTTCACAGGAAGGGCCAAAATTGAGTTTAAAAATAGCGACTCCTAAGGTTCAATCATTAGCAATAAGAGACGTCAGGGGTTCTTCGTAAAAAGAAAGAAACGAAGATGGGTTAATGCCTGGCTTTTTTATGGTCTTGTTGAATCTATGTCGTAGACCCTCTAAGCAGTTTCTTGAGTTGAAACTTACCTTTGGTGTTGGATGCATTGACAAAACATTCATTTAAACCTCTAGAACAGGATGAGTTTAAGGTTCTTACAATCAAAAAGTGCTTTTTTGTGGCCATCAAATCAGCTGAGAAGGTTGCGAGAGTTAGGAGCATTATCTTGTAGGATTTTCCAGGATAGAGTTTTGTTAATTCCAGTCCCTTAATTCACTCATAAGATAAATTTGATATTTCACTCTCAAGAGGAAGTTATTCTTCCAGAATTTTTTCCCTCTCCCTCCTCGGATGAAGAGCCTAGGTTGCATTGTTTGAATGTCAGGAGACCTCTTTTTATTTACTCATAGAGAGAAGCACCTTTCAGAAAAGGAGAATCCCTGTTTTTTAACTTTGAGGCAGCAAGGAAGGGGAAAACAAACTACTTCTACCCTAAGTAGGTGGATCAGCTCTTTAATTTCCATGGAATAAGGAGCACTAGGTGAGGTCTCACCTGGTATACAGGGAAGATTCACACATTGTATGGTTGCTACACTGGCTGAATTACAGGGTGGCTCGATCTCAGAGATTTGTAGGGCAGCTATGTATGTGACTCCTTTAACTTTTGTGAAGCATTGGAGGATTGCAGAGAATGATGTAATTGATAATGTCCTTGGTCATAAAGTTCTCTCCTCAATGAAGTAATAAGGGAGCTGTCATTCTTATGAAAAGAATTGATGTCTTTCTGCTTGCAGCTCAGTTGTCCTGTTTCTCTTGCTTGCTATATCCCATTTGTTCTGAATTCAAGCGAGGGAGGGACGTAGTACCAGTACCAGTCGGAGTTACCAGTAATTGCTTTACTCCTAGTCCTACTCCCTCGCTTTAATTCAGAGTCCTTCTCACCCTCCCAGTACAGAACAACTGAGTTGATTCTTGATACTGAGCTTGTTTACCTGAAAAGGAGGCAGCATGAGGAGGGACTTTTATTTAATCGGAGTGCTTGTGATTGGTGTCTGAAGGAGGCAGGGAAGTTTCATTTGTTCTGAATTAAAGCGAGGGAGTAGGACTAGGAGTAATGCAATTACCGGTATAAAATTGAAGCATTCTTTGTTTAAGGGGAAATGTGCTGATACAACGAACCTTACCTCTGTGTTGTCAAAGCTTTGTTTAGTGATAGGATTTGAACTTTTACATTAAGAGATCAGAAATGTTCATACAGCTAAAAATGCATTTGACAGAAAACCCGGGGCCAGACGTACAAACATTTATAATAGTGATTTCCAAATAGAGATTTTTTCATAATCACTATTCTTAATGTAGTCAAGTTTTATCTTTAAATCAGTGAATCATAGTGGGTTGCAAATCGGCCTACCTCATTAATACTAATGAGGTAGGTCCCTTAAAGGAAACGGGACTGCATTTAAAAGGTAACCTTTTTGTTTTTTTTGTTTCTTCAAGTAGACGCAGTGGTCCTGTGGACCACTGTTTCCTCTTTTGCATTCACAAAGAGTAAGGGGCCCCCCAGGGGACCCCTTCCCACTTGGAATTGCATTAGTACTACGCTCTTGTAGTAGGTTAAGTATCAATGTTTTGCAACTTCGTTCTGCTCACCAAACATTAATACATACCACTCAGATTCGGTATTTGGAATGGAAACTCTAAACACGCCCCTTCCAAATACTGAATCGACATTGCGTCACAAACCCAAATTGCGATTCGGTAACTAATCATATTTTGGTGTTTGTACATAAGAAAACTAATTTTTGCAGTCATTAACGGCCTGGCAAAAATGTTATGTACATCTGGCCATTTAGAAGCTGCCTCCTAGGCTAGAAAATCAGCTTTATGTTGAACAAGCCTGCATGGAATGATCAGAGTGCATCTTTTGATGGTCTGGTGCCCTTATCCTCCATTACCTCCTGGCCACCTAGCAGGGTGGGGAACAAGTAATAGCTTGGAAAACAAATACCAAAAACTTGGAATCAATATTTAGCATCTTAGAAAATCAAACTGATGCACAAGTTACTAACTTGTGTAACGATATATCTGTAAGAGACAGTAGTTAGTGACAGAATCCTTACCTTAGAATATTCCCAGGCGTCAGGCTGGATCCGGAAAGTTTTTGCGTAGCAGTACCCTTGCGCGTCGGTAGGCGGCGTCGTGCGGCTCCGCGTCCGTCGTCGGCGTCGTGATCGCCGGGATGACGTCGCGGGCAGTACTTAGACGCCGCCCCTGCGCGCTGACGTCAGTTCTGTACACGACTTTCCGCGCCAGGAACGCAGAGCCATGCAAGAAGCTGACATAGGTGTCTGAAAAATACTAGGGCCTGAAAGGGATGTCCTTAACCCTAGAAATCAGTTCGCAGAACGAGGAGGATGGGTGGAGCGGTAAGGAATCTGTCACTAACTACTGTCTCTTACAGATATATCGTTACACAAGTTAGTAACTTGTGCATCTGAAAGAGACACGTTAGTGACAGATTCCTTACCTTAGAATAGATACCCCAGCAATACCAACCCCGGTGGTGGGTCTGCGAACAAAGATCAGACAAGGAAGTCCCGGAGGACAGAACGGCCAAAGAAGCCGTCCCTCCGGACCTGACTGTCAAGGCAGTAATGCTTTGTAAACGTGTGCAGCGAGGCCCACGTAGCTGCCTGACAGATATCCTGCAGCGGAACACCGCGGCCTAAAGCCGTGGTAGCAGCCGTTGCCCTGGTGGAATGGGCACGCAGCCCAACAGGAGGCTCCTTTTTAGCCAAAGAATAGCAGGCTTTGATACACAAGGTTACCCAGCGGGAGATGGTTCTCTTGTGCACCGCCTGACCTTTTTTGGCCCCACGTAGCCAACAAAGAGCTGGTCATCCACCCGTAAGTGTTTTGTGCGGTTGATGTAAAAGGAAAGCGCACGTTTTGGGTCCAGACGGTGGAGCCTCTCTTCCTCTCTGGAAGGAGGCGGAAAGAAGGTGGGCAAAGTGATGGTCTGCCCAATGTGGAAGGCAGTAACCACCTTTGGCAAGAAGGACGGACGCGTCCTAAGAACAACCTTGTCTGGATGGACAGACAGAAAGGGAGGTTTACATGATAGAGCCTGGAGCTCACTCACCCGCCGGCGGAGGTGATGGCCACCAGAAAGGCTGTCTTCAGAGTCAGAAGACGAAGAGGACAGTTATGTAGAGGCTCAAAGGGAGCGCACATAAGAAAGGTAAGAACCAAGTTCAAGTCCCACTGAGGCATCACAAACGGAACAGGAGGGAAGAGGTGTGTAATGCCTTTTAGAAACCTGTTAACAACAGGGGACTTGAAAAGGGAGGGCTGATCAGGAAGCCTGAGGAAGGCCGAGATGGCACAAAGTTAGCCCTTGATGGTACCTAGGGCAGAACCCTGTTGGGCCAGGGAAAGAAGGAACAGAAGAACCTCAGAAAGAGGGGCAGAAAGGGGATTCACAGCCTTTGCTGTGCACCATGCCACAAACTTGTTCCACCTGCAGGCGTATACCACCTTAGTGGAGGGACGCCTGGCTGCCAGAATCACATCACAAACTTCGGGAGGCAAGTCGAAAGGAAGCAACTGCCGCCGCTCAATCTCCACGCAAGCAGGTGGAGGCTGGACAGGTTCGGGTGGAGGACCGTCCCCTGCTGCTGCGACAGAAGATCCTCCCGAAGAGGCAGACGGATCGGGGGATCTACGCTCATACTGAGTAGCTCGGGATACCAAACTCTTCGAGCCCAGTCCGGAGCCACAAGGATGACTTGGGCCCGGTCGTGCCGAATCTTCTTCAACACTCTGGGTAGAAGTGGTATAGGCGGAAAGGCGTACAACAGACCGCAACTCCACTCGCGACGAAAAGCGTCGCCGAGCGAGTGCCGCCTTGGAAATTCCAACGCGCAGAACTGATGACATTGCGTGGTCTCTTCGGTGGCGAATAGATCTAACCAAGGCTCTCCCCACTGTAGAAAGAGTCCTTGCGCCAATTCCGAGTGAAGACGCCATTCGTGATCCATCATGCACCTGCGGCTGAGTTCGTCCGCCCTGGCGTTCAGGGAACCTGCCAGGTGTTGAACCATCAGGAACATGCCCTGATGTTCCAGCCATGTCCAGAGGCGCAGAGCCTCCTGACAGAGGGTCCACGACCCCACCCCGCCTTGTTTGTTGCAGTACCACATGGCGGTGGTGTTGTCTGTGAACACCTGCACTACCTTCCCTTTGACAGAGGGAAGGAATGCCTTGAGTGCAAGTCGGATCGCCCGGAGCTCCAGAAGGTTGATATGGAGCCGGGACTCCGCCCGGAGACCAGAGGCCTCTGATCTCCGCCTCTCCCATGTGACCGCCCCATCCCAGAAGGGACGCGTCCGTCACAACTGTGTGCTCTGGCTGGGGAAGGGAGAGGGATCTGCCCATGACCCATTGCCGGTTCGAGAGCCACCACTGCAATTGTTTTGCAGTCCCCTCCGAGATCTGGACGTGATCGGACAGGTTGCCCTGGTGCTGCGCCCACTGGAACTTCAGGTCCCACTGCAGAGCCCGCATATGCCATCTGGCATGATTGACCAGCAGGATGCAGGAGGCCATGAGGCCCAGCAGCCTCAGGGTCATCCGTACCGAAACCCAGGATAAAGGCTGAAAGATCGGAATCATAGCCTGAATATCCCGGACTCGCCGTTCGGGAGGATAGGCCCGAAACTGCGTCGTGTCCAGAACTGCTCCGATGAAAAGGAGCTGTGGAGAAGGAATCAGATGCGACTTCGGCACATTGATGGAGAACCCCAGCGAGTGCAGGAGTTCGGCCGTAGTCTGGAGGTGGGAGACGACTGCCTGGGACGAGCCCGCCTTCAGCAGCCAGTCGTCGAGGTAGGGGAAGACTGGAACCCCTGCCCGGCGCAGATGAGCTGCGACCACCGCCATCACTTTCGTGAACACCCGAGGGGCACTTGTAAGGCCAAAGGGGAGCACGGTGAACTGAAAATGCGCCGGTAGGACTGGGATGTGAAAATAAGCGTCCTGCAAGTCCAACGCTACCAACCAGTCTCCAGGGTCGAGGGCAGTCAAGACCTGAGCTAGGGTGAGCATCTTGAACTTCTCCTTCCGGAGGAAGCGATTGACGTTCCGGAGGTCCAAGATAGGACGCATGTCCTCCTTGTCCTTTTTGGGCACCAGAAAGTAGTGGGAGTAGCAACCACGCCCTACTTCTGGGGTCGGAACATGCTCGATGGCCCTCTTGGCCAAGAGGGCCGTGACTTCCTTCTGTAGAAGCACCAAGTGATCCCCTGACATGCGGTGGAATTGAGGTGGCATGGCTGGGGGGTGGTCTCGAAGGGGAGGGAGTAGCCCCTTCGGACAATGTCCAAGACCCACCTGTCCGAGGTGATGGGACGCCAGTGGTGAAGGTGATGGCGGACCCTGCCCCCGACTGGCGTGCTGTGCACCTGAAAGGAGGGACTAGGAGGGCTTGGAGGCCGCGGACGGGTTGGAGGTGGTGGCCTGACCGGCACGCTGGTTGCCCGAACCGCCATGGCGGTATCCACGTCCTCGGCCACGCGAAGACGCCTGCTGCGCGGGCCGGTGGCTGGGCTGCTGACGTGACTGGGCGCCCCTTCCGTGGCCACGATAGGGGCGAAAAGCAGAAGGTAGCGGAGGGCGTGTAGCAGAAAGGCCCAGGGACTTGGCAGTAGCCCGTGAGTCCTTAAAGCGCTCCAACGCATGGTCTGCTTTGGAACCAAAAAGACCGACTCCATCAAAGGGCATGTCCATGAGAGTATTCTGGACATCCCCTGAAAAACCAGTGGTTCTCAGCCAGGCGTGGCGACGCAGCGCCACCGTCGTTGCAATAGATCTGCCCAGCGAGTCGGCGGTATCAAGGCCACATCGTATGGTGTATTTGGCCGCATCCCTTCCTTCCGCAATGGCGCGGGAAAGCAGTGTCTGGACCTCCTCAGAACACTGGGGCAAAACAGTCGCCACCGAATCCCACAAGGAGTGGGTATATCGGCCCAAAAGACAAGCGGTGTTGATGGACCGCAAGCCAGCACTGGAGGAAGAAAAACCCTTCTTCCCAAATTGATCCAGGCGTTTGGATTCCCTATCCGGAGGGCGGTAGGGAAGGCGGTTTGGGAAGCGGAGGCTTGGACAACCAAGCTCTCAGGGGTGGGGTGGACAGAGAGAAACAAGGGGTCGCCCGGAGCTGGGCGATGGCGTCGGGACACGATCCTATCCACAGGAGCCCCTGTGTTGGGCTTGGACCAGGCGCCCAAAAGAACGTTAGTAAGTGCATCGTTAAACGGCAGCACAGTCTCCAAGGAGGAGGCCGCCGGCTGAAGCACTTGTGTCAAGAGATTAGTCTTGACCGTCACCGTAGGGAGTCGGAGATGTAAGGCTCCAGCTGCCCTACGCAACACCGTTGCAAAATTGGCTCCCTCCTCCGTAGCCACGGGAGGAGACAGCATGCCAGTGTCAGGGGAAGTATCTAGACCACTGGCATCCCCTAGTTCCTCTGCCCAGTCCTCATCATACTGACACTGCTGTGCCAGAGAGGTCCTCAGACCCCTCCCAGTCCTCCTGGTCCTCCTCCGGTTCAAAATAAGGAGGAGGAGGGACATTTGGGACCCAAGGGCCCATCGGCGCCGGAACCGGCGTCGAGCGACGTCGGTCCGGCTCCATGTCCGGAGCCGGAGAGTACATGGGGACGACGACGCCCGGAGCCCCGGGTGGCGTCAGGAACGGCACCGGAGACATCGGCGCCGGCGGAGGCGTGGTGAGGTCGACCGGCGTCGATGGGGGTTGCGGTACCACCGGAGCCGGGATCGAGGCCGGGGCCGAGCCGGAGCCGGGATCGAGGCTGGAGGCACGAGCGACGCCGGGACCGGAGTCGGCGGCGACGCCGGGCAACCCCATCAGGGCCCGCGGGGCCCGAAGGGCGCACCGGAGGGACCTTGAGGCCCGAAGAGGCGGGCCATGGCCGACAGGAATTCCTGTATTTGGGCCGGATCCGCCCCCGAACCCGGGAAGGACGGGTATTGCGGGGGCGACTCCACAGGCATGTCCGGGGCCGCGGGGGCGGGGACGGTGCGGGAGGGGCCTCAGCCGAGTCGCGAGACCGGCGAGGCGAAGTCCTAGAGCGATGATGCTTTTTGGACTTCTTATGCTTAGACTTACCGGACGACGAAGACTTGGATCCCGACGACCGGTGAGGACTCCGCGACCGACCCCTCGACCTCTCACGCGACCGGGGCTTGGAATGGCGCGGAGCCGACTGCCGGGCCTCGAGGAGCTTTCGAGACCGCTCTCGCAAAGCTTTCGGGTTGAGGGCCCGGCAGTCGGAACACGACTTCGTGTCGTGGCCTCGGCCGAGGCAGAAGAGCCACTCCAGATGCGGGTCTGTGATGGACATCATCCGAGCACAGGCGTCGCAACGTTTAAAGCCGGGCATCCCTACGACACCTTGGAGTCGATTCGAAGAAACAGTGAAAAAATTCACCAAAAAGTTAGTCAAAAAATGACTAGGGCACTGCTCTTCCCGGATCTGCGGTTGCTGGCGCGGAAAAAGAAGAACTGACGTCAGCGCGCAGGGGCGGCGTCTAAGTACTGCCCGCGACGTCATCCCGGCGATCACGACGCCGACGACGGACGCGGAGCTGCACGACGCCGCCTACCGACGCGCAAGGGTACTGCTACGCAAAAACTTTCCGGATCCAGCCTGACGCCTGGGGATATTCTAAGGTAAGGAATCTGTCACTAACGTGTCTCTTTCAGATATGTCAAATATGTGCACTCCTATAAATATGTATTACAATTCTTATAGCAACAGTTCTTGGAATTCACAACTTGTATTTTCAGCCACTTTATTTGAAAATTCAGTGTCACAACAGACAGCCGGGGATACATTGTCAGTCTGAGAGCCACGGGGCAAGCAGGGGTTACTGGGCACAACCGTGGTGGTTGAGGCCTTTAACTCCTGATGTTCTGGGGCGCAGCCTCCTATGGATCCTGCTCAACTGGACCAAATACTCCTATTGCACTTGATTCTTAGTCGTAGTCGAGCAGTCGGAGGGGTTGTAGAGACAGGTCAGTGAACACAATTCATAACTCAAAGTGCAAACAGTATGAACAATAAATCGAGGTCCAACCAAATACTTGCTTTTATAAGTTTAATTAATATCTTATTTCTAACTCTACACATGCAGAGAAATGCAACATTCAAATGGAACAACACAATCCCCCTTGAGGTCGGGGCTCAAGTATTTGCCAGGCAAATCCTTATCCCACCCTCCTTCATGTAACATGTTCGGGGTTATTCCCCATTCACTGGTGGCCGCATCCAGAGAATGCAAACTATTACGCCATAGTCTAGAGTTCCCTTTGACTCTCCAGGATTTCAGTCAAAAATGTATATGGTGCTGCAGCATCTTCAGCGGCGTATCCCCCTTGCGCGCAGATCCTAGTTCAAGTCTTACCTACTCCTGCAGCACAGATGCATTCAGCGTTACAGCAGGTGCCCTCAGCGCGGGCACTTGTGAGATCAGATCCTGATCAAAGAAGCTGGGCTGCTCTGAGTACACATGGCAGTGTCAGGCCTGCGCAAGCTCACTCTGCAGTGGCCCGGCCGCTCTCTCCAGAGTTTGGAGCAGCTTCTAGCTCACAGCAAAGCAGTAAGTTAAGTTTTCCCCAGCGGCTCCCAACTGGAGTCCCATGAGGTTGCGTCATCATCCTCCTCTGTGTCCTCCACCTGGGGAGGGGGAGTCAGTCAGGGCAGATCTCTCGGTGCGGCTAGTCTGGTGATTTGGTCCCGGCAGCCCTTCCTGACACAAAGGGTGGCCACAGTACCTTCCGGATGCAACGTAGACTCCTCATTTGCAATCGTCCACACCACAGCGGCCCATCCTGACATACGGGGTTGCTGCTCAGGTGTTCCCGAGTTCTGGCATGCTAGTCACACATTGGCATATGGGGTCACCGCAACGAGACCGTCTGGGCTTGGCGCCCTCCGCACAGCACTCAATACTTGGCACAGTCTACAGCAGACCTCTCCTGGCATATGGGGGTAACCAAAAACAGTCCTGCACACGGCTATGGCCTGATCCATGCACACCCGAATCCTCACACCGGGAGTCCTAGCGGTAGGGCTCCTCACTGGACCTCACGCCCTCCAATGCTCTCCTCTTCCTCACAAGGGACACTGGTCTGTGCAAGCAGGCAGAAGCTGGTACTACAGGCTCCAGGGAACTTGATCTTGGGTTCCCTGAGTGATGTCCCCTCACCCAGCAGGGAGACTAGCAGGCCTTGGCCCCCAGTCCTGGTCACTGGCAGAAGTCTTGCAGAACTTCCCCTTCTCACACAGCAAGTCTGGCTGCTCGACAGAAGACAATTCTTTGGGTATGCAACTTCCCCTTCTTATAGTCCGTGTCCAGACACCAACTGTGATTTAGGGTCTGAGTCTCTGAAGTTTTATGTTGGGGTTCTGCTTCTTTTGAAATGGACACTCCTCTCTATCTTCTTTCCTCATGAAAGATGTCTGTCACAGCAGGCACGACTCCGAAGCTGACTGATCCACAACACAAGTCATGAGAGTGAGCAGAGTTCACACCTGGATGTCAGCTGCAGTGCTATGTGCATCAAAATGTTCAGTCCCAAGCTCCCAGGCCTTCTTTTTATGTATCCCTTGTTAGCCCCATCTCTCTTCCTAAGATATGTCCAGGCCCCTTCCGTGTGATCTATCATTGAATCAAAGAGCAACCTCTTGAAGTGCAAAGGAAGTCTCTCCCTTCCCATTAGTGTGTGTCCCTCCCAGCCCACAGGAATGCTGCAATCCACAAATGTGTCGGGGGGAGGGTGGGGGAGTGATTCCTCGCCTCTTCATGTCTTTACCAGGCAGGCCTTGGCTCCTAAAAACGGAACCCAAGGCCCTCTATGCAATGTACCATTTCAGGCACACTCACTCAGTGTAAATTCACAGCACACTTTTGGTCCAGCACTGTTACCTTTATCCATTGTACCATCACATGTACATTTACAAATACACACACTCTCCATGTGAGCGCTGCACAACACTTCACCATTCATGTATTGTGTTTCACTCAAGCACACATACATCCAGCACATGTTTCCACTGTGCATGCACTGTGCAGCTCTACATCTCTCATGTAATGTATTCCTCTCAGGCATACGTACACTCTGCACATGCATAATCCACACATGCCCTACACAGCACTGCTCTATCCCAGTACTGTACCCTTTTTAGGCACTCGTACATCCAGCACAGAGTCACTACCCCTGCGCTATGCAGTACCACACATCTACCTGATGTAGGCCAAGGGTGAGTTAAGCAGACAGCAGTGGACCTTTAAAAAGGTGAGTGAGTTTATAGGCCTCACTCCAGTGACACAGGGTAAAAAGATACTATTCACTACTACCGATCACTACACAGTATGCAGCCACCACTGTGCTTGTGCTGCTTAACTCCTGATGAAGTTGGTAGCCTTCCACCACTATGAGGGCAGTACTTCGAGCGTCCCTCCTGGTACAACAAGATTGCTATCCATGAGAAAGGCCTATGTCATGGCACACACACATGATCCGTGCTCGCCTTTGACAAAAAGAACATCAGCATTAGGGATCCAGACAACAGTACAGTTGGGCACTTGGGGAAGGGTTACACACCTTTACTATGCAGCAGACTTTTCTGTCCACACACCTTTGTATGATGAAAACAATCCTCCTTGCTCAAACTCACCTCACTAATGGGGAAATAATAACTCCTCTCTCTTCACAGGCTTTCACTTGATGCATTTAAGAAAATCCTTACTTTACTAAGAGCAGGGAGAGTGTAGGAGGTGTCCATCGAAGTATCGTAAAGGGCCGGCCAGGCATTGTGGACAGTCCTTGCTGTAGCAAGAAGATCCTGTCGGCGTCGCGGACGGTTGTGGCTAGAGCTTCACATTGGTGGTCACCGCTGCAGTCAGTGCTGTAGCCAGCTCGCCAGAACTTACCTTGAAGGTTGGCACGGGCGGCACAGTGTTGGCACGAACGGGATGGTTCACAGTCATGAAGAGCCTGAAAACTTTAGGGGAGCTCAAATGAGGCCAAAATAAGGATCCAGGACCTGAGGGGTACCACTTGGGGGTCAGGATCTCACTCCAGCAGAGCTCAGGTATGTCCAGTTGCAGGTCCAGGCAGCAGGTCAGCTGGACTGTTGAAGGAAGCCTCTGGAGCTTGTTATGTCCTTATAGCTCAGAACAGGAGGTCAGCTGGCTGACCCTTGAAGTCACTTCAGCCTGGGATGAGGGGTGCAGGTCCAATCTTCCTTCTCAGCAAGCAGGGCAGCAGGCAGTAGAGTGGCAGCCCTTTGGCAGCAAAGCAGCAAAGTGCCCCTCTTCTGCAGTATCCACAGGCCCATGAGTGTACTGAAGAGTTGGTGTTGGAAGTCCGATATGTATACCTGGTGCCTCCTTTGAAGAGGGAGAAGCTTTTAGAGGTTTCCCATTGTAGTGCACAGGTTTCCAGCCACCCCTGCCCTGGCTCCAGACAAACTACAGGTGGTATGCAATCCTTTGTATGAGGGAAGAACATAGCCTATTCAGATGTTTGTGGGGCAGTGCCTAACTCTGCCCTCCCACCCTGGTAGCGATGGCCCATCCAGGCACACGTAAGCACTCTATTATGTGTGGCTGTCTAGGAGGAATACATCAAGTCCAACTGTCAACTACACCCAGTCTTGTGACCCAGAGACAGGCTGGAGGCACTAAATGGCTAAGGCAGGAAAATGCCAACTTTCTAAAAGTGGCATTTTCAAAATTGTAATCTAAGATCTGACTTCACCGTGAAAGAGGACACCAAACATGAACTGTTCACTTGTTCCCATTAGGAAGTTACAGCCTATTTAATGTTATCCTCTGGGAGAGGCAGGCCTTGTAACAGTGAAAAACAAATGTAAGAGTTTTTCACTATCAGGACATGTCCAACTTAAAAGTTCATATCCTACTTTTTAAATACACTACACCCTGCCCTCTGGGCTGTCCAGTGATGTGTAGGGGTGACATATGTATTAGGCAGGACGGTTTGGGCCTGAAAAAAGGTTTATCTTGCCATGTCGAAATGGCAGTTTAAAACTGCACGCACAGGCTCTGCTACGGCAGGCCTGAGTCAGGTATGCAAAGTTACATAAGTGGGTGACACAACAAGTGTTGCAGGCCCACTAGTAGAATTTTATTTACAGGCACTGGGTACATGTAGTACCACTTTACTAGGGGCTTATAAGTTAATTAAGTAATCCCAATTGGGGATAAGCCAACGTTGCCTTGTTTTGAGGAGTGAACATCGCACTTTTGCAATGGTTAGCATTGGTAAAGTGCACAGAGGCCTTAGGTCCGCAAAAAGATCAGAAAAATATGGAGGCGTAAGGCAAAAGGTTTGTGGGAAGACCACCTTAAGGCTGACAGGTCTAACACTGCCCCTCTTTTATAGTACAGCTTATGTTCACCATCTCTTTTGTTGCATATAGGTAAATAATGTACAATACTGTATTTCAAGATGAGTCACATATTTAATTTTCCTATGCCTTCAATTATGTTGTTTAAAAATAAATTGTGATGTTTACAGTTTTCTTTTGTTTCTTTATTTTTAGTTTGGAAACTTTTTTAGTGAACTCTCAACTCTTTAGATCAGTGGTTCTTAATCTTTTGACTTCTGTGGACCCCACTTAATTGTTATTGGAATTCCCCATAATCATTATTTGAAACCGGGGATAGCTACTGAGTAATTACTGGAAGCCAGTGACCCTGGTCTAAGCATTTTCAAAAATTTGAATCACAAAACAATACAGAAAAAATACAGAAACAAGCATTTTTCAAACAAATATAAAAATGAATAAATATTTTATTTAATTCACAAATATTTTTAAAAAGTCGAAATTTGAATGGAAAGGTTGGATCTTTTCTAAATTCAATTGAAGCCACACATTGTCCATACAATTTCCCATCTAATGCACTTGCACTGCTCCTATGAATCACTGTGAAGATACTACCTTAATTTTTAGCTTCCAATTTCAAATTTGTTCACATTCACAGAATGTTTTACATTTTTTAACTGTACATTTTGTATCGTTAATTATATGCACTTTATTTATCTGTTAATATTATTTAATTTACTGAGCAGGCACAGACCCCCTGAGCAGGCATTGCAGACCCTGAGGTAGATAATAGAGAAAGCACATTTTTAGAAATCCTACAAAAAAGCCAAAGATGTGCTAGTTGTACAAGTATCCACAGGAGATGTTTGACAAAGATGTGTTAGTTGCACAAGTATCCCCAGGAGAGGTTTGGGAGACTTCTTGTGAGCCATGATTCTTCACTGCAGCTTTGTTGTCTGTTGGTACATTTGTGACAGGGAGGAGGGCATGGGATTGGTAGGCGATGCGAACTTGGTGAGGCTGAGTGGTCACAGCAGCAGTAAATTAGCAACATATGGACATGATAAAGATCCATCGCAGGAGCCTCAGCAACGTGCAGGTAGCAGGTAGCAGGGGCGGCTCCTCAATGTGGGCGGAGGAGCGTCACCCCACTGCTTTCTCCATTTTATGTTTCTGCTTCTCGCACTGTGAGAAAACAGAAGAAGGGTTTGGTTGGGGCAGGGGTGGGCGGGTCGAGGAGGAGTGGTTAGCCCAATATTGTGGGCGCTGACTGTTTGGTCAGCCCCAGGGCCGACGAAACCAGTCATGCACACTCTCCTGTTTTCTCCATTGTGATTGGCTTGGGGGGGGGGGGAGGCTGCCTGCAGCTGTTTCCTGCGAGGACGGACGACACGAGGCGACGCTGGACCGGACCGCCAAAGGTAAGTTTTCATTTAATTTTTATTTAAAATTAACCCCCCCCTGCGCGACTCCCTCCCCCACCCGCGAGTCATGCCGGCCGCAACTGATCACAATGCTTCTCGCCTTTTCCCCTAATGCACAACGCCAGTTACAGCATTGTGCATGAGGAGAGTGGAGAAGAGCAATCGCCGTCTTCTAGTATGCATCGGCATCCTGCAGAGCCCTCCGAGTACGTGCTAACAGGCCTGAAGCGTGTTTGCACCCATCCAGACCTGTGCTGAGGACTCAGCGCCGTGCAGTGCACCGCTGCATTGTATTGAAGTCAGCCTCAGTCACACCTCATGCTTCAGTGAGTTAAAAATACAATTTATTGGTAATTCAATTGTTTTTGTTCACAACAGTTCCCTCCTTGCTATTCTGCTTTAATGTTTTTTGTTTGTCATACGTGTATAAAAGTTGCACCGGAACACCAACCTGTGAGTCAGGGTACAAAAATTATGTCATAACCGCCCAAATAAGTATGTCACCTAACTGGGCAAGGGCTTTCAGCTTTTTCTAGTTGCTTGGTTTGTTTACCTGCTCCTCAGTGAGTGAAAGGGTGAAGCTACTGAAATCTATATGCAGTGTCTTAGGTCGATTAAATAAATAGCTCCGTTCCCATAAAAAAGGGCTCATTTTGTGAATGCCGTAGGCCGGTTCTGATGGCTCAGTAAACATGTTTGTTGTAGTGCCCCGAGCCACTGACTCTAGAACAAGGGTTTGTGGCTCTCTTCTCTGTGGAGCAAGCCTGTAAAGTGGATAGCGATATTTTATGGTACAAAGTGCGGAATTACAACATCCTGCGATCCTCGGCAAATCACGTAATCTCCTAGTGACTTAGAAAGGAAAAAAATGAATCTGGGCTTTCTGTAAAGTAACTGGTGATCATGTAAAGAGCTCCACTGCTCTTGGGCCGAGTTTGCGCTATATAACACTGCATAACACTGCATAAAAATATACACAGCTGTACTGTTTGTAATATCAGCCCGCATCACTCAAGGCTCTGCTTACTTGTATAGAAAGATGACACATCTCCAATACATTTCCCTTGGACACGGGAGAATGGGGCTACGTCAATCATCATATATTCGGTGATAAACGAACGACATTTCGGAAAAATCTGCCACTGTCCGCAGGTCGTACTTCAAAGTACCACAAACGCAAGAATCAAGAGGATTCCAATACTATAGGAGTTTCAAGTGTCAAAATCTGGAACAGAAAACTGCGTACAAATATAACGATGAAGCGGAGTTTCATTGTTAGGCATGGCACATTATACAAACATTTGTCAAAATCAGGAGACCATGGGTAGTTGCGGAAGAAAATGTTGGATTCCATGTTTATTTCTTTATTTATTTATAGAGTTTTATATAGCGCTGGCTAGACCCGAAGGTATCAGAGCGCTTTACATAAGGTTCCACATAGTTGCAAACATATATCAGTTACAAGTTACCAAAGATACCAGTAAAAACTTTTAAGGAGCATGGAAGCAAAGGAAAATGGAGTGAGGAAGGGAAAGGGGGTAGGGGAAAAAGGGGTAGGGTATAGATACGACGGAGAGATGAAGGGAAGGTCTGCCCAAGGTCCGGCTGGGTAGGTGGCGGCCGGGAGGGAAATCCGCAGCCCATCTCCTCTTCAGCTATCAGGTAGCTCCACCGGGCATCGGTCAAATAGCTAGGTCTCAACAGAAAAACATAAAAGGGATAGAAGACGAGAGGAAAGGAGCGTAGAGGGGGAAGGGGGTAGGGGGTAGGGTGAATGGGAAGGAGGGGGATACGACAGAGAGACGAAGAAAAGTCTGCCCAAAGTCCGGCTGGGTAGGTGACGGCCGAGGGGGAATCCACCGCCCATCTCCTCTTCAGCTAACAGGTAGCTCCACCGGGCCTCGGTCAAATAGCAGGGTCTCCACGGTCGAGGGAAAGTTCAAAGAGAACATGTCCTGGAGGGAGAGCAGGATCAAGGTCAGGTGAGGGATGTGATTAAGTACAGGTCGGGGACCAGTTCGATTGTCCAGGAGTGGTCAAGCATCGTGGAGAGACCAACTGAGGCAGCCATCTTGAGGTCAGGCATACCTCGTGGGGGCTATGAAGGTAGAGTAAACGGACCCAACGTTTAGAAAGGGTCTCATAGTCATTAAGTTCAGAGTCTAGTTGGGGCAACGCGCCAGGTCATCTCAGCAATGTGGTCAGGCAAAGTCAGGGGATCGACTGTCCCATCGATGACAAACGGTCTTGAAGGTAGGAAATAAAAACAAAAAGGGTACCTTGAGCGAAGATTGGCCTGAGGGACATTGTGAGGCCCTCTACAAGTGGAGCAGCCACTCGGGAGGGAAACCGGAGCTCAGACAGGCTGCAAGCACCGCAGTTAGACACCCCCGGGAAATCGCCATCAATGGGGAAGCGTCGGTGGAACCGAAATTGGAGATCAACACTGCTACTGGCATGTTCCAAAGGTGGATCGAGAGGACGTCGCGGCATGATCCGGGTCCGCAGTAGACAAAGCATAGAGGCTGAGTCCTGAAGGTGGGTGTCAGGCTACAAATCTGGGAGGCGTCGCGGGGCATTCCGGGCAGGGTCCGCAGAGAGCAGAGCAAGAGGTCGAGTCCTGGAGGGGGGGAGGCGGTTGGAGGGGGGAGAGCCGCCAGCTCAGACTCCACAGCAGCGAGGCATCTCTGCCGAGCCAGCGGCCATGTTGGCAAAGGCTCCGTGGGTGCTCCCTCAAAAAACTCGGAGGGTGCGAAGCAGGCCACCCGGATCGTTCCTGGGGTCCGCAATGAGTGGACCAATAGGTCAAATCCTGGAGGAGGGTGGTGGTCGGTGGGGGGAGAGCCGCCAGCTCAAGCTCCACAGCAGCGAGGCATCTCTGCCGAGCCAGCGGCCATGTTGGTAAAGGCTCCGTGGGCGCTCCCTCAAGAAACTCAGAGGGTGCGAAGCAGACCACCCGGATCGTTCCTGGGGTCGGCAATGCGTGGAACAATATGTCAATTCCTGGAGGAGGGTGGCGGTCGGAGGGGGGAGAGCCGCCAGCTCAAGCTCCACAGCCGCGAGGCATCTCCTCCGAGCCAGCGGCCATGATGGTAGAGGCTCCGTGGGCGCTCCCTCAAGAAACTCGGAGGGAGTGCAGCGGCTACCCAGATAACTCCAAAAGGAAAGGAAGGCACCGGAGTGCAGGTACAAGATCCACCATAGGTTAGGAGGCAGCAGGGAGAGAGAGACCCGGGGCAAGTGCCAGAGTCAGTTCCCAGTCGGAGGAGCTCCCGGCCGGGGCTCCGCACCCGGCGGCCATCTTTTTTCATGTTTGCCAGCCTTAAAGTCACAAAGCAGCTACTGTTCAGGGGCATTAAATTAATCCATCTGTAGTTAAATGGCATGAAAATTCAAGACGTGCTGAGATGCATTGATAGAGGGGCAGTGATAAAGTGGCAGACCTGAAAATGTGATCTAAACTGCCAAGGAGATTTGTGCTGCAGATGGATAGTATCGTTGTGTTGCAGGAGGAAACTGGGTTGTGTTAAGTGAGGGAAATAGGGTTGTATTACAGTCACAGGGTGTGCAGAAATGTATTACTTTGCTGAAGAGGTACGGAAGGCCAAGCATAGTAAAAGATACCAATCTAGTTGCTGAATTGCGCAATCCAGGTTCCATGCTTGACCAAATTGTGTGATCCTAGACAAATACATTATTTTGCCAACACCTTTTTTGTTTATTATCACATAAAAGTGTAGTTTCAAATACTTGAGTTAAGTAAATGTGCAGTGTACCCAAAACCTGCCTTGAGTTGATTTAATAGCCTATAAAGTTTCTCCACCGATAACAAGAATCTAAGCCATGTATACTGTATACATGACAACTGACTTACCTCTTACCTAACTAATGGCATTGTCATAAGGGGGGAAGGGGGCAGGGCTGTTTCTCAGGTTTCAAATATTCTGATGTGCTGAGGTGAAATTCTCCTACATGTTAATGAAATAAATTTCAGTGAATTTTGAAGTCAACTTATCATACTTCAATCAATGTTGAGCATACTTAATGCACTAAGATGTGGGATGATATTTAATGTTTTAATTTTTTTCGAGATAAAACATTCAGAATTGCTTTAAAAACTTTCCTGTGTTCTCACAAAGTTCTTTGTTAAAACTGATCTTACAAATGTGCCATTTCCTGCTATTTTGTTCAAAATATTTTTCCAGGAGAACTCCCCACTTCCCCCAAATCCAGCTAATGATAGTCAGGCTCGCTTGCAACGTCAAAGCCATGTCCAACTTTTATGCCTCACCACTTTGAAATCTCACCAGCCGCCACTGGCAGGTAGCGAGAAGGAAGCGCCACTTGTCACATACCTACAAAGAAGTGAGAAGGCAGCAAAGGCCTGTATGCTATCTGCCACACTTTTGCAGCGGCTTGCCTAATCACCCCGTCCATGTGACAATCACAGTGGGCAGGCTTTTAGAGATGTTAAAGTCGCTGCACTACTTCTAGGCGGTGGTTAGTCCCTACTGCATGAGTGAACACTTATACAGATCACTCTACAAAACAATCTGCCGCTGTTCTTGTAGTAATCGTCAAAGAACAAAAAATACTGCATGGCACACAATATTACAAATAATAATCTGACAATATCTATGCTGGGCTTGACGGTATGTTATATTGGGTCAAGGTGGCTTACACCTCATACAGTAGGTACCAGCGACAATCTCCAACCAAAACCCCGCTTCATGTTGCTGATTTGGTCCCCTAAGTGTTCCCTTAACGGCTGAGATAAGGTTCACTGCTGCTATTTGAGAACTATGGCGGCCATCTTGACTTCTTTTCAATTTATACTAGTGCAATTGTTTGGGCTAGCCTTAGGTGGAACTGCTGTACCCCTTTTCTAACCCCCACTTTAGAACCAGTAAATGATGCACTTATTTAATATTTCTCTCTATTGGCTTTGCTTTTCATTTGCGACCATGTTCTGTAAAGCCGCTACTGTCTCTCTACAAAGCACGGTTGTGTAAGTTTATGCCTTTTCAGTATTCACAAAAATGCATTTTAATAGTACGTTCACGAGTGCGGAGACTCCGCAGTCGGGGCGGGGAACTCCGCACATATACAGATAAGCCGTTACACATGAAGAGAGGCCTGTACAGGCCCACGTTTTTATGTGCAGAGTCTCCGCACTATTAAAATGCATTTTTGTGAATACAGAAAAATCATAAACTTACACCAACGTGAATCAGGCCCTCGGCCTTCAACGACGTTCCGGAATGAATTACAGTATGCGCTTAATCACATCACTGCCTGTTGTCCACTTTTTAACACGATGCTGCTGTTGCTTATTCAAGATTCAGCTGCCAGTTGTGTGAGCCGAGCATGCAATCTGTTCTATTCTCACCGGGCTGCGTTCTCTATGAGTGTGTAGAAGAGCTTTCAGACTCCTTTTTACAGTACACAGGTTGGCGAACTGAGCTTCTGGCTGGAAACAAGCAGTATGTGCTGATGTTGCTGGCACTAGGATGTGCAGCAGAGTCATGTAGGATGCTAGTGGCAGTGTGGGGGCCTTGTGGCTGACTCCAGGCCCAACTTACCAACCGTGATAACAAATGGCAGTGGATGCACGGAATGTATCTAAGCGTGTGCACAGAGGTTAGTGACCCTCAGTGAAAAGAGCCTTAGAGCACTGCAGACAGAGGTCCTGGGTCCAGCAGTAGTGCAAGCACTTGTGTTGTACATTAATTACCTGTAACAACTGACCAGTGGTCTCAGTTAATGGCCGTGAGCCTAGCATGTAAAGATCCATTCCTGTCCCTTCTGCAGATATTGGTAAAAAGATTAGACATTTCCTATTGGAAATATACTTACAACATGACTAATTCTGCATATGATACTAAGCCGGCGTTACATGGATAATACCTTCAGTACCCTTCAGAGGACAGACATTATTTAAATACCCTTAATTTCCAGATCCCCACATTGAGATCTCATGACAAAAAAACCAAGGCTGCAATGACTCATTTCGGGGTCCGCTCAAATATTGATATTTTACTGCTCATGCCCCCACCTCGCCCCTCGCCCCCACCTCGCCCCCCCCCCCCCCGCAGGCAGCAGTGAATTATTAAGAGCCACGGATGGGAGTTTCTAGGAAGCTAAGAATTGGCTCTGCACGTGCAGTCTTTAGAGGATGCAAGCAATATGTTTGCCAAGTTTCATCTCCGATCAAGGAAGAAATAAGATATGATTTATTAATGATTCTGTTTTCTGTACTTAAACTTAAATGCACTTAAAGCAACACCAGCTGTTAGAAGGCCCAGCTCCAGCGAAAGATGCACCATGTTCTTACAGCAAAAGTAAAACTTTGACCCAAATGCAATGAATTAAATATCTCAACAATAAAATGCAGTAGACAAATACACTTAATAAGAAGAAATGTCCTATCACACATAGCACAGAAAAGCTAGAAAGAGGATAAGAGACAATCTTACGATGACCTTTAAACGTTTCCTCCTGAATGCAAGCTCATTGTCCCATCTGGAACACCAAGACCGAGGGTAGCACTGCTGGAGTCAACACAATTATTGGAGGCACCTTTCAGGTACTGTTTAAAGGGGAAGTTCCACCCAACAGTTCTTATTGCACCTGACAGCTTTTGGGCGCAGAATTGCGACAATGCATCATCATAGAATCATCCACTCATTTGATTCTGCTTTTTAGATGTAACATCTGCCCCTTGTTTCGTCTTTAACAATTGAAAGTTAACACTTGGCAGGCTGCTGCTCAAGCCCTCTTTGCTATTCAAATTCATACTTTACATAAAGAAGAGACCCAAGGTAATTTGATACTTAATGTGGAGCTCTCGTGACCCATTCCATGCCAAAAATACACCAGTCGAGTGTAACTTCCACGTTATGTGCATCTTCAAGTAGAAAAATGCTTAACAGAGCCAATAGGTCTAGCCTTGGTAAGCTGTTCATTTCTAAAAATGTCTTCATTCCAAGAATATGCCCAAAAAATAAAATTAAAGAAAACATGTGACCACTTAAACGTGGAATGTTTGCAATCAAAATATCAAATACAAATACATTAACCATTGTGTATAATTTTAATGGAACCGTATAGCTGCTTCCTAACACGCAGGTGTACTCAACAGATGTATAGATTTTTTTATTTATTTTTTATTTTATTTTTTAGAGTTTATGGTTTTCATTGGAAAATAATATTCTTGTGCAAAGAAAAGTCACTATTGGCTTTAAATTTTCAAATTTGAAGACAGCGTTTAATAACTTAAGTATGACTAAAAATAAACAAGCATTTGCCCCTTGTGTTCATAAGTTGTATCTCAGTGTGTAATGCTGCCGGCGCCTAGGAGTACAGGTACTGTGTGTGCGCAGTGCGTGCACTGTCCGGCTGACGTACACAGCACGCGCATTGATGATTTATAAACATCTAGTGTGCCCACATGCATGTATTCATTTTTATTTATTTTCTCTTTTAAGGACAAAGTGGGTTTGTTTGCCTGCTATGGTGAAATATTATCGGCAATAATAAACTAGGGGATGGTGCTTAGAGGGGAAACGATGTCCGGTAGTGCTTGGAGGAAATTAAAGCAAACACTTGCAGGCTGCCTGCGGTTACCCCGTGATAATGATTTATAGCTCCTGGGAGGCACTTTTGCATTATCTTCAGAAGAATCCTGCCTTGGCGTGTCATTGGTCACAGCAGCTCTGATGGAGCATAACAGCTGGCCTTTTCCGGTTTGGGAGGCGGTGGAAGGGATGAATGCTGCAATAAAATGCAAGCAGCTACATCCCTGAAGCACCCACAGTGTAACACGAGCAGGGCAGGAAAAAAGTAATAAAATAGTCCCCCCACGAACAGATAAACACAACTTAGTCCCTGCTCCCTGGGAGGAACAAAGAGAACAAGCATTAGAAATGCAATAGGTCTCTCATTTGATTGTGTTAGAGCTATTGGGGGTGTAAATAACAATGTATTCTACCCATGTGTCATGGAGTGTATGTATGTGGTGTGTACTGTTATTATGTGGTTTGGATTGGAATTGTTGTGGAATTGTGTGGCATGGAATTGTGTGGTATGGATTTTTGTTTTGGAGTTATGTGGCATGGTGTGCAGTGTAATTATGAGCATAGCAATTATGTAGACAGCTTGGAACTATTCTGAGAGGGTACAAATTCTAAATGGGTTGCACAATTCTCTCTGGTAAGGGAGGAACATGACCAATTTGAGTTCTGTCACCAATTCTGAGGTCCGATGCTCAGAATAGTACTGAAATTGCACGTCCGATAATTGCCCCACTCAGCAGTATGGTTATTTTGCAGGTGCGCAATTTGAACCAGGCTTTGCTCTTAAAGCATAATGAGGGCCCACTCCATGACCCATTTATACCTATCCATTTGTATCTGTGTGCGATAGTTAATTTGTAAAATGATCATTATTACATAACCATTTGTTTTGCAGGTACCAATAAAGCGATATTGAGCCTTTTCACCCTTTCGGCTGACCCATGCCTTATTGGTGATTGCCAGATGTGACTAAAAATAAGGCACAGGTGAATTGTCAATAAATCCTGTTCAGTTCAACTCAGTTTAAACGTTGCTGTTGGTGGAGCTCAGTTACAAAGTACATGAATATAGTTCAAAAGAGAATTTAAATACAACCTTTCTCCCCATGGTGAAATCACGTAATGTAAACATCAGCAAAAAGAGAAATGGGCAAGCAATTCTTTTGCAACATTTTATGATATAGATTATGTATTTTCCAAATAGGAGCATGGATCATAAGATGTACATCAAGCTCGTTTGTAATCTTTTTTTATGATGTTACATTATGTTACGTTTTGTCATGCTGTGTTATAGAGATTTAGAGAACTTAAGTTGGGCCGATGACAAAGCAAATGTGTTCTGTCCACTTAAGTAAAGGTCATTGTTTTGTGCTGCCTTATTTCTATCCTTTTAATAGATGTACTACTGCCCTTGACAAAAGTCAATCTCCAACAATAATCAGGGTGGTAATGTGCCTGGTGCGTAACAGTAAAAAAAGGAGTGTTACAGCAGCCTTTCTCCCAGGTGTGAGCCCAGAGGAATAACACCAGCAAAAAGCACAAAGTGCAAGCAGTGCTCCTGTAGCATTTCCTACTATACAATGCTAGTTTTTCCAATGTAAGTGCCCCATAGTGGACTTCACGGGCATTGCTTGCATTAGAAAATTTAATTCAAATATGAATTAGAAATAAATCACAAGCAATGGATTAATATTCCTATGTGGCACAAGTTAGTGTCTGACGTTAGATTCACAGCTTGGCTGCTGAGTGACAGAATTATGTAGTCGCTATATCACGAAACAATGTGCAGGTGCAGGTCAGAAGGCATTGATTCAAACCATGTGTGTCAGGGGCGGCTGCAACCAATTAAAATGAAGTATATCTCAGGTACGGGGAGGTGCATACATATCGCGCCACATAAAATATTTGTATGGATATTAGTCACACTGTTCGGCTCACTTGCTTAATAACCAGTTTAAAAAAAGTTATTTATATTACAATTTTGAGAGGGACGTGGCTTGGCCGCGAACGATGGCAGACGCGTGAGCGGACTACTCCGCGCTGGCCCGACCAAAATCCTGCTAAAACCTGAGCTGTCCGAGATATTGGAGGTCGGTGGAAACGGACCCCATACCGGGGGAGCCAAGAAAGCCTTGGAGGGCTCCCGCACACCGTGGACAACAGAAGCCCAGAGGAAACGAGGGGCAGCAACTCAGACCGGGGACGAGCCAAGATGGCGGACGAGGCCTAGTTCGAGCGCAGCAATCGGCTTTGAGGGACGGAGTAAGGCGGGCCCCGGGTGCGCCTACGGCCGATATTGAGTGTAGACCGTTAGACTGGGCAGGTTGGGACCGCAGCTGAAGGAGGTTGCTGCTGGGCTGCGGAAATAGATGGTGAAGTGTAAGAACTCCAGCGATCAAGCAAGAGTGAGAGAAGAGTCGCGGTTCTGCGACGGCGCTTGGGTCCTGGTCGGAGCCGGAAATCCCCGGGGAGCAGCACACAGCAGCGATTGGATACAGGGGGAAGCCTATAAGTGAACGAGGTCAGGCTGGGGATATAAGAGGTGAGAGCGACGCTGGAAGGGAAGCAGCGCACGCTGTGAAGAGCGGTGGGGAGATCTTCCCCCATATTTTAGTATAACCTAGGCCGGCGGCCTTTATATTTCGCCCTGCATGGCCTCACCCCTGGATACCTGCGAGGGCCTTTAACTTTGCCCGAGAAGCGGGATTTGTGAGCAACGATTGCTGAGCAGCGGCCCCTGGGGGTGCGCGGGGGCGGTGAGTAGCGGTGCTGGCACCACAAGATTCCTGTAAGGAAAATTGGCTTTGGGTGGTGCCCCCTCCCCCCTCGCCCTGAGAGCCACGTCCCCCTGGTGGAAGTATTGGAGTGAAACGCAGCTGAGGCTACCGAGGAGGAAGCCGGTGGGTCCATAATCCCAGGATAGCAGAGGAGAACTCGGCCCTTGGGTTTCATCCCGTCCCCCCCTGCTAAATCGGCCCTTGCTGGAGTGACGCGCAGGATAGTTCTGACATAACCGCTGGATGAACCTTAGGGGTAAGATGGGCAAGGCAAGAACAAAGACGACGGGGACCCCAACTGATCAGGATGCTAGCGCAGTGGAGATAAGTCAGGGGAGTACAGACCATCCCCCTGAGGGGGACCCGGTGCATTTGCAGCTTACTACAATTCTGGAAGCAGTCGCTGACACTAAAGCGACGCTCCACCAAGACATCAGTACAGTGTCGGTGTGGCTGGGGTTATTGAGGGCAGAGCATCAGAAACTGTAGGAGAGGGTTAAAGCAGCAGTTAAACTCATATGTTACAATGGCAACAAGGCTAGATGGATCTGCCTCTTTTAAATGCAATGAAAGTCAGAGTTCAAGTATTATGTAAAAGATAAGCTTCTTCTTTAGGAACTGATGAATTTCAAAGGAACAAAAAGTACGATGCCGAGACTTGCTTGGAGGGAAGGAGGAAATCTTAGAACTGCAGGGGAGAACCTGCATCTTGTGGAGGAACCGATTACGTTGAATTATCTGAAAAAGGATAGGTTATTAAAAAATTTGCACTAATAAGCCCTATGAAAAGGGAGAAAATTAAGGATATTAAATAGAGCAATAAAAAGGCATAATACAATTAAATAACTGAGATGTTTCTTCATTATACGTCCACTTTTTTTCTCCTAAATTCTAATCTTCAAACAAATGCAATAAAGTAAATTACAATAAATTAATAACATGCTATCATAAGAGTCCACTCCTGGGAGGGAAAGGTTGGGATAATGTTAACCTCCGTGTCTTTAATGAAACCCAGATTCTCTGTTCATGGTAATGGGAGAATTTCAATTTCATTACAAGACCGGAGGCTACCATTATGCATGTTGGTAGTCTAGTAAAACTACATCAGACATGTGTTCCACAGGTTTGCAGTAATGTTTTGCAAAAGTATAGGAACTGGACCAGTCGGCTGCCTTAAGAATATCATCTAACTGACCTCCTTTCCAAAAAGACTGGCTAGCCATAGCGCCTCTTAAAGAATGTGCTTGAAATCTTTGGAGGTCAACGCCTGCCATTTGCATAGCTAGTTTAACCCATCTAGCTATAGAGGAAGAGGAGACAGGTTTGAAGGGTTTAACAAAGCCAATAAGAAGCTGGTTTACACCAGCAGTGCAATGTTTGTTCATCCTTGCGTCATACTCCTTCATACAGTCTACAACGCACAACTTTGGGCAAGCATCGAATCTAGGGTAAAACATCATGTCAGACATAGTTTTAGTTCTTTTGATAATTTCAAATCTGACAAGGCCTCATATGATCTATTGGTTATTTCCAGTGCTTTGACATCTGAAACCCTACGACAGGATATTAGACATAGGAGAGAAGCTAGTTTAATAGAAAGTTTTTTATTAACTAGCAGGTTATTATTGGGCCAGTTACAAAATAGGTCGAGTAATAATTTTACGTCCCATAGTGTTTCGTATTTAGGTTTAGGAGGTCTTTAAAGCCTGATGCTTTTCATAATTCTGCATATTATTGAATTCTTACCAATAGATCTACCATTTAAAAGGGAGTGACCCGCAGAAATGGCCGATCTATAACAGTTAATTGATCTATAAATAAGAACTCTTTCAAATTGTTCAACAAGAAAGTTGGCTACATGTACGATAGGAGCCTCCACGGAATCCAGGTTCCTTTCCAAGCACCAACGAACCCATCTTTTCCAGATACCGTTGTATCTATAGTGTGTACCGGGGGCCTAGGATTCTTTGAGGAGAGAAGAAGCCTGCGCCGAAAGGTCAGAGATTTCATTGGCTCGCCCAACACTTTCCAGGCAAGAAGGTTCAAAGTCCCGTTCTGAAGAAGGGGATGTTCGAAACCGTCTATGTCTCTTAGGAGGCCTGGTGAAGCTGGGAGTAGAAAGGGTATTTCGTAAGCTAATTCCAAGGTCGTTGGAAACCAAGGTTGGGACGGCCAAAAGGGGGTTATTAGGATTATTGAACATTGTTCCATTCTCAATTTCTGCAGGGCGCGTTGGATCATTGCAAAGGGGGGAAAAGCATATCCCCGAATTCGTTTCCAAGGTTGAAGAAAGGCATTCAGTGCCAGAGCACCCGGATCTGGCATCCAGATGAAGTATTTGCAGAGTTGGCAGGTCAGTCTGCTCGCAAAGAGGTCTCATTCTAAGGGGCCCCAAAGGTAATCTAGTATTTTTAACACATTTGTGTTCAGTTTCCAGTCGGTGTGATCTACTAGGAATCTGGAATTCCAGCCCGCACAAACATTGTTTTGTCCTGGAGGGTATTCTGCTCTTAACAATATTTTGTGTTTTAGGCAAAACATCCATAGCTTTTTTGCTAGGTTGGAGAGGTCTGGTGACTTGGTGCCCCCTAGGCGATTTATGTAGGCTACGGCTGACATGTTGTCCATCTTGAGAATGACCGACCTCCCTTGAAGGGATTGCTTGAAACTCATAAGGGCATAAAGCCCGGCGGTTAACTCCAAAAAATTTATGTGGTGCATACTCTCCAAATAGGACCATAAGCCTCCCGTGTTTGATTCTGAAAGCAAGCACCTCAACCATGAAGGCTGGCGTTTGATTCCAGGACAAATTCCGGGGAAATGCCAAATAAGGCTTTGCCATTCCAAGCGCCCAGATTTTCTATCCACCAGGTCAGTTCTGTCTTGGCTTCTGAATCTAGGCGAATTTTGTGTCCGTACCAAAGGCCATATCGGAGAGCTCTGCCTTTCAGCCTTTGGAGGGTCCAATAGTGTAAAGGACCCGGGAAAATAGCTTGGATTGATGATGAGAGGAGGCCCAGGAGTCTGGCTAGTTCTCCCAAGGTTAACCGATCGAGTTTCAGAATATGACGTATCTCTTTTTGAATCTTGGATATCTTTTTCGGGGGAAGTAACAGCATAGACTTCACGGTGTCTACTGTGAAGCCCATGAACTCTAGAGACCTCGAGGGAGTCATGATTGATTTTTCTTTGTTTATAATAAAACCTGTACTCTCTATTAAGTTTACGGTAGTATTCAAGTCTTTCAGAATTTGAGAACGGTCTTGAGACATGAGGAGGATGTCGTCTAGATAGATTATAAGGCGGATACCTCTTTCCCTCAGAACTGAGGCAATGGGTCTCATAACTTTGGTGAAGCACCAGGGGGCAGAGGATAGACCGAAGGGAAGAGCTTGGAACTGGTATAGGAAATTGTTCCAGGCAAATTGGAGAAAGGACTGGGATTCTTGGGCCATTGGAATTGTATAGTAGGCGTCCTTTAGGTCTAGTTTCACTAACCAGTCTTTTTCTAAAAGCATGTCACTGAGGAGATGGATACCTTCCATCTTGAAATGTCTGTAGGTGAGAGATTTGTTCAGTTCTCTGAGATTTATTACCAGTCTCCACCCTTTGTCCTTCTTCTCCGCCAGGAAAATATTGCTCAGGAAATTCAGGCGTTCCCTGGGGACCTCTACAATTGCTCCCTTCACCAACATAGAGTTTATTTCCTCTGCTACAATAGAACATTGTTCTTGGGTCAGATTTAACACTTTGGGTGTTGTAACTTGTTTGGGTTTTTCTATAAAATCTATTTTGAAACCCTGGACAGTCTGTAGAACCCAAGGGTCTTGTGTAATTTGTTTCCAGGTGTGTAAAAAGTGTTTTAGGTGACCCCCACTTTCCCCGTTGAAAAGGAAGGATGAGGTGAAACGGTACTTACTTGAAGTATTGGAGGAGTTCTGACCTCTGGCGCCTCTTGAACAGAAGGGTCTTCCTCTCTGAGGGTAGAAGGAGGGATTGGTCTGGTAGGGATGACCAAAACCCCGTTGTCTGTAGAAGGGTCTTTGGTAGGGGCGGCCGGCAGAGCGACCCCTTCTGCCGGCCCTGGCAAAAACACTTGGGTTAAAAACTCTGCGCATGTTAGTTTGCGCCTTATCCAGTGCAGTGAATGTTGCCACGTATTTGTCTAGTCCCTTGATCATCTCCTCCCCAAAAAGAAGTCCTTTTGGGTTGACAGAGGGTTCCTTTTTGGCCATGTCATAGAGTTTAGGATCAATTTTAGATAAAACAACTTTCCTTCTTTCGGTGTTAATTGTTGCGTTAGCGTTGCCGAGGAGGATTAGTGTCCTCTGGCTCCAACCGCTCAACCAATCGATGTTTGGTGAAGAGCCGTTAATGTGGCTCTCTTCAATTAAATCAATCATTCTGCACAAGGGACCTAGCATATCGAGCATGCGGTCTTGGCAGGTTTTGAGGGAGCGCTCCATCCCCTTCCTAGGGTCCCTGCCCAATTTAAATAAGAACTTGGGGAGAGGATGTAGCCTTATGGTTAGAGCGCTCGACCTCGAAGCTGGGGAACCGGGTTCGAGTCTCGGCAACGTCGCTCAACATCCTGTGATTCTGGGCAAATCACTTAACCTCTCCGTGCCTAACAAAAATGAATGTGTCCTCATGTAACGCAACGGGTGCTCATGTAAAGCGCTCTGTTACCCGATTTCTCGGGTCTAGTTCGCGCTATATAAAACTCTAAAAAAAAAAAAAAAAAAAACTTAATAAGTTATGGGTCCAGGTTTGGAGTGAGACAAATTTTATCTTGAACCATAGGTCTTGGGCATTCGGCTTTAAGGATATTCCTTGTGTCTCTTTCAAGGGGGTTTCTTATACACCTCTTGATAAACTTGGCCACGTGGTTTTGGAGGCCACCATTGGGAACTCCTAGGGTGTTGAATATTATAGGGGAGAACATTTCCTCACCTAAGGGATCAATGATTATTTCCTTAGTGGAAGAGGGATCATTATCATCCTGATCCAGGTCAAGGATGTATTCGTCCAAGGATTCGGATGTTCCTTGATCATCATCAATTAAGTGGGGGTCAGATAGAGCACTTGGATAAAGTGAGCCGCTTAGGGCGTCCGGATAGGTTGTGCCGCTATGGACACCTGATGTTTTTGGGGTGCTTAGGCCTCCCTTAGTGTTTGAGGCGCTTAGTCCTCCTTTAGGGTGTGAGGTGCGTAAGCCTCCCAATAAGTTCGAGGTGCTTGGACCTCCCAGTGTGCTCAATGTGCTCTCCCTTTCTAAATTGTTGCTTTTTCTTGATCTTTTGCTCCCACATTTAGTTAAATCGTCAATGTGCACACCATGGAGAGCAGTGGGGTTGGTAGATTTCGGTAGGGGTCTCTTACCCGCAACAATCTGACTTAGTCTCCCTCATGCATGAGCGCATTTCTTTTTGTATAATTTTTTTAATAATCTCCTCATTAGGGTTGGGAGTAGGGGCCTGGGCTTGTGAATCATCTGATTCAACGTCAGACATAGTAAATGGTTGAATCACAGGGGGTTAAGACTTTGAAAAAGGTGTTAACACCGATTAACTCCCAAGTAAGGGAGTTAAAAAAAAAATAGGTATTTGGTTAAATAGTAGAATAAAATGTGTGCTTCAAGCGTTTAGTCGCTTGATTAGATAGTATAGACTGCTTGGTAAAGATTAGGGGGAAATCAAATAGCTTCCTTAAGGTCATTCTATTAATGCAGTCTTCAAAATAGTAGTCTTCAAAATAGTATTAATGTCTAAAGTAATTCTATTAATGCAGAGTATTAGTGTTTTAACCTAATCTGTTTCCCAAACGAAGAAATGTGACTTAGCTGATCGCTAGCGTCTCAACTGTCAAGAGATAGCGCGAGCGATCAACTGTATGCTGTAAGCGTATGCGTTGCTAGGCAACGCGGTAGAAACATTGAAGGACGATGCCTTCAGGGCACCTCCCCTACGCACGTTTCATTGGGGAAGCGTAGCGCGTCATTCTGTGCTGACTAAGGGTCTCTCCTCTAAAATAGGAGAGACCCTAGGTTGTGAAGGCCCAAAAAGCGGAGACGCCCGTACGGGCCAAGAGAACGAACCAAAGGGGTGCGGTGAGCAAAGGTATCCTGGCGCGGCCCACGCTCCATAAATTGGAGATTGAAGAGGGCCGCGCCCGGGCTGCTTCAAGTTGTAAACTCTTGCGGCCACAGAAAAGAAGGTGAAAGAAAAATGGAAAGCGAAAAGGAAGAGTGGTGTCTCTCTTCCGAAAGGCCGTAGAAGGCTCGGTGGACGCGACAGGAGCGCCGAGGTGTGTTGGGAATACCAGAAGCCCAAAATATTAACAAACAGCAAAGTAATAATGTTAAACAGGAAATGTTATGGCATAATATAAGGTAAATTTAAGATTAAACGCAATACAAATGTAACAGTGACAAGAAGGCATAGAGAGTAATGAAAAACCAAACTTATCTGCTTGAAGCTGCATGTAAAAGAGGCAGATCTATCTAGCCTTGTTGCCATTGTAACATATGAGTATTCTATTCTAGAGCTTTGCGATGTATTAACTTTAAAATGGCTGCTTGAAGTTGCATTAAAGGAATAATGCATAATGGTAACCTCCGTGTCTTTAATGAAATCCAGATTCTCTGGTCATGGTAATAGGAGAATCGCAATTACAGAGCTCCTTCCTGCTCAGCAAACGCGGTCACTCCAGCTCACTGAACTTGCTGGCAGAGTCCACACCCTAGAACATAGGGCCGAAGAGGTGGAAGGCTGCAATCAGAGGAACAATATACGGGTGGTGGGCTTGCCCGAAGGAGTGGAGGGGAACGATATGGTGGAGTACCTTGAAACCTGGCTGCGCACAGTCATCGCATCAGAGGGACTATCCGCATTATACACCCTTGAAAGGGCTCATCGAGTGCCAGCGCGCCCACTAGCACCGGGGCACCCCCCACGACCAGTGATAGCCCGGGTGCTACATTTCAGAGACAGGGATGTATTGTTGCAAAGGGCCTGAACAAGAGGACCATTTGCCATAGAAAACTGTAAGATCTCCATATTCCCTGACTACACTATGGAAACACAGCGGAGGCGTGCCTCCTTTTTGGAGGTCAAAAAAGCACTGCAAGAGGAGGGCCTTCAGTACTCCTTGATGTTCCCGGCAAGGCTGCGTATAGTGTTGGATGGACAGACCCATTTCTGAGAGGATCCTGACAAGACCTGGGAATGGCTGGAGGCCTACAAGGCTGGGCGACCGTTCCCTAGGGCAAGCTGCCCAGAGGAACACCAAACATCAGGGTCACAGAAGCGGTCGAGACGGAGGCCCAGGAAAGCCCCACCGAAAAAACCAAGCCCGTCGCAAACTGAGAAAGAAAGAGCGGCAGCGCTACAGGCCGTAGCGGAGATGATGCAACTGGCAGGAACGTCATCAGAGGCTGGCTCTAACTCAAGGAAGGGGACAGAAGGGTCAGACTCAGACTCCTCCTGCAACAATAGCGTTACCTTTCCAATAGTGACACCCGGAACAGCCGATGACATTATATAGGAGTAGTAGATGTAGAGAACAGTCTGTCTCCCCCCCCCCCGGGCCGGGATGTGCCTGGTGAACTATGTGATGAGACCGGCGGCCATCTGTGATTGGGCGGGCCAGTGTGGGCCAGTTGAATGTTTGGCATCTTAAAAGCGAAGCCTCCCCTACATTCCAGGATCACCCCTTGGTAGGCGGTGTTCCCAAATATGGACAATGATGTTTTATCTACAGTTTGAGCGGAGGCCGTTGCTAATCTGCTCTGGGAAAGGGAGTTTGTTGTTAAAAAGGGTTTTACGTTTATTTTGTCATTATGATGGGGGTGGCATTGTCTGCATTGATGGGCGTTGGGGTGGCGGGGGGTGGGGTGATGGGACTGTTTGACTGAGATTAAACATGGCACCCACATATAGTACATTAAAATTCCTGACGTGGAACATAAGGGGGATGGGATCCATGACAAAAAGGCATAATATTCATAGATACTTGAGTAGTAGGGGTATAGAGATAGCCCTGCTCCAAGAAACACACCTTACCCAAGGGGAAGTGGAAAAACTGCATAGACTATGGAGGGGGCAGCTTTTTGCCACTTCCTATTCGGCATATGCCAGGGGAGCGTTGATATGGGTGCGAGCGGGGGTCCCCTTTGAACCAGAACATAAACAGGTGGATCGGGAGGGCAGATATGTACTAGTTAGTGGGAAGCTATATGGGAAAAATATAACTCTTGGTAGTATACAGTAGCGGCCCATGGTGGGAGTGCTGCCGGGCGGTGACGTGGGGTGGGGGAGGGGCAGGGTGGGGGGTAGTAAACTACGGAATACGGCGGCACATAGGTAAGTAAACAAAAAAATAAATAAAACGAATTTCGTTGCGCGCGCTGCATCGCATTTGGCATGGGGCCCCGATCACGCATATCAGAAATGATGCAGGAGTATCGGTACACGACCCCGGAGAGATAAACTCTTTGTTCCGGGAGTATTACAAAGTGCTGTATAGAGCACCGACCCCGGCAACACCGGAGGAGGTGGGTGACTTCCTTGCACCTTTTAGGGCCCAGGGTCTGGATAGTGAAGCTGAGGCAGCCCTGGGAGGACCGGTGACACTACAGGAGATAAGGGGAGCTATTAAAGATATGGCCACAGGGAAAACGCCGGGACCGGATGGGCTCCCTGCAGAGTTTTATGCAAAGTATGCCTCTAAACTGGCCCCTCGTTTGGAGAGCGTATATGGTGAATCTTTGGAAGTGGGTTACCTACCTCAATCCACGCGAGACGCGCTAGTAATCCCACTCCCTAAATCCACCAACCTGGGTGCGAAAGTTGGAAATTTTAGGCCCTTCTCCATGCTCAACATGGATTTTAAGATTCTGAGTAAAGTGATGGCGCAGCGCCTACTCCCCCATATGCCAAAGGTGATCCACAAGGACCAAAACAGGTTCATCCCAGCTCGGAGCACTGCATTCCACCTGCGCAGATTATATTCCGTATTATATCATCCGGGAGCGAGCGATCTCACTCGAGTGGCCATATTGACCATCAATCTAGACAAAGCTTTCGATTCCATTGGATGGGAATATCTTTTTGCAGTGATAAAACATATGGGCTTTGGGGATGGTTGGGCCAAGTGGGTCCAGCTACTGTAAACTACCCCACTGCATGGGTAAAGACGGGTAAAATGATGTCTACCCAATATGAGATGTTTCGAGGCACGTGGCAGGGCTGCCCATTGTCGCTTCTCCTTGTTGCCCTGGCTATTGAGCTTCCCAGTTCCGGAGGGGGGGCTGGGGATAAATGTGGATGGAAGACAACATATAATATCCCTTTACGCAGATGATCTGCTAATATATTTGGAGGATGGAGTGAAGGGCTCAGCTACGGCGTTATCTCTCCTTGGACGGTTTCAGAAATTGTCAGGCCTACAGGTTAACAAAGATAAGACCTATTTATTCCCAGTGGGGGGGACGCTCCCGCGCCCCCAGGATCTTCCGGCGGATCTCAACTGGGCGCCCCACACCTTTAAATACTTGGGAATTCATATATTCCATTCACTGGAGGACCTTAGAGAGGGAAACTTGGGTAGAACCCTTAGATCCCTCAAAGCAAGCGTTCCCTTTTGGAGCTCACAGCGCCTACCCGTTATGGGTAGAATCGCCCTGTCCAAAATGGTCATGTTGCAGCGACTTCTTTATTTTTTCATTAACCTCCCGATAGCAGAACCGGCAGGCTGGTTCCGCCAACTGGACTCACTGCTGCGAGATCCGATATGGGGGGAGGGAAGACGGAGGGTCTCGCTACAGACATTGCAGCGCCCCATGCTGGAAGGTGGACAAGGGGTGTCCAATTTTGAACTCTATTTCCTGGCTGCACAGATGCAATGGCTAGCGCAGTGGGTGGAGGGGGTGAATCCAGAAGGAACCTTTACAATGGCAGCTGACGTAGAATCCCCTCTTTTACTGGCCAAGTTGTTAGACCCGACGGTCTCAGTCCCATATAAATCGACATTACAAACAGCAGCACTCCAGAGCTGGAGGCGTTGCATGGTTAAAACACCCCGGGTGCCACGACACACACCAATGATACCGCTGGTGGGATTACCCCATGGTAGCCCTCGGACGGTCTTTACCACAGATCAATTGATGCCATGGTCGAGGTCTGGGGTGGAGACAGTAGGGGACTGTTATCAGGAGAAGAATCTAGTTCCCTTTGAGGAGCTAGTGGAGGGATACGGACTCCCAGCGGCGCAATTTTTCGAGTATGAAGCGCTGGCTCGAACTTTTGGAAAACTGTGGGGAAGGCCCCGAGAGGAGTCGAAAACTCACCCGGTGCTCCATTCACTACTTACCTTAGGAGTGCGGGCCACCAAGTGAAATGGTTTTATATATCACTGACAGAAGCCACTCTGGTCCCTTTACAGAAACGGCCCTGGAAAGAGAGTTAAATGACTCGGAATGGCGTAGAATCCTGTCCTCTCATAAAAAGATATTGCGTAATACTAGCCTGAAATATATTCAGTTTAATTACGTGCACATGACATATATGACCCCACATAGGATACAGGTGACATTTGGGGGGGGAACCACGTAAATGTCCAATGTGCACACAAGACGATGCTGACTTCTTACACATGAACTGGGGCTGCACAGGGTTGCAACCCTTTTGGGACGAGGTCATAGCACAGGTAAACGCGGCAGTTGGGCGCACACTTGGGGCCACAGTAGAAATCTGTCTGTTGGGACTGTTTCCCAGGCCTCCTAAACGGAAGGTTGGCAACAGGTTCATTGACTTGGTTCTCATATTGGCAAAACGGCGGATAGCAATGTCTTGGAAATCAGCCCTGAGACCATCGGAAGGGCTTTGGTGATGAGATGTATCACAATGGGCAGGGGCAGAGAGCAGGGCCTTAGCTAGAAAGGAAGCCAGAATTCCGAAACGCCATCCTCTTGTGGAACAGTGGAGGGATATGCTGACCAATTGGGAATTCTCAGGGCAGGAGTCAGACGACAGTGATGGGACTGCCTGGGAGAATGAATCCCAGGGCAGTGGGGCAAATAGGAACTAATGGGCTTGCCCCCCCCACTCCCGCCCTCCCCCTTCAGGCACTAGAATCCATACGTACCAGAGGTGAGCTACGCAGGGCTCCCAGGTGGAAACAGAGGATGGAGCCATGGGATTCCCTCGCCCCCCCCCTCCACCTGACGCACAACGCATAGACACTCTAGGTTGAACATTGGTATAGCAGCAAGGCCTGCATCTGCGCACACACCCCAGAGTTGCTTTGTTTTTGGGTTTTGTTTAGTTAGTAGAAAACAACAAACAGATATTGTTTGTGACGACTCCGCAACTTCTGGGTGAAATAAATTTACAAATTTGATGGCATATAGGTTACTGTAGGTTAAGCACATGGCAGCCTTGTGAGTTATGAGGAAGGAAAACATGGATGTAAATGGGACAGGTTATAACCACCCTCATTGGGAGAGGCAAATGTACATTTCATTAAGTGAACGAAAGCAATCAAATGTCTCTGCTTTTGATATATGGTAAGCCATGGTTTGATACACGTGCATATTTGTAATTGTCAGCGAAAATGTCAATAATTTGAAATGCCAATAAAAATATGTTTGGAAAAAAAAAGATTAAACAAGTTGAAGACTCTAAAAGCAGGTGTTATTGTTAAACAATAACAGAGAGGGCCTCGCTGGGACACGAACTCGTGCACCCATATATAAGCTGTTAATAGTCTGCAAAATAACCAAATCTACTGTTTAAACACAAACACAATTGTTTACTGGGCTGTACAGTGTACCGGTTCAAATTAAGTTCTGTTTTTTAATAAGATGCACAACTTATGAGTGTATTTTTAATTTAAACGCATATACTGTAAATGTGCAAGGAAATACTCCTACCCTGTGCTAGCAGTCCAGTTTTAGTGACACGCAGCTACAGTTTTTGTGACTGTCCCCTGGGCTTGGCAAGCACGAATAAACGTAAAAATAAGTTCAAAACAAACGTAGCCCACAAACCAATGATGGTGGGGGCAACATTGTACCGGCTCAAATAACATTACTTTTTTTTCTAATAAGGTGCAAAACCTATGAGTGTATTTTTTTATTTAAGCGCATGTACTGATAATGTACAATTAAATATTCCTACCATGTGCCAGTAGTCCAGTTTTTGTGACACGCAGCTAGTTTTTGTGCCTGTGCCCGGGGAGTTTCAGTGGCACGCTGCTACAGTTTTTGTGACTGTACCCGGGTTTCTGCAAGCACGAATGAACGTAAAAATAAGTTCAAAACATGCGCAACCCACAAACCAATGATGGTGGGTGCAAACATGCATGTTATTGGTGAAACGGCGGAGCCCGTAAACTATTCACAAAATGCCATCACCATAAATGTAGTGGCTTTTGTTGAAACACATTACAGCCAAATTAAGTTAAAGAGACCTTTGAAACGCTGCGTTTGTGTCGGAAAGTGGTGGGAGGCGGAAGCAGCAACTTGCGTAACCTTTTTTAAAAAAAGTTCCGTAAACGAACACATGAAGAAAGTATGCGTAAGGAGCGTGTGCTTGGCCGGTGCTCCTTAGCTTTGACCGGAAGTGAGGTATCGGCTGCCTGAACAACTTAGGAGGCAGCAAAGAAGAGCGACGTAGGAGTGATCCAATGGTGAGTAGCAGGCAGGATTACACTCAGTGTAGAGCTTACAGCGGGTCTTCCAGAAACCGCATGCGCACTGCCTAGGCTTGACCTAAAAAGGAGGGACAAAGAGGCTGGACTTACCATTAGCAAGCAAGGGTTTTTAAAGGAAACTCAAACAGACAAATGAATAGCAGCGGGCTGGCTTTAAGCCCACAGAGAAGTATATTAAAGTATACAAGAAGTTGTACGCTTATGCGCAGCCTAAAAAGGATAAAAAATGGAAAGATAAAAGGATTTTGCACCGCTTGAAGGGAGACTGTTACAAGAAATTAACGACCAAAGCAATATCCCTCACATATAAAACACTTAATAACAATATGCCTGACAAATTGGGTAAACTCCAGGAAAAGTGGGAGACCGAGGTGGGTACTATGGAAAATGCAGGTTGCGAGGCAGCCCTAATGCACCCAAGGGAAGTAGCCATCAAAGCCCATTTGCTTCTTATCCAATTTAAGATTTTACATCGAACATACTATGACAGGGCGCAACTGCATAAAATGGGACGGATTGTCTTCGCTGAAAGACTGTTGTGGGAGATTTTCTACATACACTGGGGGGATGTCCGGTCATACAACTATATTGGCATGCAATACTCGAAGAGCTAAGTGAGGTACAGGGGGTACATATCCCGGGAAACCCCAGGTTTGTACTCCTAGGCATCCCCAGCGATGTAGATTTGGCTAGACCCCAGCTACTCCTTAGTGCACTCGGCCTAGCGGTGGCAAAACGTGATGTGGCCAGGCATTGGGGAGCGGCAGAAGCCCCCACTCTCCAGGAATGGAAAAGGGGAATGGACTTGTATATGGCCGACGAAAGAGTCACATATAAAAGTAGGGGGTGCCCACACAAGTTTCGGAGGTTATGGGGTAGCTGGTTGCCTTATTGTGGCCTGGATTCCTTGGTTGATGCCTCCCAACCGCCTGCCGGGGGAGAACTGGAATAACCACATATCCCCAAGCGGGCACTGAAGACTGGGAACAGAATAATGGAAGAAGTGCATACGTATCACTGTGCCGCTGGGTGCAAGTTTTTGTACTATATGTATGTGTTCTGGTCTTCGGGTGATATCATTGAGGCTGCTACATATATGTTTCTTATGCCTGTCCTGTATGCGACCGTTGTTATGGTTATGATGCATGCATTTTCGCCTTGCATATTAAAAACAAAGATATTGAAAAAAAAGAATGGAAAGAAAAAGCACTGACAAAGTAAAGTATTGGCCCACCAGCGCTAGCACTGGCCATTAGGTGAAATTCCATCACTCACTGTGTAAGAGCCAATGGTTTAAGTGACACATACCATTGCCCCATTGCTCTGGTGGGCTGAAGCAACAGGTGAAAGACAGTTGAACAGACCAATGGATGAAGAGGGCAGATCAAAAGCCCTTCAGTGTGTATAATATGTATTTTTTATTTATTGTTTTTTTTCCGTTAGACTATTGAGAGAGCAAAGTCTGGCTCCACTGGCACAGGAAGGCAGTTGAAGTACATCCCTTGCCAAACATAGACCAAACATAGATTGTTTGTTTCTGTTTAGTTCATCAAAGTGAGTGAAAGACTAAAGCCAATGCAGCGCACATTCTGGCATGAGGATCAGTTAATAGATCCTTTGCAAATGTTAGCAGGAACCCCTCGTTACTATCTGCTTCATCAGCACAGTAAGTATTTGCCTATTTTTCTCTTATCTTGCTTCCTGCTGTCACCCCAAAACTTGCTGATTCAAGAATCACTTTGGGCACCAAACAGGATGGTCGTTGAATTTTATAAAACATTTGTTCTTCATTATCTCGAAATTGGAAACATCACTAGCCAGCACTTGTTTCGTAAGGCCCATCTGCCATGAACTTCTTTGGGGATAGAATAACATATGACATACATATAATCACGTTCATTGTTTCAGATTATGGAGATACTCCCCCCGTCACCAAGTTCCCATTGTAGTATGTTCACAATATTTAATATGTAGTATGGTGCATGCAGCCTCTGTGCGCATAATTCACACGGTACAAATGTTAAAATTATAATACTCGTGAGTATGTTGAAATCAGCATACATGTATATCCTGGTAGAGGTCAGTCAAAATGAAATGTGAGTGCTTTCACTTGAGCAAAAGAGAACCAATAAACCAAAATATTATCAAAATTATACTCCAAGAAAAAACGAGGGGGGAAGGGATTCTAAGAAAAAATGAAAACTAAGTACCCCAAACCATGACATGCCTGTGTATCGTAAAACACATTAAGCCATACGCTACCTCTGCCTTAGTCATGCCAGCGATTATGGCAGCAGACACACTGGGGGCAGAAATAATGACCAAGAGAGAGAGAATATGAAGAAAGAGACCGAAAAGAACAAGGTTGGAGGGAGCAGCAGCAACTTTGAATATTTTCAATATTTTTGACAGAGCTCTTTTTGTTTCCAGTCTGGCCCTGCAGCATCTGATGTTACTTCCAAAGGGGATATTTTAGAAAAGTGCCATAGGTACTTAAAGACTCAGGTGTCAATGACTTATGTGACCGAATTTTGACCAAGTGGCCTTAATCCCACGATATTTATGGCATACTTCTCCATATCATATAGCTAAGAAATATGATTAAGAGATTTTGAAAAAGCTTGATTTAATGGTGAAGTTTCAATTTTTTTTGTCCAAAGTAGACTTTAGTAGAAAACCTTATTTGGATTGAAAATGCTATGAATGTTAACTTTGTTGGCAACACAACTGTCATTATTTCATAGTGTAGAGAATGTTGTTGGTTTCAAGCATACACTACAACATTCGAGCAACTCTATAAGTATTGAGTTTACAAAGAACGCATATATATATTTTTTTATTATATCTAGTATCTCTTTGTCAGGAAAACAGCTTGTTTTGACATGATACACAATGACATTCACTATTGTAAACATCTAAAGGGCTCAACTTCCAACAAAACTTTCCCATAGGTTAGATCAATGAAAAGAGCCCATAATGACCTACGACTGACTTCATTTAAAACAGATTTACCTCTGGTGCAATATAGTCCGGCGTACCACAGAAAGTTCTTGTTGTTACCCCATCAGACATATGTTCTTTGCACATTCCAAAATCAGCAATTTTAATGTGTCCTTCTGCGTCCAGCATTACATTGTCCAACTTCAGATCTCTGGGAAGAAGCACATTGTAGCTGTAGTTAGTCAAAGCAGATATTGAGGTTGGTAAAAATGTTGCACATGAATAGATTATCATGTATTCTTTATAGTATTTAAAGTGTTCTTTTAATTTAATATAAAGGTGAAACTGCTCTGGGTATCCTGTCACTCAATTTCTAGACAACACACGTCAGATGAACAGTTGTGACTTCTCGTCTGAATGACTCGCTTCTATTAAACCATGTCTGCATTTTGGTGAAAGGACTTAATAGGCACATCGGTGGTGGCAGGGTCTAAATTGGACTATTTTGAGAGAATAGTGAATATGCGCACTACACCTCGTCACACTTCAGATATTTTCAAGAGCTAAGCAGGTGCCAGGTTACCACAAAAAAAAGAGGGGCCTCTATTATTTAAGAGTGGAGTAGATCTAATGAAGGGATTTTAAAAAGCAGGATCTCCAATATTGTACTGCGTTTATTGCTCCTAAAATCAACAAAAACACGTAAAAACACATCTATCTATATCTATCTATCTACCTATCTATCTCTATAACAACTGTAACTTGAAAGTCACACACTGAATCAGAAATGCAACAAACGAGGGGGGACAGCAGGACAATGAGAAGAGGGATGGGTGAAGGGAGAAAAGAGGAAGTGAGGTAGAGGGAACAGGAGGCAAGAACAGAGAGTAAGGGGAAAGAGAGGGGGCAGGCAGAAGGAGCAAGCACACATATAAACATGTATACATACTTATGCAGATGTGCACTGTATTACAAGATTTTTATATGTGGAGGTGTGGCTAAGCGGAGGTGGCTACAGTACTAACCGGAGGCAAAGCCTTGATTAGGTCAAGATGCTTAGTACCTCACCTACCTCAAATTATGGAAAATATAACATGTTTCTCCCAATAAATCTGCAACAAGCTCTGAAACGTCCTTCCCTATCATACAGCTTGATAGTAAAAAGCTACTAATCAGCACATGAAGACATCACCCCCGCCCCTCCACCCCTTCATCTTGCAGAATACATTTCTCAAGGGAGGGTCTATTGTTTCATTGGACTTTGATCTACAAGCTGGGCAGCAGATCAAAGTATGAATCCAATTATGGCTGGCAGAGGTACATATGCCAAACTCAGAAGTACATATTGAGTAAAACAGACTGCTAATATGTGACTTAGAAATGTTTAGGTAGCCACAAGTCAATGATCTTTATACCTCGGGCCTATCAAAATTTACATTTTGAATACAATTTTTCTTAAGTGGAAATCAGTTTACACGCTACAAATTTATATTTTAGACAAAAATAAGTCAAATATTCGTTTTAGCTTCACAATGAATTATAAGTAGGGCTCCCGGTTTTATGGTATTTTGTTTTACCTTTTCGTCTGTATTTATCCATATTTATTTTTTGCTAATTTTTTCTGTATTTATCCATTTTTATTTTGTGTTTTCTGTATAAATGAAGCTGCAATGGGTATTTTTTTTCACATTTATTTGACTAATAAATGTATACTCGCATTTGGACGTCCAAAAGGTTTCAGCAGTATACCGTGCAATAGCGTTATCTAAAAACACTCATTGTAGAATAGAAGAAATAACTGTAGATCTATACTTAATGAAGCTTAATTAGGAAACCTATTGTCTTTTTTCATCTTTGCTGTCAATCTGTACACCTACTGACCTGGCACTCATGACTGACAGTAGAAAAAATCATCCAAACAAGGCCTATTTTCCGTATTTTTCTGTAGTTAAAAATAAATACAGGCAGGAAAATAAATAGTTTTCTGTCTGTATTTATCTGTAAAAACGGAAAACTGGGAGCCCTAATTATAAGGCTTGCTTAGGCGATAGACAATGTAATCTGTGTCACATCTGTGACTATGATACATGTACACCAATGTCAGGCTGAGTAAAACAAAAATCTTCAATCAGCCTGCAGACATGCCTCATTACGAGCAACAAATTTGGTGGGCTAGTTTTTTCTGATTACATAGTTGATTAATATGCTAACCTATGTTACTGTGTACAAAATTAGCATAAAATATGCTACCTGTTCAGCATCAAAGTATAATTAAAGGCATGAATGCCTGTCTCTGGTCTAAAATAGGTAACAGATACATGAGATACATTTTATGTGCTTTTTAAAATTTATTTTTTAATAAATGCTCAAAGTACTGAGGTTTTCGGAGATGATGGCTTCTCGGTTGGACAGACCTTACTTGGATCAAGTGAATCAAACCATCATGCCTGCAATAGTAGTGCAAAGAAGGATCTGGAAGGATGCCGAGAGGGCAGAAACCCATATGCATATATATCCTGGCGGTCATCAAGGCAGTGGGACGATGGAAGACTAACTGGAGGAGCGTTGACAGGGCCCTGCCTCTCGCCACAGGATACCTGGGCTCCTTACTTTCCTCCAGACCACTAGCCCACAGACTCCAACAGGGGGAAAGAATGACCCCCTGGACCTTCCATGATGGAAGAAGACTCAAGAATAGACTTAATACAGTTGTCTGAACTACACATACATATGTGTATATATGCTTGATAACTTGAGATACTTGAGCTACAAATGAGAGACCAATCCCGATCAATATTGAAAACCCACACGGTAACTAAAGAAACACTGCTTCTGATGAACTCGTCTGCCAAGTGACTTCTGGTACAAGTCTAACAAGGAGCTGTAGGGCTGATGCAATCTAGTCATAACTTTTCAATTTGAGGATCCACCTGGCAATCTTGTTTTCTAACAGCTTTGGGAGAGCAGGGTGTAAACTATGCTGCACACATGCAAAGATGCCTTAACCAAAGCTCTCCTCAGTGCTAAGCGATGAGTGGTTTGTAGGAGCGGCAAGATCTTGCACAGCATGAAAAAAGAAACATGATGCTTTTGAGCATATCTTCTATTCTGAGAAGAGTGTATTTGTATTACTTATTGCTTCTCCTATGTCCTATAATTCTCCTTTGCTGGATGCTTGCATTACACCAGCTAACAGGCCCCTCTTACACATCTGCAGGGGCCATAACATTTGTACAGCTGTACACACTGCACTGCAAAACAATCAGATCTATACCTTAATCTACACTGTACAATTAGACATCATGTTGTCTCTATCTTTTTGATGGACATAGCTTAATCACTGAACTATTGCTGTACTCAAGAAGCACATAGACTTAAAATGCACCCGAGTGCTCACGAAGCCAACACAAATTCCTTGATATTAACACGAAAAACATCACGTCAACGTGCACAAGAAAGTTTTTCTTTCACATGTCTAAACTTGACTTCATGTAATGACTGTCACAGAAGCTAGCCCACATCCCACTGACATGAACATGCTGTGAGCCCCATCCACAACTGGAAACACTGATCAACACCAAACTGATTATATTTCCAAAAATAGGATAACTTCAATTTCCTTTCCAGCTGTGAAACCAACCCGTGGGCTCTCTAGGGGAGATGTAACTGTTAGAAACATGAAGAGAGATCCAAATAAACACTCACCTGTAAACAATGCCTTTCTTATGGAGAAAGAAGAGTCCAACAGAAATCTCTGCAGCATAAAACCTGTAAGGCAAAAACAAGCAGGTCAGGCCACTGTGCATGCAAGGTCTTCATTTGTGAGCCAATGGGCGTCCCATCCTAACTAAGAAAATAGTTCAAGGTTGTGCGGCGGCACCACTCACTTGAGTAATCCCTGGGTTTCAGTGTGAAGAGCAGCAGTGCATGTTAGAGGCCATGACAATAGGTTACATCGAAGTTGCCTTTTAAAGTCAGCACTGATCAGAGCCATCGAAAACTCTCCTACTAAAGACCATCTCACTTGGCCTGTAAATATTGTCAAAAAGTTGTTCAATAGCCTTGTGTTGTAGATTCCAGTGCCTGCTCTAGTCCTTCTAAAAGACAGGAATTAGAGTTGTTTTTATGGTCCTACAAGTATACATTTACCATTATATTCTAAACACCTATTCCTCATCAGCCTGCTCATGTGCAGTATGGCACTGTGATGCAGTAAAGTGCAGGATGCTGATGCGCACCCAATACATAACACCCCTGGAATTAAAGACTTTGGATAAAATACGCGGATTGTGTGTTTCTTTCTTCATACCTGGAGAAATTTAAGTATAAATGGCATGGGCATGGATTGTGTTTTTACCTCTTGAATGCCAGGCCAGATTGGCAATATGGAACACTGCTAAGATTCCCAATAGGCCTAAGGGCCAGGATCTGCTTCAGGGCTGACTGGGCAAAGGAATCTCTAGCACATCCTGCCCTCAAATGAACATTGACTTACCGAAGGTAAGTGACCTGTTCTTCTGATGAATACTTCTAACCGCGGACTCCTAACCGTTAGAATAGATACCAAAGCAATGCCTCCCAAGGTGTTTGTTCTGTGGAATGACTCAAATTTAAAAGTCCTAGAGCACTAAGCAGGAGAAATGTCCTTCTTGCCGGACATTGCTGTCATGGCATTAGTGCTTTGTGAACATATGCACCAACACCCATGTTACAGCCTGACAAATATCCACAGGCCCTCCAGGTGCCAGGCAGTGGTAGCAGCCTTGGCCCTGATAGAATAGTCCTTCTGGAGGCTGCTTCTTAGACAGTGTGTAAAAGTATACAAAAAAAGTGATGGGTGCTTGAATTAATTTCAGTCACTGGCAAGTACTCAGACCGCATCCCAATCCATCGTTGTTTTGCAAATCTGGTCACTCAGTTAGGACCCAGCTATATGCAAATCAGTCATGACCCTGCTCCAATCGGAACAGTCTAGCTCGAACTGCCAAGCCAGGTCCTCCGTGAACCAGAACACAAGCAGCTCAGGACAGGTTTTGCCCTAGTTATGGGCTCATCAGCCAGGTACAGCTTAGTTCCAGTGACACAGTGTGCATGGGACACATGTCTGGGCATACCCATCCCACTTAGGGTGACATGCTAAAGAATACAAAAAAGTGATGGATGGAATGATTGAATTAATCTCAGCCACTGGTAATTACTTGGGGCCACATCCCAATCCATCAGTATTTGGCACACCATATCACCTCAGTTAGGGCTCAGCTATATGCAAATCAGTCATGACCCTGCTCCAATCGGAACAGTCCAGCCTGAACAGCCAAGCCAGGTCCTCCCCGAATCGGAACACATGCAACCCAGGACCAGTTTTCCCCAGTTATGGACTCATCAGCCAGGCACAGCTTGGTTCCAGGATACTGTGTGCACTGGGCCCACGTCTTGGCATACCTATCCCACTTAGGGTGATGCACTAAAAATTACACAAAAAAGTGATGGATGGAATGCTCGAATTAATCTCAGCCACTGGTAATTTCTCAGGCCGCATCCCATCCCATCCCATTATTTTGCACACCATGTCACCTCAGTTAGGACCTGGCTTTGCAGTTTGGGCTGTACTGTTCCAATTACAGCAGGGTCAGGACTGATTTGCATATAGCTGGGTCATAACTGAGGTGACAAGGTGTGCATAATAACAATGGATTGGGATGTGGCCCGAGTAATTACCAGTGGCCGAGATTAATTCAAGCATTCCATCCATCACTTTTCGTATGCTTTAACTTAGCCAGCATGTAGCAGATCTTAATGCGGAGGACTGTCCACCTAGACAGAGTCCTTTCCTGATCTGCCTATTCTTTCTTTGCCCCAGAGAACCCAACAAAGAGCTGATTGTCCAGCCTAAGGTCTTTGGTGCGCTCAATGTAAAAACTCAATACTTTTTTGGGGTCTAAACAGTGGAGTCTCTCCTCCTCTTTTGAGGGGTGATATGGAGCAATAAATATCAAAAGCTTGACGGACTGTCTGACATGAAAGGAAGTCACAGCATTTGGGAGAAAGGGCGCTCAAGTCCTCAGCACTAGTTTGTCCAGAAAGAAGGTAGTGTAGGGGAGCTGGACTGAAAGAGCCTGAAGCTCACTCACACAATGAGCTCAAGTTATCATGGCAAGAATACCGTCTTCAGAGTCACAAGACATAAAAGGAAGGTGTGCATTGGAGACAAAAACACGAAACAAATTTTAAAAAAACCATACCTTGAACGCCGTTGGTGTCCGCCGCCTCGAGTTCTTCTTTCTTCTGGCACAGGCTCCTAGACTGCACTGTGGCCAATCCTGACACTGCATGAAAGTTTTGGCTGGCAACTTGCACTCCCAGGCAGACTGGGAGCCTGTGCCTGCTCTCTACAGCCCCCGCAACGCAGCTGGGGCTGTAGAGAGCTTCACTGCGCATGAGGATTTGGCCGGCCTGAGATGGCCAGCCAAACCCTGATACGTAGTGACGGAACTGGAATGCACAGCCACTCCCCACCAGCAGTATCATCCCCCAGGACCTGCGGCCAAGACTCGTCAGAGTCCTGGGGACGGGTCCAGGGGGATTAAAATAAAAGGATAATAAAACAAGTTTAAAACCCGTTTTATTATCATTTTATTTGACAGGGGAGCGGCGCTCCTCCGCCTTAATGGAGGGGCCACCACTTCAACTGAGTTTATCCGCTTTTGCATTTAAAGATCCCACCAGGTGTCGCATGACTAGGGAAATGTCCTGACGATTCAGCCAGTTCCAGAGGTGCAGGTCCTCCTGGCACAGGACCCTACTCTGCCCTGCTTGTTACAAAACCACATGTGAGAACCTAAACCAGCCTCCCTTTGATGGATGGTAGGAAAGCGTTCAACACCAAGCAAATGGCCCACAACTTCAACAGGTTAATGTGGAGATAGGTCTCTGCTGGAGATCAGAGTCTTCAGATTTTCCCCTCTCCCTGATGACCTCCAAAACCCAGTAGTGATGCATCTGTCATTACCATCAGCTCAAGGTGGGGGAGAGAAAGGGGTCTGCTGCTGGTGGTCTAACTGTGGTCGGGCAGCCACAACTGCAGATCTTTAGCGGTCTCCACCAAAATCTGAATGGAAGCCGACAGTTTCTTTTAATGCGCATATGGCATGGTTGAAGAACTAGGCCATTAAGACTCACAGCCACCCTCATTGAGACCCGGGACTAAGGCTGAAACATCAGGATGATGTCCCGCACTCATTGATCCAGAGGAAAGACCAGATAACACACCATATCCAGAACCGCTCTGATGAAAAGGAGCCTCTGCAAAGGAGTCAGGTGTGACTTGAGCATGTTGATAGTGTACCTCAACGATGCCAGGAGGTTCGCCGTCGACTGACTGTAGCAAGCCCACCTTTAACAGCCAGTCATCAAGGTAGGGAAAGACTAGTATGTCCGACCTCCAAAGATATGGTGCAGTCATCTCCATTAGTTTTGTGAGCACCTAAGGGGCACTGTGATGCTGAAAGGGAGCAAAGCAAACTGAAAATGCTCCTGGCTCATCTTGAAACCGCAAATAACGCCTGTCGGAATGCAGGATGGGAATTAGAAAACAAGCGCCCTAGAGGTACAACAGTCTCCTGGATCCAGGACAGATAGAACGTGAGCCTGCATGAGCACTCCTTCCGCAGGAAAAATCGAACGATCGGAAATCTAAAATAGAAAGAAGGCCTCTGCCCTTTTTCAGCACTAGGAAATATCTTAACATCCAGTTCTCATTCCCGAAGCCAGGACTCTATTGATCCTTTAGCCAAAATGGACAACTCGTCTTATGAAAGCCGCTCTGATGTCGTTGCAAGATGCAGCGGGTCGGAAAGGAATGGTAGGGCGTAGCCCCGTTGAACTTCAGGACCCACCTTTTGGACATTATGGTCTGCCACCCCTGGAAGAAATTACTGATTCTGTGTCCCACAGGGTGGTCATGTGCCACTAAGGGCAAATTAAAGCAGCTTGGTGGATGCTGCCGGAGGAGTGGGAGACTAGGAGGTTTGCTGTCCCTGCTGGCCTGGATGTTGTCTACTAGATCCATGATCCCAAAAGGACTGGGTTTGCATCTTGATAGGACGGTGGGCCTTGTTGCTGCCTGTATGCAAAACCCCTCGTGAGGCTTCGAAAGGTGAGAGAAACTGTTAGGGATACTGTCTTGCGAGCATGGAGAGAGTGGGAGTGTGCTGTGGCACTAATTCTTTGAAGAGCTCTAGAACAGAGACGTCCTTCTTGCCAAATAATCGAGACCCATCAATAAGCATATCCATGATTGATACCTGAACGTCACCCGAGAAGCTTATGGATCTCACCCATGTGTGGTGCCAGAGCACCATGCTACCTTCAACTACTCTGCCTAGGCAGTCAGTAGTGTCCAGGCCTGATCTTATAACGTGTTTGGCTGTGTCCTGACCATCCTGAATAACATGTGCCAGGTAGGCATGGGATTCCTCTGGAACTACCAGCAAAATCTCTGCAGCCATGTCCCATAATACATGGGACTAATTACCCAGCAAGCAGCTGGTGTTGACTGACCAAAGGGTGAGACTAGCAGAGGAGAACATTTGTTTCCCGAATGCCTCAGTTGTCTTTGACTCTCTGTCCGGGGTTGTAGGGAATGAGTTGGGATTAATTCTGCTAGTAGATGCTTGAACTACCAGACTCTCAGAAGGAGGATGCTGCATCAGGAAAGCAGGGTCATGTATGTGGGGTTGTGCTACCAGTCTATTACTAGGTGGAGAAGAGCAAGGCTTAGCCCAGGTACACATGAAAGTGTCAGTCAGGACTTTGTTGAATGACAACAAGGGTTCGGACAAAGTCTGCTCAGACTGCAAATCTTTAGTAAGGACACATCACATCGCATCAACATAATGCAACTGTAAGTCCAAGACTTTTGCAGGTTGTCTGATGACTACAGTAAACAAGGCTGTCTTTTCCGTATAAGGGTCAGGGCGAGAACCCAATCCTGTGTCAGGGGAAGTGTCATAGTTGGTGCGCTGGATGGTGGCTCTTCGATAAGGATACTGTTTTATCAGAATCTGAATGATCTGGGGCCGGGTGCATTGGAACTGTTCTAGGATTGACTTTGGTCGAGGTCGGGACGAATTCAGTTGAGTCAGACATTACAATAGGAGCAGCATCCTTCTCCGGTGTCAGTGGCATCAAGGCTGGCATCCACATGGCAGGAACTGACGTGGATCTTAGTGCCAGGTATGGAGTCTGTTCCGGAGACAGAGCTGAACTTGAAATGGGTTCAGGAAGCACAGATGGCACCAAATCGAGATCCACCGGTGGTAACCAAACTGTAGGCCTCTGCAGAAATTGTGGGGCCTGATATGCCAGATGGAGCTGGCAGAGAGCTTAAATACACAATATGCCTTCTTTGAAAGCCTCAATCTGTTGCGACTTCACCGACAGCTCCGGAAACCCAGGATGCAGCTGGAGCATCTCTGGAATCAGCTTCCCGACGGGGGACGAAGAGCAAGACCAAGAAGCACCTTGATGTCTCCCAACTTCTCAGAAAGAGAGTGGAGTGACTGGGCCATGTTCAGCTTGGCCTTCTTATGCTTCTTCTTAGACTTCGACTTACCCAAAGACTTGGACTGTGACACAGACCTGACTCAGGAACAGCCTAAACAGTTGCAACGGGTCTGCACCCCCGACTTAAAGGGGAAAAGGGGTTTAGGCAACTTCCTTTGGTGTCCGGTCACATACAGTATAGCTTTACAATCCTGGATCACCTTCGGATTCGTAAGGGCACACTCGTACAACTTTGAGTCATGGCCCGAAACTAAACACCAGAGACACACCTCGTAGGAATCTGTCACAGACATCTTCTTGTGACAGTCCCTACAAGGTTTAAATCCTTTAGTTTTAGGAGGGGACATGTTCCCTTGCATACTGGAGAGTACTTTGAGAAAAAAACATGTCACCTGATGACAAAAAGTTAGGAGGTGGCTCCAGATCTGTGTACTAAAGTGCATAAAGAAAGGAGCTGAGTGCTAAGGTGGCCCTTATATGCAGCTCTTTCAGAGCAGGATGAGGTCGACACAGAGCTGCATGACACCACCTACAAGTGCACAGGGGCTATGGTGAAAAAATCTTCTGGAGCCAGTCTGGTGCCAGGTGGTATTTTAAAGATGAAGACTCTGCAGTTAGAAGTATTCATCAGAATCTGTATTTTCCCATATTAGCAAGTGTTCCTATTAAAACACCTTTGTAGTTTAACAGTGCTTTCTTCTTAATCTCTAATTTCCCTATTGAATGCCTGTCTGATGTGCTGCCATTTCATAAGGGTGACCAGGGCCAGTCTGGGAACCCAAAGCAGCCCTGCCAATTTTATCAGACCAACCCCCCCAGAAGGGGGAGGGTGCAAGTGTGAAGCACTGATGCTTTTGATACTGGGGCCGATACTGCAGCACCCCTGCAAAACTGGCTCCCAGTAACAAAACTGGCCCTCACTTCTGCAAAACCGGCTCTCATCCTTCCAGCTCCCGGGGATTCGCCCGATGCCCCCTACGGCCAGCCCAGCCCTGAAGGTAACTCAAGTTGATTTTTGTTTCATGCGACAAGACGTATTACAGAAGAGCAACAGAGCCAGAGATCAGTATTAAAGAAAAGCCATAAAAACTCCTGGTGTGAAGGGGGAGGGTGCTGAGCGCTTTCGGGCACTTCCTTCAAGTATAAGGAAATGATGTGCTCTGGTAAAGACGAAAAGAAAGCAACATCTGGTAGGCCCTGTCACCTGCCACATCACTACAAAAGAGTGAAGGCTTCCTTTACAAATTTATTTATAGATACAGCAGGAGTGCGGGACCTTGAAACCCATGGGCCTGATGCATAATGCCCTCTCTGCCTCCCCAGTGCAGTTCTAAAAGAGTCACACTCACAACTCAATGGAAATATTTCATTAACACAGTCTGACCTTCCAGGTGTCCTCTCAATTACCCTATTTCCGAATGAATGATTATCTGCCTATTACTATGTCCGCCAGTTTAACAAAGGAATTCACTGGTAAGCAGAAATATAATAGATATTTCACTCGTAGAATAATGCATGGAGAGTTTTATGACCTGTGACCATCTGTATCCCAGAATGATTTTGTGCATCTGCTCTTGTGCTAGACACGCCGGAAGAGTCGGACTAGGACTGGTAGGCCCATTCATGGGTGTAGTAATCATGAGGGTCAGGGGAATTTATGCCCACTTGGAATTTGGCTTGGGGGGGTCACACAGACAATATCTCCCTTCCCCCCACCCCTAGAGTTTGAAGGGTAAAACTGATGAATCGAAAATGGCAGATCACCTCAGTCTCACTGAAGCTCTGTAACCTGAGGAGCTAACTCTCTGGAGGCGCTATGGCCTTTTCGTTTTGTTTGTTATTTCACTGTAATTGTTGAGTGTTGGAAATGGCCCTTTTTGCAGGGTTATCCCTAAACTTTTTGCTTCTTCCTCCTTTGTTTTTCCTGACCTGTGGTTGTTGGCTATAGGACTCTGGGCACTTTGCCACTGCTGATCAGTGCTAAAGTGCATATGCTCTCTGTGTAAATTGTTATTGTGATTGGTTATCCATGATTGGTATATTTGTTTTACCAGTAGGTCCCTAGTAAAGTGCACTGAGTGTGCCAGGGCTGGTAATTCAAATGCTACTAGTGGGCTTGCAGCACTGATTGTGCCACCCACATGAGTAGCCCTAAAATGATGACTCAGGCCTGCCACTGCAGTGCCTGTGCGCAGTTTGTTAACTGCCATGTTGACCTGGCCATTGTACCCACTTGCCAGGCCTGACCCTTCCCTTTTCTTACACATTGGACACCCCAATGGTAGGCTCAAGGTACCTCCCTGGGCAGGGTGCAGTGTATGTGAAAGGTAGGACATGTATTAGTGTGGGTAACATGTCCTGATAGTGAAATACTGCCAAATTCGTTTTTCACTATTGAAAGGCTATCTTGCCCATAGGACAGAATGGGGAATGCTGTGTATCATGTTTACCTGCATATCTTCCCATAGGAGCAAGGTAGGAAATTGGATTCTGGTATCCCTGAACTCAGAATTTAATAACACATCTTTTAGGAAGAATGATTTTTAAATTCTGTGTTTAAAAATAGCACGTTTAGAAAGTGGTTATTTTCTTGTTCAATCTTTCTGTGTGCCTCTGCCTGTTTGTGGATTGACTGTCTGGTTTGAGAGTGACAGGGGCTGGGGTGGCTCCAGGAGTCTGGGTGAGTCGGCACTAGGCTGAATAGACCTATCTGCATTTGGAGTGGTGGGAGGAGTAGCACCTGGGCCTGAATAGGGCTGTACAAAAGGGGATGATGGACGGAACGTTTGAGCCAATCAAACACTCACCCCCAGTCAACTGATCTGGGTTTAATCCATCATCATTCTTTAGCTCACTCCACCACCCCAGTTCAGACATGGCCATATGCAAATCAGTCTGACCCTGTGCCTCATGGGAACAGTCCAGCCCGAACTGCCAAGCCATGTCTTCCCTGGACCGGAAACAAGCATCCTAGGACCGGTTTCTGGCATTCCAGCCGTCATCAGCCAGGCTTGCTTGAATCCAGTGGCAAAGTGAGCAAGGGACCCACGTCTGGGCATACCCCCGCCAACTTAGGGCGAACAAAGCGATACAAAAGGGGATGATGGACGGAACGTTTGAGCCAATCAAACACTCACCCCCAGTCAACTGATCTGGGTTTAATCCATCATCATTCTTTAGCTCATTCCACCACCCCAGTTCAGACATGGCCATATGCAAATCAGTCTGACCCTGTGCCTCATGGGATCAGTCCAGCCCGAACTGCCAAGCCATGTCTTCCCTGGACCGGAAACAAGCATCCTAGGACCGGTTTCTGGCATTCCAGCCGTGATCAGCCAGGCTTGCTTGAATCCAGTGGCAAAGTGAGCAAGGGACCCACGTCTGGGCATACCCCCGCCAACTTAGGACGAACAAAGCGATACAAAAGGGGATGATGGACGGAACGTTTGAGCCAATCAAACACTCACCCCCAGTCAACTGATCTGGGTTTAATCCATCATCATTCTTTAGCTCACTCCACCACCCCAGTTCAGACATGGCCATATGCAAATCAGTCTGACCCTGTGCCTCATGGGAACAGTCCAGCCCGAACTGCCAAGCCATGTCTTCCCTGGACCGGAAACAAGCATCCTAGGACCGGTTTCTGATTTGCATATGGCTATGTCTGAACTGGGGTGGCGTGGTGAAGCAAAATAACGATGGATTAAACCCAGATCTGTGACTGGGGGTGAATGTTTGCCAATGTGCAGCATTCCGTCCATCATCTTGTGTGTTTTGCATTTCGCCTAAGTGGGAAGGGTATGCCCAGACGTGGGTCCCGTGCTCACTACGCCACTGGAGTCAAGCTATCCTGGCTGATGAAGGCTGATAGCCTGAAACCGGTCCTAGGATGCTTGATTCCGGTCCAGGGAAGACATTGGCTTGGCAGTTCGGTCTGGACTGTTCCCATGAGGCACAGGGTCAAGACTGATTTGCATATGGCTATGTCTGAACTGGGGTGGCGTGGTGAAGCAAAATAACGATGGATTAAACCCAGATCTGTGACTGGGGGTGAATGTTTGCCAATGTGCAGCATTCCGTCCATCATCTTGTGTGTTTTGCATTTCGCCCTAAGTGGGAAGGGTATGCCCAGACGTGGGTCCCGTGCTCACTACGCCACTGGAGTCAAGCTATCCTGGCTGATGAAGGCTGATAGCCTGAAACCGGTCCTAGGATGCTTGATTCCGGTCCAGGGAAGACATTGGCTTGGCAGTTCGGTCTGGACTGTTCCCATGAGGCACAGGGTCAAGACTGATTTGCATATGGCTATGTCTGAACTGGGGTGGCGTGGTGAAGCAAAATAACGATGGATTAAACCCAGATCTGTGACTGGGGGTGAATGTTTGCCAATGTGCAGCATTCCGTCCATCATCTTGTGTGTTCTGAATAGGGCTGTGCCTGCCTTCCACAATGCTGGCTCCACCTCCTACGGTGTGTCTGATGGCCCTGGCCCACACTCACAAAGGAAGAAGATGTGCACTGGCAGAGTGCACCCAGAACTGGTTTGGACTGGGTCCAGGACCCCTCACACATAGAGAACAAAGACTTTTGGGGTATAAAAGTCAGAGCTGAAACCCCTGTAAAATTAGACTACTTTGGAATCAAGGAGGAACCTTTGCTGAGGAGAAAAGCTGAAGGAGAAGTACTGCCCTAGTGTGTCTGGGGTTGGCCTGCAGTTGCTATTTCTGCCAAAGGAAGGAGAAGGACTTTGCTGTGTGCTGTATCCCCCCTGCTTGAAGAAAGGACTTTGCTGTGTGCTGTGTCCTGAAAAGAAAGTCTCCAAGGGCCTGAGGAGAGCTGGCCTCCTGTTGTGGAAACTCAGGGTCATCAAAGTTTCCAAGACTACTTCGTGATCAAGAGGAACCTCTGCCAAAGAAGAACAGCTGAAGAAGACTGAGGAGAAGTACTGCACTTGCTGTGTGCTCTGGGGCTGGCCTGCAGTTTGCTGATTTAACTAAGGAGAGGACAAGGGACTTTGCTGTGTGCTGTGTCCCCCCTGCTTGCTGAGGACTTTGCTGGGTGCTGTGTCCAGAAGTAAAGAGTCTCCAAGGGCCTGAGGAGACTGGCCTCCTGTTATTGAAACACAGGATTACAAAAGTTTCCAAGGATCTTGAGGCTTCACTTTTTGTACTGCCTCTAAAAATAACTGTGTGTCCCAGGACGCCGCTGGTGCCCTTCGTGAGACACGCAGTGCCTGTACGTCGTTTGCCCAGGATCACCGTTTCTAAACTGGGGATCCCACCGCTGCCACCAATGTTAGAAATGGGGGTCTCTAGTTGGCAGAGGTAGGTACCTTTGACCAAATAGGGACCCTTGCTCCTAGTCAGGGTAAGGGGAAAACACACTGTTGATAACCCCTGCTCACCCCCTTGGTAGCTTGGCACGAGCAGACAGGCTTATCCCCAAGGCAATGTGTAAAGTATTTGCACCAACACCCACAGTAACACAGTGAAGCACCACAAATGGACACCACACAAGTTATTATAAAAATATAGATATCTTTATCTGGATTTAGGCAAGACCAAAACAACAAAAATTCCACATATACAATTAGCTCTTCTTCAGGAATTGTCTTTGATAAGGTTTATGGTTAGAAAAAGGAAAATAAGTTTGCAGGCACTGTATGGATGAAAACACGGTTCCAGACGTGTGGAAAGTCACTTAGAAAACAAACTGCGGTCTTTAAATGGTGTTGTCCTCAATATCGGGCACTTATTTCTAGTGCGCGGGACCCTTCTCCCTTTGATCGGGTGTAGGCAAATTACTGGGCCCCCAGCTGCGTAAACAGTTGAAATGCTGACTATGTCGTCAATGAATGCCAAAAATATGCCCCCAAAATACTGTAGGAATGTAATCGATCGTCTCCACACAGACCCCGGTACTGCCGCTCCTCTAGGGCAAGTACGGGCCTCTACGATCCCACGGCTCGCTAAACAAAGGCGGGAGGCCGAGAGCAGACTCTCGCAGACCCGCCCCCCCGCCCCAGACGGTAACAACCACATGCTCCCTGGACTTAATCCGAGCGGTTACCTGGGGGGTGCGGTCTCTCTCCTTTCTTCACAGACAGCAGCTGATCATCAGGACGGAGTCGGGACGCCTCGCGCTTCCTGGAATTCAGCGCGGCTCCTCTGGGTGACGAGCTCCTCGTTTCCGGGCAACACCCCACGCTGGCGCCAATCCCAGCGCGGCTTCCCTCTGACGTCGGCGAACTTGGGCTGGCGGCGGTGAAGCACACAGTGCTCCCGAGGCTCCCGGGCCGGCAGCGGTGAATTGCAGGCACACAGCGCTTTCCTCCGGTCACCACCGCCGGCCCGTGACCGGAGGAAAGCGCTGTGTGCCTGCAATTCACCGCCGCCGGCCCGTGAGCCCGAAAGCGCTGTGTGTGTCACCGCCGCCGGCCCGTGACCAGAGGAAAGCGCTGTGTGCCTGCAATTCACTGCAGCCGGCCCGGGAGCCTCGGGAGCACTGTGCGCTTCACCACCGCCGGCCCAAGTTCGCCGACGTCAGAGGGAAGCCGCGCTAGGATTGGCGCCAGCATGGGGTGTTGCCCGGCAACGAGGGGCTCGTCACCCAGAGGAGCCGTGCTGAATTCCAGGAAGCACGAGGCGTCCCGACCCCGTCCCGACGATCAGCTGCTGTCTGTGAAGAAAGGAGAGAGACCGCACCCCCCCAGGTAACCGCTCGGATTAGGTCCAGGGAGCGTGTGGTTGTTACCGTCCGGGGTGGGGGTGCGGGTCTGCGAGAGTCTGCTCTCGGCCTCCCGCCTTTGTTGAGCGAGCCGTGGGATCGTAGAGGCCCGTACTTGCCCTAGAGGAGCGGCAGTACCGGGGTCTGTGTGGAGACGATCGATTACATTCCTACAGTATTTTGGGGGCATATTTTTGGCATTCATTGACGACGTAGTCAGCATTTCAACTGTCTATGCAGCTGGGGGCCCAGTAATTTGCCTACACCCGATCAAAGGGAGAAGGGTCCGGCGCACTAGAGATAAGTGCCCGATATTGAGGACAACACCATTTAAAGCCCGCAGTTTGTTTTCCAAGTGACTTTCCACACGTCTGGAACCGTGTTTTCATCCATACAGTACCTGCAAGCTTATTTTCCTTTTTCTAACCATAAACCTTATCAAAGACAATTCCTGAAGAAGAGCTAATTGTATATGTGGAATTTTTGTTGTTTTGGTCTTGCCTAAATCCAGATAAAGATATCTATATTTTTATAATAACCTGTGTGGTGTCCATTTGTGGTGCTTCACTGTGTTACTGTCGGTGTTGGTGCAAATACTTTACACATTGCCTTGGGGATAAGCCTGTCTGCTCGTGCCAAGCTACCAAGGGGGTAAGCAGGGGTTATCTACAGTGTGTTTCCCCTTTACCCTGACTAGGAGCAAGGGTCCCTATTTGGTCAAAGGTACCTACCTCTGCCAACTAGAGACGCCCATTTCTAACATTGAGATATTGAACTTCTCCTAAAATCGTACTGGTTGTCAAGCCAAGATAGCCAGCAGAGTAAGGGAAGGCAGGAAGTGCTATTTTATCTTAATCTTACTGCTGACTTGAGAAAACTTTCCAAGCACAAAACCAGACGTTTAAATTTCATGATGACAACCATGTATTTCTGTGTCTATGGTGTAGGTTTGATTTAAGATATTATACAGTGACTATTGTCACTGTGTAGTTATAGTTGGGTCATACATTCCACAGGAAGAGCATTTGACGAATCTTCACAAAACGTTCCCAAAACAATTTCACCCGCCTCAGCTTCTTCCTGTAAAGTTTTGGAGTGATCTGTTAAGCAGGAGCTGAGAAAAAGATGAGTCCCAAAACACATATTTCCTATACAATTTCCCATAGGAATTTTAGACAGCAATACATACAAAACAGCTGAATAAAATTACATCAGATTTGGCAGAAAGCTATTTATTTACTCAAAAAGTATGCTTTTTGTGACTTGGTGTGAACCTGTTCAGCCGTTTTTGAGAAAGTGAGGTTCAAAAGATAGTGATATCTGAATGGTTGACCCCATGAGAGTATCCTGATTGGCTGAGAGGATTTTCTTTTTACCGGCGGCCTGTTCGGTTCGGTCCCGTGGTACCTAACAATCTGACTGGCTAGCAGAAACATGAACAGAAATGCTGTGACCACCATTACAGGACATGAGGACTGGGTCCACGTGTTCTGATATAAAAAATAATAATATAAAGGGTGATCTAGGTTACCCTGACTCCCTGGCCTTTGTTTGTGGGGGATAGAAAAAATTGTGATTCCAGTTTTGCGGTAAACCTAAGGTACTCAGCGGGGCTTCCCATGCCAAACCGCTCCCCCCTCCCCCCCAAAAAACGGCAAAAGTGTCATATGGAGGGTGGGGGTTCCATGAGGACTTGGCCACCCAGGGATGGTTGGCTGCCTGCAGCCAAGCCCGCACTGCGCACAGCTGAAGGTAGTTCGCAGAGAGGAGTTGGCAGCTTGTAGGGGTAGGACACAGGTCCTAGCCACAGGCCAGGTCCTGCGGCCAACCCCACAACACGTATGGTCTTCAGTCCATGGTGGGGGGTTGGCAGCCCCAAAGGGGTTGGTTCACAAGGCGAGGTTCTGCTTTCAGCCGTATACTGTGGGGTCAAAATGTATGCTCAGTGAGGGAGTTGGGTCAATATATTTTTTTGTTTAAAAAGCCAGAAATTCGCTGAGGAAAAAACAAAGGTTGAAGTGGTGTTATAGCTGGATATGGTAATAAGATCTTACTTTACGTAAAACTAAAACCTTAGAAATACACTGAACAAATAAAGGTTAAAGTGACAATATAGTAAGGTGTTTACATAAAACAAAACATTTAAAATTAACTGAAAAAAAAAGATTAAAGTGACGTTATAGTTAGTCATTGTAATAATATAAAAACCTATTCTTTTAAAACAAAAACATGTTCACCAATTATAATTTATTGAGCCCCCATGCACTGCTCATGACCTCACATATTACATCACTCATGTCCAATAACATCATTGATTAATTCACTGATGACAGCTCATATGACATCATTGATGGCATCTCTGATGACATAATCCAACCTACAGCTATTGAAATTACTCCATAATAAACCAGTCTAGCATTTCAGATATGAAACTAAGTACTAAATGGTGCAAAATCACGTAAAGCATAAATTACTCTTCAGACACAAAAGCCCCCTTAGGTGAAGCAAAGTCCTCCTACTCACAGCCTTCACCCTGTACTGAACACTTTTTGGATAGCTGACCTCATGTGGGCTATCAATTAGGCACGGATGGGCTAGCCCCGGCTGCACACAGTCTTGGTCCTTTGAAGAAGTCTTTATGTAGAACCTACTCCCTCCAGAAACTCTAGCCCCATTATGTGGCCAAGCACCTACTACGCACATCCGTTGGCCTGTACCAAACTGTTCGCTGATAGCCGACCTCTCATGGGCAATGAATTACTATCGTGAAGGAAATTACCTACCGCAAACAGTCTTCATCCTGTGCAAAACCCTTCCACGGAGAGCTCGCTCCCTCTAGATATCCCAGGCCCATTAAGTAGTGAAGATCTAGCGTTCAGTGCAACCTTCACCATGCACCGAACTCTTGGCAGATAGCTGATCACTTGTGGGCAATCAAGCACCCCCGGGTGGGAAAGTACCTGGTGCATTCAGTCTTCACTCTTATGCAGAAGTTCTCATACAGAATTCCCTGCCTCCAAGCACTCAAGACCCCTTAGGAGTGTAAGCACCTACTACGTACGACCTTCGCCCTGCAGCAAAGCTTTTACAGATAGCGGACCTTTCGGAGGCAATCTACAAGACATGAGTGGCCAAGTCTCAGCTGCCCACCGTCCTGTGCACAACATTCACAGAGAGCTCACTCCCTTCACACACTCTATACCAATGAGTAGGCTAAGCATGTTGCAAAAGCTTACACCCCCTAGCAGTAAAGAATCGAAAATGATGTCTAGATGAACCTTGTTGAATACCTTTCAGTATAAGTGTATACCAAAATGTTACATTCGTTGGATGATGTCATCAGTTATGTCACCGGTGATGTCATCAATGATGTCAGTGATGTAATATGTGAGGTCATAAGAAGTGCACAGTGGGGATGTATAGTTAGCTCAGTGAGCGATAGCTGGTGAATTTCAGTTTTTTGTTTTAAAACAATTGTTTTTATACTATTACAAGGCCTAACTATAACACCACTTTAATCTTAGTTCTTTTTCAGCGATAATATGTATATGTATGTAGAGGTATTAGTATATTTACTGAATTCCGTGTACTAACACTAATTGAATAACCATAATTCAATAACTGAACACAAAGCACTGACCTTTTTTGTTAGAGGAAAGAGAGAAGAATGTAACCCTACATTCTCTGAAATGCACAGTATGCATTCCTGTACTCAAATCCCAGCTTCTCCAATTGAGAAAATTGTGTGATCCTTGGCCCATCACTTTACTCCACTATGCATCATTTTTCTCAACCATCCAGCCTGATAACAAAAACCTCACTTATATATATGGTTAATATAAAAGAATCTTGTTTCACATTTCATAATAATATAAACTATATAAATATACAACATGACAGACACATTGTGGCAATGTTGTCAAGGCATAGGGCTATTTTTAATATTTCATGTTTAAAAAAATATAGCTTCCAATAAATGTCCCTCAGTTCAGTGATATAATTGTATGTACTTAATTGAGACACTGAGAAATGTTGAAAATATTTTTTCACTTTAAATCTATAATATGTTTTCAAGATATTTGGTGCCTGAATTACATTTTTTGATGACTCGTCTTGTGCTTTGGATCTTGGAGCCAAGCCAAACCCCTGGCTTGGCTCTCAGCAAGGCTGTCCGTGCCTCCCCACCGCACCACAAATTTAGTGTATCTGTGCCCTTGCCCAGGGCACCAAATAAAATGGCCCCCAGTAGAGAATCAGATAGCTAAACAAGCATTGGCACAGCCAATAGGTCTCGCCTTTAGGACCTAATAAGTGTTTAGCCAGAGCTATTGGCTTTGCCAATATTTTTAAGCTATGTTGTAGAGCAGTGTGGCTGCCACATGGCATCCACCCGGCAACAGTCATAAAAGTAAAAATGGCTACACAATTACAGTTGGCAAAGAAAAATACTAGCGCTCCTAAGAGAGCCTAACAAGGGTTATTGTAGTGCATATCTTCTATCACCAAAGTTTGTTTGATGGATCACCAAAACCCTTGCCTACTACGGTAATCTGGGAAATTCCATGTAACACAATGCCTGCCTGCAGGCTTTATCAAAGTGTAATAAAAATCCATCCTTAAAAGTCTACTGTCTTTAATACATGCTTTTCAGAATACTTTAGGCATACTGACTTTGTCATACTATTTCACAATAAACAAATTAAACCTATGAAATCTGGCATGACGTTTCCCAATGTTACTCTTAAACATTGATTTTGGACTTCTACCGATAAATGGCTTATTCAATCCCACATAAACTGGCAACCATCATGCATACAGTTATAAAATTACAAATGTGTAGAAAAATACAAGTTGCAAAACAATGTACAACCCCTCTCAACAAGGCCTAACAAGAATCTTTACAGTGAAAACCTCCAGGGTTTGTCAGAGTGGGTGGCCAATACGAAAATACTTGCCTACTATGATAGTCTGTGAGATTACATGTAACAGAATACCTGTTGGCCTGTAACACAATGTGATAACAACCAACTCTTAGAGACTTCCTGGCTTTAACATATGCTTTTCACAATTAATAAGCAAGCCCCAATGCCTTTGTCGTAATGTTTCATAATAAGCAGACCAGACCTATGGCATCGGAGATAACGTTTCCAGCCTATAGCTAGTTACCATAACCAACTTAAGCCTACGGATTTAAGTGTAAGCTTTTTCCACCAGCCAATCATCAGACACACAGTCTTAACATTAGAAAGGTATACAAAATTACAGTAGGGTAAATAAAGCACCATCTCTCCTAAATCAGCCTAGCAAGGATTCTCACAGAGCAAACCGTCTATATCCACAGTTTGTCACGCTGGGTAACCAACACCAAAACCATTGCCTACAAAGGTAACCTGTGACAAAATACCTATCTGTAGCCTTTAATATAGGGTAGTAGTAATCCACTTTTAAATGCCAATCGACTTTAAACATATGCTTTGCACAATAAATATGCAGGCCTGGTGTATTTATCATAATATTTCATAATTAACAGATCAGGCTGATATCCATGATCATTGGCTCATCACCTTAAACAACTCAGTCCTGCTGTGTCGAAAATAAACTGTGCCATGAACCAAAATCTGCAAAACAAGTAGTATTTTTAGTGGAAGCACACAAATTCTGCTCAATCAAATCCTGTACTCGGAGGAACCAAAATTTGGTTGGAGCTCAAGCCCCTCTCTCAGTAAGACTCTGAAAGCTGTTTTTGTTGTTCACTTAAGGTCGTGAGACAGATGCACTGTCAAGCCAGACCTAAATATCTATGTACACCAGTGTAGCCCTCAGTTCGCAAACACAAAATTGCACTCTGAAGTCAAAAATGTATGATTTCCGTCCTCCCAACCCTGCTGGAGCCAGAGAAGAACAATGTCATTTATTTAGGTAACTAAGACACTTTAATTGCATTACAATCGCATGTGCGGCCCTAAAAGTTGAAGCCCAGACATGCTGCTGCTGGCTTAGGCAGCTGGATAAATAAAATGATCACAGCTGCAACAGGCCAAATATTTTTATTTTTTTTAATAGAAGCACATAACTACCGCTCAATTAAAATATGTAGCCCAGACTATCATATGTGTGCGGAGCCAAAGCCTCTCTCCTGGTAGTGCTTGTTTAGTTTACCTTTTTTAGGTTAATCACGGAATGTCTGGTGACAGCTGTGCTGTCAAACGAGACCTAAAACTGCTGGCAGGTTCTTTAATTTTATATGCAAAACATTGACCTAATTCTGCTGGTTTAGCCAGCAGAACTTTACCTCCAGGATTATGGTGAAAGCGAAACTACAACTCTCAGATGAAAAGGCTGAGTGAAAGAACTGGCTAAAAATATCACATATGATATGACATGGGCCATTTGGCAGCAATACAAAGCATGGCACAAGGGACGAGATGAAGCACACTGCAGCAGGTATCAATCCAGAAAGCTAACATCACAGGTGACCTCAGGCATGCACGTGGGTGGCATTAGTTTAGTGCCAGAGCAGGTACCTGGGCAGCGAGCACCAGACGAAACTGACAAGCAGCCTTCACTTAGCCCAGCTGGGGTACACTATAGCCCTGTGGCCAGGATGCATTGATACTCTGCCGCAGCCGAAACCAAAGCCAGCCGGAAGAACAAGCATTGGCATAGCCAATAGGTCTCGCATTTGGGACCTTATAAGTATTTAGTTATGCAGCACAATATCCTTACTGCAACAACATTAACTGTTGCATGGCTAAACACTTATAAGGTCCCAAAGGCGAGACCTATTGGCTATGCCAATGCTTGTTGTATATGTGACAGACGATGGACCCTCTCCAAGTGTCAGGGACTATCGCGGTTTGAAACACATTTCTGAAAAGCGGGGTCAGCATCTTTGCCCAGTTATCAGGGCGCATTTAAACAAGGATGCTGGTAGACATATGGGCCCTTTCCTTGCCTGGGTACGGGCCTAGAACTCAAAGGACTAGGTTATGGTGCTGATATACCAGGAACATAGGGGTGTTAAATGAGACCCCATGTTATAACATACAGTTCTCCATAGGCTAACTCTACACACTTACCCCTCTGCAGCTACCTAGGGAACTATATCATAGTAATATGTATTACCTTGTGATTCTGGGTTATATGCTGTCTAAGTGATGTATGTATGAAACATGTGTAAGTTACAAGCAATTATTTATTTAGCTAAATGTTGTAATGTTGAAGATATCCCTATGTGTTGTAGCCTTTGTTTTTCTTTTGTTTATAAGAAATGTAATGTTGACAAGAGGTAATGTTATGCCCAGGCAGTCCTTGAATTGCATTATGTCTATGATATCTCAAAATGCCAATAAAGAGAAATAAAAAAATTAAAAACAAGGACGCTGGTAAGCCACTGGGATTGGGAGCCCCGTCCTTTCTCATGTGCGAATGATGCTTTCAGCCTTCCTCCAATTTGTATGTTTGGCTACTGAATGACGGGTCTCATGTGGTTGTAAGGATAGATCATGCTCTGAGCTGTCTCTATTCCTAGGCTGGGTGGCTGGCTCCCCAGTAGGAACATCAGCGGAGGAGATTTGCTTAACAACCATGACCCCGGACTGACTGATGAATGACCGGGTGGCCAGGTATAACTCTGTTACGTGTCGGATCCAAGCTTCTGGGATACCATACTTCCTTGATTCCTTGCAGCTTTTTAATTTGTTCACGTGCTCCCAGAAGCGCATATGGTCTGGGTCTTTCTGCAGCTGGTATATGGTTTTTTATTCCTGTTGGTTCTTGCCACCTTATGTTCCCAGACTGTTTCCTTAAGGGTTAATCTCTTACGTTTGACCTCCGCGACTAAATTTAGTGGGTTTTTGTTTGTGGGTCCACAGAGTTCTGCAGAGGCCCTTGTTGCGACAATAATGGCTTTATCGTGTTGCGTTGTGACTCTCCGTCCCCACCGAGTTGTGATGCATTGGACTTGATTTCTTCTCCCTTCAAGAGAGTTCTCAGGCCTGGATCACCCACTAATAATCATGACAAAAATAAATGTAACTTTTGAACAAAGAAAAGTGACTGAGAACATATGTGCGAAGTACAGTTGGGGATATTAGACAAACATAAAAGAGTTGGAAGTGCTTCACTCTGCAGTAAATTGGCCAAGGTTCATTTCGAACTCCCTAGGTGTGGCGGGAAGAGCACACCAATGAATGACAGGAAATGACACCGTCATCAGCAAGCAGAGGAAACTGCAGCATGTCACACTTCCTGCTCCATGTGCCCAACTGAGAAACATTAAATTGCATTGCACAAGGTCAAAATGATTTCTTTTATAAACAAGAAGTTATTAAGTGATTTGCCCAGAATCACAGGATGCTGTGCTGGCGCCGGGACTCGAGCTTGTTCCCCCAGTTCGAACGTCAGCAGCTTTGGCCATTAATTCACGTGGATTCCCTCACCTTGTTAGTTGGTGGACACATTGTAAGCTCTCCATGACCAGTTCAGATGCCCGCAGAAGCAGCGTCATCGCCGCAGCGTGACAGATTGTAGAGCTCCTTCCGGACACATCGCATGAGACACCACACGACAGTTTGGGACAACTGTATGGAATAGATTGCATGGCAGATGGCTTACAAAGCTTGTGCCAGCTTGACAACCGCCCGTATCTCTGTGTGCACGACAAAGTCTCTAATGATATATGTAGCCCCGTGAGTAGCATGCTAATGATGTTACCTATCCACAAAGCTCTTTAGTGCCTCGCCATTAGTAACAAGCGAGCGCCTCATGCTAAAAGTAAATAAACAAGACGCGCGGCCGCGAGACGCGCTCTGTGGCGGGGGAGGGGCTGTTAACTGAGAGGGGGAGCAGGAGGTGAGCCTGCGAGTGGTGTGCGCGGCAAAGGAAAGCCATAAAGGAAAGCCAGATGGCGCCTGATCGGGCGCTGAAAGCTGGTGGCTGCGCGCGTGCTCGCGCGCGTAACCGCAAGCGCTAGGCCAGCAAAAGCGTGTGGCAGCACTTTTAAAAGCCACTTACTAAATGTCTCGCAGCGCATGCGCTGGCTCAGGCGAGACCTAAAAATGACAACCAGTGCCCGTGTACATCCAAAGCAGGAGAGTAGACGATCTAAGGCAGAATCTTCGATTGAAAGAGACGACAGACTATTCACATCTGCTATATTCCACTGAGTCGTTGGCGGCCACCAGGGAGCATTCCGGGTCCTATAAAACTGTATGATTCTTGGCTCACAGCCTTTAGATATAACCCAATAGTTTGAGACATAAAAACGAAATTATCATACCTGAAAAATGCATATAGTTATAAAACATTATATATGAAAAAATATCCGGTCTTCAAGCAACGTTCGTGAAAAATTATTAAAAACTCTGAACTTTTCCCATGTTTGCTACAGAACTAATGCACTTCTGCTTGTTACTGACCACGCGTTTAATAGACTAAAGCAGTTATAGGTAAACCAATGTTGCTTGTTGACAGACGTCATATTCTAAGATGGAGTCAGCGTTTCCTGAAAACATAACATGGGGCGGGGTTTGCTATGTGTCACTTGAGACTCTAGAATCAAGAGCTGGCCTATCGACATCATACCTTTAAATATTGGGAAATGTCTATTGATTACAGGTTAGAGAAGTTGTGCTGTTTCAGAATCGGGAGCTTGCATGATGCTTCATACTAAAACGTAGTTTTGCCCTAAGTAACAGTTATACTCAAAATAAATATTAGCCTTCTGCTGGGAGTCTTTTTGTCTGACAGTTGACTTTTTAAATAAAACCTCTAGATAGATGGGTTCAGTGCTGGTACCAGTGGCGGCTGGTGACATTTGAAAGTGGTGAGCTTAAAATTAGTGGTGGAGCACACCGCGGCGAGCGAGCGGGCCTGAATGACCTAAGGAGGGTTCGGGGGAGTTCTCCCCCGAGAAAATTTTGAAAAAAAATGAGTGGGCAAATGGTGCATTTTCAAGCCAGTGCCTACGTGAGATAAAGTGGCATTCAAGATGGCCCAACAGAGTCAAATGCCTACTTTTTCCACATAGAATATCATATTGGTACCAGCCTAGGTAAGAAATATTGGCCAGAATGCAATACAATGAACAAGAGAGCCTTTAAACAGTTACTCAACATTAGTCAACATATAAGGATCATGTGAGGGGCCTCGCGGACAAAAAACTAAAGAGAAGCAGTAAGATGGACAAACAATACTCACTAGTAACACTTCAGCCATCATAGATAGGCGGATGCACAGGGACAAGAGCAAGCCCGTGTGAGAAAGCCTATATAGGCAATGTAGGAAGGTGGAATCTGACTGCATGGTTGCCCCCACTATTTTCCTGGTGTTTTGCTGGTTTTTGACTTAGTCTGACTGGGATCCTGCTATTCAGGACCCCAGTCTATCTGCTTACTCCCTAAATTGGTTGTTCATGTACCTTAGGTACACTCCAGATTGGATTCTGGGGTACCCTTATAAGTCCCTAGTATATGGTATACTATGTACCCAGGGCATAGGTACCCCAGAGGCCTCCCAGGGGCTGCAGCATGTATTATGCCACCCCTGAGAGGCCATTCAAAATGACACAACAGGTCTGCTACTGCAGCCTGTGTAAGGTGGTGCATGCACCCCTTCCTTAGATATAGGTTCACTATATCTATCCTAATCACTGAACATATAAGCCTATCAGTCACCCCTATGGCAGGCCTTATCAATCCTGAAGGCAGGGTGCTGGGTTTTATGTGAGAGGGTGCCCATGCATGAGCAGAGCCCCTCTGCAGCCTTCGGAACCACTATTCCGGGGTTGTCTGTGATGCAGCCAACCATATACTCTTAAGTGCATTATAACCTCGCGGTAAATTCTAACTTTAAAATGGCTGCAAGGAATTATGTCGTGTTTGGTGTCAAACACCTTGGAATCATACCTCCACACCAGTAACTGGTGTGGGAGGTATGATTCCTCCCTCCTAGAGGGAGAAATATGACAGCACCGGTACACCCGGTACCAGCTTCACAGAACCCTGGCATCACAAAATGGATGCTGCCAGCCACAGACACGAGTCTGCCCTCCTGCTGCTGGACGAAACTCCGGCAGGGGAAGGCTTGACAATAGGTTTCCAGTCACAGGGAGGTGTGACCACCTCCCAGACAGGCTTTAGTGTATTGGGGCTGGGTGGGTGCACTCTCAGAGTGCTTTGATGTTTGCACTGGGGGCACATTTGGTGTCCCTGTGCATAGTCCAGCTCAAACCGGTTGCAGGGGCTATCAGCCCCTGCTCTGGCGCGAAACTGGACAAAGGACATGGGTGTAGCCAGCCCTCTGTCCTGACCCTCCCATAGGTGGGTCCCCAGAGTTTGTCCCACCCCTTCCATGGGTATAAAGTAGGAACCCTGACTACAGGACTTTAGATATTACCTGGACTAAACTCTGCTACAGAAACCAAGTAACCTTCGACGATCTACGCTTTGCTGGACGACAGAAGAATCTCCCTTGGAGTAAAGGAGTTACTCCCCTGCAACACAGGCACCTCAACGCATCTGACCGGTTTGCATCTACACAGCTCCCGACGGACTCCGAAGATTTTGCAACACAGGAGGTGGGTGCCCAAGCTTCCCCGAGGCAGACTAGTGCTCTCAGCAAACCTGAGACCCGCAGCCCTCGTGGGGACCGTGCAACCCGAACCCCTGGACACCGGGCACATTTGCAGCAGCATATGCTTTTAGGCGAACCCTGAGGCTGTGCTTTGGGCTACTTGTAGTCCAAGCCCCGAGCAGTGTTTCCACCTAAGATTACTGGCCTACACTCCACGAGTGTTCCGTGGGCTGGTATTGTGTGTTTCCTCTCGAGGCCCCTTTGCGATCCCTGGTCCGTTGACCTGTGGGTCCCTGAGAAGGCAACTTTAACTTTCAGTGGGCTTTCCTGGTTGCTCCAGACGTGCCCTGACTCTCCATAGCTTGGGGAGTGCCCAGGACCTTGCTGGTCCTCAACGAAGCATCTTTTCTCTGACCGCGTGGGTTGCAGTTGCCAAGGCTTGTTGGTCTCCAATCCGGAAACAGACCCCCCAGCACCCGACATCCTTTGTGGGACAGCTCGCCTGTGGAATCTGGTCGTTGTCTACGTCTCCTGGTCCCCGTGGCTGCAGAGTCAAGCTTCACCTCTTCGCACCTGAAATCGGTGGGCATTCGATTGCTCCGCTCCTGGTCACGTGAAGTGACCCAGACTTTGTCCCCTCTGCTTTCAGGTTCTTCTCATCTCCGATCCAGGCTTGGGTCACACCGGACACTTTTCTTCTCCATGGCAGCAGCACTTCTTCGCATCACGTCATTGAAAACGACGAGGGTTTCCGACACCATTTGACCCCATTGCACCCGGCTCCTCTGGGATAGGTAACTCGGGTACCTCGGTACTCACAAGGGTGCTGGCCTTAGAACCTTCTAAGTTTAACTGGGTTTGCTTGAAGTCCTCTCCGAAGTGTCCTTAAACTCTAAATTTCCAACCGCGACTTTCCCATAGAGTTGTACGGAGCTCGCGTCTGTGTTCCCACACTGCACCCGTCCTCCGTGGGTCCCCTGTGTCACTACCTTGGGTGGTTCCTTGGGGTCCCAGCGATTCTACGTGCTCTAGGCACTGTGTCTAGTCAAGTCGGGGTTGTTATACCACTTTCTTAATATATGGTTTGGTCTCCCCCTGGAGCCCACTGTGGATTGTGCTATTTACTGTCGTTCTAGTACTGTAATATTGTCTGCCTTGTTCTCTAATCTCATAAAGAGGTTAGTAGAGAGTGTTTAGTAATAAATACATATATTTTATATATACCTTGTGTGGTTCTCCTTTCATTTGGTCATTCAAGAGGTTATATACTGGTAAAACAAGCTGCTTTACATTCCTTCAAGACTTAGCCTGAAGGCTGCTCTCCACAGCTACCACCAGGATAGCTTTCTATAAAGGTTGTCTTTAACCTAATCATCAATAAGGGTCGTTTGGACTGGTGCAAGGTGCCCACTTTAATTAGTGGACAGCATATACCAGGCCAACTTCTCACAGGCAAGACTAAACAGGAAAAAAGGAAGCGCCTTGTACAGCACGAATCACACATACGCTGTAAAAGAGTGAATTCACCTATGGTACATTATGGTACATATGTTGAAATGAATCATGCACTGTCTGGTTTGAGATGGACAGCACTCAGACATGTAAACATCGCTGATTCAGACATCTTCAGACACATGATATTAAGGCTGTGCACTACTGAAAATGGTTTGCACGAATTGTGGGCGATTCGTAATGTCTGTGCAATAAGCCATATGTGACCTCGGTTTGTGTCACACCTGCTTCAAAGTGATGCTACAGCCTTTGTGCACATGTAGCTCACTTTCCTGTGAGCAATTCGAAATCAGGTGCATTTCAGCAGAATGTTGAGAATGTTCTTTGACTGAATGTACAGGTGTGCGCGTCCCGATTGATTTGCAGATGAATCTATATATAGTATAAAGAGTGAGTATTCCCCCCAGTGACTGGACACGGCGGCATTCTTTAATCTCATGCCAGACTGACAGACGAGCACATCCCACCCCTTCCTTCACTCTACCAGCAGGGATGCAGCGCCGCTCGCCAGCCGAGTGTAGTGACAAGTGACCCACAACACTCGGGGCCCCCGCGACAACACTCGGGGCCCCCACGATCATGTGATCAGGGGCCCGATTGTCACGAGTGGAAGCGCTACCTGCCGGCCATGGTACATTTTTAAAGCCATCCCGACGCATGCAGTACTGGACGCACGTCAGAAGTGTAGCGCGGCGGGGCCACGTGTGTCACAGGCCGCAGCAGCGCTAAGGGAGAGACAGGACACTCAGCTTTTACTCTCTTGGCCGGAAGACCCCGAGCGGTCTTCTGCCGTTTATTTATCCCCTCGGGTCGAGCCCGCCCCGAGGGGTGTATGCATGCATGTTAGTGGCAACATTGTAGGAGAGAGCCCGGGTGGCTCTCTACATCCCTCCTTTCTTTCAGTGCCTGACCATCAGACCCCTCAGACTCATGGAGAGACGTACACAAAGTCTTTCAGTCTTTGACTGGGCGCAGGGTTCGGCCGGAGACCATACTTCTGGCTCCGGGAGCTGGAAATAGCTACTGCGCTGGACGGAGTATTCACAGGTGACTTGGGCACTTCATCAAGACGGGCTGAACCAGTCACGGGAACAGCCTCTTCGCTCACCCTTCGTGTGCTCAACGATGACGGACACGGTGTCCCCGGCGAGGCTGGTGGGGAGAGACTCGGGGCAATCTCGGGATAGTCCGACACGTCGTGTCCAGAGTCCTTCTCCCAGATCTTCTTGAAACTGGACACATTCCTCGTGACAGACTGCTGTCCCCGCTGGGCGGTGACCATGGTCCCTTGAATGCCAACGATGGTCCACTCCTCCGGCTCGTAGGGTGTGCTGAATTTCCAGCCAGGATGCTTGTCTTTGATCACAACACGATCTCCCACTCTTAGCTGGGGCTCTTGTGACCGGCGGGACTCACTGGCCTTGCAGTTCGTCATTTTCCTTCTTGCCTGAACCGCTTCATTGTCTCTTTCCACAGGCCCCCACATTGGGTCCGACGGGATACTGTCTCGCGGGGCCCGTTTGAACAGTAAGTGAGACGGCGCACACTTGGTGGTGCTGTGGGGCGTCTGTCGATAGGCATCAAGGAATTGGTCTAGAGCTGTCTCTGCGTCTTCCCCTTGGTCCACGGCGATGCGCAGTGCTCGGTTGAGTGTCCGCATCAGACGTTCCACTTCCCCGTTGGCTTGAGGCCACAGCGGGGTGATCTTCCGGTGATGAATCGCCTTGCTCTCAAGGTACTCCTGGAATTCCCGGCCCTGGAACGAAGGTCTGTTGTCTGACTTGACTTCCTCGGGCAACCCCATCATTGCAAATGTCTTGTCGAGAACTCTCTTCACATGAGTGAACGCAGTTGACGCCACCACTTCCACGATAGGGAACTTTGAAAACGAGTCTACCATGACCAGCATGTGACGTCCATCGGGGAAACTCCCGAAATCCAGGCTGACTTTTGCCCAGGGGGTCTCACTAGGTTCTTCGGTGATCACTGGCGCCGGCGCCGGATCTCCCCCTGTGATTGTGCAGGCATGGCACTGCCTCACCATCTCCTCCACCATGGAGTCCATTGCGGGGAACCAGACCTTGTTGCGCAGCCTTCGTCTTGGCCATCCCTTGGTGGCCGACATGTGCCAGTGTGAGAATCCGTTTCTGCAGCCTTTCTGGAATCACGATCAGGTGTCCTCTCAGAACAACCCCTTGCTCCCCCACACTGAGTTCGTGGCGCACTTGCCAGAGCTGTTGTCGTGCGTGGCTGATCTCCGCCCGAAGAGGGCGGGTTCCATCCATGAAGTGGGCCCATCCATTGTTCTCCAGTGCAGCTTTCACCCGGGACAATGTTTCATCTTCGTCGGTGGCACAGCCGATCTCCTTTAGCGTCATGGCGGTGGGGCACGCCCCTTGCGACACCATCTTCACAAATGCTTCGGCGTTGCACGCATCCGTTGAAGGTACTGGAGGTGACGTGGACTCCGGGTGGCGTGATAAGTAGTCGGCCGGGTTATGGGCCCCGGGACGGAATACGACCTTGAAGTTGTAGGACTGCAGCTGCACCGCCCAACGCTCAATTCTCGGGGGCGCCAGTCTGGATGAACCTGCGAAGAGTGGGAGTAGAGGCTTGTGGTCAGTCACGACTTGGAACTCTTGGCCGCACAGGTAGAGGTGAAAATGTTGACACGCCCACTTAATGGCCAGGGCTTCCCTCTCAATTTGGGCGTATCTTGTCTCCGTGTCAGTGAGGGCCTTGCTGGCGTAAGCTACTGGCCTCCAGACCTCCGGGCTGTGTTCCTGAAGGAGGACCGCTCCCAGACCCACTGGGCTGGCATCAACGATCAGTTCAGTGCGCCGCCCCGGATGGAAGTAGGCCATCACCGTTTTGTCCAGCAGTCCTGCTTTGATGTCATTGAACACTTTGTTGGCGACCCCAGTCCACTCCCACTTGTGATCATTGCGTGTGAGAGCTCGGCGCGGCTCCGACATGGCAGCAAGGTTTGGAATGAACCGCCCACAATAGGTGGCCATGCCAAGAAAACTTCTTACTTCTGTGGGGTTCTTCGGCGTGCTGGCTGCTCGGATGGCCGCGGCCTTCTTGGGGTCCACCAGGAACCCCTCCCGGGTGAAGGTATACCCGAAGAAATCGACAGATTCTTGGTAAAATGAGCACTTCGACTTATGAAGGGTCAACCCACAGTCTTCCAGTCTCTTCAGGGCGGCTCGGAGATGATTGTGATGATCTTCTAACGTGTCTGAGAACACCAGTATGTCATCACTGAGGTTGATCACGCCCTGCAGCCCTGACAGTGCTTCTCTGATGGCGTTTTGGAAGACTTCGGCTGCCGACGACACCCCAAAGCTGAGCCTCTTGTACCTTCGGAGGCCAACGTGCGCCGAGAAGGTGGTGATATACCTACTCTCGGGCTCAAGTTCCAGCTGATGATATCCGGCATTTAAATCCAGTTTAGAGAACCATTTGGCTCCGTTCAGATCTGCCACTATATCGTCCATAGTGGGAGTAATGTGGCGTTCTCTCTTGACGGCCGTGTTCGGTAGTCTCATGTCCACGCAGAGCCGGATGGCTCCGGGCTGCTTGGGTTTGGGAGCCACGACCAGCGGGGACACCCATGGGTTGGGGCCAGAGACCTTCTCAATCACATTGAGATCTTCGAGTTTTCTCAGCTCTTCTTCCACCTGCGGGAGAAGATTGAACGGCACCCTCCGGTGCCTGAGGGCGACTGGTCTCACAGAGGGGTCAATGTGGAGTTTGAACTTCTTTCCCTTGAGTTTCCCTAGTCCTGTGAATAGAGCCGGAAACTCCTTCAAAATGGCTTCAGCGTGTGAGTCATGGACCTGGTTAGCAAAGAAGACGAGACCCAGGTCTTCAGCTGTGTGGCAACTGAGCAGTGTCCCTTTTCTTCCTTCTGTGATGTGGAACCTGGTTTCCGTGGTGTACTTTCCGCTGACGACTTTGGTCTGGATGACTCCTCGGAGAGGAAGTGGATCGGTCCCACCGTAGGTATAAATCCGGGCCCTGGAGGGCGCAAGCGGGGGTCGTGGTGACAGGCGGTCGTACTGCTCCGAGTCCATCACGTTGACAGAGGCGCCGGTGTCGATGAGGGCTTGAACAGCCGTGCCTTCCACTGAGACGGAGCACATTGGAGGTGGTCTTCGGCGATGGTCCGTCCTTCTGACTTACGACACCACAAACACCTCGTCATCATCGTCGTCAAACACAAGACGTCGTTCCTGCTGCTGTGCCTCCATTGCCGGCGACGAATCATTGAGAGAGAGCTGGCGAACGCGTTGTGACATGCTTCTTGGCTTCGACGGTGTCTGTCTGAACCGTCTGCCGCGGCACACTCTGGCATAGTGATTGAGCTTGCCGCAGCAGGAGCATGTCTTCCCCTTCGCCCCACAGACAGCTGTTGCTGAGTGGTCTTCTCCACAGTATCCGCACTGCCCTCCAGGTGACGGTCTTGGTGCTTAACGAGCTGTGCTGGGGCGTCTTTGGATGGCTTCGACCCTCTCTTCTTTGATCGGCGGGTCCCTGGTCGCCCGTGAGGCGGCAACTGGCGTGTGTAAGGCAGCCTCCATTTCCTCAGCTCGGACGTCTGACAGCTCGTGGGAGCGGGCCAGGACGAGGATCTCGTCCAGCGAAATCCCCGGTTGACGAAGGATCAGCTTCCGCAGGAGTTTGGAGCGGCATCCCAGGATGATCTGGTCCCGTATCTCCTCCCGGTGATCCGTGAAGGTGCACGTGCTGGCCAGCCGGCGCAGCCGTGCGTAAAACATATCGACAGACTCCGAGTCCATCTGCGACGCCCTCCGGAACTTGAACTTCTCGAAGTCGGGGTTGAGTTGGGGGTCAAAGTGCTTGTTGAGCGCAACGACCGCTGCCTCGTAGTCGTCGTCGTTGCCTGTGTTAGGGAGCGTCTCGAAGAGGTCATAGATTTCTGAGCCTCCGTAGTAGATGAGAAGCGACCGTTTCACGGTGCCATCGGTCTCTCTTGTTCCTTTGAAGTAGTGGTTGAGCCGTCCAACCCACGCTTTCCATCGTGGCGCAGCCGTGGCAGGGTCCGAGGCTTCGCTGAAAGGTGGCTGTACCCCGGGGGTGGTGTATTGGCACCCCTGTTCGGATTGCTCCCCCCGGCCTGCTGGCCAGCAGCGCCAGTCGTGGGTGGGTCACTCATGACGACTGTGTGTCTGTTCGCTGATGGGACAACGTGGAGTCAGCGCTACGACTCCGTAGGTGGGCGTGCGCACCAGTGCTTGACTCCGCACGATGGACTGGTATGGGGCCCTGATGGTGCAGACGAGGCGTCTTCGCTCCTTGGCGTTGACTGAGGTGACGGGCCTCTCCTTATTGCGCTTGCGGGGGGGCGGTCCGGGCACCACACCCTTGTGGGAGCAGGTGAGCCCTGATGATGATCCCGGTATGCTATCCCTTTTGTCCTGCTCCTTTTAGCTACCGTCCTCTTTCTTCTCCCTCTGCTGGCTCAAGGATCCACCTTTCCTTCCCCCGTGTCCCCACCACCTTCCTGGAGAGTGCAGGCAGCAGGCCAGGCAGCTGTGGAACAGGGCCTCACAGCAGGTTAAGCAGCCAGATGGTAGGGGCAGTTCACCCGCCCGGGCGCTGGCAAACGGAGGGGGGGGGGGAAATGAGCGCGATGTCCTTGGATGGAGCAGCCAATGCCAGCGAGCGGGAGAGGCACCCTCGCTACCGTGAGGCAGCACAGCGGGGAAAAAGTCTATCCGCGGCAGGCACTCACCCCAGGTAGACGTGGGCCGCAATAAGCGCCGCCAGCTGAACGCGCTCCCGCTGTGAGGGAGGCGCGTGGGCGGGCGCAGGGCACAGCGGCGAAGAAACTCAAAGCCGGTCCCTGCAGACGTCGGGCAGGCAGCTACGGCAGGGACGGGGGATGCAGGCCGCAAACGCCACCGGGGATCCAAAGAGGCACTGGGCAGACTCCGCACACCGCCGGCAGGAGCGGAGCGATGCGGGTGGGTTCTGCACGCACACAGCGGATTGCCGGGCCAAAGGCGAGTTGCACGCGAGGCACGACCGGCCTCGTCGCCAGTGTAGCGCGGCGGGGCCACGTGTGTCACAGGCCGCAGCAGCGCTAAGGGAGAGACAGGACACTCGGCTTTTACTCTCTTGGCCGGAAGACCCCGAGCGGTCTTCCGCCGTTTATTTATCCCCTCGGGTCGAGCCCGCCCCGAGGGGTGTATGCATGCATGTTAGTGGCAACATTGTAGGAGAGAGCCCGGGTGGCTCTCTACAAGAAGAACACTGAGTGCGCAAGGGACTGAGGCTTGTTGCAGCTGCGACTGTCTCCGCGCCACACAGTTACATGCAGACTGAGTACTACTGAGTGAGGGTGGGATGCCCAGAATGTGAACTCGTCTCCATGGATGGGTACAAAGGGGGTTTATGATCGGTGCAGAATAAAATCTACATTGTATGATTGGGGGGGGGGCCGAGGGTTTACACAGATTTGCAACAACACCGAATAGCTGCAGGGTGGACAAATCAGCTGCATGTTCCTTTTCTGTATTTTGGTGATGAGGCCAAGGTTTAAGCGGTTTATCGAACTTTGCCACTGGTTGGGGGCACACAACATTTCTGGGAGCAGTGGCCTGTGAGCGGTTGAGTGTATCAAATACAAAGAGTGTGTGTGCCACCTCAGGGCTGCGTGTGCTCCTCGGATACGAATCTAAACATGCACACAACGTGTGCAGTTGCAAACCCACACACGCCTGAAATCAAATGCAGCTTCGTCTCTGGGGGTTAAGTGTCCCCGTGATTTGTTAATCGTTTCCTTCTAAAACCTATGCCTGTCTCGGCTCACCGACGTTAGCAGAAATCAAAAAGGCAGGTCGAAAACCCGCTTTTACCTTTCATTTCCAACAGCTCTTCACTCTGCTTTCGAGTGGTAAACGATACCCTGCGCCCGGAGAGTTTGTGTTTTGTTTGGTGGTCTTAATACGCATACATGTATTGTCTTTCTTCCATTACAATACATCATGTGCCCACACCTACCTGCGTAGGCGCCACGCAGAACAGGCTTGGTGTGTACAAATGCACATATTATGCCAGTAAAGTGCCCGACAAGCTCCGTCATAAATTAAGAACTATACTTACGTTTATTTTGCGCATTTGTGTGCGCGTGCGGCGAGGTGCTTGGGTGGCCCGCTTTGCGCCCTTGTTTATTTTCACTCCTAAGTCATATTTTGGTAGTGGTATATTTTGAGCAGGACCGAGCCCGGCCATTGTAACGTAATAATTTTACAGACAACTCGCAAGATCTCCACAACCTGCGGCAACAACGGATCACTGCGATTTTCCAGAGAAGACCTGTAATAATTATTCGTTAATATCCCGGTGCGTGTTTCGCTTGTGCCTCAGCTTTTGACAAAAGAGTCTTAAATGCACAACGACCGATCTGTCAGCTGACTACACGGTCTGTTTTGCATTATTCTGTCTCTTTTATTTGTTTGAAGAATGCCCTTTTTAAAAAAATTATACAGCATTGCCATCGTATTAAACGAATGCGACTAAGGTAGGGTAATAGTTAAAACGCACAGTCTCACTTCTGCCGGATTTGGGGAATCAGGAACGGGTCCATTGGAAGCTGCCTCCATGTTACTCACAGTACACTGGGCTTTGGACACACTCAGTCCACGCGATGCCTCATCGAGCGCCGTGCTCTCAGCCCATCAGAGAGCAGTGGGCCGCCGGTCTAATCCCCAGAAGCATTCGATATGTTACAAACTTTACTTACAAACATGCAAAAGCTTGCATTGACTGTGGCATGCCTCTGGCTCTACCGCTCTAGCCCAGGCATAACTTTAAAAAATGCCCGCCTGGGCTGCTGGCAACTGCCGTGCTGACAGTGCCGACTCCTGAGTTCAGTCGAGTCGGAGACACAGAGTCAGTGCTGCTGACAGTGCACAGAAATGACGTGTGGACAGTCTCAGTTGGGGGACTGCAGTCCGTGTCCGACCGTGACGCAGTGGCTAAGGCTAAAGCTTCCTCCTTCCAGAAAGTTCCACCATGACCACAGAGTGCAGACACACGCGCGGTAAGGGTCGAGTCTGCGCAGACTCGAATCCTCGGCTTCCCGCCTGCCACATCCCTTCCTTTCCCAACTCATCACAGGGTGGGTCCCACCACGCCCTGTAATGAGTTGGGAAAGCTCTCCACTCTCTGATTGACGTGGAGGGTTAGCGATACCGGGCTTCGACTTAAAACGCCCGGGGCTAACTTTGCCTCCACGCCATCTGGGGGTGGAGACTGGGCCCTGAAGCTAGGTCTTTGCCGAGCTGATGACATCACAGCCTTCAGGGCTGTGAGGTTGTCAACCCGGCAAACACTTAGACTTAGGCTTCTTTGGGCCCGCAAGGGGGAGCATGCAAGGGGAGAGTCACGTGACATGCCTCCAGCGACGAACGGCCACTGTCACGGCGGCAATATGTAGACTATTATAAGATAGAAGACATAAAAAAGTAAAAACAAAACAGATTTTTTTAAATTAAATAAAATATATGATGAGCATTGAGCACGCCACTTTGTTAACGGGGGCGGAGCCCCGACGCCCTCGGGGAGAAACCGCCACTGGCTGGTACTGGGAAGCAGGGAGACAAGCCTAACATAAATTAAAGAACAGCGTCCCGCAAATGGTGCGTGCGCGCTGGAAAAAAAAACATTGATCTTGGAGGGGTGGTGGGGGTGGGCAAACACGGCACAGGGAGACAAGTCTAACATAAATTAAACAAAAGAGAATATGCAACGTGCACGTCGCTGCTCTTTACCGCGGCAATACTCCATGGGAGTTAACTTCTGAAAAAAGGTGGGACATGCTCCAACCATTAGCCATTAGCGGGCTATGATTTTGGATTGACACAGACATAAGCCAACCCAAACTGGTGGGATGGGTCAGACCCCACAAAGTACATACAACAGATCACCCGACAGCTTGCGCTGTCTAGGCTCGACCTAAAATGAGGCCTATATTCTACAATAGGGGCGCTGTACAGGTATTTTTCAAGCATGGGAGACTGCAGGCATTTGTACTTACTGCAGGCAATGTGTGTGGTACTATCTGGCAAATCAACAGTACAAACTGTCCCACTGGACCACAAAACAGGCCGTCAAACAGCAAAAAAGCTAACCTACACACACTGACTAGTCAGGCAAGCCTTTCTGGCACTGCCAGATTGCCCTACAGGCCAGCTCAACTCTGCAATTCGTCACTGAAGTACATCTAAATGGGAGAGCTTTCCTCTACAAATGGTATGGAAGTGACCAAGCTGTAATCACCATTAGAAATATCAGCCCCCTTGCAATGTGCTGCTTTTCCTGGGTGAAAGCCTTATATTGGTGATGCGCTAATCTCAGATTTATTTGTTTTTCCATTGAGTTTATGAGTGGGAGAAAGGGAGGGGACTTCTACCACTGTCACTTTGATAACCTCTCAGTAGCCTCCAATTTGGTGCCGAAGGGTAAGCCAGACTGGCGCAAGATGGAGCCACTTTTCACCACTGGTTGTGCCCGAAGGATGAAAAGGAGGAAAAACAGAACAAGAACACGCTTGAATACAGCCTTCTCCGCGTGACCAGGCTACAGAATGCCACGGTGGAGGTAAGGTGTGGTGGGAGGTTCCACCGCTGTACCTCTAGAGGCTTCCAGCATCCTGGAGTAACTGTCTGCATACCTCACCTGTCCAACCTTGTGTCAACGACAGGGCCTAAAGAGTGTTAGAGGTAGCTGGGATGGGGTGATAGGTGGTGGTGGTGGGAGAAATGTGAGGCAGCACTTATGATGGTACCAGAGCAGAAGAGTTTGCTGATGTAACTTCCGAGGTCATGGATAAAACGTACTGCCCTGCTTTAGATGAGTTTCTGGCCGGCCCTGGTTGAATGAGGAGGTGAGGCCACAGTTCCTGCTGTCTCTGACTCTATCCTTGCCCACCTTGTCAGAGTCTGAAGTGGAGTTAACGAGGTTACACACACAATCGGCTGAGCTATTTCAGCAGTACATTTGGCAGATGAATAATGGAGCCTTTAAAAGAGGTTTATGAGGCAAAGTTACTTCTTGCATCATACAGGGAGTATTGTTAAGTCACTAACACATGCCATAATTGGGTGTGCTCTACATGCAATCGTGAAGGAGGGGTTACGCTGAGTGACATATCGGGACATTCTTGGTGACATTCCATTGATTCTGTATATCAAATGAAGACTGTACCTGGACAGGTAATGGCTTACCCTTTGGTATATAATTACAGCACCCTGTTCATATATGGCTGGTAAAAAAACTATACTTTTATCTGCTTTGGTAACTTATTGTTATATTATTTATCTTGAACTTACTGTAGGTTGTAGCTAACTTCTGACCATCTCGCAGCCTGTGACAGCACAGAAGTCAAAGGGCGCATCATGACACTACTGTCTTCCCTGGCATATTGATGAACTGATGTCTACATAACTGTTGGTTAGTACAGAAATTCACAGTTACACTGTCGCATTGTGAAACATGATGGGATGGTACTCCAAAGTTTGGACCAATAACAGAGGCCTAGCCACTGATTCCTGGATCCTCCATCTGCATGCAAGCTTCCTACTGAAGATGCCAATAAGGTGGGATAAGACTGTCACAGTACTGCTAAAGTAGCCTCCTCACCCCTGTACAACATTTTACATCTGGCGCTGGGATCACCATCCGCTTGTCCAAACAAAAAGATACATTGTCCATGCACATAAAGGTGGGCTTTGCCTCACTTGTGGATGGTTTGTGCTGCGTTGAATGACATTAATGCCAAATGTCTCACCATGACTCACAACATAATTCGGAAGGAAGATGGTACAGTCTGTTTAACCTGACTTTACAGACACCCTACATGGAGTTTCAAGCCCACTAACCTTTTAACTGTAAGCGAAAGCTGGAGCAGCTGCTGTTTTCAGCCTGCAAGGCTGAAGATTACCGATTTGTCTTCCGTCCTCCCCTTTCTTGCTCTCTATATATCACACAACTTTTTAAAGATAGAATGCCAGCTCCTTGGCAGTAATATTCTCAGTCCTGCCAAGTATCACGCGTCAGGCGTTAGACTAACGCATTTCAGTGTGGTGCTCCACATCACCACACTGAAATGCATTGTCAGGCATATGCATAGCGCCTCAGCTGTCACAAGACAGGCCGGTTATTAGTGCTGCCTAAATAAAACTGAAGAGTCAGTGGCAGATGGCAGTGCACCGTGGGAACGCGCTGCTTACCGCAGGCTTGGGGCTTGCTGTGCTGGCAGGCTGCTTAATGGTTTACTACAATGTATCATGAAGATGAGTTCTCTGAAGGAAACTGTAATTCCTTCCTGCGGCGTGGCTCAGGTTGACATCACGTCAGTAGTGCCCAATGGCTACTACTGAAACATGACAGCCCAGTCATGTTGTGTGATACAACACTGACATATGATGGTAATTTGCAGAATAAGAAAACATATTAAAAAAATATTATTGTCAAATACAAGCGTTTGTGGGCACCCTGATCCTTGAGGTTCGAGGCAAGGTCACCTTATTTTTTCACTGTAATATCAAGAGATTCTCTGAAAGGTTTGTCACATTTTAGGCACCCCATCACTCCTGTAAGTACAACTCAGAGGCAGTGGCGAGAAACACCTATCTGTTAGTGGTTTCCTTTGGGGGCTTGGGAAATCTGCCTCATAACAACGTTAACCTGCTGTACTGCACCACAGAAGAATCATTTCTTCTCACTGCAATTTGATTTGCTGTCTTTTTTTCTGGTGTATCATGATTTCCCAGCAGCAGTTTGGGGATCAAGTGAACACAGATTTTTCAAGATATCACCTTCTCTTGCTCGAACAGGTAAGCACTATGCCTTGCACACTTCTAGCTAATACAGTATTTTAACAAGGTAAGTCACTACTCTTCCTATTATACCTGCCTCAAGTGTTTATAAACCCTCTACCTTCTCACACCTGGTATCTAGACCACTGTTCCTTATCCCACTGGGCACACGTATGGCATTTGTAGTTCCTTTCACCATGGCCATTCATTTTGCTTACAATACATAATGTAATCCTTGCTTTGTGCTTGCTTGTGGTGTCTGCGGCCCATTATCTTCCTTTGGTTCAGTGTCTATGATCCCTCTTCCACCGCACATCATTCTTGCCTCAAGTCTCTGTGACCCCTCACTTTCTCTTCCTGTTGTTCATGCTTTCAGTGTCTGTGACTTCTCTTTCTACTCTTCTTGCTGCCAGTGTTTGCGGTCTAACTTCCTCTTCCCATCTGACTTGCCCTCAATGTCAGTTGACTCTCTCCCTCCTCTGTGTACATGCCAAGTAATGGCTTCAATTTAGGTGTGGTATATTCAGCAACTCCTGAAGTGTATTTGGCTGAAAAGCCAAGGCTGGCTTAAGATGCTGACCCTCTTCTCCTTCCAACCCAGCTCCTACCCTACTTGCACTCGCTGTGTATATTTGTATACCCGAATTACATCTGCTCTGCTGAAAAGAATCAGCCAATCATCTCTGTGATTAGTTTATTGGTCACCATTGCTGTAAATTTGTTATAGCCGTGAATGCTGTGAATGACTCAATAAGAGCAAATTAGTCTGTTCTTTTCTTTTCCACCTGTGCCCACACTACCCTGATCTTTCCACTATGATTTTCCATACTTTTGATTTTTGTTTAGCAATCTCACAAAGGGTAGCCCTCTAATCTTTGAAACATGATCTGCAAATTGCTGCGAAAATATTAACTGGTTTGATCACTGGTCATAGTTTTCAAAGGTGGCACTTGTTTTGGCCTTTAGTGTGGAGAATCTCTCTTTCAACCTTGTCATGAGTAATTAGAAAAATAATAAATGCTCTTCTTTTGGAGCCTATACTTAAACAGTGGATATATATATATATATATATATATATTCATTTTTTTTCCAACTTTAGGAAGTTTTGGTTCCCTGCAATAGGCCCAGAGCTTGATGGTGGGGTTCTCAGTCACCCACTAATAGGTAGAGAAAAATTACCATTGATACGGCCGCAATTGAGCCATGTGCACAAGACCACAGGAGGTTGGTTGAAATGGGTCTGCTTCTCTGTCTCCTGGCCCGAAATAAATTAAATTCAAGGCCATTCCTGGTGTGGCTCTTGTGCAACTGTATCCACAAAGCAAACACAAGGAGATGATGGACGGAGCGCTGAAACTTTTCAGGCACTCACCCCCAGTCACAGATCTGGGTTGAATCCATCATCGTTCTTTATCCACAGCCATTTTTCTCAATATATATATATATATATATATATATATATATATATATATAGAGAGAGAGAGACAGACAACCATGTAATATTATCATCAAGTAGTTCTGCTGACATCATAAACCATGATGGTGTTCAGTTTGTCAAAGTCACCAGAACACAGAGACCACATTACACATGGTAGGCATTACTTCAAAGAGCAGCTAACAATGGGCACTGATTGAAATTGAAATGTTTTGTTTACCTTTCATGAAGAAATTGTTAATAAGACAAATTGACAATGGCGTGAGGCAGTGGATTTATGTTATTCTGTGACTGCAGCATTTACCGCATAAATAAGGATTTGCCAATTAATTTTCGCAAGTCACAAAAATGTTGATACTAGCTCAAATTGATGAAAATAATACTGTCAGATAATATGCGACACGATTAGCATTTTTTGCTTCATAATTTAGATAACCATGCTACCTAACCCTGACAATGGTAAAGCTCTGCAGAGTGGTTTGGGGTCTGGCAAATATTAGAGCTTTCTTAATGAATATTTGTCAGTGATTGCAAAGCTCATATTTCACAGAAAAGTGTTCTAACTATGATTTATGTCTGGTAAATCACAGCCCAGAATTCATTTGCAATATTTTTAGCTTCCCTAACACATAAAAAAGTTAAACAGCATTTTGGCTTTTATTTTTTGTCACTTTTGGAACATTAATCAGGACACCTGACAAGCTCACCCTTAAAGGCAAGCTATGACGCAGGCATCTACTAATGATTACTGTCCAGTGTAGGAATATGAACATTGTAAACACAAAAAGTTACGGTGTTCCACATTTCACTTTATTTGCTTCTTAATGCCTTGCTATAAATCAACTTCACAGTGTCAAGGTACAATAAAAGAAAAGGCATTTTAGAATGTATTTTTAATTTCCTCAAAATTACATTTACATTTAAAAATTGATCTACATTTAAAAATTGATCTATAATAATACACATTGTAACACAAAACACATTAAAGCTCAATGTCACTAACAAAAACACACATTTCTCATAATATTGACAAACATATCTGCAGTGTCAGGCAAGAAATGAATAGCAAAAGGATAACTGTTGGACTTGGCCCTTTTTGCAGGGTCATCCCTGAACTTTTTGCCTTCCTCCTGTACTTTTTCTGACCTGTTTTTGTTGGTTTTATGACTCTGGGCACTTTACCACTGCTGATCAGTGCTAAAGTGCATATGCTCTCTGTTATAAATTGATGTATGGATTAGTGACTCCATGTTTGGCCTATTTGATTCACTGTCAGACCCTAGTACAGTGCACTGTTTGTGCCCAGGGCCTGTGAGTCAAATGCTGCTGGTGGGCTTGCAGCACTGGTTGTGCCACCCACAGAAGCAGCCTGTAAAAGTGTGTCTCAGGTCTGCCATTGCAGAGCCTATGTGCAGTCTGGTACTGCCATGTTGACTGGGCAAGTACACCCACTTGCCAGTCCCTAAACCTTCCCTTTTCTGCACATTAGTCACCCCTATGGTAGGCCCAAGGGCAGGGTGCATTGTAAGTATAAGGTAGGACATGCCCTGGTGTGTGTGGCATGTCCTAATAGTGAATTACAGCCATTTTCGTTTTTCACTATTGCAAGGCTACCTGTTCCCCATAGGCCAGAATGGGCAGTTTGATTATAACATCTTATAATCCTAACTGACCCAGGGAACATGGTAGAAAAACGAATTTAGTATGCCTGAACTCAGAATGATAAAATACATCTTTTAGTGAAGTTGGTTTTAACATTCTGTGTTTGAAAATACCACTTTTAAAAAGTAGGTATTTTCTTGCCTAACTATCCAAGCCTGCCTCTGCTAGGTTGTGTATTCCTGGTCTGGTTTGTGAGTGACAGGGGCTGGGGGATTCCAGGAGGCAGGGTGAGTCAGCACAGGGATGAATAGAGAGATCTGCATGTAGATGGGTGGGAGGAGTTGCACCTGGGACCTGAATAGGGCTGTGCCTTCCCTCCACAATGCTGGCTCCACCTCCTGTGGTGCGTCTGATGTCCCCGGCCTACACTGTGAAAGGAAAGAAGGAGTCTTGTCAACAAAGTGCTCCAGGACTGACCAGAAATGGTTTGGACTAGGCAAAGGCCTCTCTGCCTTCAGAGAACAAAGGGAATATGAGTATAAAAGAGGGGACCCAAACCCCAGAACTTTAGATCACTTTGGGAACCAAGAAGAACCTTTGCTGAGGAGAGGAACCAGAGAGAGAGAGACTGCAGGAGGAGCCTATCCCTATGCTGAGTGCTGTTTGGGGGATTGGCCTGCAGTGGTTGCCTGACTGCCAAAGAAAGGAGAAAGGAACTTTGTGTGTACTTTCATCAACTTGTAAAGGATCTCCAAGGGCTTGAGAGAGAGCTTGCCTCCTGCTGAAGTCTCAGGGACAACAGACTTCACCCATCAGCTCCCCAAGAGTTCTTTTGAAGTGCCTGCTGTTGTGTTGGGCCTTCTGAGGGACTGCGTGTCGCAAGGAGCTGGAAGCGCGACTCACGAAGAAGAAGCGTGTCGCCGCCGCAGCCGCTGTCATCGCATCGCTGAAGAAGGGTGTCGCCGCTGCCGCTTCGCAACACAGAAGCGCCTCGCATCGCCGGAGAAGAGGATCGACGTCGCATCAGACGCCGCCGCATCGGAGAAGCGTGTCGCCGCCGCAGCCGCTGTCGTCGCATCGCTGAAGAAGGGTGTCGCCGCTGCAGCTGTCGCATCGCATCGCCGAAGCGCCTCGCATCGCCGGAGAATAGGATCGACGTTGCATCAGACGCCGCCGCATCACCGGGAAGCGTGTCGCAGGGCCTGTCGCGGCTCAGAAGAATCGTTGAGTCGCCGCACGGCCGTCGGGCGTGCACCCATCGTGTCGCATCAAGAAGAAGACGCCATCTTTGTTTCATTGCACCGGATCTTCATCGCATCACGGCGCTGCTTGTCGCATCGCCACGGAAGCGCAGTAAGAAACCGACGCATCACCTCCCCACGCGGAGAAGAACCGACGCATCCCCTACGCAGCAGTAGGGACCCGACGCATCACCTTTCTTGCGTGTAAGGAACCGACGCATCACCTTCCCTGCAACACTTTCGTTGTATAGCGTTACGCATCCAAAGGTCCATTGAACTCAAAGTGTCGCATTTACCATCCAAAGAGAACTAAGCTATTTCTACCATTTTTAAGTACAGTATTGTGGATTTTTGTCGTTTGTGGTCTTGTGTTAAGTCTATATAAAAATACTTATTTTTATACTACAACTTGTGTGGTGTCCATCTGTAGTGTTGTCACTGGGTTACTGTATGTGTTCACAAATGCTTTACACACTGCCTCTGAGATAAGCCTGTCTGCTCGTGCCAAGCTACCAAGGGGGTGAGCAGGGGTTATTTTAGGAGTGTACCCCCTTACCCTGACTAGATGCAAGGGTCCCTATTTGGTCAAAGGTACCTACCTCTGCCAACGAGAGACCCCCAAATCTAACATTTTGTGGTCAGCGGTGAGGATTCTGGACTTGCATTTGTGACTCATGTACAGTAATTGGTGTACACTACTAGTGAGTGCAGACCAAACGCAACCACATACTATTTTTCCCTGTTTCCCTTTGGACTTTGGTTTTTGAAACTCTGGTTAGTTGTTGCACCTGTTCGGCCTTGTCAAAATGGAAGTCAACTTTTGGCACCTGGATATCTACAAGATAAGGGAACTAAAAGTATTTTGCAAGGAGAGGGGGCTACCTGTGAAGAGGAGATCCACAAGGCAGGATCTTGAGGCAGCCCTGCATAGCTATGAGGTGCTACGCTGGGAAGCAATACTAGCAGATGACTCTGAGGAGGAATCTGAGGTGGAGGATCCCCAGCCAGAATACCAAGAGGGCAGTGGTCCTGAGGAGGAAACATTTTGGGAAAGATTGGCTCGTGAAGAGAGGAATCAGATTCGTGCTCGTGACCGGAGGCTGAGGCAGCTAGACCGGGAGTGCGAGGAGATCGAGCGAGCCTTAGCTGAAAAAGAAATGTGTGAAGCTCAAGAAGTGAGCTTGGCTGAGTTGGAGGTGGAGTCCAGCTCAGATGGTGGCAGCAATATTGAATTTTCTAGTGCTGAGGGAGTAGTACACACACCCAGAGATGTGGCGCCTGACTTGAAGGAGGGGGTTCTAGGATGTGAGGTAGCTCCAGTGGGGCGCAGTGTCCCTGAGGTGGATTGGGGAACTGGCACAGGGGTTCATAGTCCTAGTGGTGGGAGGGACACTCTACTGACTCTAGATGAGAGGTGCAGGGAGAGGGGTTCCCCCATGGTTGAAGTCCTGGTGTGTGAGTGTGAAGACCGACCAGAAGAGTGTGGGTTGAGTGATAGAGACAGTCAGATACTGTCTTACCAGTCTCAGGAGAGTGGTGTGGGGTATGTGTGCAAGGCACTGGATGGTGAGGTGAAGGATGGTTTGGTGGGTCTGTGTGATCCAATTGAGGGAGAGCATATTGTAAGTCCCTATTTTCCAGAGCTATCCCAACACCTGGTGGAGTGTGAGTTCTCTGACCCCAGGGAGCTCACAATGGAGGCAGACCTTTTGGTGGATTCCAGAGGGTCTGAAGAGGCATTGGGGAGTGACCCTAAGAGGAGTGGCTCAGGTGTCTTCCAACCCAGAGTGGTGGGAGAGGTTCAGTGTAGCCCAGCTAGGTCCCGTGGTAGTGGGAGGGGTGTAGGGGCTCACGTCCTGTCTCTGTGGAGAAGGAGTGAGTGTGAGGCTGCGTGTCCCAAGGTGCCCGAAACCCAGTCTCAGGGCCTGGAGGGTTCCTTAAAGGAACACCAGGTTGGGGGCCTAGGCTGTACTAGTAGGCCATTTGAGGAGGATCTCCAAGTGTCAGGAGAACCTGGAGCATCTGTAAACGGAGCTCCAGTGGTTCTGCTATCTGGCGGTGCCGCTCCAGTTGGGAGGGTGCAGAAGTCCACACTGAGGGGTGAGAGGGGGAAAGAGTCCCCAGTGGAAGAACCAGTGGGTCAGGGGCCAGCCAGAAGGGCTGAGTCCCCGGTGAGTGACCATGGTGACACCACTTCTGTCCTGGGGGATCTTCACGCACTGTCAGAGGGACAGGGGTTGGGAGATCTGCGCCAGGCAGACTGTCACACGACACATGAGGTATGTGTCACCCTCAGGGGGGGCATGCGTGCTCCCAAGGAAGTCCTGGTGCGCCAGGCGGGTGCTCAGCTGCAGGGTTTAGTCCCTGGGTTGGGAAGCCAGGTTCAGGTGTTGTCTGACCTGGAGGGTGGGACAACTGTACACAGTGTCCTGACCGGTTTGTCTTCTGGGGGTACCGCTCCTGATGGGAGGGGGCAGTACTCTGGTAGGGGGTGCAGAGGGAGGGAGCCCTCGCCTCTGACCCCGGTTCAACTGGAGGGTTTAGACCCTAGATTGGAGGACCAGGTTCAGGGTGTCCCCCCTGACCTGGACGCCCAGTTGCAGGATAGAACACCTGAACTGGTGGGCGAATTGAGCAGGACACCTGCCACAGGTGCCCTAGCAATTCTGGAAAGGGGTACCACTCCAGGTGGGAGGGTACAGAGCCCCAACAAGGAGGAGGAGGACCGGGTGTGGGAAAGCCCACCCCAGTCTCCAGTCCAGCCGCCGGGTACAGGCTCGGGGCTGGTAGGTCAGTGTCAGGATGTTATACCTGACCTGACAGGAGGGAGAGTGGACAAAGGGTGCCAAGCACCTGGGGCTACTGCCCCCCGCTCTCTGACGCCACAGAGGCCTGAGAGGCCTGAGAGGCATAAGGCCTGGGTCTCATCACTGACTACGGTCAGTGGCCACTGTGGCTGGCTGTCTGTCTGTTGGGCCACACCTGTGAGCAAGTTTAGGTTAGGTGTTGCACAGGTGGTGTCCACAGGTGAGGAGAAGGGTTCCCCATGGATTAGCTTGGTGGGCCCTGAGAGTATGGACAGAGGGATCCAAATAGGTTCAGATTGGCGTAGAACTTGAATATGCCCCTGCTGTTGCGGGCCAGGGTCCAGGTTCTATCACCCAAAGCAGGGAAACCCATCAAGGTAGTGATTGGTCTACCCTGCGTTTTGGCTGGAAGGGGGTTGTGTTGAACTTGGCCCTTTTTGCAGGGTCATCCCTGTGGTAGGCCCAAGGGCAGGGTGCATTGTAAGTATAAGGTAGGACATGCCCTGGTGTGTGTGGTATGTCCTAATAGTGAATTACAGCCATTTACGTTTTTCACTATTGCAAGTTCCCCATAGGCCAGAATGGGCAGTTTGATTATAACATCTTATAATCCTAACTGACCCAGGGAACATGGTAGAAAAACGAATTTAGTATGCCTGAACTCAGAATGATAAAATAAATCTTTTAGTGAAGTTGGTTTTAACATTCTGTGTTTGAAAATACCACTTTTAGAAAGTAGGTATTTTCTTGCCTAACTATCCAAGCCTGCCTCTGCTAGGTTGTGTATTCCTTGTGTGGTTTGTGAGTGACAGGGGCTGGGGGGATTCCAGGAGACAGGGTGAGTCAGCACAGGGCTGAATAGAGAGATCTGCATGTAGATGGGTGGGAGGAGTTGCACCTGGGACCTGAATAGGGCTGTGCCTTCCCTCCACAATGCTGGCTCCACCTCCTGTGGTGCGTCTGATGTCCCTGGCCTACACTGTGAAAGGAAAGAAGGAGTCTTGTCAACAAAGTGCTTCAGGACTGACCAGAACTGGTTTGGACTAGGCAAAGGCCTCTCTGCCTTCAGAGAACAAAGGGAATATGAGTATAAAAGAGGGGACCCAAACCCCAGAACTTTAGATCACTTTGGGAACCAAGAAGAACCTTTGCTGAGGAGAGGAACCAGAGAGAGAGACTGCAGGAGGAGACTATCCCTATGCTGAGTGCTGTTTTGTTTGGGGTATTGGCCTGCAGTGGTTGCCTGACTGCCAAAGAAAGGAGAAAGGAACTTTGTGTGTACTTTCATCAACTTGTAAAGGATCTCCAAGGGCTTGAGAGAGAGCTTGCCTCCTGCTGAAGTCTCAGGGACAACAGACTTCACCCACCAGCTCCCCAAGAGTTCTTTTGATGTGCCTGCTGTTGTGTTGGGCCTTCTGAGGGACTGCGTGTCGCAAGGAGCTGGAAGTGCGACTCACGAAGAAGAAGCGTGTCGCCGCCGCAGCCGCGTGTCGCATCGCTGAAGAAGGGTGTCGCCGCTGCAGCTGTCGCATCGCATCGCCGAAGCGCCTCGCATCGCCGGAGAAGAGGATCGACATCGCATCAGACGCCGCCGCATCACCGGGAAGCGTGTCGCAGGGCCTGTCGCAGCTCAGAAGAATCGTTGAGTCGCCGCACGGCCGTCGGGCGCGCACGCATCGTGTTGCATCAAGAAGAAGACGCCATCTTTGTTTCATTGCACCGGATCTTCATCGCATCACGGCGCTGCTTGTCGCATCGCCACGGAAGCGCAGTAAGAAACCGACGCATCACCTCCCCACGCGGAGAAGAACCGACGCATCCCCTACGCAGCAGTAGGGACCCGACGCATCACCTTTCTTGCGTGTAAGGAACCGACGCATCACCTTCCCTGCAACACTTTCGTTGTATAGCGTTACGCATCCAAAGGTCCATTGAACTCAAAGTGTCGCATTTACCATCCAAAGAGAACTAAGCTATTTCTACCATTTTTAAGTACAGTATTGTGGATTTTTGTCGTTTGTGGTCTTGTGTTAAGTCTATATAAAAATACTTATTTTTATACTACAACTTGTGTGGTGTCCATCTGTAGTGTTGTCACTGGGTTACTGTATGTGTTCACAAATGCTTTACACACTGCCTCTGAGATAAGCCTGTCTGCTCGTGCCAAGCTACCAAGGGGGTGAGCAGGGGTTATTTTAGGAGTGTACCCCCTTACCCTGACTAGACACAAGGGTCCCTATTTGGTCAAAAGTACCTACCTCTGCCAACTAGAGACCCCCAAATCTAACAATAACACTCAAATTCTCTGAATTTTTCTAAAAAGTACAAAAATCAACGAATAAATAATGTAATATAAAAAATACATAACAATTAACAAGTGTAATATGGTCTTATATTACCATCTCCGAATTCAGGTGGCATTTATAAACCACTCAGACTTTGGCCTTGTGGTTTGTAAATGTCATAACCAGAAGATGGCAGAACCAGTGGATGCACTAGAGTCTCTAAGTACACAATTAACTGGAATGTATTCTCCTTATCACAGTGATAGAGGTGCACTGGAAACTGAGGGAAATCACATTTTTACACATAGAGTCACTGGGGCCTACTTAGCAGGAATTGAGGTAACCACTGTGGTTCTAAACGTATGGGCCTGGAAAGAATGTGGCCTAACGGCTAAGGCGGTTGATCTAAAATCTGGGGAACCCGGTTCGAGTCTCGGCAATGACGCTCAACATCCTGTGATACTGGGCAAATCACTTAATCTCCCGGTGCCTAACAAAAACAATGAATACGTCCTTGTGTAACGCAACTGGTGCTAATGTAAAGCGCTCTGACCTTTGGGTCAAGTTTGCGCTATATAAAACTCCGGGAAAAAAAATAAGGACGATCAGGAGTAGATCAGGTTTCCAATGTCTTTAAAGAATCCTTTAAAATTCAAGGTCAATGTGAAGTGTCGAAAAGATCTTGTGGGTGGTAAGGCAGCTGCTGCACAGCGCCACGTTACATATGAAACCTTTTAGTAAGTCCTTGATTTTTTGGCAGAATTACAATGCACGATTGAATATATAAATTTATATCTTTAATTGCAAAAAGAAAAGCTAAAGCCCAGCAATGGAAAGCAGTGTCTGACTGGCTGAAGGTTGTACATAACAAAAGGGTCTCAGGTACACACATGCAGACAGCACACATGCATTACTGCAGCTGACATGACGGGGCAGGGCAGTGAAGAAAGTATGAATGGGATTTATAAGGGGATGCAGGGGCTGGGAATCGGTACTTAGGAGCAGGGACAATCTTGATGAGTAAAGGTGAAGGAGACTGATGGCTGGGACTATGCAGGTGGTGAGAAGAGAAGGACAGCGAAAGATGGGGTGGTGCGGGGACTATGCAGTGGGTGGATTCAGCAAGAAGGAGGCAGAAAAAATGGGCGAGGGGAAGGAGGGGCAACAGAGCTATGAATGAGTGAAGTGAAAATGGTAAGTGAAAGGGTATGACCAAGCTGGCTTCATGCAATGAGCTAACATCACCAAACATGGGATTTTCACCCTTCATATTGTGGACTGTGAGTCTTAGCCTGCTTTGAACCGTTGATTTAAAAAACAGAGCTTTTCTGAAAGTTATCCTCAATAAATGGGCCTAGGTGACATCTATAAGCAAAGGTGCTGGAGGCCAAACATGACAGAGGGAGATAGATTGTTACCATGGGACAAGTAGAGGGACAAGTAGAAAAGGGAACAAGTGAAAGACACTGAAGGACATTGGTGACAGGAATATAGAAATGCCTCCCAACTTTGATATCATTAGGTTGGACAGAACCAGTGGTCACGGGGGAGGCATCGCATGCTTACATCGTAGTAATCTACTAATGAAAGTCATTCATGCCGACCTCCTGCCCTCTTGTGAATACCTATGCATTGAAGTGACTGGGGGCAACAATCACTCTTGCAAACTGCACGCGTTCTACCACCCCCCTCGTGACAACCTTCCCTTCACAGAACAGATCATGGATGTTATTTCGGCCAACGCGGATTTCCAGGGCACTCAGATCTTCCTGGGTGATTTCAACCTCCACTGGAATGATGTAAACGATGTGCTGGTCAATAGCCTTAAATCCTTCCTACTTGACCTTAACCTTATCCAAATATGTGACAGCCCTACACATATCAAAGGAGCCACGTTAGATCTTGTCATTGGTAAGCCCAAATCCTTCAGCCTGGAGGTGATCCTCCCTTGTGACTGGACTGACCACTATTGCATCACCTTCCTCGTCCTTGAATCGGTAAGAGCAAGCAGATCCCAACCTAAGAACCCAAAACAGTTCAAAAGATGTTTACGGAACATCAACTCGCAAGACCTGACGGAGATCTGTGATAACATCTTGCCCCCCCCCCATTGAACATGTATGATGTCCATGACCTGACGGCCCACTATAACCATGCAATGCTTAATGTACTTGACTCAGTGGCACCACTTCAGCTTAAAAGAGTGTCTGCTAAGCTCTCCAAACCATGGTTCAATGATAGTCTTAATGCCGAAAAAAGGAATTTAAGACATGCAGAAAGAAAGTGGCGATCGTATCCCTCCCTTGAACATCTGTGTCACCGGAGATCCTCGCGAAGCATATACAACAAACGCATCAGATGCTCGAAGGCTACCTTTTTCAGAACTCAACTAGATCAAGCAAAAAACCGTCCGAAAAAACTGTTAGAAATCATCAAGTCCCAATCTAATAATCATCCTAACCTCTCGGCCCCGGGTCAAGGGACACTGCCGAACTGTGAAGAATTCGCTGTTTTCTTCACGGAGAAGACTATTAAGATCGAGTCTGAACTACGCTCGGCCCATGATCACATCTCGAGTGGGCCGCTGATCACCCTTTGCCCCTCAGAGTCGAATATCACTGAACCCTCACAGCCCTGCCGCCTCAAAAACAATGCATCCTGGAGTCTGTTCCAAACCGTGGATGAATACACTATACACAAAATGCTGTTGACCTTGAAACCTTCCAATCACTACAACGACCCCCTGCCATCGAACCTGTTCCCGGAAGTGAGATCCGCCTTACTATCACTCTGGACGACAATCGTCAATGCTTCTCTTAAGCAAGGGGCTATTCCGGATTGCCTTAAAGCAGGTCAAGTTACCCCGATCCTAAAGAAACCAAATGCGGATCCCACGGACCTTCTTAACTTTCGCCCAATCACTAACATCCCCACCTTGGCAAAACTCTTGGAGAAATGTGTGCTTGCCCAACTTTGCCATCACATTGACCATTTCCAACTCCTGGATCAATGCCAATCTGGTTTCCGCACAGGTCATAGTACAGAGTCGGCGCTAACGCACATCGTGGATGATGCGCTTAGAATGCTGGATCACAATGAGTCGTGCTTACTGATACTTCTGGACCTTTCGTCAGCATTTGATCCTGTCAAACATGATCACCTAATTGACCTCCTAGAACACAGGATGGGGCTGTCTGGGCTGGTATTAAGCTGGTTCTCTTCCTTCCTTCAGAACAGATCCCAAAGCTTCAAGGTGAACCAATCCTTGTCCCATCCTGCACCAGTCACCTTGGGGGTGCCACAAGGGTCAGCATTGTCCCCCACGCTCTTTAACCTGTTTATGGAGCCTCTGACAGAAATCCTAAAATCATCCAGCATTCGCTATCATATGTATGCAGACGATACCCAACTATACCTGAAGATCGCCTCCCCCGAAGACATCCAGTCCCTCAATTCAGACCTGCTGGAAACACAAAGCTGGCTGACATGCAATCACCTGAAGCTAAATGCTCTTAAAACGGAATTCCTATTGATCTCACCCCACAACCAATCCCTCGTCATGGAGCAATGGTTGAATCAGCTGACTGCCCTTAACTGCAGACCGCACCTTGTAGACTCGGCATCATCTCTGGGCATCATTCTAGACAAAAGCTTGAACATGCAGAAGCACATCAGTTCCCTCACCAAAGGTGCGAACTTCCAACTCAGCTTACTTAGGAAGCTCAAACCCTTCCTCCCTGCTCATGACCTAAAGGTTGCAGTTCAAGCATTAGTGATCTCAATTCAACTTTATTCCATTCAGACAGAGAATCATAAAAGCTTACATTTCAATATAAATTTAAAAAGGAAAAAGTTAATCACTTCATTAAAAACAAGTGCAATAAGAACATTTACAGATTTAGGGTGCAGCAGTTATAAGCTTCCTTCTAGTAATGGCATTAGTGATCTCAAAGCTGGACTATGGTAGTGCAACACTTTGTGGCCTGCCCAGAGTGAGGACGGCTTCTCTTAGGGCTACCCTCAACTCTGCTGCGAGGCTCTTAACTGGCACAAAGAAATACCACCACATCTCCCCGGACTTGCGGGAACTGAATTGGCTGCCATATGAAGCTCGGATACAGCTAAAAATTGCATGCATGGCTCACAAAGCCATCCACTTCAAGACGCCATTGTACCTTGCGCAGAAACTGGAACTCTCCTGTGGTTCTAGAGCCTCCAGAAGCGCCAGGTCCCTTTTGCTTAAACCTCAAAAATAAAAAGACCTATAACCGAGCCTTCTCAGGGATGGCTCCAAGGATCTGGAGCTCCCTTCCCCTTGAAGTCAGGGTGAACCAGTCTACTGTCTTCTTCAAAAAAGAAGTCAAAGGGCTACTGATGAAGAAATTTCTGCCTTAACCTGGCACCTTCCTCTGATTCTGGGTCCATACCCGTTGACTCTTGCCCAGCCACCTTGTTCATGAGTCGGTCGGACAATTCTAGACTGTGATCTTTTTGCTCCCTCTGTTGTTTATGATGTGTTTTTGCTGTGCCTTCACGAGAAGGCTGGACAATGTTGACTTTGAATTTGTCGTTTTGGTTATTCTGTTTTGTATGCTTATTACCTTGTGATGCATAATCTGTAAAGCGCTCTGATACCCTCGGCGGTCATGTTCGCGCTATATAAAACTTTCAAAATAAATAAATAAAATAAGAAAGCAGCGGAAGAGCAAGGGTATCGGTGCTCAGAAGAAGAAGCGGTCGGGCTGAGGAGGAAGGGTGACAAAAGAGGATGGGTTTGAGATGGAGGTAGGTGAGACGGTACATGGATTAGTTTGATATAGATGAGATTGGCTGAGGATCAAGGAGGAGAGGGGAAAACCAGCTAAAATGGAGACAGGAGTGTGAAGGTCCATAGAACAAGGCTGACAGGAAGATGGACATGAAAGAAAGATAAAGGTGGCAAGAGTGGAGAAATAGAGTGGGCAGTTTCTCTTGGGTTGCAGGAGCCACTCTGCAGTGGCAACTGCAACACATCCCTGGTAAGTATGGCCTTAGGATGTCAGGTCAGAAAAAAAGGAACTGCCATTCTCTTATCTGCTGTGTGCATTCTGAAATCTAAGCGTTGGAGTATGAAACCTATACTGGCCCAGGATGCAATATGCAGTAAGTACATTTTCCAATACTTTGCAATTGCTTGCATGGGCTTTCCAACAAGGTCATGACATAGCCCTTATTGCGTTTCCATTAGCGATTGGTGGCAGAGCATTAAGTAATCACCCTTCTGTGTTTCACTTTGCTGTCATGAAAGCAAGTAGTTGTAGTTATGTTTGTTCACAAATTAAAGATGTGACCACACATAGACTTGCTTAAAGATGCAATAAAAATACAGGCATTTTGTATATGTTCCTCTGCTGCATCCATTTGACAAGATAAAAACATACCACACACACACACACACACGCACGCCCCATTTATGTTCCACTGCTATTGCCACATAGTTGTTAATCAACCTACACGGTTCTCTTGCTAAACACAACTACTACATGCAAATTATTGACAATGCTCAGGTAAGCATCTGTCCTGATGGTGGTCTTGGCTATGCCAGATGAAGAGACCAAAACAGCAACTCTGTTCATCTTCATTAGAGTCACAGTATTGCTTAGCACATTTATTTAACCTTGCAGAATTCCCTAACAACAAGTTTGTTTGTCATGCACCCTTCTACACGAACACTTTATGGCAGGTCTGCACTTTGCCAAAATGTACTTTGATCTTTTTTAGGTAAAGGCTTATTGAGGGGCGGGGGCCTTGCAACTCTTCTATCCTTATTTTGCTTCTTTCCACCTATACTGGATTTTTTTTCAACTTTGCCCACGTGCTACCTGCACCCAACACAGCCATTCACTGTTTAGCAGTGATGTGTCCTGCAATTCACTTTCTATTGAAACTCCTTGAAATACAAAAACATCTGTCACACAGCTATGCACATACGGTCAACATGCCGCACAGGTATCAGCGCCACATGCAGAGAGACAGTGGGGATCTGTCACCAGCATCCTTCAAGTAGCATTTAATTTAACTTAAAAACCACACAATTTAATTCACTTCTTTCCTGTACAATAAGTTTTTCTGTATGTAGTGTTTCATCAACAATGCCAACAATCCTGGTGCTCGTGCACATTATCTGAGGTGGAGGGTGTCCTAAATGATAGCTTGAATATGCGCATCTGGTATAGTTGCCATGTTTGGCACTTACAGCACAAACGTCATCTTCCGACTCCTGCTCATAACTCTCCTTTGTGAGGGTACCGCTTACATCTGGTAATGTAGCCTTGTTCAAGCAGGGGGGTCTTGCTCCCAGCTTCCATACTAATGCAGCCCACGATATTGCTTATCATAGGATCTGCTTTCTAGGACAACTCAGGGCATCTCACACACAGCTCTCTGACTATTACCATACATTTCTCTTAACAAACAGACTAACCTACTGCCTTTGGCAACGCTTGTTCACGCGGAGGTCTGCTTCTGTAAATCCATGTGTGCTCACCATCCATTTGCAAACTTCTTTTTTAGTTGCTTCTTATTTTTGAATAATCATGCCACCTGCTTTTGCTAACTCGCTCCTTTGCATGCATTACAGAGTGAATACAGACTTTAAATAATGAACAACACAACTGGATGGTGAAGGATCACCAGCGATTGAGATGCCCTCCCCTTCTCTAGGCTGGAGAATGAGCACGTGCTGCTCCCTTCTCCTCATCACACACAGGGCTCCTAGATGGCAGAGGACATGAGAACTATCAGGGTGAGAGGATGAGTCAGGCCTGATGAAACAATGCGCCCTGGCGCCTTGCATGCAGCTGCTGCACTTATTTACACTGCACTCGTCTTGCACCATTAAACAATTGTCCCGAAACGATTCCTCTGTATACCGTTTAATGAACTAAATGGCGTTAATGTAAATGAGTGCGTGATAAAAGAAAAATGACTCACTTTTTCAGTTCTTCTCAGTAATGGGCTGTTTCCAGTCCAAATTAGTAGTCCACTGTCTTAATTGAGAACAAGAGATTGACACTTAGGGGTGGATGTTAAACATAATTAATAAACTAAGTTCTAACTTTGGCATGCCTTAGAGCTATCCTTAAAACGCACAGGTTTTTTCTCACGATTGCAGGGGAGTAAAAGAGTTTTTACTTTAAATGAGGGTTCTTCATACTCACTTTGAACACCTAAACCATATATCTTCAACACTGAGTATCAGAGTACAAATTCAGTATGAAAAACCATTGTGAACTATGATCTGTGACTTTATGGGTGTTCACCCACATTTTAATGCTACTGCTTTTCCACCCACTGTAAACACCTATGGTCACACCCCGTACGTAAATTTACCACTAGGTAATATCGAGGCCACTGACAGATTTTCTGAGGTGGTAAGTTCCATTGGCAAATATGAATGTCGGCAAATCAGTTTCCAGCAATTGTGCTGCTGCTCTCAGAAGATCCAACCACCATGAGAGCCAACTTCCGCAGGTGAATGATGAGTGCCGCCAAATAGATGAAATACAACTGTCTGAAACTCAACACCGACAAAACGGAAGTGCTGATCTTCAGAAACAACACCTCCCTGTGGAATGACACCAGGTGGCCCTTGGAACTAGAACCTACACTAACAGACTATGCTTGTAACCTCGGCTGGGCAGCAAACTCACTATGAATATCCAAATCAACGTAGTGTCATCCCCCTACTTCCTCACTCTTCGCATGCTCCGGAAAATATTCAAATGGCTTCCCCTCAACACCAGACAAACCGTCACTCAAGCCCTAGTCACTAGCCGCCTGGACAACAGCAACGCATTCTACACAGGAATCACCACATACCCCTTGAAGAGACTGTAAACCATATAGAACTCAGCGGCCAGACTCATCCTCGACTTCCCCAAACGGACCCTTATAACCCCTCACCTCAAGTAACTCCACTGGCTCCTCAGACAGAAAAAATGTCAAATCAAGATTCTGATCCACACCTACAAAGTCAAGCACAACCAAGAACCAGCCTACATCAACCACCACCTGAACTTCCACCAACCCTCCAGATACCTGCGCTACACCTCCCTCTCACTTGCACCCCGCCCCCTTGCATCCACTGAAGCAACAGTGGAGGACACTCCTTCGCCTACCTCTTGGCTAAATCTTGGAACGACCTCCCTCTAAACCTCCGTACCTCCACCTCCCTTCTAGCTTTCTGGAAGGTACTTAAGACCTAGCTGTTCAACTGAAGTGCCCGGATACCCTCACAGGTGATTAGCGACAAGTTTATAAATCCTGATTGATTGATTGATTGGATGACAAAAATGTGACTGGACTCACTTGGCCTGGTACAACTTTAGCTCTCCGCTATTGGCAACTTACAGGAGTTTTTATATACCTCTTCAAATTTATCTTACAGGTTCTACAACCATGCACAAGCATTCTGTAACACTGAATGAAGAAAACCTAACAAAGCGATTGCTCTGTCGATAAAAAACGCTTGCAAAAGAATGATTGCATTTGGTGAGAGTTGCATTCAGCATCCACACATCACACAGTTGTGCTGCATTGCAGCGGGGGAGGCGGGGGATTGGGAGACGACAGAGTAGAGTGTAAAAGACCCCATCCTCTTTTATCAGCCGTTGGTGTGCCCATGTGCCCAGTGTGGCAACAAGTGGTGTTAACTATGTAATTCTGTAAATGAACTTCTTGCACTTTAGATGCAATGCACACAAATTATTTACTAAAAAACTCCTCGTTAATCAGTGGAAGCAAGAAAGCTTGGAGTGATCATTTTCTGTATGGCAATGGCTGGCAGAGCATGTCAGGAGGCACGTGTGCACGCAGCGGCGCTTAGGAAGTGGGTACAGGCTGACAAATGAACCAATCTATCGTCACTGCTGCCCCACAGTGTCAATGTCAGGCAGATCTGCCAATCATGAGAACGCATCCTGTGCGGCTGTCTGTCCCTAATCTTCTGACCAGCTTGGCACTATGTAGTGTGTGGCCCTTACCGAGGACATGGAGAAAGGTCTGGAGCAGCAAAGATTAAAGCAGCAGCAAATGTACCCAGAGCCGCACACGGCGCAGAAACAAAGCGAGGCACACTGCAGGCCATCGACATGGAAACACTGTGGATAGATGGTACAGATGCACGATTACCAGATGTATCAGCCACACTGAGTTGGGATGTTGGCCGGTCAGGAGCCTCGGCCTGGGAGAAGACACAGTTGCTAGTAGTAGTAGCGGCGGGTCTAATGACACACACGCCAGTGGTGGGTTACCTCCTATGGAAAGAACCATGATATTATGATGCATTGCATGCATGGTTGTACAGTGCTAGTGGGGCTTGCAGGCAGAAGCAGCACACACTCCTAACCATGGGCTGTATCATCTCCTAGTGCTAGCAGGCAGTAAACGCAGCTCTGCCTATGAAAAACATACCAGACCGTAAGCAGGTAACCTGTCACCTCCCATGCTCCCTCGTTCATTCCAGAACTAGGACCTGCATTCAGTTGAACTCTGCCGACGACCCTCAAAACTGACCTGCAGCAACCCGGACATTTCACAAGACGGACCTGCACACAGGTTCTCCAATGCTGCCTTGAACACTTTTAAGGTTGATCAAGATGCTAATGTGACTATTTCGTGGCCTTTCAGTACTGCCTGTAATGTCTCTTTAGCAAATTTGAAAATCCACTTGTGGTAAGTCCAGTGGCATCCACTAAAGAGTGTTTGTCTACCATTAAATCTCTCCCTCTCCTCCACTGGCTGCATGGATGTGCACTGACTTTATAAAATGTGCATAGTGAATACTTACTAGGGTGGATTCTGAATAATTAGGGCGGCCAGTTCACTGCTGACTAATAAGAATGCAGGAGCTAGTCATGGCCAGGGCTCTGCATAATGAATGGCCATCAGCCGCCCAGATACACATCAAAGAGCAAATGATTTTTCTGGGAAAGGTGATAGGAGAAGAGAGGAAGCTTTGTCTATATGACAGATGACATTCTCTCTCTTTCTCTCTCTCATAAGCACACACACAAGGACAAACTCGCACTTAACAGTACACACTAATGGGGTCTTCAGCCAAGGTCACTTTCGCAAAGTATGTTTACAAAAACAATAACCCAGAATATTAGCTACTGCCACTCTAAGAAACTGATAGGATCCACTGGGAAATCAGTATACAATGCTTGGAATAACTCCCCCCACCCCCGGCCTAAGATCGAGATGCACTCCCTCTGGTAGAAAACACTTCATAAGATGGGACACTTTCACTGATGGACTGTCAAAAGGTTGTATGAATGAGAACTACCCACCAACTTCCTAAAGGATGGCAATGTCTCCTACTTGCCTCTACTACTTTTAACATAGTGAACAGTCTCACTAGTAAAACGTGTTAGTCTCTGAGAATGCATTAATGAGCTAACGCGAGTTCCGTCTGAGCATTAGCACCCATGCTATCTCTGCGCTTCACCATTCCCAGCTGTAGGTGTACTTTTTTATGAATACAGTTTCTGGCCATATGGGCTACGATTAAAGTACATGATTCTTCCACAGGATCCATGTTTGAGAGGGAACGTGTATAGAACATGCTTAGAGCACTGGGAAAATGTGGCGAAGAGAAAATAAGTGCCGCAAACTCACACTGCTTGTGGTTCCTTGAATTTCCCCACTTGCTGGATGTGATACATGAGGTCTCCGCCATTTACGTACTCCATGACAAAATAGAGGCGGTCCTACAACAAAGAAAGGACCAATAATAAATAATAGCATACTGTCCTTAACATCTTCTAATACAGCCAAGCATACTGAAACCAATGCATACAATATCATATTAATATAGCACTCAAAGAATGATTGAGATATTTCATGTCAAGTCTTTGACCAGTATATCACGTTTGCAAAGAACATTTATGCACCTACTGAATGTTGCCAACATGCTGTTTTCCAAAATAAGATAAATTAACAGTTTAAATGAAGTGCAAATTCTCCTTAGAAGGGATACAAATAACAATAATTTGGACGACTGTCAGTTTGATGGCCTTTACCTTAATAATAGCACTGAAGTCACCTGTCCCTTAATGTAAAATAGGACACATTAGAAAGAAGTGTCCTTCAAGAATAAGGCGGCCTTCTTAAGCGTAAATTGGTTATCCTGAAGAAACCATCGGTAGACCTGAATATCCTGGCTAAATACTGGCTAAGATTCAATTTCACCACACCCCAGGAAATTCTTGGTTAGTCCAGATAGAGACAAGAATAAATGAGATTAAACAACATGCTTCATGATCATCAGTGAGGGTTCAGGCGTGAGCAAGTGTGACTCCACCACGGCCAACATAAGAAAAGCACTCCTCCGGTACTTGGTTTAATATGAGAGCACAGCTCGTATAATGCTTAAACCCTCCGGCATGCTCACTATGACTATCTGCACCAGCACTTGATGAAGGGAAGGAGACAATAGTAAGCAGGTGTATAGAGATCTGCCCTGGAGTGAATCCGTATGTTTATCCTCGATCACCACCACCAAGAACAGATTGTGTCACTGGAAATATCAAGAAATATAGTGTCACTCTCAGTGAAAAACTGGTTGCCCCAATGAATGTTCTATATCTATAAATAACTAAATCATTATACCAGGACCCGGGGCACTCCCAAGCGTATGCTAAAATGACAAAAGCCTAAAATCCCTTTCCATTTCTAAAATGAGGGATGAATTAAGGCTATAGGCACATTACGCCTGTTCCATGGATTTGGCCAAGATAAGCAAGAAATTATTTTGCATGAATGGAGGCAAAACCAAGATTGTGCCTATTGAACTCTGCGGATTTGCATCAATTTAGGGGTGAACTCAAGCATGTTTTGATGAAAGAGGCAGCTAAGAAGCCGCTCTACATTAATCAAAACTACTACGAATGGGGGGACCACAAATTACGCATCCGCTCCACATATAATCACATCAGGGAGATTGAAGGCGCTGAGAGTCGTCTTTAACTGGAGACGGATGATATAATTAGAGTTTTTCATCACTACTATTCCACTCTTTACCAGACCCAACATCTCAATGCCCAACATCAAGATGTTTACCTTCTAACATACACCCCCCGGATAGAGCTGAGGAGTTGCGCATCCTTGAAGAAGACATCACCTCGGATGAGGTCCAAACAACGATTAGTAATCTCCCCTCATGAAAGGCGTCAGGTTTAGACGGGTACTCGGCTACATTTCATAAAGCTTACGCCTCCCTCTTGATAGAACCCCTGGTAAAGGTGTTTAATTCATTTCTGGTTTCCGTAGTGGTTACCGATACCATTTTGGAATTGCTCCTCCTAAAACCAGGTAAAACCGCTACCCACTGCACATCGTACAAGCCCATAGCATTATTAAACTGCGATGTGAAATTGTTTGCTTCCATCCTAGTGGCCCGTCAACACCACATCAGGCCTTCTATTATCGCACCAACACAATCTGGTATAATTCACAATCAACAGGCAAACAACAACACACGCCTAGCGGTGGCGCTCATGGAGGTGGCCAAACGGCGAAAGCAACCAATGACTCTCCTCTCCCTCGATGGTGAGAAGGCGTTCAACACAGTCGACTGGGTATACTTATCCAAGGTTCTTGACAAGATCCACTTAGGGCTCAAGATGAAAGCCTTCATTCATGCTGATTTTGAGGAGCCTGCTGCCAAGCTCAAAATCATTGCTTCCTTCTCCCCACACATTATGCTTACCCGGCGCACATGGCAGGGATGTCCTTTATCCCACCTAATCTTTGCCCTCATGATGGAACCCTTAGTGGCCAGGATACAATCCAATCCCGCAATCCATGGCTCGATCATAGATGGTAGTGAGTATATGGTGGCTCTCTTTGCTGATGGTAGTCTTTGCTTCATTACCGACCCGGACACCACTAGCCCGGCACTGATGAGCGAGTTAGATTCCTTCTCTCAAGCATCAGGTCTCAAAATCAACTTTTCAAAATCACTGGGCATGAGAGCGGCAGACCCTCTGAATAGCCTTAAAGACCCCATCCAGAGAGGCGGCTTCCAGTGGGAGACATCAGCGATTACCTTTCTGGGGATCCGACTACCACCACACACGAGTGACATATTTCAGCAATATTCTGACTCTTCTTACTTCTCTCTTCAAAGACCTTTATCGCTGGGGCAAGCTGGAGATCTCCTGGCTGGGAAGGCTTAATATCATGAAAATGAACTTCATGCCTGCCTTCTGTATGTTCTCCAAACACTCCCTCTGGCCATCCCCAAAATGACTCGCATGCAAATTTGCGTCAAAATGCCTGACTTTGTGTGGGGAGGTAAGTCCTCGAGATTAGCGAAGGCATCACTGTGTAGATCTGTAGCAGAGGGAGGCTTGGGGTTTCCGGACGTCCTCACATATATCTTGGCTGCCCACTTCACCCCTCCCTCTATTGGAACTATGACCTCGATGGTAAACCTTGGGTTCAGGTGGAACAAGCTTTCTACCCAATTCCTTTGTCAGGGCTGTTATGGCTCCTCTTGTCTGCCTGGTCGAGGGCCCCCCAACCACTACCATTGACATCTACACTTTTGGCATACTGGAGGGAGGTGCAGCAGTGCCAGACCTTCCCGAACTATCCCTTAGAATTTCCTGGGCAAAATAGACAAGGTTCTCTAATGTTCAAGATTAAAATACAGAATGTGAAAATAAGCATAATGGCTTCAGTATATTCCACATGCTTTTACACATTTACGTATCATAATCTTGAACCGGAGCTTATGGTGGTTATGTATCAAATTACTATGTTGCTTCATTTGTACCATTAAATAAATTGGTAGGCAAGCTACTAGTTGGATGTTGCATGCAGAGGTATTTTTTATTTTTTTTTAAAACCTTTGTGTGTCATTTTATAAGCACATGACAGTAAACAATTAAGCAGCAGCTCAGCAAGATGGACAACATACACAGTAGAGCCACCCGGGGCCCACATCAATTGCCCAATTACCCCATAAGACACTATAGGGGAAACAACGACATAGCCCTCCATCATAGTAAACATTACAGATCGCATGCAATCCATGTCAAGCACCCCGACCTAGTGCACCCAAGTGCTACACTGAATCATCACTGCCCTTGCCATCGTCCCCCACCCTACCTCCCTCCGGATCCAAGAACTTTTGACAAAGCAACGCCAGGTTTCCAAGTCAACTGGAAGTTTGGCATCAGTTTTCACGCGACGCATTTGCGTTTTCTCCGCCACCGCCCATTCTGAGATATCCCTAACCCAAAGCTCCTGTGATGGAGCCCTCATCCCCTTCCAAGTAATGGCCACAAACCTCCTTGCCAGCACTAACACCAGCTGCATGAATCTGTACGTCGTTTTCCCCAACAAACACAGGTGAGGTGCTAAATCACACGTAAGGGCGGTGGCATGGTTCAATCACTCAATCACTACCACAACCCTATGCCAGATGCATAAACTCTGCCCCCCTCGCCCCCACCGCACACCGGGGACATGTGATGGGGTGGTCCGGGCTAATTCTATTTAGGCCCACAGGGGTCACAGGTACGATGGAAGAAGCTGAAATGGACTAACGTGAACCAGGCATTACTGGACACCGTCCTCAATAACTCATCCCCAGCCCAGTCCACATCTGAAATAGGGGTCCCAAAGTCTCCCTCCCAGGTACTTGGCACCCTCAATGGTCCCCTAACCGTATCAGCCTGCAAAGCCTTATATATCAGGGAAATAAGATGCCGCCTGACCCCAGCATCAATACAGCACCCAATGCAGCCGAGGATAAGATGGCCAAATCGCCCTCACCGTGTGTGATAAACCTGCATAATAAAGAAAGTGCCCCAGTCCCAAAGCAAACCTCTCCTATGCCTCCTCAAAAGACAGGAACACGTCATTGGGATACAAATCCCCCCACTACCTCACAGCCTCCCTCCGGCCAAGAGTGGTAAGACCTAGGGCCTGATTTAGATCTTGGCGGACGGGTTACTCCGTCACAACAGTGATGGATATCCTGTACACTGAAATATAAATCCCATTATATCCTATGGGATTTATATTTCGGTGGACGGGATATCCGTCACCATTGTGATGGAGTAACCCATCTGCCGAAATTTAAATCAGGCTCATAGTCTCCTCCTTCTGGCCAAATAGAGCCAAGATCTATATTGGAAGTTCCCTATGAAACGGAGCTCTCCTGATTACCACCGACACCAACGTATCCCATCAAGGATAACAGCAGTGTGTTCCAAAACTGGACAGAAGCCCACGGGGAGCCAAGGACCCTCTCTATATTAAACTCTAACTGTGCCGTATGCGTATTCGCTACCATCATACCAAGATACCGAAATTTCTCCACCTCCTATCTCAACCCCAAGTCAGGCAATCTATCCCTGGGCTCCCGGGACTGTGCTGCCAGAGGAAACACTAAGGACTTCCATTTGTTAATGTGGAGGCTAAACACTTTGCCAACCTCACAGAGCAGCTCCAACAATAACGAAACATAACATAACGTGTATTTATAAAGTGCATGTTCACCACAACGGGTATCTTGGCACTGAATAACAGATGTTTATAGTTACCCAACTCAACGGTACTCATTTTATCTACCTCAGAAGGATAAAAGGCTGAGTGGACCCACCGCGATTTGAACCTGTGACCATGAGGTCGAACACAGGCCCCTACAGTGTACGCATTAGTCCACTAAGCCACCAGACCTGGCTATACCGCCACCAATGTACAAAGCTCACTAATATAAAACAATGCATCAGCAGCATAAAGAGAAATGATATGCCGAGTGCCGTACCTCAATACCCTACTCACTCAGTACCGTTCTGACCTACTCTGCCAAAGGTTCCACAGCTAGGAAAAAAGCAGGGGGGAAAGAGGGCAATGCCGAGTTAATGTTCATTATCCCACTAAGCAGACCTATGCTGACCAACTCTCACCCACGCTCCAGGACTAGTAAACAACAACTGAATCCATGCCCTCCAACAGGTACCCCCAAATCCACTGTGTCAAAGGCCTTCTTGCTATTAATTGACACCAACACTAAGTCATCCTGTCTGCCCTCAACCTCATGAAGGACTTGGGTTAATCGCCTCATATTCACTGTTGTACTACAGCCTGGTATAAACCTGCACTGGTAAACATGTACCAGCCCAGACACCATTGGGCTCAGCCGACAGGCCAGTAGCTTACAGAGTTTTTTAACATCAGTATTTATCATTGTGAGAGGTCAGTACGACGCAGGATCAGAAGCCTCCTTCCTCGGTTTAGGCAACATACAGATAAGGCCTTCACACATACTAGGCGGGAGCACCACAGTCTCCTTAGCTTCCAAGAAAACTCCCAGTAACAGTTGCATCAGTGGTGCTGTAAAAAATTAATGGTAAAATTCAGCGGGGAAACTGCCCAAACCCCCGGAGCCTTGTTCCTTGGGAGCCACGCAGAGCAGCCTTGACCTCCTCTAAAGTGATCACCACATTCAGTGCCACCTCACCCAACTGCGGCAGCCCCAGCGGAGCCAAAAAAACTTGAACCTTATCTAATGAACTACAAGCGCCCCCCTATACATCCCCTCCAGGTGCCGTTGAAAAGCTGCCACCACATCAACCCTTGCAGAAGCAATCACCCCATCAGGCTCAACCAAATGTATCAGTGCGGGCAGGGAACTCTCCCTCCGGAATAGTCAAGACAGCATCCTACTCGACTTGTCCCCCTCCCAGTCCAAACGCTGCCTAAGCTGTTTAAGTGTATACGCATACAGCCTATCCCACTTCACCGCCAAGCTCCTTTGCACCCTCAACTCTTCACATTCAGTCACTGGATCAGTCAAATCCCACTTCTGCAAGTCGGCCAACACCCCCATCCCCGCAATTTACTCAACAAATGTCTGCACACCCCAACCGTCAGTCCCATGCACTGTCCAAGTATCACTCCCACTCAACTGTGCAGGCTCGCATGGATCCCCAATTAGTGTGCAAATAATCAGTCAGGTACTGCGATAATGTAATCTTGACCACTGCGTCAGCCAATACGCCCTCCGGGAAACGCCAATTCCGAGACAGCTTATCCACCCCCTCACTCCAACTCCCCAAGCACAGGTGCATGATCTGACAAAAAACGGGCCAAATGCTGCACCCTCGGTATAGCCTCCACAGGCAAGCCAGTCGCCAGTATCCTATCTAACTCTAAGTGAATGGATGGATAGTTCAAGCACCATCCCATGGAATAAACTCTCACCTGAAATAAAGCTAAAGGCCATCTTAGGTTGAGAAAAACCCAAAGAGCCTTCTTTCTATACACAGAGAAATCCCACAGAGGTAGCTGTGCAGAATAACAAAAGATGTTGCACCCAGAGTATACCTGCACAAAAGAATGCTGATTGTATCAGATCAACATCTGTACATGTACTGATCACAGGCTACTTGTGTACATTTCCTTCAGAATAATAATGTTTTTATATAGCATTTTATACCACTGTTCTTGCCATTTCGAGGCACTGTATATAACTTGCTACTTTAAACCATCTCTCAAGTATTGAGAGCTGATTCAGCCTTTTCATGACTCGAACTCGTGGCCCTTATATCGCAATTAACTCACTGAGCCAGGACTACCTCGCCTGGCAATGCCAAAAGTGGTGAAAGAGGATATCTATTCTAAATGCCACTTACTGGTGTAATTTTTAATATAAATACCCTTTTGTCACTTTTGGCATTGTCAGACGGGGCAGTGCTGGCTCAGTGAGTTAACTGCAATATACGAGCCACGATTTCTACAGTAGTTATATGCAAGTGGTATTTGTTAACGTAAGCATAGCATAGGGTCAAAAGTAAGCATACAGTCAACGAGTGATAGGAGAGGTAGCTGGTTATTTGGATTGTTACTGTACTGTTGATAACGCCGATTCTTATCTAATTATCTATAAGAACCTTCTGGCCGCCAAGATCTTTTTACCTGTTGAATAGTGTAAAGGAGAGAATCTCATCAGGTTAGATATCAGCATTCATTTTGTCTGAAAGGACCACTGACTCCGAATTCAAGTTTGAGAATTTATTATCGCCAAAAATAACTGAACGTGCAAGCACCTCAACACGAGGTTAAAGAAATAGATGGGCACTAATACAAATAATAATCTACGCAGGAGTCTCATCCGACTCAGGATAAGAAGAATACACAGTTCTAGGAGGACCAACCAGAATATGATTGCTCCTATTTCTAAGTTGCTCTTCATGGGCCTAAACAAGCTTAAAATCAATTGCTGTCCCTACACTAACGCTAAGTGACATCCCTGCATAACGATTTTCCCAGGCAAGAAAGAATAAAAGGTGTCAGCTGTGAAGACTTCCTAAGAAGTGCAATCACCATATACCTAAGCTCAGCTCTGTCCTTCTCTCAGGTCTCCCCTACCGCTTCTCTGGCCTCCTCCCTCAGGGCACTATCCCTAATACAAAACCATACTACAAAGGTACACGCCTTGTTTACGCCCTCTTGGCCAGGTCTTCTTTCTTGTGCTTTTCCATTGAAACGGTGACTTCATCCTGGACGGTTTCGTTGACCTTGAGTCCCAGGCGCCTTCTCCGCTGAAAGTATCATCCCTAAATTCCATTGCACTCCCCGTACCATGCCTCCCATCTTTCTAACTTTTGAAAACAAAGAGTTAGTCTTTACTAACGAGACATGTGTCCTTGCACCTGCAACAAAAGATACGTTCAACAGAAACCTTCTACTGTGCTAATTAAATCTACCGTTTGTGCCCAGAGAGCCTTTCCAAGAGAAACCCTTTTCGGCCTACCTTATAAGCTAACATAAGAATATACCAGGCCTTCCTTAAGTTATATGTAGTCAGGCCCTTACATATAACGTTTAAACACACATCTTACTTTTCCCTATAAGCATATTCATTACGATTCATTATGCAAACAATGAATTACATGTGCAACTTTAATATGGTGCACGTTTAAACTACTGCAATTACATTACATACACGAACTAATTCCTCTATGCATTATGTTCACACAATTCAAAAGCATTACATTACGTCATTATCCTAACATCATTATACTGCTGAGTTCACTTCGCCTCAGTGAACTATTCATTCTTTGCTAAACATGCATGAGTATACAATGGATATAAACGAATATATGTCTGAATACATGTGGGTGCGGCCTATCAGTGATTATGATGCACCCCTACAATTCACAAATACATTTCGCTCTATCAGTTCCCCCTTTGATGACTCCTGTCATCACATCTCATTCTACTCCCTCGGAGAAGGAACCGACCTAAACAGAACTTGTTCCCATCTTCCCTGATCTGAAGTTCTCCATGCTCTTGAGCCTTTTATACTGATTGTCCTGCAGTCTTGCCAATCTCATGTCATTTTCCTCAAAGCTCTCTTGACTCTGCCTGCTCGATACCACTTGTAGGCCTTGATCACAATCCACAAGCCAGCCACACAAACCACCAAAATAAGGAGTGGTCTCAGGAAGTACCCAAGGAATCCCTTTCCTAGGTTTGCAAACCAACCTCCCACTTGACCAAAACCCTTTCCGACCTTTTCCCAGGCCCCTTCTTCGGTCAAATCCGCTATCTTTGTGTGGACCATAGTGATGTTACTTATATATTTCTCCAGATCCTTGCTACGGTCTGGTATATAAGTGCAGCACTCTTGAACCTTCAGCATTTTACAGACTCCGCCCTCTTTTGCCAATAGGACATCTAAAGCAAGGCGATTCTGCAAAACCATTCCCCTTATCGACAACATCTCTCCTTCCACCAACACCAATGATTTTGCTGTGTTCATCGAAAATTCATCCACCACAGTCGCTAACCTCCGGATCTTCACATCATTCAAGACTACTCCTAGACTAGGTATCATAGCTCCAAAGATATCCCCCACAACGATCCCTGCACTTGCAGCTCTTCTCGTTCTTGAATGCTCTCCACCCTCCAGAAGATTTAAGTCTTCTGTATGGTAAATCTTTGGAAATATTATTGACAAATAACATGTTCCATACCAATTTGCAGGCAACCTCACATAAGCATTCTTCCCACATACGTAATACACCGTAGGTATCACTTGTACAGGACCTTGGAGAAAATCTTTTGCCTCATCTGCCATGGTGAAAACGTGATCACAAGTACTCTGTCCCACTGGAACCTTTTCGTAGTAAGTCTGATAACGCCTTATACACAACTTACCCCTCTGCTCCTTATCCAACGCTATAGGACCATAGCTTCCCCTGGTCTTATGCAACCGTTCTTCCTCCGTCCAATCTGTCCTGTGATGCCCTAAATCTCGGGATTCAGTCAGCTTTCTATACCTATCTTCAACCTGATTTACAAACTTTCTCTCTACATCCGACATCAAGCAAGTCAGATTGTGTCTGTGTGCGAATGCTGTATCCAATTCCAAACTCGGTATGAAGTACTTTCTCAGTCTGTCCTCGGTTTTGTAATAATCATACTTATTCAAATGCTTGTAAGCTGGGACTTCAGGAAGCACTGCGTCGAAATTGGAAAAGAAATACTCGAACTGCTCTCTCTCATAAAACAGACTAAGCAAAAGACTACATGAAATACCATAAGTCAGTGGAAGATGATGATACCTAATGCCCTCATCCACTGAAGTAGGCAACTGCATACACACATAACAATCTTTCGCATCCATCACGTCAACATACTCATACAACAACTTAGCATATGCATTAAGCTTAAAATCACCCTTAGACAAATCGACATGTAATCTACGACTTTCTTCTAATATCATAGCTCTATCAGCTGCCCTGTCTACCCCCTTCTGACTAGGTGTGATAGGTGTGGGTGTCCCTGTCACTGCCTCTACTTCCGGCTCATGCGAACCAGTATATGAGACTACAACTACTATGATTATAGAAATTATCACACTACTTATAAGAATGCCTATAATCCATTTTGCTCTACGATTGGGATTTCCCGGCTCCATGATTTCGAAAGTTCTCAAAAAGTCTTGGTTATCGCAAAGAACTCAGAAAAGTCTCTGTCCTTTATTTATGACTTGCTTAACCAGCTCGAGCAACCATGAAATCTCCGGGCTTTCCCTTTCCGATCACAACTTATTTACACAGTCCAGAAAAAGACTTCCTAGTGTTCGTTCCTCTTCTTGTGGAAAGTCCCTAAGTTTATTCTTCTTCCACTTGGACCTAGGTTATCTTCTTCTTTTAGACTTTTATTTTCAGTTCATTACTGATCCATAATGAGATCCTCATTAAGCACCGACCAGAACGTGATACAAAAGTTCAAGACGCAAAAGCAGCACTTCGTGTGAAAACGGCTCAGCTCCGAATGGCGGGAATTCGACCCGATGCAGAAGCAATTTTCGGACTTCACTCAGAAGTGGGGATTCGGAATCGTGAGTGTCAGTGTTCCGTCTATCTCGAACCCTGGCATCCGCAGCACCACCTTCACCACCAGTTTCGGGCTCCGACTGAACACTTCCACTGACTTCAGTCTCCCTGTATTCACCACCCCTGCATCAAACACAGTGTAAGTCCACTCAGGGGTAGAGTATCTGCGTACAAGGCACTCTTGTTCTCTTGGACCTTCGCCGACTGTCTTGTGCTTGGTCTTCGTCGCTTGCTTCGGTTTCAGATACTTCGGACACTGGAGCAAGGTCTCTCTCAGGTGCTAACCTCAGGTTCAGTCGCCTCTGTCTTTCAGGCCAACTTTCAGCACTCCTGTTCGTTCGTCTGCCTTCTCCTTCTATGCCCAGTGCACTACTTCCTCTTTCTGCTGCATTTGACTCTTCTCCGCCCACTGCACCTTCTCTTTCTTCAGTGCCTGAATCAGGGTTCGAACTGTGGAAACCCCTTCAGCTTGCTCTAGTGCACCACCAGCTGTGTCAGCGACCCTTACAGCTTGACTTGTCCTCTCATGTGGCCCTACCACGTCAGCTGGGTTTTCATTTACGAGAGGAGCTGTTTCTTCCAAGGGTGCTGGAACTCTGCGGGTATGGGAAGCATGCACCCAACTCGGTAATCCTCCACACTTTACTGCTGTGTTCGTGATAAGTATCACCTGGTACGGGCCACGCCAACGAGCATCCAAACAACTCTTCCTCACGTGCTTCCCGGACGAGCACCCAGTCACCGGGACACAAGTCGTGGCACAGATCACTCGAGGCTGGAACCACAGCTGCTTGCACCTGCTGGGATACAGAACGGACCACATCAGAGAGTCCTTTACAGTAATCGAGAATCAAATCATCAGTGATGCTTATCAAGGCTGTAGCTGGTACTGCTGGCAGTCTCATTGCCCTCCCCATTAATATTTCATGGGGGACAACCCGGTCTTTCTGTCTGGGACACTTCGCATGCTCATGAGCACCAGTGGCAAGGCGTCGGGCCATTTCAGGGATGTTGAAGAACACATTTTTGCCATCCGGGCCTTCAAAGTTCCATTAACTTGTTCCACCATCCCAGAAGCCTCTGGTCTGTAGCTACAGTGGAGTCTCTGGTCAATGTTCAATGCTGCACAAAGTAACTTCATGATTTCAGCTATGGAAGTGCCCACCTCTATCTGATTCCAAAGAGGTCGGGATCCCGAATCTAGGGATGAGCTCCCTCAACAGTAATTTAGCCACTGTCAGAGTGTCACACCTGCGTGTGGGGTATGCCTCCACCCACCGTGAGAATATACATACTATCACTAGAATGTACCTCAAGCCATTGCACCTAGGCATCTCCACGAAATCCAGCTGTAGTCTATTGAAGGGCCCTCCTGACCTTCCAATATGACTCAGTGTAACTACAGTTTTCTTTCCAGCATTCATCTGTTGACATGTAACACACCTCTGACATACCGTCTCAGCCATTGCTCGGAACCGTGGGTTATACCACGTCTGTCTGAACACCCTCATCATTGCGTCTCTACCCAGGTGTGCCTGTCCATGTATCAATCTAGCCATCGGACTTAACAATTCTTCCGGCAACACAGCTCTCCCATCGTTGGATACCCACACATCCACTTCTCCTCTCTCGCACCCAGCTTTGATCCAGCCCTCTCTTTCCTTGGTTGAGACTTCATCTTGCAATCTCTTAAGCTCTTCCCAAGTGTCTGCCATGGTCAACATTATGCTGAGATCGGTTCCCTCTTGGCTCTCTTCTATCTCCCTGCCTGTGTATATGCATCCTTGTTCTGCGCAGAAGCGGGCTACCTCATCTGCGTAGTTATTACCCAAGGATACAAAGTCCTTCCCCTTCCCATGGGCTGAACACTTTACAACAGCAATTTCTTTCGGATGCTGTAATGCTTCTAACAATTGTCTTACATATTCTCCATTACGAATGGGTGAGCCAGATGATGTCAAAAATCCCCTCTGAGACCATAACTGCCCGAAGTCATGCACCACGCCAAAGCCGTATTGGCTGTCTGTGTAAATCGTGATTCGAATTCGATCAGCGGCCAAACAGGCACGGGTCAAGGCAATGATCTCCAGCTACCTGCGCGCTGAGCGTACTCCTTCTAGGCAAGCGGCGTCGACCACTCCTGAAATAGTACATACAGCAAACGCTGCTCTCAATTGCCCCACACTGTCTCTTAAGCATGAACCATCGACAAAGAAAAATTTCATCTGGGTCATCCAATGGCTCATCGACAATGTCAGGTCTCGGTTTGGTGCAAAGTTCGGTCACATCGAGACAATCATGGTCCTCACAATCTTCATCATCTGTGTTCGGTATAGGCATCAATGTCGCAGGGTTCAAGATGGAGCACCTTTTCAGAGTCACATTCTCTGCGGCAAGTATGACTTGCTCGCATCTTGTTAACCTATTGTTCGTTAGGTGCTGGGTCTTGGTCCTGGTCATTAATAACTCAACCGAATGTGGTACATGTACAGTCAATGGATGTCCCATTACAATGCTTTCACATCTTTCAATGCTGACACCTGTTGCAGCAACGGATCTTAGACATCCGGGCAACGCAGAAGCTACTGGATCTAAAGTAGCTGAAAAATAGGCAACTGGTCTACGGACACCTCCATGGTTCTGAGCTAACACTGCTAATGCACATCCTCCTCTCTCGTAACAAAACAATGAAAAGGCCTTGTTGTAATCAGGCATTCCCAGTGCGGGAGCCCTGCACAAATCATCTCTCAACTGCAGGAATGACATCAAGCACTCCTCGTCCCATGGTACCGGATCACTCACATCCTTGTGTGTAAGCCTCTGTAGAGGCTTTGCTCTCAAGGAGAAACTAGAATCCACTGTCGACAATAGCCAACCATTCCCAGAAACATCCTAACTTCCTCTGTGTAGTGGGTACCGCCATGCTCATTATTGCCTCAATTCGATCTGGTGACACCTTCCTCTTGCCTTTTTCTAATCTGTGTCCCAAGTACTGTACCTCATTCAAACAGTACTGCAGCTTGTTCGGGGACACCTTATGTCCATTCTCTGCTAAGTGGTTCAACAAGGCTACTGTGTCAATTCTGCAAGCATCTTCTGTTTCTGAGGCAATGAGCAAGTCATCTATGTACTGCACGAGAACTGAGTTCTGCGGCAACACAAGACTTTCAAGGTTCTTCTTCAGGATCTGGTTAAAGATCGATGGACTTTCCGTATACCCTTGAGGGATACGACACCATGTTAACACGCGATTCTCTAGCCTGAACGCAAAAAGAAATTGGCTTTCCTCGTGGAGCGGTATCGAAAAGAAGGCTTGACACAAATCGATAACCGTAAACCACTCGGCTTCACATGGGATCTGGAACAGTATTACTGAAGGATTCGGTACCACTGGACAACAAGGGACAACTATCATGTTGACCTTTCGCAGGTCTTGCACGATCCTGTATTTCCCGCTCGGTTTCTGTAGTCCCATTATGGGTGAATTACAGGGACTACCTCTGATCTCCTTCAAAATACCCTTCTCAATGAAAGTCTCGATCACAGGTTTTATTCCTGCAATCGTTTCTATCGATAAATTGTATTGAGGTGTTCTAGGGAAATCAACATTCTGTTTCACCTCAATCCGCACTGGTTCAACCCTCTGATTAAACCTATTTCGTCTCCTGCGAAATCCCACACCACAGGCGACACTGCGTCTCTCAGATCATGTGGAAGTTCTTCCACAGTCACCATTGGGTACAGATCTATACACAGATGCTGATTGGCCATCTTAAAGTCAGCATCATCATCTCTCGTCTGGACCTCCACTCCTCGTGGTGTACAATAAATCGTGCAGTTCAATTTGCACAACAGATCTCTTCCCAAAAGACAAACTGGACTCGTGTCACATACTACAAACTGATGTCTAGTTTGGAAAGTACCTATCTTTACTAAGATCGGTTCTGTCAATGGGCTGCTCATCTTCTTGTTCGCTACTCCGACAACCTGGATTGATTGTCCCGAGAGGGGTAGGTTAGGGACCACTGCAGATCTTACAGTAGACCGGGTAGCTCCAGTATCAACCAAAGTGTTGCAGGATTGCCCTCAATCTCTGCCTCTACAAAAGGTCCTCTCTGGTCTACCTCCAAGACCGCTCCAAGTGTGCAGTCTTCCTCCCCTCTCAGGCACCGTCAGGATAAAGGGTCTAAGCTATCCTCAGCATATCGTTCGAACAGGGGCATCTGTTGATATGTTCGTGTTCCTTGTGAAAACCTTGGAGCTTGGGGAATCTGAGCTTGAGAATTGTAAACCCCCTTTCATCGTTCTAGGTCTCAGTTATTGTGTTAACCACCTCTTGCGCGGGTGCCTGAGCCCCCTCTTCCTCTTCCTGTACCTGATTAGCTGGGTTCAAAGGACACTCGCGATTTCCAATGTCCGACCTGGCGACAAAGATGACACGCAGTGGTCTTCTTTAGTGTGGCCACGTCCACTCCTGTCTTGGGGTCTACTGGTTTTCCCTTTCCCTGTACCTGCCCATTCTGGTTTCCCTGGAAATTTCCTTGCTTTCTCCCAAGGTCCCTCCACTAGGCTGATTCTGTGCTGTCTGCATCTGGACAAGCATCAATTTGTCTTTTAGCTTTCGATGTTTTGAATCCACCTCATCACTACAGTACCTCGCGTACCGCTAAAATTTCATCTAGTGGCTTGTTCTGCCAACAGATCAAATGGTGCTGTATCATGAGGCTGATTTCCCCTCTCAGACCTGTTACAAACTTTGAGACAAACTGTCCCATATCCTTAGGGTCCAAAACATCCAACCCACTATACTGTTTAAAAACTTGCAGAAGTCTTTCGTAATACTCATGCACCGTTTCCTTGGGTTCCTGTACAGTCCGATCTATCTTAACCCAATCTATATCCTGAGGTGAAATCTTCGACTTCAACCATGTAATCACCTGCTCATACTTTTTCATGACATCAGGTGATGGACCATTTGTAACCGCCTCTCTTTTCGGTTCCGAAGTCGGCCATTCAATAGCGACTTTACATGCAGTCCACAAATCTCCTGGTACCACTATGTCAAACAAAGTGTTCAAATCAATCCACAATACTTTTGAAATTTTCACAAACCGCTCAACCTGCTTGTACCACTCCACCGGTTTTTCCTCAGCCGAGGAAAATCATTTGTAAATGCAGCCAAATCACCTCTATTCCACGGCACATGCACGTACCCTCCATTCTGTACTTCCCGTAAAGGAAAATTTCCAACACCTGTCGCCCCTCTCCTGGCGGCGGCGTTTCCCCTTCTGCTCTCTTTACTGGTTTCTTTTTGGACCACCTTTCTTCCCATTTGTCCAACAAAATCCATATTCTCATTCCTATGATCAGGTCTCTGGTGTGCGTCTTTAATCCTGTGATTCTTTTCTCCTCCAACTCCTGATCACTGTAATGCAATCTGTGTGGTCCCTGCAACGCTTTAGTTTTATTCAGGTCCACCAAATCCCTCAATCTATCATGTGCCATTCTAGCTTTTCGAGTCACATCTTTTGCTACAAACAGCAGCTCATCTGATCCATAGATTTCTATCCTTTCCAAAGGCAGACCCCCACTGATCATTTCGTCTACCTCTGCTTTCAGCCTCACTACGTCTAGCAACCTTGCCTGTACTGCACTCCTCAGTACGTCTCGACAACCCGAGCCATCTCGCTCATCACAGTCACTATTCTGTCCTTGTGACCTATTCCCTTCCATATTCCTGGAACCTGGTCTGTCTTCCGAGACATTTTGTGCTCTATCTCTTTGCATCCTATCCTCTTGGTTAGTTACTGTTGGTGTCCACTCCTCAAAGCTGACTTAGATTCCCGTAAAGACCTCGGTCTTTCTGGTCCCTCCTCTTCTCTCCTGAAGGAAGAGTCTGCTGTAGCCGGTAACGGCATACTTGACTCCATTGGTCTTGGGAAATGAACCACCCTTACTCCAAACCCATTCCCACTCTCACTGTTTCCTTCTTCCCTTCTCATCGGCACGGAGCTCCCTTCTCTCACTCGGTCTGGGTCATATACCGGTACTATAGGGCCAATGGTAACCGGTACTGTCAAGGAGTCCGGTAATCTTGTGTTCCCCACAGGAGGCTGTGTTATCATAGACGCCGTAGCCCCCTCCGTTCCTGTGGAAATTCTTCCCACTACTCTCATGCTAGTCTGGTTCTGACTCTCATCAACTATTGCCACTGCTGGGGTTGTCTTTCCTCTTCTGAATCTGGGTTAAATGGTGGTGGCCTCTCCGCCAACATCCTATCTAACAGACTGTCATCTAAATCACTGTCATCCTCATCGATTCTTGTAATCTTTCCATTTTGTATCAGCAGTGGGTATAACTTATCTCCTTCGATCGTGTCTGCTCTCCACCTTTTCTCCAAGGCATCCCATTTTGCATCTTGAAATGCCCTGACCGATTTCTTCACCCTTTCCTGGCATCTGTCCTTCTTCCTATCATACGCTGCCCTTATCCACGCATGTAGTGCCTCAAACTGTGTTGGTCTGGGTAGTGGTCGTAATGAAGCCATTACACTCTTGAGCTGGTACAGCACCTCTAACCTGAAAGTACCATATCGAGGGAACGACAATTCTCCTTCTGCTTCTGTCATTTTATGCCAATTCTCAAGCCAAATTATGGTATGCAATCCTACATTCTTTGCCATATAATGTGCTGAGTGTATCCTCGGGAGGAGCTCTCTCCCTCCCGAACAACCACATGTCTATCACCTCTACAAAGTTCCCTTTAAAGCTTTAAAACATTTCATGATGAATCAACTTTGTTATTCGTACTCAAAATGTCCGCTTTACTTCCTGATTGCAATCCTCCAATCCCAGCGCGGTTCACACCAACCGCCTATCGCAGCGCGGCTCTTGTCTGACGTCACTTTTCCTCCGCTCGCAGCAGTTCCCCTCCTTTCTAATTCTCTTGTTCTCACTCGCATTCGTCCCAATTATACTCTGAAATAATGTCCGTCCTACCGAACAATCACCTCTCTGACCGTCAGTCTTACCAATGACCGATCAGTCTCTTTAGCTTGTTGACCTCAATCTGGCAACCGTCTGTCCGCGAACGACCGGACAATCGCCTCTAATACACCTCGATAGGATTCAATCACTCGATGTTCTGCACACAATAACCTACGACCTGGCGTTGGTTATTCACACACTCACACATGTGTCCCTATCTTCTGTGGGTCTGTCAATGACGCTCTCGTGACCCCCACAACTCTGGTCAACGTTCTCAACTCTGGGTGTATTCTACACCACAATAAATCTCCGGTCCCGCGCGCGTCACGGTCCGTTTCTCAATCACACAACTTTCGTTCCAACTCCGCAAGACATCACACAACAATAAAACACTGCAATCTACCAAACATCACTCTTTTCATACTCACTCTACTACGAACTGCTACTTCCGCCGCACCGGCACTCTCCGTCAGTTTTCCCCGACCTCCGACATCCTTTTCCCGCGGTCCTCTGGATCAGCTTCACTCGCGCTCTATGGGGCAACTTAATCTCCTATCTTGCTCTAGATCTCCCCTTACCATCAAAGGTAACCATCCTCTGCTACCAACTGATAACGCCGATTCTTATCTAATTATCTATAAGAACCTTCTGGCCGCCAAGATCTTTTTACCTGTTGAATAGTGTAAAGGAGAGAATCTCATCAGGTTAGATATCAGCATTCATTTTGTCTGAAAGGACCACTGACTCCGAATTCAAGTTTGAGAATTTATTATCGCTAAAAATAACTGAACGTGCAAGCACCTCAACACGAGGTTAAAGAAATAGATGGGCACTAATACAAATAATAATCTACGCAGGAGTCTCATCCGACTCAGGATAAGAAGAATACACAGTTCTAGGAGGACCAACCAGAATATGATTGCTCCTATTTCTAAGTTGCTCTTCATGGGCCTAAACAAGCTTAAAATCAATTGCTGTCCCTACACTAACGCTAAGTGACATCCCTGCATAACGATTTTCCCAGGCAAGAAAGAATAAAAGGTGTCAGCTGTGAAGACTTCCTAAGAAGTGCAATCACCATATACCTAAGCTCAGCTCTGTCCTTCTCTCAGGTCTCCCTACCGCTTCTCTGGCCTCCTCCCTCAGGGCACTATCCCTAATACAAAACCATACTACAAAGGTACACGCCTTGTTTACGCCCTCTTGGCCAGGTCTTCTTTCTTGTGCTTTTCCATTGAAACGGTGACTTCATCCTGGACGGTTTCGTTGACCTTGAGTCCCAGGCGCCTTCTCCGCTGAAAGTATCATCCCTAAATTCCATTGCACTCCTCGCACCATGCCTCCCATCTTTCTAACTTTTGAAAACAAAGAGTTAGTCTTTACTAACGAGACATGTGTCCTTGCACCTGCAACAAAAGATACGTTCAACAGAAACCTTCTACTGTGCTAATTAAATCTACCGCTTGTGCCCAGAGAGCCTTTCCAAGAGAAACCCTTTTCGGCCTACCTTATAAGCTAACATAAGAATATACCAGGCCTTCCTTAAGTTATATGTAGTCAGGCCCTTACATATAACGTTTAAACACACATCTTACTTTTCCCTATAAGCATATTCATTACGATTCATTATGCAAACAATGAATTACATGTGCAACTTTAATATGGTGCACGTTTAAACTACTGCAATTACATTACATACACGAACTAATTCCTCTATGCATTATGTTCACACAATTCAAAAAGCATTACATTACGTCATTATCCTAACATCATTATACTGCTGAGTTCACTTCGTCTCAGTGAACTATTCATTCTTTGCTAAACATGCATGAGTATACAATGGATATAAACGAATATATGTCTGAATACATGTGGGTGCGGCCTATCAGTGATTATGATGCACCCCTACAATTCACAAATACATTTCGCTCTATCACTGTGATGTAGGGATTGTCCCTAGGCTGTTTGACTCATCCCGACTCCCACCCTGTCAGTGCATTGCTGTGGTGAATCAAGCAGCAGTGGGTGGAGCTGGAGAAGGGAAGGATGCCTATGCTCCCTAGTGACCTGTCGCAGTCTGCTTCCACCCTCTCTATGCTTGCTTTGGGAGGCATGATTCTGGTTACAGGGTGCAAAGTTATCTCAAACCAAAAATGATATCTTCTAACTGAAAACTCGTGAAACGGAGCTGCATCCAGCCCAGCGGCGGCCGGCTCAGGTAAGCGCGGTGAGGCGGGGCGTCGCAGAGGGGGAAGCCGACAGACGACGGAATAGGTATTATTTATTTATTTAATTATGCCTATTCCGTCGTCTGTCGACTTCACCCCCTCCAACCCCCTGCCCCGCCCCACCCCACCGCGTTTACCTGTGCCGGCCGCCACTGATCGACCCATCAACCCATGGAAAAAGAGACGAAAACAGGGAGTTGATGTACCATCCCACAAAGGAAACTAGGAACATTTCACAATGAGAGTGGGAGGAAGCTAAAGATGAGGCCAAGAAGGAAAGAGTAAGAAAACTGAAACACGGGTATAGAACCCATTCTGATTGACATTACACACAAAAAGTACAGTGTCAGCAGGAAAATAATAGACTTACCTCGGTTTGAAAGCAAGAATGCAAGTATGTTAAGAATGGTGGTTTATCCTGAAGTGCTAACACTCGCTTTTCCACCATCGTACATTCTACATCATCATCTTGAATAACGACATCCTTTTTCAATATTTTGATTGCATAAAGTTCTTCTGTTCCCTTCCTGTCTGCCAGCATAACCTGCAAAGGAGAGTCAACAAATGCAAGAATCTGAGTTTGCAGAGGGTGTTGACAGTTTCGGATTCCTTTTATTTCAGATGCATTTCACTTCAAAGAAAAGAAACTTAGGTGCCATTACTCGACAAGTAGCACAGCCTGACCTATCACCCAACTGACCTTACTGGGAGGGTAAAGGACAGACTACTTTGGAGGACCTTGCTTCCTGCTGCCTGCCACCTTTGACAACTTCTTCAAGCATTTTAAATACAGATGCCGTGCATCTGCTCAGGTAGGTAAAGGTGCCAACAAGGGATTTACTTGGAAGCAACAACGTTAAGGGAAATGTTTCTTTACTCTGTGATGCCAGAGAGTGACATCGCCCCATAGCCCATCATTCCTTTAGACAATTCATATCGCCCCTACGAGTCTTGTTTTTGCCTAAAGAAAGACAGTCTCCAAGAGTACGTTGTCATAAGTTAGAAAACGTTGAGCCTCCAGCTACACTGTAATATACATTGTCAAAGTACCATGAGATATCATCTGTTCAGAACCCCTGCACGCTTTCTTTTTCTTTGTTTGATTCTAACACAATTTTGAAAAGCATATCCACCTCCCTACATGATTGATTCTATTTGTCTTTAAATGTTTTCTGTCTATTAAGTATAAATCCATCTATTTGAGATGTCACTCTTGGGCCATCACAGAGTAACTAAACATTTCCTCAACATTCTTGCTTCCAAGTGAATCCCTTGTTGACATCTTTACCTACCTTATAATAGTTACCCAAGGCTACAAGGGCATATTGGGTTGCCCTTTTGTGTATTGTGTATCTTCTCTTGTTAAACTCGATTCCTACCAGAGATACCATAGAAATGCACATGGTTCTCAAATGCCATTTTCTCCCTTAGCAGTAAAATGTCAGTACCAAGAACACAAAGAGCTGTGCAGCCTTTTGGAAAATGGACCCTCATTGGCGACCAAGCTGGCAAGGGGAGTTGACAGTCACTCACCACAGCTGTTTTTATCCTGAGTGAGAGGCAACTGAAGGGGGAATGCTAATTAATTGACTACATGTGCCCACGTTGAAATCTGAACTAAAAAAATCCTCTACAACCCAAATCAGAAGTGAACTTCAGATGTATATGCTTGTCAATTATTGAGCATCATACTCTCTCCCAATTGTATTTTCGATCTGGTTTGATTTTGCGTGGCCTGTCTGGACTCATTTTACCTTGGGATTCAGACTCACCCTTTCTTCTTCCACTCCCCATCTCTTTGCCTTCATTCATATGGCATTAGTGAACCTTCCAACTACGTCTTGTCTGAAACTCTTGCCGCCACTCAGTTTTGGACTGCTGAAGACCCTTCTGGTCTAGACATCTGCTTTGAGCCCCAATAAGCATATCTCTGCTTGCCTTGCTCTGGAACTCTGCTTGCCTCTCTGATCAGGACCTGGACTTAGTAGCGGCTGCTACCGGACAGGAGCGGTGAAACAAAAAAACACTTACCTGGAATTGTGCCAGCCGCCGCCTCTACCCGGTCCTCTTCATCTTCCTCAAGTCCGGCAGCAGGAAGCAGCCAGGCTCCCAGGCTCCTCACAGCCAATCACAAGGCTGCAATGCAGCATTGTGATTGGTCTGAGCGCCGTAGTTTGGAGCTCAGACAAGGGCTGGGGGCCTGGGAATGTTCTCCACCCAGGCTGTAATGCAGCCTGGGTGGAGAACATGCAAAGTGCGCTTGACGCTTTGGCTGGCTCGAGAGGGCCGGCCAAAGCATAATGTGCACTTATAGAATGCACTCACCACTCCCCCCCACCCCCACCCCTAGGCAGTGCTGTGGCATCATGGAGCCCAGCTCCGCCCCAACTGAGAAACTGCAGTAGGAAAAATAGAATGATAATAACACTCCGTTATCATTTTACTTTTCCTCTTTCAACTGCTCAGAGAGAAGTGGGGGCGACGATCCTCCGCCTTAGCGGAGGAGCCGCCGCTGCCTTGAACCTCTACCCATGAGTATGCTCTAGGTCTCTGCCAACAACTCTATTATTTGTCTCTGCCCATCACTCTGCTCTGTGACTCTGCCCGTCGCTCCAATCCAAGCCTCTTCCCAGTACTCTGCTCCGGGCCTTGGCCCAGCAATCCGCTTCAGTGCTCTGCTTATCACCCTGCCACAGCTCTGCTCCGAGTGTTGATCTGTGTATGGTTCTATTACTATTCACGGCCTCTACCTTCAGTATTCCCTGCAGATCCTCCCTGCACAACTCCCTGTCCCTCCACATTAGCCAGTTCTTGTCAGTGATTGGCAAAAAGCAGTGGCGTAGCTAGGGAGGGGATAGGGGTGGTCTGCCCCGGGCGGCACTCCTTTTGAGGGTGGCGGTGGTGAGCAAGTCGTGTCTGTCGACTACCACATTCCCCGCCCCCCAAGAACAAGTCGTTCGTCGGCCACCACCCCCCGAACAAGTCAGCCGCCACTCCCCCCCCTTACCTGCACCGGGCAGCAAGCTTAGGGGCCGCCTCAGGTGGCAGTAGGTCTAGCTACACCACCGGCAAAAAGCTTTCACAGAAACTCCTATGAAGCAACAAAAACAGAACAGACACAGCCAGGTATGGGCTCTAGACCTATCTAACAAGACATGTGCTTTTGTCCCCACTAAAAAGAACACATGATGCGCAGATTGCATTTCAACTTACAAATTACCACTTGTTTTGTTCCCTATTTGGAACTATACATATGTACAATTCAAGCTGGAACTATACATATGTACAATTCAAGCCATAATAAGACTGCATGCTTTAGGTCTCCACGGATATACATCGTGTAACAAGGGGTCCGCATCCTCTGTGGTGGAGAGGGGCGGGGGGCGTCAGGCTCCTGTTCCTAGGGGGAGATGGGTGGACTTTGACCCTTGTCACCTCTCTCTTCACAAAATGTTTCCATTTTAAAATATGTAAACAATGCATGTAAATTTGCAGGCAGACACATTTGAAGGCGCATTTCAAAAGTGGTTACATTAACACTCAAAATTCAATCTCGGTAGTTCACCTTGGAAAATACATGGAGCATGTTGCATTTCTTAAATTCAATCATATAAAATGTCGGTGATAGACATGGATTTCCTTACCTTCCCAAAGCTGCCCTTTCCTAGCACCATGAGGAAATTGAAGTCCGTCAGCTTGACACTGTCGATGTTATTGGATGGGACGTAGGCCCTCCTCTCGTGCTGCGGACTAATCACATTGTTACCAGCTGGGCCGAGCTTGGCTTTCTGAAAAGGCAAGGAAATTAATATTTTAAGAGCTGTGGTCGGTTGTTATCAGCATTGCCCCAGGTAGCCAAAAGATATTTTTTCCCTAAATGCAGCCAATCAACTCCAACTTCAAGGGAAGTTGTTGCTGCATGTCACCAAAAAACCATTACAACACAAAATAAAACATTCCTGTCTGAATATTATCAGCGCATTGCAGACAATCTCTCATTTCTTTCTTGACAGTTTGCTAGAACTTACATTGCAAAGAGGTTTGCGATTCATTGCGACTTCCTGGTTCAAAAGAACAATTTAAATTTGCAGACAGTGTTTTTTTTTAACACCCTCTGAAGTCATGTGCTGAAATGACAAATCATACTCGCCATACAAGAACAATGCTTAGGATTAGAGCGGGAAGAATATTCAGCATTTCCATTTGAATCTTCATGCAGAGTCACATAATCTGAAGGTTGCGGGGTGCTTCTGAGGATACTCTTGATTTCTTACAGCGAGGGCCATCTCAACATATTTTGGCACCCTGGGCTAGGTACATTTTTCCCTCCTCTTCTTAGCCCTACTGAAAAACACTACATTGCTACATATCTGTAATGTTTGTGGTGCCCCCCAGCAGTTGTATAGTCCAGATCCCTCAGCACTTGCAGATTTAATTTCACCAGGTACAATACGGGGACATGATTTTAGTTTCCATATCTTGTAGTGGTGGAGGAGAATGGTAGGAGTACTGGAAGGGAACAATAAACACGGCACCCACCACAACAAATGAACAGTAGTCATTGATGGAGGTGGAGGTCATTGCTAGCCTTCATTTGGAAGGGTCCAGATGATCTTTATTCAAGTAGCCAATAACTCACTTGAATTCACAAGTCAAAAAAACAAGAAAAAAGTCATTCTGAAAGCATTTGGCTGAATTGAAAATTGAGTCTTGCACTGTCCACTGGCACATCAGATAATTGATTATGGATCTATGCCTCTAGCCAAGTGCCAACTGCGCAAACCACCCCAAGGAGATCAGAAACAGAATGGATAGATCTTTGAAGAGACCCAGGTCACATATTCTACTGAGCCTTCTTGGTGGAAAGGGTCAACTCAGGTTGAACTTGCACCTTCAGGACGTGAAAGAAACAGCAGAAAGACCCTGACCTAGAGAAGCAAATCCCTCAGGCATACAACAGTATCATGACCTTACAATATCTAGAAGTGCAGAGCATCTTTTATATAAAAACTTGCATTTAATATGTACATGTGGATTCTGGCAACTGACAACAGATACAAAATGTTGGAAGGGCATCATTAACACCAGCTGTCAATACAACGTGTGGGATGATTCTTTTGAAACTGTAATTACATTGCCTGCTACATAAAGATTTAAGGGGGTCTTCACCGACTCTCCTGATCATGTGCAGTCTCAAAATTTACTCAAAGAGTCTGCAAAGTGTATAAAATATGGTATTTTAAAATAAAACTGAATTTACATCGTATGATCTCTACAAACAAACACAGAAATGTGGGGTTAGATGTACAAAGAGATAGGTCACAATCATTGGTTGCAAACTGTGCACCAACTATTTGTGACCTTTCTCTTATTTTGGAACTGAACTAATAGGTAATGTAGCAAAATCAGTTGCAAGGGGTCGCAGAATGAACGACCTAATGAATATTAACTAGGCAGATCAGTCTTTGTGGCCCCTTATGTTAGGGTACAACCACGGGGATGGTGGCCCACAAGGACAGCAGACCACCATCTCCATGTTTGTATTCGGAAATAGAAAACTTGCTTTTTAAAGCAGTCCATGTTCCTTAATGGAACCAGTGCTGCTTTAAAAATAATCATGTTTCCCATCTGCTCCCCAAGAGGCCTTTCTGACATGATTCCCAAAGGCAAAGCAATTCAACATGGATGACTTCTCCTTTCTGTAACTGTTAGCACCTCCTTTGAGGCGCAGGTAATATTGCAATACTTTGCAACTGCAATTGTAGTCACAAACCATTGATACATCGGATTGTAATTTGCCATTAGGTGGGGTTTTCCCCTTTTCACATCCCTTTCTAAATGGGATACGGAATGAGTCACAATATCCTGTTTCCAATTTGAAAAGGTTTTTCTGAATTGCAAAAGGGCATTAGTTAATACTAAACTGTCATCGGCATTCTGTGATTGCAAACCCCGTTATTTTGCGAAATGCAAGGTTTGTGACCGCAAAATACACCTGGCCCATAGTAGGCACCCATCTATCCGACATAAGTAATTGATGGCTCTGGTTGTCCATCCATGAGCTGCTGTTTCTACTCTTGTTGGTTTTGGTGTGGCAGTATTTTTATTATTGATACTGACATTTAAAAAGACTGCCTCCTATAACAATATGTGGTTAAACCTTAAGGACCAGTTTACCAACAACAAACATATTGAGTTGACTTGATGCATAGAGTGGGAACACAAATGGCTTTGTTGTGTTGCTCTGACATGTCCCTTAGCTCTGGTCACATCCCTGTCACATTGTGCAGATCTTTTGACAACAAAACGACCTCTCTTTCCTCCCTGGCAGCTGCAGAGCGGTGCTGGTGGCAGGGGCAACAGGGCAAGGAAACCATTTCTTGGCAGCTGCCTGAAAGGGCATCCCATAGAAAGACACAATAAAAAGAAACTTAATGAGGCTAGCTGCCAACTCCCAATCCCACCAGGCACAGGGCGCCATGAGTCGACACAAAGCATTTACAACCGAGAAGAGTTGCATTTGTTGGGAGCGGGAAACTTTCATGGCTCAAAAAGCTTCCTGCTCATTAATCTGTACCCGTGCACTGTGTTATGCACAATAGAACTGAACGCTGGTGCCTTTTATGCAGTCCAATTTAACTGGCAAGACTAGATTAGTTAGATTCAGGCCAAAATTAGCATTAAAGAATAAAATGTATTCAAAGGGGGAAATACAGCTGGCTCCAGCTACTGTATATTGATAATAAAATAACATATCAGCAAAACTAAACTCACAATTTTTAAAAAATGCAACACCAAAGCTACTGTATTTATTATCGTGCTGAACAGGATTCATTATTTTTTCCGAAGAAAAATGTGAAAAAACGTTCAGAGAAAACGCTTTTTCTGAATGTAACCCTGTTCAGATCTTACTTGGTAGATGGAAGGATATCTTGTTTTGGTAAAAATGATGGCATGTGAATGCCTTTCAAAAATACAAATGCGCAAAAAGTAAGGAGTCTGATAGCCAAAAAAGCGAGGCCAAATAGCCATTTTAACTAAAGAGCGCACATTGCTCGCTGGTCAGTGATATTGTATTCACTGGCCTGCATGTGTGGGTACAGTGAAGGGTTTCACTTGCATCAGTTTATAAATCAAAAACCGATTTACACAAATACAAGTCCGTTTTCTACAGTCTAGGCCAATGAAAATGTTCTTCATACTGGAGCACCAAAAACAATTCTACAAAATGATGCATTTCATCCCTATAAACTGTTCACAACAAGTAGGACTTGACAGAAACCTCTAGTAGGGGAGCAGATAATCCGCACTGTCAAGACTCTTGGATATTTTGCAGGTAAGTCTGCACTATAAATCTCCTTATATTTATCTACACATATGCGCAAAACAATTTTACATTTTTAAACAAAAACAGGTAGGTTTCAGAGATTATTTCAAAAAGGTCAGAGAAGATTGGGGAAGTGTTTCATAGGTAACATTAAATATTTAGCTTTTATTTGCTCTGGAAGGATGATGCTGCAATTCCTACATACATAGGGTCTTCACGTGGCATCACAGGCTCACATAACATTTCCTCAATGTGTCAGCCGATGTGAGGGGAGAAAATTCGGTGCCTACTGTGACTAAAGCATAACTAACAAAAAGCCAACAGCCTCACAACGCAAGCTCTGGGGAAAAGAGAAAGTGTGTGTTGTGTACCATTTCTTGGACTGCTACATGGGAATGAGTCCTTTGTCTATGTCATTGAACATCTATTCTGCGTCTGTTCCAGGTCACTGAGGCGTGATATTGTTAGGATTAGGAGAAAGAGTGCAAAGTGGGCCTGCTGGTTTGGGTTGAGTGGATCTGAGATTTGAGAACGTGAAGCCTCATTGGGCAAGATGAACCTTGTGTGCGCCACATCATATCAGCGTGAACTTTTTGTGTATGATTTCTTGGAGTATGTAGCATATCCAATTCTGATACATAAATAAACAAATGCCAGTAGTCGACACCTGTAAAAATAAATGAATGAAAATCAAAGACAGCAAGCAAGAAAGCAGTCAGGATTCATTTGATTCATGCTGCTTCCATATTTGTGAAGTATTTCCACGCGGACAATGTATTTGAAAAAGGGTGACGGTCTTCCTGGCTAGCTGTCCATTGTACTGCAACTGTTTTAGTGGAGAGAGCAGAATATTCCAAGTAACAAAGATCTGGTCAAAAACAGCATTTTTGGCTTGACTAGGGGTGTTTGATTTGTGGTTGCAATCGGATTTCTCTCCAAGGACGTCATATCCAGTGCTTTGGTCAATCGGGGATAGGCTTACAGTAGTCCTTTGCCCTACCCTTGCACCTCCGCCTCGATGTCAATCACCAGTTCCACCCATTGCAATGTTTTGACCATCAGCTCCTCCCCAGTCCTGTCCTGATCCCTTTTAAAGTCTCAACTCAAGGCATTTAGTCAAGGCAGGAAGGTTGCACATGTCCTCCTGTGGCTTCTTCCCTCCTTGGGTCTCTAAAGGCCTCGGGTCAGAACGACCCCTCCTTAACCTCCTCCTACATTTACCCTTCACTCAACTCATCTCCCTCTTGTCGAAGGGCTAGTACACTATAGCATGAAATGGAAAAAAACTCAAACTTCGCATAATACACTGGCATCCAGAATGTTTGCATTCCCTTCTATAAAGTTTGCCACCGACCAATAAAGTTCAGCCATAAAGGAATAAGATGATTTCATTGCAGCTTTAAGAGGTCTACAAGCCACCTGGCAGCAAATAATTGGGCAACTTAACAGGGCGAGTTATTCTATATTGTGCCTGTTTGGTATGTTGCAGTAGAATATTGAAAAACTCTTTTTTAATGTCAATCAATAAGCAACATATAGAATTAATGGTGGGTAATGACATTTAGAAACTGAAATAAATGATAGAGGCTCTCCATGAGAGCCATTCATTACATAAGCATAATAATCACCAGAGTTTATACTATGCACAATAATTAGACAAATGTTTAAAATGATTTCCTTGCAGAAACATAAAGATTATGTGCATTAAGATCATGTTATTAATGCTTTCGTTGGTTATCTATTATTGCCTGTGCAACAAATAAAGATGAAAGGTGACCAGTAGTCCCTGAGTGAACAGTTGCTCTTATTGGCAATTACATTGTCTGTGACAAGTGGCTTCATCTAGTTTCATCTACCAGTCTCCATATTCTTAGGAGGGTCGCTGGTCATCCATTGTCTCACTGCATGATGTCTTGTGATGATCAAATGCATATAAAGTGATACATATTTTCTTTTATTCCACATTGCTTGTGTAAGAAGTTAATTATTATTCGGGGTGGGTGATCACCAACCTCAAGGAATAATAACACTAACTTGCGTTTATGTAATCTTAATTGGTATGTCTGCCTTGGACTGATGTCAAATACAGTTTTCCGAGAAGCATTCTAGTGGGTACAAACCAGTAACACTACCTTGTGAGGGTGAACCTTAAAAGTCACTAAATTATTCTGCGTTCAACCCCCTGATATCTATGGCATAGAGCAGACAGGTTTAATTTAGGGCAATGTGTAAAGTATTTATGCGGTGCCCAAATATTTAAAAAGTCAAAATATCAAACAATAAAAATCCCAAACTGAATAAGAAAAACAGAGTAAATTGTAATAACAAAGAAATGGAACTAAATTGGTGGAAAAAAATCCAATAACTGAAACTGGAGATATGAGATTTTTAAGATTTCAGTTAAAATATTGCGAAAAAAGCACTAATGATAGTCTACGGTTGCAGTAGACCAATACCTAGGTGCACTTTGAGGCCAACTACAATGAATCTTGAGGTCAGACACACCAAGCGGGACGATCCAGTCAAGGATTTTTCCTTCAGGTTTAGCCTGCAAAATGGAGGGAAAAGTTTCCCAGCTGGGCCATGCAGCAGACTGTTTCTGGTGAAGTTGATGCAAAGTCAGATAGCAGTTGAACTCAGCTCTTCACCTAAGGCTCCCAGACTTCTGGTGAGGCTCTTAAGACTTTAAGGTTTGATCCAGTAAAGGCCCTGAGCAGGGTCTAGCGCAGATCCAGCTTGGACTGGACAACTGGGAATCCTGGAAAAAGGGGTTCTTCCACTTTTTTCTTTATCCATAAAGCCACAAAGGAGGCCAGCCCTGACCCCTGGAGTCCACTCCTTTGTCCTAGGTACAAGAGGGAGCAGATCTAGTCCTTCAGAGCTCCTCTTGGGTTACCCCAATCAGGATCCAGTACTCCTCTGATCGCCCAGAGGTCCAGAAAGTGCTCTGAGGAGGGTTCCTTGAAGTGCCACATTTATGGGTTGCAGTGACTAATGGGTGTGGGTGACTCCTGGCTCCTCCCTAACCAATAGGGGTATAAGTTCCCAGGGGAAACTATACCCAGTGCTCCAGCATTCACGGTTTTCCCTACTACAAACAATTCCACAGTGCACTTTACTCCTAAAATTCAAGATGGGGAAGCCTTCATCCTTTGTGTAGAGCCTTCGTGTCCACTCAGAGAACTGGCCAGGAAAATGAGCACCATCCCCTTTGTCCACTCCAAATGTGTTTTAGAGGCCCACTGGGTTTGGAGCCAGCCGACGGAACAAAGGCTTGCCTTTCTCCATGCTTCACTTTACATCTACTTGTGAAAGGACAGGCCTCACCCCGGTCTTTTCCAAGTTCTTGGGCCCACCCCAACTGTCCTTTCTGCAAGGGGAAGAAAAAAACACCCCACACCCAGGCTACTGAGAGCCAAAATGCCCAGGTCATTGTCTCTGTTGTGGGAACAGTTTTCACACCTTATTATCAGGGAGGCATTGGCAGGTCAGCTGCAGAGTAATGCTAATTGCCCTAGCTGGGGCTCAGGCAAAAAAGTATACTTTCTAAAAGTTACATTTCCAAAATATGGAAGATAGCTGCTCCAGCAATCGAGATTTACAATGTGAAAGCTTTGGGGGCCTGGTTATATGGCTCCGAAATTTGGGGCCATGTTAAGTGCAATATCCTTACAGTCACAGAAAATAGATTTATTAGGTCTCTTATTACCCTCCCCATGAGTTCGCGCTTGTACTTCGATTTGGCTCTTAGGAAAATCTCCAGGAAAATCGAGCTCAGGCCAGTGCTTTAATGGCATAAACTATGGACATAGCCTGATCCAGGAACATACAGGGAACCCCTAAAAGATTTAATGTCCCTTCATGGTGCCCAAAAAACACAATGACTCTTATATGTGAGAACCATTCTATCAAAGCTGTGATGGGAGAGATTGTAGGCATGGTCAGAGGAATCTAATTCCATTACTAAAACTGAAATCAAATTGGCGTACTGGGAGCTTGCATCTGCTGAAACCATTCTCTCAATAGCAAAGGTAGCCTATGTAATGAATTTATTAATTTTAAAATGCTCACTGTGTATGGAAGGTCGATTGATGAGATTACGCCCCCTTGGCTCGGAAACAGTTTTTGCAATTTAAGTACCAGTCCCTCCCTACCAGAGTTTTTTGCGCTAAGAGGGCTATTGGTGACCGTGTGGGTGACGTGTGCCCAGCATGAAGGGGTGCCCCTGAGACTATACCTCACATTCCATTCTTTTACCCTACCTATGGTCTCCAGAGGTCTAAATGGATATTGCCCCTGTGCAGGAATTTGGGCACAATGAGTCACCTGCAGGCATTTAGGATTTTAAGGACTGACAGTTTCGGGTTGGTGGTATTCATAGTCACTGTTGCAAGATACTTCATGGCTCCCTGGAACTGGCATTCAAAGTGTATCCGAGTAAGTGAAGAGGAATGGTCAGGATAGCTTGATGAGAGGGCATAGATGAGCCTCAGTAGCTAGCTCATTATGCACCTTAACCTTTTGTATTACCTCATGTGTATGATGGGCATTTTAATACTGGTTTTTAAATTAGGGAAAAAATGTAGTACTCCTTTTACATTATCTGGTATTTAGGTATATGTCGGTTGAAGAGCCCATATTATTATTCTTTATCTTAATCGGTTATGGTTCATTGTTATTTAGGACAGACGCTGGGCCCAAAAGATGTATTGGCAGGATCAATACATGGGCTATACCAGAAGATTTTGCACTTTAGTCGAATATGTGTACTGATTAACTAGAAATTTGTATTTTAAACCATTATAGTTTATTGCCATTTTGCACCAGGACACTTAACAGTTGCACTGTCTGAACGAAAAATCACACTTTAAAACCTTATGGTTCATTGCTGCTTTGTACGCTTTATTTGGCATTTAAGCCCTAAAGCTTTAGGCCCATTTTCAGATAGTAGATGGATTCGTACTGTAATTGGGGAATTTGGTTTATGTTTTGTACTGTTAAATTGGGACCTATTGTGTAATGTTTTGTACTTTGGAGGTTGCTGTGGAATATGGATTTCATTGAATGTTTTTTTAATGTTTTTGTCTGTATCTGTGCTTTTATGATTTGGACTGATCGAGATAAAGTTTGCGATGATGATAAATAAAAAATAGAATTTGAATGGCTATTCTAGCCGTTTCCGTCAATATTTACAGATTAAACTTTATAATCTGTATTTGAAATTTTCTACGATCCAGCTACAGCCCTGCCAATAAAAATAGGCTTTGGGGGCTAGTCACTGGAGGAACATGCCAACTTTAATTTCACACATGTACCACTTTTAAATATCAGGCACCCTATCTTGAGGGCAATAAAAGGTACTTGGGGTGACTTATTAATATTTTAAAGGAGTGTTTTCCACTCATCAGAAAGGGTTATTTTGAAAGCGGGTTTTTAGGCTGCTGCAGTCAGGCTACACATGGCAGGCCTGAAGTTAGGCTTTATAGCACACACTGTGGATGGCACAATAGGTGCTGCAGTCAACAGGTGTGTAGGAAATTTGGCCTTCTAGCAGGGTCACACTAGACTTTTGCCTTCTGTTGCAGAATGTGTTTTTTTGTTGGCCGTAGAACTTTACCCGTGCAGGTGGTAAAGTGTTTGTGCTCTCCAAACATGTTAAAATTGGAATACACCTAATTGACATATATAAGACCATAGTATTGTACTATCTGTACCTAGGGTCTGTAAGTTTAAAGCTGCTAGTGGGCTACAGCACTCATTATGCCACTCTCTAAAATAGCTCTATTAAAACATGTCTAGAGGCCTGCCACTGCAGATTGCATTTGACGTTTAAAACTGCTATTTAAAACTGGCTAAACCATTTGCCATACCCAAACATCCTTTTTAATACTTATAAGTCGCTCCTAAGGTAGGCCCTAAATGCCTTTACAGCAGGGTGCATATTATTTAAAAAGGAGGAATTGTATAATTTATGTTTTACATGTCCTGGCAGTTAAAAACCAACAGAGTAGTTTTGACCTGTGAAAAGGCTGGCTGTCCCATAGGGTAAAATTGGTTTACGCTATTACCTTTAATAACTTCTAAATTAAGTCTGGGAACAGCTAGAAAAACAATTCAAGGACTCATTTTAATAGTAATGTAATATCCAACTTAACGGCTGTCAGATTTTATATAACTATTTTAGAAATGACACTTTTAGAAAGTTGTCATTGTCCTGCCTAAACCTTAAAGGATTTCCTGTCAGTGTTCAGCTGTCACCTGACCCCTGATGGCTCCCCTGTGGTAAGATATGTATTGCTCCCATACAGGGGACAAAGGGCTCTGAGAGTTGGAAGGGGGACTCCTCCCTTGACAGGATGGTCTGCAGGGCTGTGCTCAACCTATTCCTGAACTTCAAAGGATGCCTACCTTTTCACTTGCAGATGAAGCTCATACCTAGGCCTGCCTTTTCCCTCTATTTAGACTGGCAACAAACCCAGTGGGAAAAGAGAAACTGACAAGAACTGCTATAGGGAGTGGACAAAGGATTACCCTCTGTCCACAGGCTGGCACTGCGTATAAAAGTTAACTCCTCAGAACACTTCCAGACCAGTGAAGAATCGGAAAAAGGACTGCCCTGCTGTCTGAAGAACCTGAAGGATGAATGGACCTGCTTGCCTTGAACCCAGGACTACAGAAGTGACGCCAAGTGTCAGTTGCCTGATCTCCTGTTTGAGCTACAGGGACACAACAAGCTTCCAGAGGCCCTTTCCCTGTAACTTCTCAGCTGACCATTCCCAACTGGACCTGCAATGCATCCTGCTGCTAGCCTCTGTTGGAGTAAGTCCAAACCCTCAAATGGTGCAACCAGGCCCTGGACGCTTAGCTGGTGTCAAAGTGTACACCTGTCTAAAGCTGGGATTTACAAGCTTTTTGAGAACTCTATATCTGGAGAAACAACGGAGACCGGATTTGCAGTCTAAGCCATAGCCATCAACATTGAATCACCGGCTGGCTCAGCTTGTTGGTTTGCCCTGCTGAAAGAGATCTGACTTTCAGAAAAGGCCTTCCCGGGAACAAACGTTAGACTTCACTCGCTCATAGCTTTCCCTCCTTGGTCAACGACCCGCTGCCCTGCAACTCGCAGTTGGCAAGCTTCGTGTCAGATTCTGCTTGCTTTGCCTCCTACGCATCAATGACCACTTTTTCTCCACAAAAGTTTCTAAGTCCGAAGATAACATTTCCATTGCGACAAACCTGGTACCTGTATCCGACCAGCGCTCCACTGCATTAGGCCTTAACTCTTAACTTTGATTCGTTCTAGTGCTTTGTGCTTTTTAACACTATTTTTAATTCAGACTTCCAGAAAGCCTTTTAAGTTACAATGTGTAGCGCTTTGTGTTTTGGTTTCATATCTCCAGTTCTATTTACAGATTTTTGGTGTTTTTTGTGTCATTTTATTCATTTACTCTATTTTTCTAAATTGCTTTGGAATTTTTCTTGTGTATTCACTTTATTACTCTTTGAATGCCCCATTCTTAATATGCACGTTGCCTCTAAGTTTAACCCTGGCTGCTTTGTGCCAAGATACCAGAGGGTTAACCGCAGGTTTATTTAGTGACTTCAGTGATTCACCCTGACAAGGACTGTGATTATTATTTGAGGTGGATTCTCAGCCCACCTCAACTAATTTCTTACATTTAACTTCCAGGTCCTGAGTGCATTGTCTACACCATGTACTAGGAACCTGGGGGCAGATTTATTATGTCAATCAGGCATAAGCCAAGGTAACCATGTTTAAAGAAAGAGCACAGGCAATTTATTCCTGTTGAGGAGGGGTAAAGTGCACAGAATTCTAAGTCCAGCAAAACAGGTAAAAAACGTGGGGCAAAATCACACCAAAGATGGTAGTTCTCTACAGCCTTTTGTTTTATATTTTCAAAACTAAAGGTAAATGAAATTGGATAAACTAGTAGCTTCCACTTTAAGCAAACATTCAGCACCTCATCTAGAGTAGAGCAATTGATCTTCACATGTCTTTTATGTGGACTCTAGTCAATATATCTTTATTATATCAGAGGTGTGGCAAATCTGCCTTTTTGCATAGTCCTTCATTGTTTTGCTTTTCAGAACCTAGACTGTCTGGCAAATTTTGGCACTGGGAGGCTGGTACACTGTTATTAGTGCATGTGCTGTGACCTCTGTCCCAGCCCTACTCATCGCACTCCTGAACTGCTTCTTCCCTCAGCCGCCCTTGTCTTAAGCTGTTTGCCTGTTATTGACTTATTGCCTCTTATTTGTCTGTTCGCTCTTTAATGCCTCTTGTTCATCTCTTCACCCTTTGCTTTTGACTTTTTGCTTCTTGTTTGCCCATTCGTCCTTTACCGCCTCTTGTTTGTCTGTTTGTCCCTTACCTCTCTGTTTTTGACTTATTGCTTCTCGTTTGTCTGTTCACCCTTTATTGCCTCTTGTTTGCCTGTTTGCCCTTTGCCTCTCTGTTTTTGACTTATTGCCCTTGTTTGTCTGTTCGCCCTTTGCCTCTCTGTTTTGTCTTATTTTTGCCTCTTGACTGATCTTTTCTGCCACTCTCGCCTTGCTTCCCGCTAGCCCCGCCCACCCAGTGTCCCTCCCAGGACCTACTTAATGGAGGCCACAGCGTGACCCCATTGAGCAGGTCCTCTGGCCCAGCTCTCCCTCTCGCACTTCCGAACTGCTGCTTCCCTCAGCTGCCTTTGGCTTTAGCTGTTTGCCTCTCTGTTTTTGACTTATTGCCTCTGGTTGGTCTGTTCACCCTTTATTGCCTCTTGTTTGTCTGTTTGCCCTTTACCTCTCTGTTTTTTATTAATTGCTTCTTGTTTGTCGGTCTGCCCTTTGCCTCTATGTTTGGCTTTTTTGCCTCTTAACTGGTCTTTTCTGGTATCTGCGGCCTTCCCGACGGTCCCCATTGCCTAAGAGCGCCCCCCTGCTGCCCCTCCCGCCTTGATTCCGGCCTGTCACTAGCCCCGCCCACCATCACCCAGTGCCCCTCCCACATCCCAGGAACTAATTAAAGGAAGCCGCAGTGCGGCCGTGCAGGGGGCGTGCCAAAAGCAAACCCATCTGAGCCCATCCATGCCTTTACCGCACCCAGAGCCATGGTCATGGCACACCCACAGGCATGATGCTGCCACCCTCCGGGCCCTAAACACCGGATGCCCCAGCAAACGCTGCTGCCACGCAGCTCCACACTCTAGGGTAGGACAGCTCTCCTGTGCCAGATGCGCCATCTCCTGCACCAGTATGACCAACGTCACGTCGCTGTACACCATGCCGGCACCACACCACAACAGAAGCAACCTACCGGCTCAACTGCATAGTCCTCAACATGTGCTCTATTTGCAAACACTCACCAGGACCGCACCAACAAACCAGGAGGAGGAATAGCTATCATCCACAAACAGACCATACAATGCAACACCACCACCGACAATACCACCACCCCCCACGGAACACCTCAATTTCAAGCTCCACACGGACAACAAAACAACCATCAGAGACACCCTCGCATACCGACCCCTAGGCCTGCACCCCAGCTTCTGAACGATTATTGCAGACTTTATTGCGCCCCTCACCCTGCACTCCAAGGGCTAGATCTTCATTGGCGACCTCAACTTCCACCTCGATGACCCAAACGACAACTCCCCCCACCTCAACAGCATGAGCAGCCTCAGACTGACCTAGATCATCCGCGACCCCACGCACATCGCAGGACACATGCTGGACCTCATCGTTACCTCCAGCAACCGCATCATACACAGCCACGTCACAGAACTCACATGGACCGACCACTCGATCATCCACTTTAGCATCTCCAGCCCCTGCACCGGCACCCCCCAAGTTGGCCAGTACCCCACACCACAGCAGGAGAAACATTTCAGAGACCAGCTGGACGGACGCCCTCAACATCACCAACCCAGCCCCTTCCACCAACCTGGAACAGAGAATCAACAACTTTAATGCCTGGATCACCATCTGCGCCAATAGCATCACTCCCAGCAGAAGGAACAACCACAGAAGATCCTCCAAAAAGGTCAGCTGGTACACCCAAGAACTCAGAACAGTGAAATGTGACAGCAAACAACTGGAAAGGAGATGGCGCACAAGCAAGGACACCACCGACAGACAGCCTTCACGACCTCCCTCAAACTGTACCACCACCTGCTGGGGGGCAACAAAGAAGACAGCCCTAGTCACACGCATTGAAACCAGCACCAACAACAGCAAAGAACTTTGACATTGTTAAGGAGTTCTCCAACCCGGCTGCCAGCGAAAACAACACAGCACCCTCATAGGAGCTGTGCAACAACCTCGCCAATTTCTTCCATGACAAGATCGCAACTATATACAGAAACTTCAAACCCCAACCTACATCCATAGACTTCATCAACCGATACACCCTCGCTGCAACTGACGCAAACCACAGACTGACTAGCAGCTCTGCACCCAGGATACCACCTCCATCATGAAATCAACAGGCAACTCATGACACACCTGGAGCAGAACCAGCTCCTCGACACCTCCCAATTTGGCTTCCGCAGCAATCACAGCACTGAGACCGCCCTAATCACAGCCTCCGACGACGTCCAAACCCTCCTTGACCACGGAGAATCAGCGGCCCTGATCCTTCTCGACCTCTTGGCAACCTATGACACCGTATCCCACCATATGCTTATTAAAAGACTCCCCCAAATTGGCATCCAAGGCGACACACTCAGATGGATCACCTCCTTCCTTACCAGAAGTACACAGAATCCGCCTACCACCTTTCACTTCCGAATCCAAGGAGATTGTTTGTGGTGTCCCCCAGGGCTCATCCCTCAGCTCTACGCTTCAATGTACACATGACCCAACTGGCTAACATCACCAGATCCCAAGGTCTCAACATGATATCCTACACAGACGACACCCAGCTAATCCTCCCCCTCACCGATAACCCTACCACCACCAGGACCAACTTCCACAGATGCATGACAAGCGTCACCGACTGGATGAAGAACAATTGCCTGAAGCTGAACATGGACAAGACGGAAGTACTAATCTTCGGTAACATCAGCAACCCCTGAGACGACTCCTGGTGGCCCTCAGACCTGGGACCCGCACCCATACCCACAGACCACCCCAGAAACCTCAGAATCATTATTGATAACAAGCTCACCATGAAATCACAGATCAACACCATCTCCTCCGCCTGCTTCCTCACTCTGCGCCTGCTACGGAAGATCTTCAAGTGGCTTCCCCTGCACACAAGACGCAATGTGAAACAGGCCCTCATCACCAGCTGACTGGACCATGGCAACGCTCTCTACATAGGAATCGCCGTACACCTGCTACAGAGACTGCAAATTATACAAAATGCCACAGCCAGCCCCACCTCGACCGCCCCAATTCAAGCTACTTACCCATGCACGGAAGGCTCTATATAACTAAGGACCCGTCTACATCAACCACCGCCTGAGCTTCCACCAACCTTTGAGAAGACTCTGCCTCCCTATCACTGGCCACATTCCCTGCATCCACCGAACCAGAAGTGGGGGAAGCTCCATCTCCTACATCGCTGCAAAGACCTGGAACAGCCTCTCCATACAGTTTCAGAACAACACCTCACTTCCGGAATTCCAAAGGGTCCTCAAGACCTGGCTGTTCGAATGAGCCATCCGGGACCGGCAAGCGCCTGGATACCACATCAGATGATTAGCAGCATGTTATAAAGACTGACTGATTGAATTGACTAAGCCCAAAAGGTAAATATGACTCTTACGAAAGTCCACAGTTACAGTAGCACAGAACTTGCAACAGTGCTAAAAAAAGTCAGATGTTTCATTTGGGCTGCAATGTGGACTTATATCACCCACAAGAGTGACTCTAAAATCAAGACTATACGACTGACCTTCCAAGCCTGACTGGCTAAATGAAAAGTGGCAGCAGCCCTGTTTTAAATTAAACCTTCTTGACATGGTTGGAAGCCTGCTTCTAACATTAGTAACTTACTGGCAAATACGTATCTTGAAGAACACAAAACCAAGTTGCATACGGTGCAGATGTGAGACATGGCAAAAATGAAGTGCTATTATCTGCATACGGCAGGGCAGCCTTTCTCTTTTTGTAAAAGCTTGCTTTCAGTCTAAAACTCATATTCCCATAACTTGGATTAGGGAGGGCTAAAACATCAGTTTGTGCTGCAATCTGCTATTTATTTAACATTGAATTCATTGGTAAAGTTTTCTTTATGGTCAATATGCCCCAAAGATGATTTCTTAAAAGGTTACTATTATCCATCTGGACCTAGATAACCTCGAAACTGGACCTGCCAGGCTCCCTTCCCCAACACTGTCTCTAAGCAGGTTTCCCCAGTCCAGGTAGGAGGTGTCAATGGCATCAGTCTTTGATCTTTCAGAGACTCAAAGGGCTTTAGGAGCAGCTGCCAGTTGGAACATTCATGACAAGAAGATTGTGGGGGGTGTTAATTTCAGAAACGTCCACCTCAAATTAACTCAGGAAGTTGAGGGGGTGGCAGACAAAAAACAGCCCAATTAGCCACATAAACCATAGACAGTAACTCTGATAGTAGAATGTTTATATTGTAACAGGGTTCTCGGCTAGTCTTCTCATAGCCAGACAGACTTCCATCAATCCAGGGGGTGTCTTAGGCCCAAAACTGCTCTCACTAGGTTTTCCACTGGAGGCGAGAGGGAGGACCCATTTTAATGTATTGCTTCTCGGATTGTTTTGCATTAACAATTTTCTACATTGTGCACAATAGGGATAAACTGAGTGAAAGCACTTTCTTAAGGCAGGCGTATGACCGATCAGCAGTCTTTAGCCAGTGAGTACATGAAAACAGGCACCCAACACGAAGATTTTAGAACGCACCTGGACTTGTAGACAAGTAAAAGGAGAAGCCGGATGTTGTCTGCCTGGGACAAGAGTGAGGCTTTGGATCCTTCTCATCCCTGTACCAAAGCTTTAGATATGCCTCTCATGGATCTGACAAGCTGGCCTCCTGTAGACTTAGGGAGATAAAGAACAAAGAGGAATCTATTTAAGGGACAACCAACTAACGAGTTTGGATTGGACCCTGGCTTGGTCCGGGCCAGAGACAGAGGTTGCGCATTTCTCCCATTGCTGTCTGTGCTATGTTATCCTAGCAGCTTTTGGAATGACCAAGACAAATATATTCAGCATCCTGAGATTTCTTGAGGACTAGGGCAAAGATTAGAGGCTACCAGAGAAAGGCGCAACTTTGGCAGGAACAATTTAGTGTTTTGTCCTGATCTTAAGTTGTTTTTTCCATTAAAAAAAAGTTTGTGTACAGAGCCTTGCAGTGTCCTGCACAGACACTGCTCCCAGCCAGTCTTGCTCCAACTTGGGGTTTAAAGTTCACAAAATTACTACAATCAAATGTAGATCAAGAGAGAGAAAAGATGGGAAGTGACCACAGCAACAAGAGGATTCTATGTTAATGTAAGTAAATTTGTAGAGTGCAACTCATCACCCATGAAGGTATACAGGCGCTAGAGCAGGAGTGTAGATCGAGCAGAGCTCCTAGTTGGACAGCCAGGCCTTCAGTTTCTTGTGGAAGTCAAGTAGAGAGGGGGAGGTTCTGATGTGTTGGGGAAGGTCATTCAAGATATTGACTGCGATTTAGGAGAATGATCAGCCACCTCTTTGGTTTCTGCAAATGAGAGGGATATGAGTGAGTGGCTGAGCGTAGTTGTCTGGTTTGATGGTAGAAGTGAAGGCGGTGGTTGCGATAGGCAGGTCTGGCGTTGTGGAGGGCTTTGTAGGCATGGATGAGTAGCTTGAATTGAATCTAAGATTTTTAAGTTTGTCATGTTCGGATCGCTTGTCACTTAAAACTGAGAGCATCAGCATGGCCATGTATTCAGCATATCTAGTCTCATGAAGAGGTCTCTGGCTACAGCATCCTGTCTTGCCTGGCTGGATGATTTTAACTCACATCTAAAAGACTAAGCCAGAACATACAATTGCTGACTGCAGTGAAGCTTTATGAGCTCGACACTTAATTGCTGTTGGCCTGAAAAGGTGCCTTTCTATTTTCAATCAATTCTTTTTACTAAGTGGTTTTGAGAATTTTAATCAGTTTTTTGGTTCAGCTTTAATACTTTACTTCCATTTTCTCTAAGAGAAGGCTATTGCTTTGAGCAATAGCTGCAACGAGTAAGCCTAGGATTTGTCACTGGACCCTGCTCTTACAGGTTACTTACATGTGTAGATGTTCACCTTTTGGTCTCCTCCTTTTTTAGAATCCACATGCCCCAAAAGAAATTTTGGACAGTTTCACGTATACTTTTTTTTTAAGGATTTCATAGAGTTAAAAGGAATATATAAGAAAGAAGGCTATTAGCTCAGGAAAATTTGACCTCCGCAGCTTAATAAAACAACTGTTTAAGGTCACAACACAGATTAATGAGAAACTCTGGTTAATCCCTGGTAGCTGTGGCACATGAGGCAGCCAATTCTCCAGAGAAATAAGTGTTAAGTTCATTCAGTGCTAAATAAGATTATAGTTAAAAACAAAACACGGTAAAATGCCCAAACCAGTTTAGAGAAATCAAGAACAATTTAATAGGCAAAATTACACAATGGTTAAAAATGGATTAGGGGACCCATATGTGTGTTTTTTTACAATAAATGTAAAGAAAAATGTGCTGTGGAACAGCCAAATGCCCATCAAAGTCTATGTTGGTAGTAGACCAGGACCCTGGTGCAACTTTAGGCAGACCACACTTTAACGGGCGTCAGGTAAGCACTGTAGGTCCGGCAGGTCTAAAGTTTCACCTTGATACTTTGTCTTTTTTATGATTCTCAAAATCTTTGCTCCACCGGGACAATACAGGATGCTCATGCCGGAGAGGGTCGCTCGAAGTTGGATACATTGTCTTTAGGCTCCTGAAAAATACTCCAGTTTGGGCACCTCAAGCTCAAACTGGGACATAGTTGTATTTCATAGAGGCTGAGGTTGCTTCGCTACTGGGATGAATTAGTCACCACACCCTTGGCCCAGGTCCTAGCTGTAGCCAGTCAGGTTCAGGGCCGGACTGGCAACCGAAACCGGCCCTGGCAAACTGCTCGGCCGACCCCCCCCGGGTTGAGGGGGGGGTGCAGCCGAGCAGTTTGCGAGCGCAGGTTTCGGCAGATTCTGTTACAGGGGGCCGATATTGCCGCCCCCGGAAACAAAAACGGCCCCCCAGGGGCCCAAAACCGGCCCCCACCCTAGCGACCCACCGGGGAAACGCCCGGTGCCCGCTACGGCCAGTCCGGCCCTGGTCAGGTTACACCTTTCTATGGGAGCTCTGTAGTCTTGTTCTGGTCCACAAGACGTCTGAAAAATGATAAAGCCCAAATATTTCCTGAAGCTAGAAAAGTCACTGCTGAGCTTTCCTACCATTCCCAGAGCAGGATTCAAAGGTTCAGGTCTTGTCAAGCTGGGGCTGCCATATGGTCCAGGGCAGGGGTTCAACAGTTTACAATCAAATGGAGAGCTAATTCATTCACACAGTATGGAGTCATTCTTCATCCTTCTGTGTCCTTGAGACAGTGAGGAGACGAACTGACTGACCCTGGGAGAGCAGTTCGAGTCTCTGGGTGCAAGTGGAGATCATAAGTGGACATCATGTGGCTTTCATCTGCCCCTCATGCTGCTGACAGAGATGAATGTCTGAGAGACCTTTCTGGATGAAAGGCTACTGTCACTTAAGCCTCACTCTGGCTCTTCATGCAAGAAGGGCTGTAGGACTGGCCTTTTGTGATGCCATCTATTCCTGTCACTCACAATGGCTCATCCCACCAAAAAGGTCAATTTTCCCACTACAACAACAACAGTCCTCCTGGCATGTGAAGAGGCTGTATTTTCTTCTGCCAGCACACAGTTCGTGCCTAACCAGAATGCTAAATTCTGCCACTGGTGGAAAGTGGAGGCCAGTGGAATCGCTTTAATTCTGCTTGGCTTTCAGGCAGCACAAAGGTTATGTCTTTTAAAGTAACTTTCGAACTACTGATATAAAAAAAATACATTTCCATCACTTGACTAGATTTTTTTTAATTAAAAACATGAAAAAGAACTGTCAAACAAGTTTTTGCTATTTTCCTAGGCAAAATTATGAAACTAGACTTTTTTCACCGTTAGACCTTCCCATAGGAAAATGTAAATTTACTTACACAATGACAAAGAGCTTTTGACAAATGTGCACCATAGTGACATATGTTTCTATTATTTTTTTTAGCATGCCCCGCTTTTATCCATCAGTCACCCAACATGTAAGCATACAAGGTGCACTCAGGGCTTCCTTAACCAATTTATAAAATTAGGTTTCTGCAGGGAAGAACATCTTTCTAATGCATCTGATACTGCTGTGGTTTGAAAACTGTAGCAATGGTGTTCTCTCGGCCATCCATTTTAGGCCAACTTGTGGACGGTGTACATATACACCGCAGGCCATGTGTGAAACTGAACTTCTGTGCCAATGGGTATTGCCTGCACCTCCTTCCCACTGCCTTACAGGAGAGTCAATCACTTTTTCCCGTATGTTTTAGGAAACAAACCCTCATATTAGAACTGAATGGTAGAGCCATAACATGTAGAGTTCTAATGCAAATACCAGCAAATCAAAAAAGCGAATGGGGCTCTACAAAAAGATGATTGTTACAAAAAACACATGCATTTCATGCATTGCAAGATGAGCAGGTGTGCTCATCCAAATCTCTCCCACTCCGGGTGAAACACACAGTCACCAGGGCTCCATTCTTTCCCCTATTTAGTCTGTGCAAAAAACCACTTAAAGTCCCACTGACCCATCAAAAAACCCCTTTACCTCAGTACACAGACAACTGACATCTGTGAACAAAATCCAGCTCAATTACATGCGCCTGTGAGTACTCTCCCAGCCCTACAGACTTAGGTTATATTTTATTAGCTTTCATGCTATTCCGACTGTTCATTATATTTTCATAGCCTATACATGAATCCACCAGAGTACTGCTTTCATACAGTGCCTAGAAGTTAATGCTAGCACCAGCAGATTGGGTCCTGCCTTTCCCCTTACATTTAATTCAATTCAAATATAAGCATATTGATACTTTCCTTAAATTCAATATGCTTATAGCAGCATTTCAACAATTGTAAATTGCCATTTTTCTTTGAGACCCAGGATACACTTTCCAATGTTTACTTGAGTTGGTGTGTGCTCCTTCCTGGAGAAACAGTCGTGCTTTGCCTATTGCGGATGCGTCTGAATGCCCTCTGATGCATGCCGAGCTCCTTCTCGCTTCAAGGAATACTTCCTTATCTTTGGCCTAACAGACAAGACTTTCATTGTAATCTCCACCTCAGCCCTTGTGGCTCCAGAGTTGTTCATATCATCTCCACTGATCATTGATCTTCTTCTCAGTCCCTGAGGCTCCCTGTGCCTCAGAAGGATGGACTTGAGCATCTTGGAGATCAGCTTTCACTCGGATCCGCGACTACTACTCTTCAGCATTTTGCTTACACCACTTTGGATCTGATTTAGTTTGGCGGCAGGCCACTCAGACATCACATGACGGATATTCCATCCACCGTATTACAAGTCCATTATGTCCTATGGTGTTTGTAATAAGGCAGAGAGGATATTTGTCAGTTTTGGGAAGGAGTAACCTGTCCACCAAACTCCTGAATCACCTCTGACTGTTTGTGTTTGCCTGATTCTCATTTCCCTTTCTCTCTTCCTCTACAGCACTGCTGAAATAGCTCACCTGCCAAACTCTTGCTTCTGTCGTGCCCTCTGCAAGCTATGGTACTCAAGCTTGATACAGTTCAGTGTCAAAACATCTTCAGTCCAGTCATTCTCAAGGGCATACGTTACCTTCAGACTGTTAAGCCTGACAGGGACAGACAAGGCTGACATGCTGGATGGATGAATAGATCAAGCTAAAATAGATCTAAAGAGAGGATGTGGTCTAACGACTAGGGCGATCGACCTCAAATCTGGGGAACCGGGTTCGAGTCTCGTCAATGACGCTCAACATCCTGTGATTCTGGGCAAATCACTTAATCTCCCCATGCCCAACATAAAAAATGAATGAGTCCTTGTGTAAGTCAACTGGTGCTCATGTAAACTATACCTGATACCTTAGGGTCAAGTTTGCGCTATATAAAACTCCAAAGGAAAAGAAAAATGAATAAATGAAGGGAGAATTAAGAGGCACCAGCCAGTTATTTAAAAGAGGGATTAATACATTGGAGGAATGAATAAATAAAATTGGAGATGATTACATCGGAGTGATTAACAGTACTTATAAACTAATAATGTTAGACCTAGCGTTTTCTGGCCTCCCAGTTTTGACTGTTTTTGCTGACTGCTGGCTTTATGAATCTGGGCACTTTACTGGTAAACAGTGCTAAAACGCATGTGTTCTTTACTTAAAACATGGTAACATTGGGTTATCCACAATTGGCATATTTTATTTACTTAGAAGTCCCTAGTAAAGTGCATTACATGTGCTCAGGGCCTGTAAATCAAATGCTACATGTAGGCTTAAAGCACTGATTGTGCCACTCACTTAAGTAGCCTTTTAAACGAGTCTCAGGCCTGCCACTGCAGAGTCTGTGTGTGTAGTTTTAAATGCCATGTTGACCTGTCAAGTTAACCTACTTGCCAGGCCCAAATCTTCCTTTTTATTACATAAAGATCACCCTTAAGGTAGGCCATGGGCAGGGTGCAGTGTTTTAAAAAAGTAGGACATATTCTTTTAAGTTTAACATGTCCTGATAGTGAAATACTCTTAACTTTGTTTTTCACTACTGCAAAGCCTATCTCCCCAATAAGATAACATTGAGATTGCCTTATTACATTTTATAAGTATAATTTCCAATTGGAAAAATATGGGACCCCCAAATTTGGGTTCTTGGGAATCACAATTTAAAACACAAGTTATGGGGAGGGTTTGGAGTCCCTGATTTTGATCTCTACTACCTAGTTGCACAGGCGCACTCTGGGTATTATTGGCACCATCCTGACGCTTGACTGCAGTACCTGAAGCCTGAATGGACTCAGACCCCTCCATATCCCCTGTCCACTATTATGCTACAAGGTCTACCTGGGACCCCCTTAAAAATACAGATGTTCACGACCACTTACTGGGCTTGGAGAAAATTACAGCGGTACCTTGGCTTTGATCTCCTATACTCTCCACACATTTCGCTTCCCGACAATCTCTGGCTTCCAATTACAACGGAGGCACTGGCTAAGCGGACTTTGGATGCTTGCCAACTCCGCAAACTGGGTGACCTTTTCATGGATGCCAAGTTGCGTTCTGTAACTTCTCTGTCGGATGGACCTAGTGTGTCGTATATGGACCGATTTCTTTTGCATAGACTTCACAACACTATTTGCTCCATACTTCCATCCTCCTCCGCGGAGTCGCCGGACTTCCCACCACTTACCATGGTCATCACGACCCCGAGCAGTGCCCACCTGATTTCACGACTTAATCATTCATCACTATTGCTACGACCAGCGGTGGGAGGGAAGGCCTGAGCGGCATGGGAGAGGGATTTGGGTTGCCCACTACCAGATACTACCTGGCTCTACTGATGTGAATAGACACGTTTCGTATCCAACAATCATCGGCACAAAATATTACACTTTAAATATTTACACAGGGCATACGCCACCCCTTCACCTCATAGCCAAATTCGGCCCCACCAAACCCCATTGCTGCTCTAGATGCGCAGCTGAGCATACCAACTTCTCACATCTAGTTTGGAATTGTGCCCCAGTATTGGGAGGACAGCTTGAAATTGTGCTCCCAATATTGGGAGCAATTTTTTTACTGCTATCACGGATGATTGAATTCAAACCGGTCCCAACCGCACTGTTGGCATTGTTGGGCTATGTTAAGCCGTTACCTGGGGGAGTTCGACGATTTGCCACAATCACTCTATTGTTGGCTAAGCAGCAGGTGTCTTTACATTGGGGCGGCAACACTGGCCTGACGATGAGGGCTTGGCTCCGGGACTTAATGTACTGCAATACCACAAGTGATACCTATGCTACACTACAACCACCAACCTCCAGACCTAAAAATATATGGCAACCATTGCGAGACTGCTTGTTGCTTTATCCTGAGGAGGGAATGGGGGCCCACTGCGGCTAATGTTTACCTTGCAGGGTACCATGTAACTGTAATCATACAAACATTGATCTCTTTGATCCCCTGCTGATGCCTTTGTTGGATTCCAGTCGCCATGTCTTTCAAAATGGGCACCTTACCTGCTGCATGCTTCACATTTCGATTGCATATTGCTCTTCTCTCCATCTTTCCTCGAAGCAATGTACTTTCCACATGGTGTCACATATGATATTTTATTTCAATTTTTTCTCATCATTATGCTCCTTGCTGTACACTCTGTATTTCCTTGATATACATGCTGGTGACTACTTCGTATATTTATTAACCCTGTATTCGATATTTTGCTTTTTTTATGCTCTTGTCTTATTGTTTTTTGATGTTGTAAACTTCTATAAATAAAGTTTATCTTCAGGGGCTTGTTGGCTTGCCTAATGTTTTCTGAAGTATTAGGGATATCAATGTTTTTCTTCATCCTGCAACCACCACCTGGACTCTGTCTGCTGTGAGTCCTGCTCTGCCAAGTTGTGCCAATCCAGTCCTGGCCCTTGGAAGTAAGTACCAAGTGCTGCAACTAAGAAAATCAACGCATTAACGACGTTGCGCCGATTGGTACCGGCGCATTTTCCTCAACACCAACGCTTTGCCGCTTCTGCATGAACCGCAGGCACCACATCGCCAATTGTGCCACACATCATTACCTGTTTCTGACACATCTCTCACTTTGCATAGCTCAGCATCAAGGCATCGCTTTGTGCTGCTCGCATTGCCTACAGCCCAGCGGTTCGATGGTAACGCATTGCTTTAAAGTTCATTACATCTGGACTCTCAATGCATCTTGGACTTTACGCAGCTCGGAACCAACGCATCGCCTACATCTGCGGGATCAACAACGACTCATCGCCTCCTTTGCTCCATGCATCGCCCTCAACATAGACGCATCCAAGGTACTGGTCTTTGTATCCGGCATGCGCTTCACTGCAGTCGGCCTGAACTTTTGGATTTGCCTCAGTCAAGCGCGACCAGATAGCCCTGGTTAGCACTATTTGTTTCTAAGCACTAAAAAACAGTTTATTCTTTAAAAGTTCATATCTTGACTACTACTACTTATTAGATTTTTGTTGTTTCAGTCTTGTTTTACTCACACAAATATAAGTTATTTTTCTAGACTGGTGTGGAGTATTTTTTTGGTATTTTCACTGTGTTACTGTTTAAAATGTTGCACAAATACTTTACACATTGCCTCTTAAGTTCAGCTTGACTGCTCTGTGCCGAGCTACTAGAGGGTGAGCACAGGTTAATTTAAAGTGCGTTTCTGACTTCCCCTGACTAGGATTGTGGCTCCTGCTTGGAGAGGGTGCATACTTGTGCCAACCAGAAACCCAGTTTCTAACATTTAAATTACTCAAATAAATGACAATATAATATATGGAAATGCAGACACCCACGAAACAGACAGGTACAGATAGTCAGCCACTTCAACACATATCAACTCTATGTTTCCTTTAAAGCCTAGTTTTGAAAAACAAGACATAGCTCTGCAAGTGGTTTAGAGGTAAAGCTTTTTAGCTTGTATTGTATATCTTATTACTGTTTTAAATTCTCACAAAAAGCTACATCCATATTCCATATGCATAGTTATATAGGAACTAAGAACCAATTGTTTGTTCATTGTAAACTTTTTTAAACAAAATTCCTTGTCAAGTAATTGAGTCTGTACATTCAGGATTCAGGGTGACAGTGGGTGGTTCGAATTCACAGGTGTTCATGCGGGATGACATTCCTCAGACATGGCCAAACACATGCTTGTGGAGTGAAATGAGAATAAAGCATTGTGAGGTGCCTTGCAAGACCACATGCACTACACACAAAGCATGGAGTGCAATGACCTAATGTCTTTAACAAAAGCAACAGTTTTTAAAGCACCAAAAACCTTGAAGGACGACTGGGAATTGTCTTGTAAACCACAGTTTAAAAATAAAGGAAAGAAGTAATTTTCTTTGATATAGATCAACTTGAATATTGTGCAGAGTGTTGAAATAAATACTATCACACTTGTAGAATATCTATGGGCAACTGAGGTACTGTTCTAGATATTAGAAATTATTAGCGAAACCCCATTTTCATTCATCATAAGTAAAACTAATCGGCCCTTTATATAACTCACCCCAGAATCTAGTTGATCAAGAGTTGTCTTTCGACACCCAAATCCACAACGTATGATCCGCGTGCGTCATGTAGCTGTGCTACCTAGGAAGCTCCTCCCTTTCATTCCCCACAGAGGCATGCCATCATCACTGGAGCAATGGTACTCTTTCACATGGACGATGGCAATACTTTGCTGCCGGATAACCACACTGGAAAAATACAAGGGTGCCGACCAGGGCGGTCAGATTCGCTTGAGGACGTGGAAGTCTGACCACGTCTCGAGCCCGCTGTTCACGTCACTGGCTTCCATTTTAAGGTGCTGTGCTTTATCCATCAGGCCTAATACAAACTGGATCCAGTTTCTTGCACAACCTTGAATTCCTATGATATGTTTCAGATTTCTGACAGCACACCTTCTGAGAAACCAATGGGTTAACTTTAGGGGCAGGGCCTTTCCGATTTTACACCCCAATGTTTGCTTCTGCAAAGTTCTATGGAGCTCTGATAAACCATTGTTTGTGCTAATTTGTTGCTGTTCTACCCACTCACTTTTCTGGTGCTCCTGGCGACATGCTGACATATACAGCAGCACTCTTTCAAACTGCTCTGTGTTGAATAGGCAACACACAGTCAGAAAATTGAGATTAAAAGAAAGGGGACAGAAGATCACTATTTTATTTGATGAAGGAGACTTTTGAAACAAGTAACAGAATAAAAGGCAGTATTTCAACATGATATAGTCTGTCATTGATAGTTTTCAACACTCAGCCTTTGTGTTCAGAGGGCTTGACATCACCGCTGCTGTTTTGCTAGGTTGCAGGCCACAATGACATCTAATTTCCAAAGACACAATACCCTTTAATAGGGCAAGTACAAAACTCAAGCGGGAACTCCATCCAGAAAATTGTGTTACACAGTGGCCCAAGACCAGGTTTACACTGAGATTACTACTCCTAAACTAGGGACCAGCAGAAGCTGGTGTGATCCAGATTCTCACTAGAAGACTTCCATCATTAGCTTCAGATATTTCAAGCAAAGGTATTGTAATGTATAAGAGGTGTGTTGCAAAGTCATCCTTGTGCCCTGGGCACCCCCCATATTTTTTGCTGACAGGTACTGGTGGCAACTGTCTCTGACTGTCCCTGGGCTCTGCCTAACCAGGACCAAGGCCAGTGCTATGCTGAAAAGACACTTAAAATACAGTGAAAACACCTACATACACTAGGGTACACTATGGGTTAGGGTGCCCCTGTGATTGGCATGTCCTCCTCTATAAGGCCTTAGTACATAATAAGGCGGAGGATCTAAACTACCTTGAAGTCCCTTGTATATAATACAGCATGGCAGTTTAGAGGCCAGCAGCCCTTTCTGAACTTCCATGTGTGCACTGCTGAAGCCTGGGGTCAGTTTAAAAGCAGCTGTGTGTTGCAGGACTGCTTTTACATGAAAATTGTGCCCAAACTCGACTCTGATGTTTGGGGCACGTAATAATCAATAAACTACAATGTTTGGGCATATTAGGTACCCCCAGGGTCTCCCTTAGTTGTGCAAGGGGTAGGGGGGTCAGGCATTTATAAGGAGGACTCTTATAAAATGAGTTTTATATGCCCTGGGCTAAGTGAAATTGCACATTTTACTCCCCACATTGCGGTAAAGTGATTCACAAAATCGACTTATGTGCTAGGAGTACTGTGGAGTGAGGGTCTGTAATATTTGTACATATTCAGAACCCCTAAAGTTCAATTTCCCTATTGCAGATCCTCAGCCACATAGGTTAACATGGTAGAAGTTATTAAATAATAGCTAACATTCAGGAGGTCATAAAAATATCATTCAAGGACTGCCTAGAATGGTATTGATAAATCCAACAATATGCTATTTTTGAATTTATCCTAAAATGCACAGACAAAAAGTTAGAAGACTTTCTTGTCTGTAATCCAAAATTCAGCCTTCCAGTGGTCTGTCCTGATTGGTCAGAGTTAAGTGGATTAGCCAGGCTCCTTTGCTGAGGAGATAAGTAGCCCCTGGGGTTAGAAAGCCCTTCTGGGAGGGCAGGGTTCTGGTACATAGGATTGCCAGAGCAGGGGGAGGGGTCGTAAACAATATTCTTCAATAGAAGGAGACAGGCAGGAGAGGCCAGTTTCATTACACCCCTACTCTTTGAACCCAGCCAGATGGAAGAATTAAGGAAGGGAATGAGCAGATGCACGGGGGAGACTATGGAGATTAACCATCCTGGAGGTGTGTTTGGCCAGCTCGTCTCTCTCTGCTGGAAAATCAGCCATGTTGAATTGTGGAGAAATGATGCTCTCTGGGAGACTATAGTGCCACACTGTGGAGGATATGGTCATACCCTGGGGTGTTGCCCTGCACCTCACTGGCCAGGAGTGTCCTCCTACTTGACCCACTTAGAATAAGTATCTGAGAGGGGCAGAGCCTCTCAGATCTGCTGATCGAAACTTAAGGAAGTTTGATTTGCACCAACCAGGCCCTGCACTCTGACGGACTGCACCTGCTGCACAATCTGGAACTACAGCCCTGTGGATCAAACCTGCTTCAAAAGGACTAAAGTGTGGACTCCCTGCAAGCTACAGGTTAACAGAGTTCACCTAGACCATCACCACCAAGAATCCCCAGCCTGGAGTACTACCAGTTGATTTGTAAGGGTTTTGTCCAAGTGGATTGTGGGAATTAAAGTTCCAAACTTTCAAGGACCATCTTGGAGCTTCTAGACCCTTGAAGTAAGTTTGGACACTTTGGGACCCTCAAAGGAACTTCCGGAAGAAGTTCCAGAAGTTTGGAGCAACTTTGGAAAAAAGCTCCATAAGTGGACCGACTCGACCTGGCCAGCCAAGCCGGCGACCCTCAACCATGAGCCGGTCTGCCGTCCAGGTTCATACCTCTGAAAATCTCTGGAGCTCCGACTTCCAGAGTTTGAAAGGGAGTTGGCTGAAACCGAAGCCGGCGAACCCTCACCGAATTCGGCTTGGTGAAGAGCATCGAGGGACCCTGCAAGCAAAAGCTCTGTAAAAGTTTCTAAGTTCGAAAGTAGAAAAGGTGACCGGGACAAATCGCAAGAATCAAGCTGCCCACCTTCAACCGCAAGCCGGCCTGGATCTCTTGTTCGTCCTGCTGGAAAGCTCCAGGGGTCGTACTTTCACAAGTTTGACCGGGAGCTCGTTGCAAGGCAAGCCAGCAAACCCTCACCGATTCCAGACTGGCTGAGAGCTTCGAGGGACCCCGGGAAGAAAAGCTCCAGAAAAGTTTCTAAGTCAGAAGGTAAAAACGTTGACCAAGACCTACCGCGAGGGGTAGCCGCACAGGGCTCCATCGCAGTTAGCCTGAAACTTTGACTTTGTCCCGGTCTAGCGCGACCAGATGTACCAATAGGCGCTATAGGTTTCTATGTGCTATATAGTGATACATTTTTAAAAATTCAGATCTCTGGTTCCCTACATTGGATTTTTTTCGTTTTGGTGTAATTTTAACAATAAAAATATTTCCTATTTTTTTATAAATTGGTGTTGGATTTTTATTGTGTGTTGTGTCTTAATTATTTACTGAATTGGTGTTTTTAAATGCTTTAAGTACCTGTCTATGAAGTTAAGCTTGTCTTCTCGCAGCCATGCTTCCAAGGATTGAGCATGGGAATGATTTTCTAAGACCTATACTGAGCCCTACATTGTGTTAGTGATCTTATTGCTAGTGGTAGATATATATTTATCACTACTAATAACCCACTTTCCAACAAGGTGAAATTTTACTCATGACTGGGTCAGAAACAAACATCTCCCAAAACAAATGCAAGATAAGATAATCAGTGTGATCTTGTTAGAATGCAAACTGAGCATCCTTTCAAATGAAGGCAAAACATAATTTTGCCAACGTCACACTTTTTTATTGGAAACGTCTGGGCAAACCCGTCCCACTCGGGGTGACAAATGCAAAAAGAACAATTGATGGACAGAATGCAGAACAATGTCATACATTCACCCCAGTACAGAGATCTGGGCCTAAATCCATCGTTTTTTTGCTCACCATGCCATTCCAGTTTGGACCCAGCCATATGCAAATCAGTCTTGACCCTGCACCCAATGGGAACAGTCCAGCCCGAACTGCCAGGCCAGATCCTCCCTGGACTGGAAATAAACATCCTAGGACCGATTTCGGGCTTTCAGCCCTCATCAGCCAGGATAGCTTGACTCCATCAATTGTTTCTTTTTCATTTGTCGCCCTAAGTGGGAAGGGTATGCCCAGACGTGGGTCCCGTGCTCACTACACCACTGGATTCCAGCTAGCCTGGCTGATGAAGGGTGATGCCCTGAAACCGGTCCCAGGATGCTTGTTTCCGGTCCAGGGAGGACCTGGCTTGGCAGTTCGGGCTGGACTGCTCCCACAAGGAACAGGGTCAAGACTGATTTGCATATGGCTGGGTCCAAACTGGGGTGGTGTGGTGAGCAAAAGAATGATGGATTTAACCCAGATCCTTGTGACTGGGGGTGAATGTTTGCATTGTCCATCATTCCGTCCATCAATTGTTTCTTTTTCCTTTGTCGCCCTAAGTGGGAAAGGTATGCCCAGACGTGGGTCCCGTGCTCACTACACCACTGGATTCCAGCTAGCCTGGCTGATGAAGGGTGAGGCACTGAAACCGGTCCCAGGATGCTTGTTTCCGGTCCAGGGAGGACCTGGCTTGGCAGTTCGGGCTGGACTGTTCCCACAAGGAACAGGGTCAAGACTGATTTGCATATGGCTGGGTCCAAACTGGGGTGGTGTGGTGAGCAAAAGAATGATGGATTTAATCCAGATCCTTGTGACTGGGGGTGAATGTTTGCATTGTCCAGCATTCCGTCCATCAATTGTTTCTTTTTCATTTGTCGACCCAAGATAATTGGCATTCGCTTGAAGGTACCCGTAGGATTTATTAAGATTTCACTGGCCTAATACAAACTGTTTTAGAAAAACACAAATTTGCTAAAATTGTTGTCTACAAAACTTTGCCATCAAGCAGTCCATGATTTGAAAACGTGCTCAGACATTTCCACATCTTGCTACCAAGCCACACGGTTAGTTACCAATTGTACAGCACTAAACAAAATTCTGCATGACTTTTCCAGCTACTGCACATTGAAACAAATACTGTTAATGCCCTACTGCACCCTAAAGTTGCAGCCAGCAACATTAAGAATCTTGATTTTTATTTAATGCCTTATTTTCCTGATACATGTTCTGGTTACCTCTATACGGATTCCCGTGGCACCTTAACGAATTACCTGATCCCATAGCTAAATCGCCAAATGACTACAGTGAATACAGGACACATGGAGCCAATTGTGATTTCCCTTAAAATAAACGTTTATTGACAGTGCTGTGGCTTGTGTTGTGTGAATCCCAATAGCAAGCTACTCTCGTTCTGTCCTCGTTACTCCGACTTAAGATCCACGTGTGATCTCATTAGCAAACGTGCCAGTGTAAGTGACCTTGCTCCAAATTAATTCACATAATAGTTAATATTCTGTAGTTCTGTAAATCAAGTATTCGGCTTTTTTAAATGGAGGCTCTAGTTTGTTTCCTTTGCCAGTCATGCATGTTCAACAGGTTGTTAACAGGGCCCATCAGTGTGCAGGGGAAGGTAGCCTTCAATTCTGAGCCTAGCTGTGGAGGAGGGGGGTCACTGTGAGAACTTGTGATTGTTTTGTAGAACTGCAGCTGTTGTCATTGATGCTCCTCTACCATGACTTTTGATTGAAGGACTCATGGGGTGTGTGCCAATGTGGCTGGCCCCTACTGTATCATCACGGTAGACCTGACTAGATCCAGGTGCTGAGCTACAAACAAGTCAGTTTAATCTGCTTCCAAACATGATTCGGCGTTATAAAGGTACGTTAGTAAGAGCTGCTTAACTTTTTCTAATCACCTCCCAAAAAGACGAGACCATAACCACGAATCTCACAATCGTTAAACTTTTGAGAGTGCAACCTCCCTCCACCAAGAACAAATTTGCCACAAACGTGATCAGTGAACTTCACAGCGAGTGCAAAAGCTTGAAAGTGGAGACAACCCAATCACAGCAAACCGGTTAATCTCACGAGAAGAGACGGAGCATGCCAACCACCTTACTTCCTGTTGTTTGGACGCACCTTATCTCGATCATGTCGTTTACCCTGTAACCATAGGTGAGATAAGTGTTCAATGTTTGCTCAGTTACAACACATTGATAACACATGCAACAAATACAACATTGATGTGAAAGATTATAGTGTTGTGCTGTTTACAAATTAGGCTGCGCAAAGCTCTAATTTGCAAAACAAATGTAATTGCAGTGCACATAACTTGAAAACTGGCGTCAAAATTAGGAAAAGGCTAAATGTCAATTTTGACCAAAAGAATGTGTTTCAAGGTTTTCAAGGCCCAAGCAATAACGGAGTAACATGAAAAGTCAGTACCAGGCACTTTTCGTCAACATATAATAAATTCATAATATCATTTATTTTGGAAATCCTATTTCAATAGCAAAATGTAATGTGTTTAACAGTTAAATATATGCTAGATATGCTATAATAGCTTTTGCAAACCATGAGCTTATGCCTCACTGCACCAAGTGTGTGGAAGCTATTATTGCACCCTATAATGTATTCTAATGCCTGAACTGTACTCTATTTGCCAAAGCTGTTATTGCAATCTGTGTAACAGATCTGGTATTGCATTGTGTATGCTAACATTGCTCTCATACCCTACACTTAAAATCTGCTATTTCATTACATATGCTAAACCCGATACTGAAAAGATGTTAAATATGTCAACTGTATGTGGGAATATTAAGTTTTACAATGTACAACCGTAATACTGTAGCAAAAATATCGAGAAGGTAGGTATATTTATGTATGAGACGGTAAGTATATTTAGTTAAGTAAAGATTAACTCCACCTCTCCATACATATATATACATATATATATATAGTATAGATTAACTCCACATCTCCATAATATATATAGTATAGATTAACTCCACCTCTCCATACATACATATATATATATATATATATATATATATATATATATATATAGTATAGATTAACTCCACCTCTCCATACATAATCTATAATATATATATATATATATATATATATATATATATATTTATATATATTATAGATTAACTCCACATCTCCATAATATATATATATAGTATAGATTAACTCCACATCTCCATACACATATATATATATATATATATATATTCACTGAAAAAAACCATAGGTTTCAGGCACGTTATAGTTAGAAATTAACATTTAAAAAACCTTAGAAATTCACTGAAAAAAACATAGGTTTCAGGGACGTTATAGTTAGTTGGACATTTCACTCGTACAAAACCAGTGAAATTCCGCCGTTATAGTTAGTTCAGCTAACTATAACTCACGCCCCCGCAATGCACTGCTGATGACATCACATATTACATCATTCATGACATGGTCAGTGACATCACTGATGACATCACTGATGACATCGCAAATGACATCACTGATGACATCACTGATGACTTCATCCGGTGACTGTGTGTTTCTATAAAGTTTAAATATGTTTTATATATATGCCAAGGTGTATTGAAGAATGAGTGGGTGTATAAGTGTCTGGATGGAAGATTTAGTAGGTGCGTGACTGACTGTATAAGTGAGTGATTAAATGTGTCTTACTGAATGCATGGGTTAGTGACTAAACTGTGTGAATGTCTGTATTAGTCTGTCTGTTGTTGTGTAAGCTGCTGCATGGGTGGGTGAGTAGCTACATGAGTGTCTATATGGGTTATTGATTGGTTGCTGAGTATTTGTATGGGTGCCTGAGTGTATGTGTGCGTGGGTGGGAGGTGTGTGACTCTGTGTATAGATGTGTGAGTGGTTGATTCACTGGGTGTATGGGTTCAAGAGTGCATGTGGAAACAGCTGTATGGGTGGGTGAGTGTGTGTATGGGTGTGTTGGTGAGTGAATGGATGTCTCAGTGGTACATGTCCAAGTAACTACATATCTAAAAGGCAGTGTATGTGAGAGTTGGAGTATATAAATGACTATACGTGAGAGTCAGTGATTGTGAGAGTAGCTGTATGGATGTGTGTACTTGTATCAGTGATTGTATAAGAGAGTAAGTATGCGTTAGTATCTGTATGAATAAGTGAGGTGGTGTGTGTATAACTGTATAGGTGAGTAAATGGAAGTGTGATTGATTCTTTGCATGACTGACTAGGTGTGTGAGTAACTCTGGATGAGTGGCGGTGTGTGAGTGTCTGTATAGGTGTATGAGTGCATAAGATAGTGTTGTATTGATGAGTGACTGTATGTATGAGTGACTATGGGTGAATGAGTGGATGTGTGTGTAGACCTAGGAATCAGTGAGTGCGTATGTAGTAACTGGTATTGGTGTGTCTATGGTTTCGAAAATGGTAGTCTGTATTTTAGACTGGGTGTATCAAAGGTTATATTAGGGTGTGAGGAGGTGCATCAGATTTTCACGTGGATGAAGTCATCAGTGATGTCATTTGAGATGTCATCAGTGATGTCACTGACCATGTCATGAATGATGTAATATGTGACGTCATCAGCAGTGCATTGCGGGGGCGCGAGTTATAGTTAGCTGAACTAACTAGAACTGCCGAATTTCTATGGTTTTGTACGAGTGAAATGTCCAACTAACTATAACGTCCCTGAAACATGTGGTTTTTTCAGTGAATTTCAAAGGTTTTTTAAATGCTAATTTCTAACTGTAACGTCCCTGAAACCTATGGTTTTTAAAGTGAATTTCAAAGGTTTTTTAAATGCTAATTTCTAACTATAACATAGCAGTCGCGTTTGCAGAGTGGTGGAGAAAGGTGAGCGTGGCCTCCAAACACCTTTTAGCAATCCCACTGTGTGGGATTTAGCGAAGGTAACAGGATGGATAGTTAGCCCCCAACGTCAACCTTGGGGGCCAACTACCCCTTTTATAACCTCCAGTAAGTCCCACACAGCAGGATTGGTAACTTGTTATATCAGGCCCCGCCCCCTCCCTGCACCACTGGCACGTTGTAAGTAGGGGGATTAAGTCCCCTTGAATCTTGAGGGTCCCTGGGGGCCAAGTAGCCCCCCAGGGCCTTCGAGGGCTCCAGGAGGGGGGCCGCGCGGCCCCCCTCCAATGTGTTTAAAGCCCCGGGGTGGTGGTGGTCCCCGGGGCCAGGGGGTACGCTACGGACCCCCGCATTTTTAATTAGTATGTGCCCCGGGGAGGAAGTGGTCCCCGGGGCGTGTGGGGGGGGCTCTTTCCCCCACACATCATTTTAATTTTGTTACATTCTCAAAGCCCCGGGGAGTGGCGGTCCCCGGGGCTGCGGGGGGGCGTAGTGCCCCCCGCATACAATGAAATAAGCCCCGGGGAGGTGGCGGTCCCTGGGGCTGCGGGGGCCCCCGCGGGCCCCCGCAAATTAATTAGCGAGTGCCCCCGGGACCTGGCCTACCCGGGGGCTTTTTGAAAACGAAGCGCGGGAGCCCGCACTTCGTTATTTTTTTCTTTTCACAGCAGGATTTGCGACCCCAATGCGAATTCTGCGGTTTTAAATAAAAAAAATGCTTTTTTTGGCCCTGGGGGTCCTTGTGGGACCCCCTGAGCAGGCCTAGGGGGTCACGGTGTTTCTACCCTGACCCCTTTTCTTCTTTTTCATGGGTTTTTTTCTGATTTCTTGTGACTCGGTTCTACCGAGTCACAAGATGGCTGCCAACACTTCCTGGTTTGGAATGTTGGCAGCCAATCAGAATTGAGCTCGTGCTCGGGAGGGGTCGCGAATCCTCCTCGGTGCTCAGATATCAATATTTTTTCTTTTTTGAATTTCTGAGGAACTACTGAACGGATTTACACCATTTAACAACAAGCATTGGCATAGCCAATAGGTCTCGCTTTTGGGACCTTATAAGTATTTAGTTATGCAGCACAATATCCTTGGTGCAACAACATCAACTGTTGCATGGCTAAACACTTATAAGGTCTCAAAGGCGAGACCTTTTGGCTATGCCAATGCTTGTTACGTTTTCCTATGAAAAGGAATTTCGGGCAGCATCCGGAATAGCATCATGGTATAGAAAAATCTACACAAACGTATGGCAAATATTATTTGGCTAATTGTGAAGGCGCCATGTGATGTGTTTACAAGCTAGAGAGAAAGGCAACATTTAAAGTGAGCGTTCAGTGCCGCATGATGACGCATAAATGTACAGCTGTGCACATTCTCATTTCTCTGCACATACTTGTCGCGTGGTTGCTCGGCGGAGTACATGTGGCCGGTGCTTTGCTTTACTCAGCATTGTTGTGCATGTATATAGAAAGCGGTCTCTTCATAACCGTCATGGTAAACCCACAATCACGCCCTTCCCCGGAACAGGCGATTACGTGTGTTCTTTAATGTGCGTTTTACACAGTGCATTAAGACAAGCCGCTGACCTTACTAATGCGCGTTCTCTATTCCCATGCCGATTCCAGTTAAGTGAGCATTCTCCACATTAAATGCACTCGCAGAGTAAACAAATGAGTCCCCTGGCACAACCCTACTGTGCTAAGGGGCTTTTATGGCTCAGACGAGAGCACAGCAAGTATTACCTCAGGGCGGGGCGGCCATAAACTAAGCCCTGGGAGTCAGCGCGACCTCGGCCACTTTCGAAATGTCAACATACGTCAGGCTGGGAAGCAGCGTGCCCTGGAGGTCTGGCGCGCGTGATGACGGAGCCACTGCAAAATACATGCGTTTTAATTGCAGGGCAGATGTTGATCATCCCGCCCCACCATCCACCCCCAAAAGCTAGTCTCTTAAGAGGGCACGTGGGCAGAGCGCTGCGCTCTAGAGAAAAAAGTGTCAAATTCTAGAGTACTGCACTGTACAAAAAAATCTCAAATTGACCTGTTGGACAGTGAAAATAATGATTAATCGGGATCAAATGTTATTTAAGAACGTTCAGCAATGACCAGTGACACTTCAAATGTCACGTTGAATTGAAAAAAAATCCTATTAAGCAAAGCCATGGAATGATTCTTTGTATGTTTCAAACAATCAAATGGTCTAAAATTGAATAAAACCAAAACATCACCTTGCTCATATTATAGGGTAAGAGTGACAACAAGTAATTTTCGATTTAGTACTGTAGGGGGCACCTTAATAATGATTTTTTTTCTTATTGATGTTAAATGCTCAATACGTTTTACTGCACTGGTCTAATAATTTGTGGTAACGCGGTAGCTAGGTTCCGACGAAGCATTCTTCAAATAAGATGCCGCAGCAGAATTTATATTGACCAATTAAGTATCAGTCAATTGTTACTTAGACCCGGTAGCCAGTTAATATATATTGACTGTAGAAAATGCAGATCTGCGCTGCTTGCTCGCTTGAAAGCGTCCGGAAGCAGTATATTGTTCTGTGGGTGGAGCGGTGGCCTGCTAGGAGGGAGAATCAAGGTGCAATATGGTCTGATTAAAGCCCCAACCCACAGGAAGTGTTCAGTTGCCGCCTTGCTCGTGGGATAAAGGGTTACTTAATTCCTTTATTAGTCGCGTAGGAAAACTGCTCGGCCATAATAAGCGGTTAGTTGTGGCATGATTGAAAGAAGTGACTTTCTTAACTTTTGGTAACCCAGGGCGAATGTACTTTTTAGTTGGTGTGATCTGACAATCCGACCTGGTTTTCAGTGACTGAAGGTGCAGCTTTTTAATTGATAATGTTCGATTTGGATTATATATGGGCACTAACAGAAATTGGTTGGTACAAAAGAAGAAACAACAAGGAGACCGAGAAGCGCGCGCGCCTCGCGCTAAAAGTTAAAAAAAGACGCGCGTCCACGAGACGCGCTCTCTGGTGAGGGAGGGGGAGGAGCGGGTGAGGGAGGGGGAGGAAAGCCAGATGGCGCCTCAGCGATGCAAGGAATGGATGGCAGTTGTGCGCGTGCACGCCATCGTGAACGCAAGCTGGAGGCCAGCAAAAGCCACTGGGTTAGCACTTTCAAAACCCATTTACTAAATCTCTCGCCGAGAGCAGCGCAAGCGCTGGCTCAGGCGAGACCTAAAAAGGGCTCTTTCTGAACCAAGACCTACCTTTTTGACAAATTTGGTGTAATTCGGTTCAGCAGTTCGGGCTGTAGCTTTGTCTAAAGTTTCCTATGGAAATTTACATGGGGAAAACGCGTTTTTGGACCCCCCTTTTTTCTCGGCCCCCGCTTGACTAATCACCCCAAAACTTTCAAGACAGGAGCTGACCAGAGCGCCCCACTAGTTTTGAAAATTTCGCGAAGATTCGTCAAACGACACCAAAGTTATTGGGAAAACAAAAAACGCTTTTCCTATGGAAACTAGGTCCTAACTATATATATATATATAGTATAGATTAACTCCACATCTCCATAATATATATATAGTATAGATTAACTCCACATCTCCATACTATATATATATATATATAGAGAGAGAGAGAGAGAGAGAGAGCGAGAGAGAGATCGATCATGAAGATCCACAGATGTGGAGAGGTAGGTATTGTATACGTATACATACCTATATATACTTACCTTCTCGATATTTTGTTGTTGGGATATTTTTTATATGATATTGTGGTAGCACGATATTACAAACTCGATATATTCTGATACCATACCAAATATGCTATTATACAACGTGTGGTAAGTCTGGTCTTTCACCCTGTATAGAAAGTTGTTCATGAATCTTGTATGAAAATACTGCTATTGCATCCCACATACGAAAACTGCAACATCACCTGTTGGGCCCGATCTGCTCATGTTGCCATGCAGTGGGAGTGAATTTTGGAACTGGGTTCCAGAATTATGAATCTTAAAGTATACAAGTGGAGCGCGTGGAATGGGAACAGAGGAGGGACAGCATTTGACGAGCTATTAAAATATTTCTTGTGACTATACTATATCTCAGAAACAATCAAAGTTTTCAATGGCAGGGTTGACCAGAGCTTCAAATATCACACACATTGTGCCTCGCTGTAATGGGAAGGACTACCAACATGGCCGCTCATACCATGATAACACTGAGGACTTCTGGAACATAATCAGCAAACCTGGGAAAGTTTGGTGGAATTACCTTTTTACCACCTCGTCAGAATTCAAAGTTTTGTTAACTGCTCAAGTAGACCGCAAATGTATTTAAATATATCAATTTAGCAGGATATGGAAATCATGTGACATAGGTAGTATATGAAACAAACCCATGCAATGCCAAAGTAAAACAGCATGTAACAAGAAAAACTTTAGAAAAAAAGATTATTCTGAAAAGAACTCCTTTAATGAAATATACAAGGTGATTAAAATACTTGATTTTGGGGGGTTTTCTGGACCTACTCAGCCAATAAAATAGAAAATGTCAATAACCTGTTTTTGCCAAACACTGGCGCCATCTGTTTGATTTTCAAACCTTTATCCATCAGCCACCTCTTAAAACACAAAGTAACGTTTGCACATACAGAGATCACAAAAATGTACTGTGTGGCATCAACAAGAGATCTATTGAAAGCAATGGCAAAGCCTACAGGTCTGGCATTGGAAGCCAACCCCTTTTGCTTTGTCAATGTTTTGTTTTATTTTCTCATGGTTTTTGTAAAACTTTATATTTGGCGTACCTGAAGAACCTTTGCGAATGTACAAAACATTGTCTAAAAACAAAAAAATGTTTTGATCTTGAAAAGAACACAATGGTATGTATGGTAGTGTATGGCACTTAAGGGTACAACTTTAAGTGTGTAAGAGATCCTAGTGAGAGAGTCGAGTGCCGTCACACACAGTGAAGTTAGCCAATGGCTGAAGTCTGCGTACCCACTGTGCATGCTTTATGCTGTAGGGGGCGGAATCAATGTAAATGACACAAAATAGAGCAATGGATGAAGAGGGCTGGCTGAAAGCCCCTAGAGGTCATTATATTATACAAATAACTGTAGTAAAACCAAAAGGTCTTAGCGAACGCCAGACCTCAAAAGTTTCACACGCTGTCATTACAGTGGTTATTAAAGACACAGACGCCAACGCCCCAGACTTGCATGTTGGTGCCCTGCATGATCTGCATGTAACAGAGGCGCAACTAGAGTTAAATTTCGGAGGGGAGGGCTAATACAAATTTCAGGGGGGGGGGGGTGCTAATTCTTCCAGCAATCGGCCGAGTGAAGATGCAGGGGTGAAAGAACAACAAAGCCTCATTAACAAGTAAATGGTCTTTTAAAGACCTGTGAAGTACTCGGGTGCGGCTGTGTGTGTGCCCGGGAAGCGGTCTCAGCCGGGCTGACACACACGACGGGGGGGGGGGGGGCGGAAGCCCTTTCAGCCCAATGGGCGTTGTGCGCCTGGCACGTAACACCCTTGCTCTCACTCAGGTTGTTGGGCTACTATGCCTAATGGGAAGACCAAAGGCAATCAGGAATGTGGTTTAAGAGTAGTTCACCGAACAGATTTCAGTGCCACTGGTTATCGTCATCACTACCACGGGATTAGCAGGGGAGTAGCACCCAGTCGCAGGGGAGGAGCACCGTCGTAGGGGAGGAGCACCCAGTCGCAGGGGAGGAGCACCCAGTCGCAGGGGAGGAGCACCGTCGCAGGGGAGGAGCACCCAGTCGCAAGGGAGGAGCACCCAGTCGCAGGGGAGGAGCACAGTCGCAGGGGAGGAGCACCCAGTCGCAGGGGAGGAGCACAGTCGCTGGGGAGGAGCACCCAGTCGCAGGGGAGGAGCACCCAGTCGCAGGGGAGGAGCACCCAGTCGCAGGGGAGGAGCACCGTCGCAGGGGAGGAGCACCCCGTCGCAGGGGAGGAGCACCCAGTCCTGCTCCGGCTCCTGAAAGAGACACTCTGAGCGGACTCCATCAAACTAGCACTGTCCCGGGCTCGGATTTGGCTTTTGGCATCACAGGGAGCAGTGCCGTTTGGCCTGGCCTGTATTCGCCAACACTGGTTTTAATCCAGGTGTCCTTGATTGACGATAACATGGACCCCGAAGGTGCTGCCATGACAACCATGAACTAGGATAAAGGTACACCGCAAAGGAAAAGCCAAAAGGAAGATACAGCTCAACCAAAAATGTCAGGAACTTCCCGAGTGAGAGACTGTAAGGATGAAAGTTATCTTTACAGGTGATCCTATCCCCATCCATGTATCCTCTGTCCTTGGGGGTCCCCCGTATTATCCCATGGGTGGTACAGTTTGTGGGGCCCACTCAAATTGCAGATCTAGTGCTTGCAAGCAACACCCACGGTATTTGAAATTTGAGAGACCCTTAATCGTCCCCCCCCCTCTAGCCTGAAAGTGGAAATAATGCAAAATAATACAAAATAAATTAAAAGGTCCAATGCCGGACTGGTCATCCTGCCAAGCGGGCAAGCCCCCTGGAGGCTGGTGGCCTGGAAGGAATGAGGATTAAATAGGGTAGGAAATTAGGGAGAAGTTAAGGGTGGAAAGGAAAAGGAGATGGGGTATGAGAAAAGTGTGAGAGAAATGAAGAAAACAGAAGAATTAGGAGGCAAAAAAGAGAGCGATAGGAGGGAGCAGAAGAAAGGAAGGGTGAGAGAGATTTTACGGTAAGAGGACGAAGGGGAGGTACTGAAAGATGACAGCAGAACAAAAGAGGAGCAAGGGGGCCAGGAGATGGTATGGAAAGACAGGATATAATGAAAATGAAACACCAGCATTGTACGGGAGGTGGGCGAGGACATTTTACCAGAGCTGCTTTGGGCTCCCATTCCAGACCTAAATGGCCACACTATAAAGCCACAGTCTTTCAACCAAGTAGAAACTATTGAGCGGAGCGATACCCGTCCCCTGAAAGTGCCTCAGCGCCTCGTCTGGGAAACAGAGGCGCTATATAAAAGTATCTGCAATACAATACAACTAGAAGGGAGAATATTCCTGCAACTGTTATGTCAAGATCTAAGGTCGGAAGCCAAGGTAAAAAGACAGGCATTTTAACAAAGTACATTTTTAAGATATGTTCTCAACAGATTGTAAATCACTGCAGCCAACAACAAGAATGCAGGCCTCGGGTCGGCTGAACTGCTGCTGTGTAACAGTTTTGAGTGCTAGCTACCCTTACAGCTTCCAAAGCACTGGTCTCTCATCTATCTGCTACTCTGTCATTCTGCCCCATGAAACTTTATTGAGATGACACCTGCAGATCACATGTGGGGCACGAGGGATGCGCGCTCCTAAAGACCACTAGCAAAAATATGATTGTGGTAAGTCTGCTATGGTGCATTCACAATAAGGGCAGAGCATGTCAGCCGTGACAATGAAGCACACTGCCCACACTTCTCGAGGGCGTGTTAGATCTGCCCGATGAATCACTGTTCAGAAGCTTTACTTGGTCGATGCACCTTAAACCAAATCGATGTGACAAATCTCACACGATAGAAAGCACATTGAGAAACGCGCAGACTGTCAAAGCAATTCATGCTTCGTCGCAACGGAGAACCCTTCCATGCAATTAAGGTATAAATAAATTAAAATGGGCTGTTTTGTCACTTTGCGAATAGAGCTGTTGTATGCATGATAAATCAGGGTTTGAGGAATTATCTTGCCTCAGCTTGGCCTGCACTGACATCTACTGGAGAAAACGATTGATAGCACCTTTACAAAGGCGCAGATATCGCTTTTGAGCCACTGCCACGGAGCGTCAGTAGTATAACGAATTAATCAAGTCTACCAGGTTCCCTGCTAATACAATTACTCAGGCCATAAGCAGTTTCCAGCTTTTTTTGTTTTCCATAAGTCCTGCTCCTTGTGATGTGTCAGGTGCATTTTTTTTTTTTAACCACCCTGACTTTTTTTTTCTCTATTACACCCATGCAGCTCATTCTCTACGCTTTCTGTGGCAACATGTAACCCTTATTGTTCTCGGGCACAAACGACCCACCAATTAATCACATCTCACACTGTGACCTCTTGTAATCAATCCCCAGGCTCCTAGATTCCGGGCGCGCCCATCACAAGACCCGCTCAGAAGCAGTGTTCCCTTAACAAGCCTCCCTGCGCCCTTTTACATCTACAAAGATATCGTGTAGCAGAAAAAATGATTTGAAGATACAATTAGGGCTTTAAGTGGGCGGGGTCTCGCAGGTGCTGAGTACCAGCAGTTTTTTTAAAGGGGGCCTCGAAACGGGTCTCCATCGGGCTCTGTTTTGTGCCCTGGCACAGGCGGTCCGGTTTTTTTCCAGACTGCAGTGACAGCCTCACAGGCACATCATGTGCGCCTGCTCACACTGCTCACTAGTGGAGAAGTTACGGCATGACGTCATGCCAGGTGAGCGTTGTAGGGGGAAGGGAAATCCTTTAAAGAGAGTCATTTTCTCTCTGGATTGCCCTTCTCTTTTTGTAACTCAGGAGCAGCAACATTGTCGTGGTGTCAGCAGGGCTTTAAGTGGAAGCTTTTTCAATACTATATACAAGCCATAGTTGCTGCTTATTTATCTTATGCAACGAACAACCATTGACAAAGCCAATAGTCTTGACTTGTTGTAGGTGCAGTGGCGGTTCTTTTATATGGGCGGAGGGGCTACGCCCTCGTCCTTTTTCTGCCCCCTAATTTGTACTTTTATTTTATTGTACAATTACCACTACGTCTACGAGTCAAAACAACTTTGTGCCAAAGTGCCAGTAAACTGACTCAGGCTGTCTGGTGACTTCAGGCAGCGTTCGCAAGTTAGGTTTATGGCAGGCACAAATCATGCACTCTGAGCATGCGCCAGCAACACAGATTTGCCGGCTGAGGAGCTCACAGCCCTGAGGGTTGTGACGTCACCAGCTCGGCAAAGCCATTGAAGTCTTTGCTGAAGGACCTCCCCCGCCAATAAAGCTAGACCTGGGCGCTGTCGGCTTCAGCTCTGCAGAGGCCAGGGCTACACATCAATCACAGTTGAGCAAGCCTCACTGTAGTGTTAACCCCACCCTACCCTGACTGTGACCAATCAAATTATGGTGTCTGTCAGTTCCCTCCTACTGCCTGTGGGAGCGCGGGCTACGTCGCATTTGAAGTTATTGGTAGCTGGCTGTGCACTGTGAAAGTTGTGCTGAGACTGTGCCCGCACCTCAAAGTGGCGCCATGCAGATTTTGCGACCGTTGTAATGTACACCAACCACCCAGGCTCACAGGAGATGGTCTGTTGGAGCAATTACTGCTGCTGCTGAGGAGGACAAAGAACGGCGCCAGAGAGAGATCTGCTGTGTCTCTACTTGCCATGTACTTGTGGGACGGTGAGGGGAAGTATTCCCGACACTGGAGCTCCTTTCCGCCATTTGACGCAGCGAGAGCTTCTTCGTGGTGAGTGGGTTTATCCGTTTGCAGTGAAGAGAAGTAAATGAGGGGCGTACTGAAAAGGAACGCAGCAGCCCATGACAGGCTTACTGCCACGGCGCTGGTGGCTTCCAGGCCCGGGAGCAACCACCTCACTCGGGCTGGAGAGGTTCGTCTTGTGAGCATGGCTGCCATGCTCACAAGACGAACCTCTCCAGCCCGAGTGAAGTGGTTGCTCCCGGGCCTGGAAACCACCAGTTTGCAAAACCAGAACACGCAAATGATGAGGGTTGTGAGAATGCTGCTGGTCGAGGACAGGTTACGAGTGAAAAGGAAGACTTTGCAGTAGGTTGGTCATTAGCAGCTTGTACGGCTCAAATCGGCTGCGTGCCTTTGGCATGGAGTAAAACATCAAAGCCTCGTTCCCCACAATTTTTATTTATTTAGTGCATTTTTATAAAGCGCGGACATCACCCGAAGGTGTCAGAGCACTGTACAATAGAACCAGTTACGTTACAATGCCCAGGACGCACGTGATGGTCTGGATGCACATTCCTGTCAGAGCGGCGGGGTTCATGTTCGAAAACTCCATTCGGCCGTCTAGGTGCAGGAACTGACCTTTCTAGCAAATATCTTCTTTAAACCAGCGTTTTTCAGCACCCACCCTTGCGGAAGGACCTTACCAAGGGTAGGGATCCGACGTCTGCTCTGTGTTTCGATCCCTTTCAATGGCGCTTTCTTTCTCTGGTCGCTGCCAGCCTGAGGCCAAATAGGAGCTGAACTCGGCTTCAGAAAGAACCCTTTAGCTCAAAGCGGTGAAATTCTTGTTAGCTGGTACTTACACGAGGTAGCTGTGATTCATTAACTTCTGCACTTCCTGCTGGATAATGAGCACACCTATAATCCGGCTATACATCGGATTTTCGAGCAAGTGTCCTAAGCGTTGACAAGGCGATTAATCCTACTGACATCAACTAAAAAATGGAGCATCACCGTTATGTTTGTTTTGTGTTTAAACGATAGCCACTGGTACTTGCAGGTCTTCCTGCAAATAATGAGGGCCACAGGGCGCACTGCTTGGTTCCCTTTGAGAAGCAACAGGTAGTGGCTGAGCCTAGGAGCAGTGGTGTAACAAGGCTGTCATGGGCACTAATTCAAGAAAATAATATGAACTTCCTAACGCCACCCCCACAGGTCTCTATTTACAGCTAAAAGTAATTCATATGGAAGGTGCCACTTGATTCCCTGATCTTGTGGCGCTGCAACACTAATCAATCAGTCGAATCAGGAATTTATAGAGCGCACTACTCACCCATGAGTGTCTCAAGGCGCTGGGGGGCAGGGGGGTTCGGGCAGCTCCGAGGCCATCTTGGTAACTTGCGGTATTGTTTTAGTTAGGGGGGTAGGTGCTGTGGACTCTCTGGCTGGCACGGATGGCAGCCGGGCTAACAGCACGCAATAATACAAGTGCCACTACCAGCCAGAAATACAGCACTTCTGAGCGAAGACAGCTGCTGCTTAGCTCCGGCGACGTCGGTTCAGGCACACTCCTCAACTGAGGCCTGCTGTTGTATCCCGTGCCCCCTTGGCCCCCTCCACAGCCAGCCGAAGAATTCAGCCCCAAGACGAAACCAAGTTGAAGAGGTGAAGCGCTCAGGCTGGTACATACAGAAGCTGAAGCACTTGTTTACAGGCAGCAGTCAAGTGAGTCTACAGGCTCTGTACTGTCCAGTTCAGTTGATCTCTGCAGCATTTGCTTATCAATACTAGGCAGCAATGCCTAGCACCTCCGGTAAAGTGTTTAAAATGCATGTGCTTGTTTCATCTCTCAGCAAACAATTAAAGCGATTAGTAGTGTTTAACTGTGTTAATGCCCTTCTATTAGTTTGTGGCTGGATTGGAATCCCGCCGTCCTGCGTGATAGCTCTCTCTGCTCGACCTTAAGGGGTGATAAACAACTGTAGCATTTAGTTGCCAAATTGACAGCTAGTGTGAATCCTTTACTGAAAAGCACATGTTGTTAGTAATTGATATGTCATCGGAGGCCAGCGTTTTAAAGCAACTGCTCCAGAGCACATTGTGCGAGTTACAGGTGGAAAGCATGAAATCAGTCTATAAATGCCTTTGCCATTTTAAAACCTTTACAAATATTCCCTTTTTATGTGTATGCTCTAGAGTGGGACGTTCCCTCTCGTCTGACTTTTATTACAAAGAGAATATTTGTAAAGGTTTGAGTTCGGTGGTCACATACACAGGCTCTGCAGACATAATGTGTTGTGTTGCAGAAACACAGTTTGCATTTGAAGGGCCATTTATCTCTTCGAGATGGGGTAGATAACACGTGGCATTACAAATGTTTATTTTTGCCAGCTTTCTGTGCACTTATTTTGGTAGATTTCTTCATTAAGGTTAGTGTTGGCCCGCCCACCCCTGGTTCGGTCTCAGTTAAAGTAAAATCGTCCAGAGCGTCTTGCAAATCAAAAGTGAAATTGTGCTCCATCATGAAAGGAGTCATCAAAAGATGGGGGGATGGGGCACGGGAGAGGATGGAGGAATACAACCCATGCACATTGTATTAGACTGCACCATTTATATAGCACTTACTATACATGTGCAAAGTGTTGAAACACTTACGCGCAGGGATAGTAAACTACACCATGTATACACCACCGGCACCATATGTTTCCGCTTCTCATGAACGCACTCTCTGAGTCCAATGGGCCTCCATTTTTTTATTTTCACAGAAACTGCACTGTGATTTCTTTGTTGATGTTGCTGTTCTGAGCCTCTGCTGCTCACACATGTATTAAAACAGCAAATTCAAATTTACCAATGGACTAGGGCTGTGACTGACTGTTATGTTTGAGCATCAAGGATTTCCTCCTCCAGCACAGTTTACAGCCTGGCCTGAGAACTGTGTGCTGTGTTTGTTTATAGAATGACAAATGGCTTGCAGCCTACGTAAACTGGTTTGATGAAAGCAAAGGGCTTCCAAATGCAAGCAATACAATTCAAGCCATTTGTCAGGACATAAAAACTAAACACTGGGCCTGGTAACAGATTAGATGGGTTGACACCATTGCCTTGGGCTGTACTCTGCTCTAGTGTAAACTTTGAAAAAGGCAATCTAAAGAGGCCCCACTTCGCTTTGATGCACTGTGCTCTTGTGAACAGGCCAGTGAGTTAGCATAGCAGTTCTCTGGTTATACTGAATAAGCAGCTACCAATGACATTAGCATATGAAATATCTTTATTGATGTCATAACTACAGTTTCACAATTCTTGTACAGTTAAGCTCCGAGCGATAACATGTATAGATACGCATAACCAGGGCCGAACTGGACTGCCTCGAGTCAAGAGGCCCTGGCGGGATCGTCCTTTCTTGGCACTGACCCTTGTGAGAACATGCGCTCGCTGTGCCTGTGCTAGTGTGCTGAGGTACATGTGGAGAGAGTTATAATCTAAAAATCCCACAGTTTGCTGAAATATAATTTCTCTTTGCCTGGCTAATACTAAAAAAATCAAGGATGAACTGCAATCCTGGGATGGATCTCTTTCGCCATCTAATTTTTAAAGTATTTGCCATGTACAGTGTTACCAATGGTGTGAGCCTTGACTTCATCAACCAATACAGTAAAGAGGCAGAGATGTGTTACAGGTAGAAAACACTTAGAGGCCCTGTTTCCATTGGTTGTGTGTGCTTGGCTTGGGGGTCATTTTGCAAGCAGACCATTTCGAGGATGGGGCACATTTTTGATTTGTTTCTAATGTTTTCTTCACACTTGTGCTTTAAAATGCTATATTTAGATCCCCTTTTTGAAACAATTTGCTGTAAATATGTGGTGTAAAAAGCCACCATTTGAATCCATTTTTTCCAAACTTTTCTTGCGGGGGGAAAACCCCCCCGCACCCTCCTTTTGCAGTTCGGGCTCGCTCGCTCCGCTCGCTCGCTCAGTCGTTCTATTACGATACAATTTTTCGCCTCACCACTTTCAAAATCCACCAGCCGCCACTGTGTAGGTGTAATGTTGCTTGTTGTATCACATATCTATATGCAATGTCAGAAACAGCAAAATACAAGTCGGCCGACACACTATGCTAAGCACAGAGTTTTAGCTTATGTGTTTTTAAGCCACGCCCTTAATTACATTGGTCACGACCCATTGAGAGATCCCCAGTGTTTTCATCCCACTTAAAGCCCTGGATACATACAGTTCAAGGAAAACAATTCCAACTTCTCCGCTGGATGCAACACAAGTATTGGAAAAGCTGCATTACTTGTGTTGGCCACGTTTAACGAATGCTAATATCACTACTAGTACTTCGAGAGCATTGCCTGCAGACATGTTCAATGTTTGACATACATAAGACTCCCATTCAAATAGAAATATCAACTAGCGACTGAACTGTTATACTTTTCTGCCCTCTGTTGGCTGACAGAGGTACAGCGCATCTAACCCACTGAAATAATCCATTAAGTGAATAAACTAGGACCGTGGCGTACATGACCACCAAAAACACTCGCACTAAAGTTTACCGAGTGGGCAAGATGTTTGTTGCATCCGTTTGAAAACTTGATTTGCAATCAAAATAAACTCCAAAAGTGGGAGATTGTTTTCTTGGGAACAAAAAGCCAATGGCCTTGATGTTCAGGGAGTCAGGGTGTGTGTAACACGATGTAATCATACATAACCTTTTGGTGCCAATAAGTATGGCTTGTCCAATAAGATTAGATTATTATTGACAAGATGTTGTGCCTCACTGTCACGTAATTGCATGCCCAGGTCCTGCTGGGCTTACACGCGCCCCTTTGCTACTTACCATGCAGTACCACCGCCGGGGCCAGCTGAGCATTAGGGAAGTCTAACAATTACTGTACTTGTTATTGTCATCATGACGTTTGCGCAATGCATAATGTTCGGTCTTTGATTTCAAAGACTGCTTGTCGATCGCCTCCCCTCTTGACCCCTCGTACCATCCCAGATTCTTTGCTTGAGAAAAGGAGGGTTACGTGCGAACAACCTGAAACTATAGTTCCTTTATTGTATTTTGGGATATTTCTTGTTTAAAGGGTTAAAATATTGCAAAAAGAGGCTAATGCCAATGGCCATTTTTATGAGCGCAGCACATGTTCAGTAGCTCCTTTTCAACATAGTTGCACTAAAATCCACAGTTATTGACAGAGAAAAAGTCTCTTTGTGTGCCAGCACTGGAGCCAATTAGCACACACCAGTAGTCCCTCTGTTCACTCTTGGCCTGCGTCACTGTGCTAAATTCACTCAGAAGGTGGAAAACATCCCACCTTTCTTAAAAGATGCAGCAGGTGATTGGCTGCTTTCTATAAAATGTTAACCTATTTGAACTCTGCCCAGCCATGGCGCAGGGTGGACCATGTAATGTAGCAGAGCTGCAGAGCGACGAGCGCGCCCCTGCGTTCATTGGCAGATAGAGGTTTTACACGTGCTGTCTGTGATTAATAATCACATTGTCTTTTGGTTCCACTTCAAAGTATTCCTACATTACCAGACTTGCGTGCTACCCATTACCACGATACGCGCCACAAAAATAACCTCTCTCTTTACTTTTTCGATACCCTTCAGTTCATTTTTCTCGACGGCCGTCCTTTGAGGGAAGCTACTTTTTTTTTTTTTCTTTTTCATTCAAGGCACCATATTTAAAAATGGAACAAGTGTTGGCAGCCTGACTTCCACAGGCAGACATTCTCAGTGAGTTTGGCTTGTAGCCCGGTAATTGGGGGGAAACTGATTGTGTCTTCTTTATGCAGACGACATAATAATTTTGGACTTAACGCCTAGGGGATTAAATAGTCGTCTGCAGGCTCTCCATAAATTTGCTGAGGCTCACCATCTAAAGATGAATATATCAAAAAGTAAAATAATGTGTATGCATGGAAGAAAGAAGCTGAAGTATGGAAATTTTGTATGGTCTGTAGGTTGCCAAAAACTTGAACTTGTAAAATCATATACCTTTTTAGGAAAAATAGTGTGTGGCAACCTATGCGATAAAGCCCACATAGAAAATAATATCGCTAAATCCACCACTCAGGGCAAAAGTTTGGGTTCTCTTTATAGGTCTACGGGGAAAAGACATTTTGCACTTTTATTGGAGGTGTTTCGGGCAAAAATCCCTGCCTCCCTGCTGTATGGTATGGAATTGATCGATGTAGAGAAATGGGGATTTTTAAATGCAACGGAAGGCCGAATTTTAAGAAGTTTAGCCTCAGTTAATTCGGCATGTTCCGCGGCCGCCTTCAGGTTAGAATTTGGTTTGAGAAGTACCAGGGCACAGGGTCTCGCGGGGATAGTGCGTTGGGTTTTAGGTCTGGTAAAGAGTGATTATGGCACACTAAAATCTTTACTTCGGAAAGAAATTTTAGAATGTCTAAAAGAACAGTCATTAATGTTTAGAAATTTTAGGACTGTGATTGATTTGCTGCAATTAGTTCAGTCCCTGCTCTTTACCTTATCACCGTATCAATTAAGGGCCACTCTGAAACAGGCCACTTGGGATACAAGTTTCACAACGGCTAGGGAAGCTTGTACTTTCAAGATGGGTATCCATCCGGTCATTGATTCCTGCGTGATAAATAAAGCACAGGCATATATTTCTTGGAACTTGCCACATGGTGTGGGCCGTTTTTGGCTATTACTGAGGCAGGGTATGCTCCCTCTAAATCCTTTATTGGCAAAATGGTATGGTTCGTCACCAATTTGTAATTTGTGCAATAATGGCCTGCAAGATGTTAATCATGTATTATTTATTTGCCCAGCATAACTATTGTGTTGACGAAAATGGATGAGACCAATATGTCTACAGCTGTCTATTCTTTCTGCCTCAGCACTACTTGATTCTCTTTATGAGCCACCAAATGAAATGTTTTGTCATAGAATTTTTAACTTTTTAAAGTGTTTTTTAAACATGTGCTAAGGCTCATTAGGTATGTAGGGAGTAGCTGCTAATACTTGCTTTGTGTGGGCTATTTTTTTATTTTTTATTCTTGTGATGGTATTCTAGGGTAGTTATTTTATCCTATGTTATTTACCTCCTAATCTTTTGCACTAAGGGTATGAAGGATATTTGAATCCTTTTGTACTGTACATTATATTGCTATGTTTTAATCTGAAGACTGTTTATAATGTTGGATTTCGTTTAGGAGTCGCTGATGTCTCGTTGGGAAGGAATATTTTTCTGTCTTAATTTTATTATCAAAATAGAATCCTACTTATTGTGTTGTTGGTTTCTCAGTTTATGTGGACCTCCGCGGAGTTCCGTAATCATAAAAATAAAAAAATTCAAATAAAATTGTAGCCAAGACAGATTCCACTGCTTACACATAGTGATCTGTACAGGTCTCCCCTGAAGGGGGCCACGCTGTGGTGCAGCTCCGCCTAGACTGCTGCCTGCTTAGAAGTCCACGCTGGACTCCTATGAAATGCGAAGACTCCTGAGAATCGAGTCTTGGTGTACACAGTGCTCACCTGCATGGACACACCCCTTACACCCCTGAGAATCGAGGCGCGGTATACACAGTGCTCCCCTGCATGGACACGCCCCTTAGACTCCTGAGAATCAAGGCTCGGTATTCACAGCGCTCACCTGCATGGACACGCCCGTTGCTCCCTACATGAAAATAATGCATGCTATATCTACAGTCAGACCTCTGTTCTGTGGGATCTGCATGTGCTGCTGGACACAAAAGCAGATCTAATAGACATTGGTGACAGATGCCTCTCCTCCATGGCAGGCAACTGTTAAACAATCGATTACTGAGCATTAACAACACTACTAAGTTTTTGCAAACATTTACATTCTGCTCTTATTCACTTTTAATCCTAGACCTAAAGTTCAGAGTCTAAAGTTTATTTTCTGGCTGCTCTCATCCCCTAGAAGGAAAGCTCAACCCACCTGAACAAATGCAGCTAGAGGCACAGGGACATACATGAAGTGATCACTGCAGAAATACTGATTCTGCCAGAAAGAGAGACACAAAGAGAAAGCGTGGAGAGGGAGAGCGATGAAGTGAGAAAGAGGGAAGGAAAAAGACATGCGAGAGAGAGAGGCAGCCAGATAGGGCAGCGTCCATAGAGGCTCCCACACAGAGAGAAGGTGCAATGCGATGGCCACAGACAGCATACCCAAAGAAAGCTACAAGAAGGCGTCTTAGAGCCACAGAAACACTCAGACACAGGCACAGAGACACCCCTGGGGAGCGACACCAAGAGGTGATTGTAGATAGAGACACAATTTTTTCTGCCACACTTTTCGTTCATCCTGCTACCTTATTTTTATTTTTGTCGATAAACTTTACAGCAATTTTTGTAAAACATGCCAACATAACAATGTAAGTTCATCCTCAGCCTCAACACACAAAGCATTTTGGTATTAGTCCTGTCAATAAACTAAAACAGTTCCTGCTTTGCACCCCAAATACCTTCCCTCTGGCATTGGCTGTTGTTTCACATTTTCAGTCAAGCTGATATATTATTGGGCAAGGAGTATGCACGCTTGCTGTCCCACCACTTACACCATGTTTAACACATATACACTCCTTTGCTGTGCACAACACACGAAATTGTAACAGTGCTTTGTGAGAATGGTTTGAATCAGGCATATTGACAGTGAGCAGAAATAACCAAGGAGGAGAGGCAGTGAACGTATTATGTGAAAAGGACATATGCAGAAACCTAAAATTAATAAATCAAAGGTTTCAAAATAGCGGTGCAGTGGACAGGTATTATTCTACTCTTCATGCCATACTACCATATATACCATACGCATATGTAAAAACGTATGTTATATATTTGTTACATTATGTGAAAAGTGAAAACGATTTTTCGATATAAGCCATGGAATAAACAAAAATTCCACTTAAAAGATTAAAAAAATTGAAAAAAGGCTCATTTTAAAGATGCACTATCATTTTACAAGCCATTAACAGTCAAATGCATTATCTGTTCTGGATATGCTGAACTATACAATTGAAAATGCATAATCATATCAGAATTTCACTCGGATTACCCAATCAGGTTATGGATTAACTTCTTTTGAAAAATAGCTTACAAAATCACTTTGAAACTAGAAACATTAGTGCATCCTTAAATTAAAAAAATGATAGCAATTTGGTTTTAAGAATACAAAAAAACACTAAAAGGGGAAGTCCGTGTGACAAATAATGGTGTGTGCCAGAGAGCACTAGGGAGAAAGAACTACCTTTAAGAAGTTGATATTTTTTATTTGAAAACCCTGAAAGAGACAGGAGAAGAAGAAAACACTGTTTTGTTAGTAAGGGGAAAGCAAAAAACAATTAGCAGATGCTGCAGTCAGAGACATTTTGAGAAGTTTGAGCAATTATCAGGTAAGGTGACATACAACACAAGTGTAAGAACTGAACAGATGCACGGGGATGTGCTTACTGTAAAGAAAATACACAATTAAGGGGTATTTTGAGTAGCATAGCTGGATCGATGCATATACTAAATAATCTAATTGACATAGATACTAAATATGGGTGGTTATCTACAAAGAAAAGTTCATCTGTCAATTACAAGGTGGCTTTCAACATCACAAAGCATTTTTTCCAATTGCAGTCTTTCACTCAGATAAAAATATGTAACAGGAAAAATAGTTACAACATTAGTTTTATTCAAAACAAGAGAATATTTGAAAAAAAAATGGACTTTAACATTACACTTTCTCCATAGCTAGTATGTCATCTAATCCAATCTGGCCAAAGAACCAAAAAAAATACCCCACTGAAAGAACTGCGCTCCTTCTAAACCTAGCCTCTAACATCTCCAATACAATATCAGCAAACAGGCTCTTTATTCCCATTTTGTTTTCTAAACCCAGACTAGAACGTTTTCCCCAATTGATTACTCTGTCAGGACCAGTATTTGGACCGCACACAGACAGGTCCTTCCTTCATTCAATTCCCTCTGATAACATTAATAATAAGCAGTATGTTGCACAAGCAGTTTTAGCCACATGCATAACCAGTATAAAATAGTAGGAGTTCTACATTCTGGGCTTATCCTATACATACTGCATAGATACCTCTGAATTATCTTTCTACAATAGTTATGATAAAGTTCAAAGCAAACTATAACTATTACGTAGGAACAGTCGCCAAAGATGCCCATGGTTCATCTTTTTAATAAATACTTTGAATCAGAGAGGAGCAAATGGATAGCAAAGTGGCATTTCAGCAACCAGATGTTGGCCTGAGAAGAAAAGGACATGCTGTGACTAAACCATGAAGATAAGTCCAGCACATTAATATCCGCCCTTATAAAATAATAGAGCGGCTTTCCAGGGCAGTCCGCCATTAAAGAAAAGCTAAACCTGAAAAGGAAAATTGTGAGGTCCTCCATTTCATAAAATGAAGTCCTCTTAGGTGAAGGATGTGCTATAAGTGATATTTGAGGCTAAATATTTAGTATTCAAATTATGTAATTTACATTCACCTACCTCCTTACCCGCATATAAGTAAAAGCGGGTACTTACAAGCGTATCCAGTTTGCACGTTCTGTTATGCGAGCCATACTCTGTAGCAAAAATGTCCAATTCCTTCATTTTCTTTGTTTCTAGCCCTCCCAATCTTTGGGTCAATTCTCTCCTTTGGACGGTCCTTGGCAGGGAAAAGTTCAAAGACCTTACTTTTTTCTTGGCAAGAAAGGCAAGAAGTACCATTACTTGGCCAATTATAACTAAATATTACAGAGGTTCTAAAAGGAACACTAAGTCATTTAAACAATCACCTATCACCATGGGTAAGCAATACAAATTGAATGATTACATATCCTATTTCATAATCTAATCTAAAGATTTCACTTATCTGGATGGAATTTGCCTTCTTGCCCTGCCCTGGCAATGTCGTTTGTATTAATGTAAAGGAGTGATCAAATGTATTCTCTGAACAGGCATTCCACACTGGCCCTGTCATAAAAAGAATGGGATTGCTGCCTCTTGGTCTACACCTCACTTTTCTCTGAGCCTCAGTGATGTGGCAGATTTGAGTGTCCAGAAGTAACATTCCCCCCTGTCTGCTGTGAGGCTCCTCATCCATTTAGGGTGCATTTTTCAGGAAAGGTGCTAGGTAAGGGCTCTTCAATTAGTGCACATGAACCTAGGAATGTGTGGGCTTCAGACACTTTTAGGGCTGTTAAGTTTATTACCATGCAAGCAAAAAGGCACTTGGAGAAGATCTTCCTCTGAGGTAGACTAAATGGCCTATCAGCTCATTGGCATATAAGATAGTGTTAGTTTAGGCTAAAGGGTAATTTGTCTCACCCAAAACTACAGGAGCACAAATTTGCCTGTAATGCACATTTAATGCTTTTATTAACCCGGTATGTCTGGCCAGAAATATACCTGCTTCCAAGGCTTTTTGGATAGTCTGGTCAGGAACTTTACCACTGAGGTGAGAGGGATTTATAGGAAAAATAATCAGGGGCTCGCAGTAGGTGAGCCGATTCTAACCACCCGCTGTAGCATGGGAGCGTCCCCACTGGGAAGAGTTTCAATCCTTCTCAATCCATGAGATTTAGGCAGAAATTCTTCACCTCAAATCTGACTCTCCTTAGAACCCCTGCCTTGTATCTGTCCATCATAAGCTAACCGCAAGCATTTCCATCTGCTTCACTACAGTAATCACATCCAGCCTGACCATGGGGAAGCTTGATGAGACATGGAAACTTGGGGTTGATTTCCCGCTTATACAAAAGATGCTGAAACAGGCCCAATCAATCCTGGTCTCTCCATTCCCCATCTGGGGCTGCTCAAAATCTTTATCAAGCTGGTTCACTGAGGCAGTGGGTTCAATTGTCGCCATAAGGTCTCACTGCACTGTGAAGTCAGAGCCTTGCGATAATGTCTATCACAGTGAACACAGCTTCCTGAATGAAGACAGACACTCTCAGAGGTTCAAAGTAGCAAGATCAGGCTCAATTGGAGCATCACTGCTACAAATGGCCAGTGCTAAAACTCTCTCCTGTGCACAAAACAAGAGGATGTCCAGAAGAAGGTCTTAGCCCTCCCCAAACTCATTATACACCTGCCTCTATTTCCAGGTTACACTTTAGTCCTTGTTAGGAAATCCAAAAATCTGCCCAAGTTTCTGAAGTTTTATTCTCAGTCTGTTGCTTTTATGATGGTTGCAAGTTTATGTGCTTTAGCCGACTCTATTCTTGTCAGATTTGTGGAGAGAAATTGAGGAAATAAGTGTATTTACCAACTGACTGGGTTTTGAATAGGCACAGCTGACACTTGACCTAGTGAACTTTGCAGTATCCAGGAAACCAAGAATACATTGTGTTGAGCTCCTGGTGGACAGAGTTATCTGTGTAATGAAGAATACATTTTGTTGAGCTTACACTGGGCAGATGTGCAGCGTGTGATTTTGCTGTTACAGCAGTTAAAACTCAGAACAGACATACCACAGTGTAAATAGAAAATGGTAAAACATCATGTACTGCCTTTGCACATGCTGGAGCCTATATCCTCCTTCCATTCACAGGCCCAGTAATAGAAACGACCATTGATTGGTCACATTTTTGCTAGTCCTTGGTTAAGTGCAGAAATGGGGGCTGCAAAGCAACTCACACATTTTCTGGAACCATCCCATGGATTAGATCCAGACACCACTCCCTTAGACAGTCCTATGAATAGCTCACTCTCTGAAATTCTGTGTCATCATGTTTATGTATCTAGAAGCCTCCCTGGTGATCATGCACTTTAAAACTACTACATAAATAAAATGTATGACTAGATTGGATGAGGTCAAAGCTTGGTGAAAGAGTTTATGTTTAGGGAAAACTTAGCATTGGTCGACAAAAACTAGAAAACTAACACTAACAGAAATCCAAGACTGAGGCATATAGGTTCTATCTAGGCCTTAGCATGCGGTTGCCATATGGCTGGGTCAGTGGCTAAACCAGTTTTCTCTTATATCAGCAGGTTGTTCCCCTTTCATCTTCAATGCAGGAGCCGTTTCAGTAAAAAAAGAGCAATGATAGGTACACGCCATGGTGGTACATCAGACTTGACATTTTTTTCCTGAAGATTTCTTGAGAAACAAATGTGGCAAACCTGCAATGCCGCCATGGAACGTCACGTCATCACTACATTTTTCACCAAAACAGCTACCGTCATGGAGATGGAAGCTATCAAAGCAGGGGTCTTTCTTAGGGAACAAAGTCTCCAGTGCACTGATAAATTTCCCCCTGTGAATGGTGGATATCTGTGCACTTTTCCTGTCCTTGTCTGCCAGGAAAGGAGCAAAGCCATCAATTATAATCCTGGAGGAGCTACTCCAAATATGGCAGCCCTTCCAACAGCTTGTCCATTCCAACAGCACCTCCGAGAGGATTTTGTATCAGAACAGCTGGCCTCAGCTGTCGAGAAAACTGTCATCTCTAACATATACATGCAGTAGTAAATGTGAGAGGTGGATGGACAGAGCATTCACCATTTTTGTAGCAGCTGTATCATTACTGGCAATGTCTAAATGATGGGGTTAAGTAAGTGCACTGTTGTGACTCACTTGCCGGGAAGCAGTTCAGCATCCAAAGGCATATTTTCCTCTGAAGAGGACCCCTTCACCATATGTCTTGAGGGCTAGTTGCACCAAGCACTGACAATCAAGACAGGACTAGCAAATTACATAAATAACCCATGTGGCCAGTAATGGAACTAGGACTGCTGCTCTGCCCTGTTTGCTTAATATGGATATACTTGTTAGACCTGGTATCCTTAGCGTAGTTTCACCTGACTTTTTGCCTTCTGACCTCCTGTTTTGCGACTTCATTTTTGCTGGCATTAGGATTCTGGGCATGTTACCACTGCTAACCAGTGCTAAAGTGCATATGCTCTGAACTTAAAAACATGGTAAACATTGGCTTCGCCACAATTGGCATATTTAATTTACCTATAAGTCCATAGTAAAGGGCAGTATATGTGCCCCGGGCCTGTAAATTAAATGCTTCTAGTGGGCCTGCAGCACTGATTGTGTCACCCACTTCAGTAGCCCTTTAAATATGGCTCAAGTCTGCCACTGCAGAGCCTGTCTGTGTGTGCAGTTTTAAACTGCTGTGTCAACCTTCAAGCTAACGTACTTGCTAGGCCCCAAACCTTCCGTTTTATTACATATAAGTCACTCCTAAGGTAGATCCCAGGTAGCCCTATAGGCAGGGTGCAGTGTATCCTAAAGGCAGGACATGTACTTTTGAGTTTTACATGTCCATCACTCTCCTGGAGAACCTGAGTAACATTGCCTCACCCAACTGGTCACCAAACCCAAACATAAAGCCGGTCACACACTCGACTCTATCTTCACCTCCAGCGACAGAATCAAATACACGCAAATCACAGAGCACACCTGGACTGACCACGCCATCATGCACCTCACCATCGATGAAGGCCAGCATACCATCTACAACAACTTTTACCCCCCAGCCCACAACTCTCGGCCTCGACAACCTCAACCAAACAGCGAACAACACCCAAACGATCACAACCTGGTCTCCGCTCCCCACTCAGACCACCATAGTCATCATTGCATTCATCCACTCCGGGGCACCCACCGACCCTTGCCCCACCATCTCTTAAACCTCAGAGCCAATCCAATCTGCACAGAGCTCACCAGTATTCTCAACACCTCCATCTCCACAGCAACCTTCCCAGCCAGATAGAGACACGCAGAGGTCAAATTACACCTAAAGAAACTCTGCTGACCCCAGTGACCTCAAAAAGTACCAACCAATCTCCCTGCTCCCCTACCCAGCCAAAGTACTCGAGAAAGCTATCAACCAACAGCTCCCAAAAACCTGGAACAAAACCATCTACTCGACATCGCACAATCAGGATTCTGGGCAAACCACAGCACTGAGACTGCTCTGATAGCTGCCACAGATGACATAAGAAATCTCCTTGGTTGTGGAGAAACTGTGGCCGTGATCCTCCTAGACCTCTCTGCTGCGTTCAACACCATCTCCCACCTCACCCTCATCGACAGACTCCACAACATCGGCATACAGCAAGACGCCCTCAAATGGATCACCTCTTTCCTTACAGGATACACATAGAGCATCCGACTGCCTACCTTCACCTCCGCACCCAAGGACATCAAATGCGGCATGCCCAAAGGATCATCCTTTAGCCCCACGCTGTTCAACATCTACATCACCCCCCTCACAGACGTAGTCAGAACCCACAGACTTAACATATTCTTCTACGCAGACGACACTCAATTATTCATCTCGCTCACCGAAGACCTCGCCAACGCCAAACCAACTTCTGCAATGCCATGACCAACGTAGCCAACTGGACGAGAAGCAATTGCCTCAAACTCAACTCCGACAAAACAGAAGTACTGATCTTCGGGGTGAACACCTCCATATGGGACCACAGCTGGTGGCCAGCAGGCTCGGACCAACACTTACACCAACAGACCATGCACGCAACCTTGGCATCATCCTCTACAGTCAACAGACTATGAAACAACAAGTCAATACAGTCACCTCCTCCTGCATCCACACTCTTTGCATGCTCCACAAGAATCTTCAGCTGGATCCCTATCAACACCAGAAAGACTATCACGCAGGCCCTCATCACAAGCCGCTTTAACTACGGCAACGCTCTCCATGCCGGAATTTCCACCCAGCTCCTGAGAAGACTCCCAACCATACAGAACACCACAGCTAGACTCATACTGGACCTCCCCAAACTGACCCACACCAACCCCCACCTCAAGAACCACCACTGGCTCCCCATCCAGAACAGATGCAAGTTCAAGATCATCATGAATTCATACAAAGCTCTACACGATCAAGGACCATCCTAAATCAACTATTAACTGTATGTCCATCTGCCCGCAAGACTCCTGCGCTCTACCTCACTCACCCTCGCACACATCCCCCGCATCTGTCACAGCCGAAGCAAGGGCCATTCCTTCTCTACATCGCCACCAAGACCTGGAATGACCTGCCCTTCCACCTCTGTACAGCCACCTCCCAGGTGGGCTTCAGAAAGAAACTCAAGACCTGGCTTTTCAATGGGGACACGGAACTCTCAACACCCAGATGCCCCTACGGGTGACAGTGTTGCACTATACACAAGTTGATTGATTTATTGGTAGTGAAAACTACTAAATTCGTTTTTTCACTACTGCAAGGCATAGCTCTCCCATGAGTTAACATTGGGGTTGCCTTAAAACATTTTTTAAGTGTAATTTCCAATTGGGAAAAGATAGAGATTTGGAGTCTTGTGTCTCTGGACCCACAATTTAAAAACACATTTTATGGTGAAGTCGGATTTTAAATTGTAAGTCTGAGAATGCCACTTTTAGAAAGTTGGCATTTTCTTACTTTAACCATTCTGTGTCTCTGCCTGTCCCTGAAATACACGTCCGGGTTGGATGACGGTTGGGCTTTGTGAATTCACTCTAGACAGTCACACACAAAGGGAGCTGAGAGGTGCCCTGCATATCATGATGGCCCATCACCAGTCTGATGGGTCTTCCTGAGCTAGAGTGGTGGGAGAAGCTGACACTTGCACCTGAATAGGGCTGTGCCCATGCCTACACAAAGAGCCTCATAACCCCATGTAGTGTGTCTGGAGCCTGGGCCAGGAAGGGCAGGGTCTTGTGCACTACAAAGTCCTTTCTTTGGAGTCTTCCCGACTTCAAGGGCTAAAATGGATATAAGTACTAAACCTCTGACATCATATTCTCAGAACACTTCTGGACTGAGAACATTCTGCCAAGAAGAAGACCTGTTGTACTGCCAGGAGGGACTGTCACTTTGCTGCTTGCTTAGCTGTATTGACCTGCTGCTTCTGTCATGAGAGTGAGAGGACTGGGCTTTGCTAGAACTGCATTTAATATTGAAGAATTTGTATTTTGATTTATGTATGTTGGATCTTTGTCGTTTTGATCTTTTTTTACTTAGATAAATATTGGCTATTTTTCTAAACTGGTGTGGAGTACTTCTGTGGGGGGCGGTGTGTGTGTGTGTGGTGTGTGGTGTGTGTGTGTGTGTGTGTACCTTACACATTGTCTCTGTAGTTTAGCCTGACTGCTCTGAGCCAAGCTACCCGAGGGCGAGTACAGGTAAAGTTAGTGTGTACTACACTTACCCTGATGAGGATTGTGGGTCCCTACGTGGACAGGGTGCAAACCACTTCCAACTAGAGACCCCATTTCTAACAGTGCCTTTTCTGGAAATCTACATGCAAACGTGGCATATCCGCCAATGTTCAAAGTCTATAAAATTATAAAAACTACCATAAACTGTAAATTGTGCTTTAATGTTTGTAGGATACTGCAAAACTGCATGAAAATCAGTCAAAATTCTGCAGTGGAGGTAAAAAAAAAAATTGACCCGAAGGCATCGACCTTGAACAATGAAATAGAGTCATTAGTGCAACGCTGGGGTCTTGAGATCACGTTTAGATCACCTGATCACGTCAACATGTGTGTCTTCTCCGTACTTAAGTTGTTGTACCCAGGCTTTTATATTGAAAGTTGACCTACACATCACTGTCTTCTCTGTCAAGTTACTCAATTCAAGATAAATAAGAGTGCTGTCTTTGAAGGCCCCTGTCTTACTCATAAACTCCTTTGCCATTTAACTGCATGTGTTAAAATCTCCATCCTTTCGCATAGTGTGGGGGTGCCCTCTTGTGACTTTAGCGAGGCATGACATGCACAAGTGTGCTACCCAAAGCAAACGAGCAGAAAAGTAGGAACGGAAGCGAGTCTGCCCTCACAGGGAGCTCGTCAAATCCATTAAGCTACAAGCGTTGCAGTCTAGAAATCCATCCGAAGTACACATTATATAACATGTCTTGTGATCTAAATTACATTTCAATGGAAAAAAACCCAATTTTCCACTGTTAAAATGGCAGTTTTTAAGAGGGTGTTGTGACTAGAAGAAAAGGATGAAAGGAGTGACATAGCCTGGTACCACTCAACATTGATAGCACGGGTCCTGACCCGACCCACTGAAAAATGTTTAAATAGTAGAAGTCTTAGTTGACACCTCTCTGGAATTACCACAAAAAAATCCCTTCTGCCTTTGAGTCCTATGCAGTGTTGCCCTCTACTGGCATTCTTAACTACATCCCACGGTCGCCAATAAGGGACACCTTAAGGGCATAGGCAAGTAGGGCTTTCACATTAGGTCTAGCCTCCTGGACAGCGAATGTGCTGTCTGCTGCGAGGAATTTTGTGGACTACCAAGAACATAGAGGGGCTACAAGCCCACTGATTGCTTACCATTGGTTGACTTTCCGGTCACTCTCATTACCTACTTATTATTTGTTCCCCAGCTTGTCGGTCTTGTGTTTGTCCATCAAACCATCTTTTTGACTGGCTGGTATCTCCGCTTCCACTGCTTGCATTTCAAGAACTACTTTTTCTGTTGTGTAAAGCATTCCATGAGAGTGCAGGTGTTTCGAGCTGTCTCCCTTGTGTACTTCTCTCCCCCTACAAACTCTTTGTTGCTCTGTCACCCGAGTGCTTCTCCCCACCCCTCATTGTCTTCACCTATGTGCTTCTCCTAGGGCTTTAAGTGGGTTGAAAAACTGGGGGTGTCTCAAAGGGGTGTGGCCAATGTAATTAAGGGCGTGGCTTAGAAAGAGGTAAGCTACAAATCTGTGCTTAGCATAGTGTGCCGCCCGACTTGTATTTTGCTGTTTCTTTCATTGCATCCAGATATATGATACAACAAGTAACATCATACCTACAATAAGTCAGGACTATTGGATTTGTCAATGGTTGTTAGTTGCATAAGATAAATAAGCAGCAGCTATGGCTTGTATATAATATTGAAAAAGCTTCCACTTAAAAGCCCTGGTGACACCACGACACCACGACAATGTGGCCACGGTACTTTATGATTAGACAAACCTATTGCAACAGCAAATTAACAACCAGGGAACAGATGCCTTTACTATCTCAAGCCATTAAAAGAAAACAACATTAAAATGCCATTTTCAACAAACACATTCAAGAGATGTTCCTTCCTAATCTGCAGATGGAGCAATGTAATGCATGCCTGGGCGCGCTCACATATGCCTCACAGGGGTGTTCCCGAGCAATATAAAAGACCTTCAATTTGTCGGGACTGAATGCCAACTACCCACAGACTTGCAGTGGCGGTCCATGGATGGCCCTGTAACAGTCCATCGGTTCTCTAATACACTTAAGATCAAAAGCTGCCTCTGTCTGATCAAAGTAGAGAAGAGCAAACCTGCATTTTCACAGAAACTGGAAGACCCACAAGCAGAAACTGCGAGGAGCAGGTTCAAGTAGATTGAACAAGTCAACTTTATGCACTTTACAGGTAAAGGGTCTGGCTGGAAATCTGACACCAACTTTCAGAAATATATGAAAATAGCAAAGTGAAAGATTGCACGTACTAGAAAACACTGGGATCTCGCTGGGTGTGGGCACTTGAATACTAACATTGACATGATGCAAAAGACTGCAAGTACCAAAATGCACCAGAGCAGTGGTTCTTAACCGGTGGTCCAGGGTCCCATGGGTCAGCTTATTGCTTAGACAATTAAATAATATTAGAACATTGGAATGTTGGGAGCTCCATTGTAGACAATGGAGTGCTCCATGCTTCTACGGGCCGGTAAAGGCCCGCAGAGCAACATGCCAATGTTTTACAAAGGCCTCTCGGAGCTCGAGGGGATTTAAATCCCCTCGAGCTTCGAGAAGCCTTTGTTTTATTTGTTAGAACATTCTGCCCTCTAGTGGCAGAATGTTTTAATAGCCTTATAGCTCTTCGTAGCAGGGACTTTAATAGCCGGTATAGCCCAGCTACGAAGGGCTATAAGGCTATTGGAACATTCTGCCACTAGAGGGCAGAATGTTCTAACAAATAAAACAAAGGCTTCAGGGAGCAGATTTAATCATATGTGTATTTGTTTGATGGATGCTTGTTTCCATATTTTCATGTATTGGTTTTCAGTTCAAATCCTCATAATTGATTAGATCGTGGTCCCCGGATTCCAATAATGACTCTGTGGTGGTCCCGGGATTCCAATAATTATTCAGCAGGAATCCCCGTATTCCAATACGGATTAAGTGGGGGTTCTCAGAAATGAAAAGGTTAAGAAGTACTGCACTAGCGACCAGAGCCTATATGCTATCAGTGCTGAAGCTGCCTTCTCTGAGCACTAGCAGACATTCTCTTCAAATGTTTACATTTTCTGTGGGGTGCTGAGGCCTGATGAATTGCTGCTGATGGATGCACTGCTGCTATTGAGTGAAGGTATTTGATTGTTGCTGTCTGAAGCATTCACAGCAGAGCAACTGCGAAAAGCTGGGTTACTATGAGGACTGAAAATTACCATGAAACTGTGTGTGAGGTGATTGCTCATCTCCAATGTCATACGGACTGCTAGAGGCAGAACACACTGGGGTCTGACGGAGAACAAACACTTGAATTATACAGAGGCTGAAGCTGCTTGTTTGAGGGAAACTATACCATCTCTTCAAATATTTTCAGTGTGCTTTCAGGCTCTGATGATTTGCTGCCAAGGAAGGGTCTCTTATTCCTGAATGAAGGGATTCAGCGGGCAGGGGTTGAAGCACTCAAGCCAGATATGCTGTAATCCTCTGAAGATTGGTAAATACACTGAAGCGCGTGTAAGGAGACAGCGTCGATGTTGATAGCGATAACATTTCAAAATTACTTTACACGACACATTTACCGATTTAGACACAAATAACCTGAATGTCCCGATTGCACAAGATGAACAAAGTGATACAGCAATTGATACAAGTGAAGTACCAGCACCGTAAAAACGTGCTTGAAAGAGTTAGAAAAGTAGAAAATACATTGCTAAATAGTGATAATGCTTATTAATAGATTCTAATTAGAATATTTCTCATGCAATTATGTTTTCCTATTCATGTACTGATGAAAACTAATGAATCTAATGATGGGGCCTAACAGTTCTATTGCCTTTCAATGCAAATGCATTATAAATAGATTGTGGTGCAATGATGCGATAAAATTATCGTTGGTGTTATAGTAGGGACCCTAATCATGATAAAAATTAGGAAATAATTGTACTATAATGGTTTTTAAGAATAATTTACATGTATGGATGTTAAAAATGGTGGCAGTAACCCATAGCTAAAGTATATTGGTGAAATAATTATTATGTTCCCTTTATTATGAAATGATGATTCGATGTTTTATATTTGATTCCAATTAAGCTTAATTTGTTTAAAGTTGATGTACACATTTTAGGCTGTAAAAGCATGTTATTTTTGAGCTGCAAACTTCCCTTAGCAAGCATAATCATGAATTGATATTTCTGTAAATTTTGCTTTATTGCTCTGTATAGGTTTCAATACAACGTTTAAAGGACATTGGTTCAAAGATTCACACAGAAATGGCTTAGTGGGAACATTCAACTCCATCCTGATGCCATAGACTATTACACTGTATATTTCTTACATCTGACAAACCTGTAAGGCCCAGAAAGTCAAGTCGTTCACATGAAGTGCTTGGGAAAGAATGCAGGAGTAACTAAATTGTACTTTGTGACTACATGCGTAAGCTAATCATATAATGGACTGACTAGTGGAGTGACACCATGTCATTAAGATGTCATAAGGAATATATAAGAAGAAACCCCAAAGGAGGGGCAACACCATTATTTCTCTTTTCTTCTCAATGCGAGAACTCCTGCATTGCAATGCATTGCTAATTTTTCTTTCTAAGGGAAACTACTCATCACACTTTTGATTAGATTTTTATATCGCAACGCCATCATTTTCTCTATCTTGGACTGCCTTTTTGCTGATGCTGCTGCCTTTTATGCAGTTGATCTGGAATCCTTCTTTGCCAAACTAATTGATTTTGCTTTATTTCCCCTTTTTGCCCATGCTCATGGACTCGCCCTTAGAGGACTTTAAAACGAATACTTTTTACCCCTTTGCTTTAAATCTTTAGATGCTGTTAAAAGGACCGAACTATCCTTCTGCCTTTGGTGGTGGTAGGAATTTGTAACCTCATATCTGATGTGTGTTTTAAAACATCCTCTTTGGATTTGAACTTCTGACTAAATGCGTAGTCTTCCACTACATGCTTTATTATTCTTGACTGAAATGCTTAAGAAATTGTTTATATGTATCGGTTTTAGAACATTAATACAATAACTAAACTATCTAAATTGCCTGAGTCTATTATTGTGTCCTCATGTTCTTTATTTGAAATTGAGCTAAAATTACACGTCTGATCTAAATGCATTGTAGGGAGAATAAGCAAATCTTTTCAGAATATTAAGTTCTACTTCTTCTATTCTGTGTTGTCATAGCAGAGCTTCTAGTTTGTATCATTCTAGTTAGACTAAATTTCTTTTGGAGAGTGGGTCTCCCCTTTACTTTCACAATATGGTTCTCAGAGTAGTGTATTTGAATCTTATTTCAAACTTGTGAGTTAGTCAACAATTAATGGTCCTCATTGGGTGGCTAACTTTGTGATTTTGGACATCCTAATATCCACCCCTCCTATTGGCGGAGAAAGGTCCATCAGAGGACAAATCGCCTCTGTGTTAAGGGTAATGCTATGATCCGTCTAACTGTAGGGGGCCCATTAAAGTTAAAGGGACAAATGAGTAAGTAGTGAATTGAAAGTTAAACTTAAAATATTTATACCGCTTACGCTGGATCAATGAGATATGATACTCACTTTAAACTGAGAAAATACATGAAATAATGTGATGTGAAACATCACAATGTTACATGATTTTTCTGGGATTTTACCAAGCATCAATACTTAAATACTGTAAATGCATAATTTGAGTTGTCAGACACAACCACACATTCTCATCTAATTGTACATCAAATTGGGCTCGAATTTCCCTGCCCCTGCTCTCCAGGAGGGTCATCCATATATGTGGTTAATCTTAATCTGTGACTGATAAGCCTGGCCACAGGGGTGAAACAAGAGACCAGATTTTACTAGTTGGCGACTTCTCCCTAGTGCTGGGATCTGGCAGGCACACAACAGCACCTCGCAATGGATCCCTATGTCTTCTGTGTATTGAATACATACCCACAGCATGGGGACCCTGTCGCACAAGTTACTACTTGTGTAACTATATATCTGTAAGAGACATTAGTTAGTGATAGATTCCTTACCTTAGAATATCCCCAGGCGTCAGACTGGATCCGGAAAGTTTTTTCGTCAGCAGTACCCCTGCGCGTCGGTAGGTGGCGTCGTGCGGCTCCGCGTTCGTCACTGGCGTCGTACGCGCCGAGATGACGTCACGGAGACTACTTAGGCGCCACCCATGCGCGCTGACGTCAGTTCTGTACACGACTTTCCACGCCAGGAACGCAGAGCCATGCAAGAAACTGACCACTGGTGCCATGAAACTAGGGCCCTGAAAGGGTGACCTTAACCCTAGAATCAGTTCGCAGAACGGGGAGGATGGGTGGGGCGGTAAGGAATCTATCACTAACTAATGTCTCTTACAGATATATCGTTACACAAGTAGTAACTTGTGCATCTGAAAGAGACACGTTAGTGATAGATTCCTTACCTTAGAATAGATACCCCAGCAATACCAACCCCGGTGGTGGGTCTGCGAATAGATTACACCAGAAAGTCACGGAGAACAGAACGGCCAAAGAAGCCGTCTCTCCGGACTTGACTGTCAAGGCAGTAATGCTTGGTAAATGTGTGCAGCGAGGCCCACGTGGCTGCCTGACAAATATCCTGCAAGGGAACGCCGCGTCCCAAGGCAGTAGTGGCTGCTGTTGCCCTGGTAGAATGGGCACGCAGTTCCACAGGAGGCTCCTTTTTAGCCAAGGAGTAACACGCTTTGATGCACAAAACAACCCACCGAGAGATGGTGCGTTTGTGCACTGCCCGACCTTTTTTGCCGCCCACGTAGCCAACAAAGAGCTGGTCATCCACCCGGAACAGTTGTGTGCGCTTTAGATAGAACGCGAGCGCACGTTTTGGGTCCAGACGATGGAGCCTCTCTTCCTCCTTTGAAGGATGCGGAGGCGGAAAGAAAGTGGGCAAAGTGATGGTCTGCCCGATGTGAAAGGGCGTGACAACCTTTGGCAAGAAAGAAGGACGGGTCCTTAAAACCACCTTGTCCGGATGAACAGAAAGGAAAGGAGGTTTAGAAGAAAGAGCCTGGAGCTCACTCACTCTTCTGGCAGAGGTGAGAGCTACCAGGAAAGCCGTCTTTAGAGTAAGAAGACGTAAAGGACAGTTATGAAGGGGCTCGAAGGGAGCGCACATCAGATAGGTCAAGACAAGATTCAAGTCCCATTGAGGCATTATGAAAGGCACGGGAGGAAACGTGTGTGTAATGCCTTTCAGGAAACGATTAACCACTGGGGACTTAAAGAGAGAAGGCTGATCTGGAAGCCTGAGAAAGACGGAGATGGCCGAAAGATAACCTTTGACAGAGCCCTGCCAGGCCAAGGATAGTAGGAACAGAAGGACTTCAGAAAGAGGGGCAGAAAGGGGATCCACAGACTTAGCTGTGCACCATGCCACAAATCTGTTCCACCGGCAGGCGTATACCGATTTAGTGGAGGGACGACCTGGCGGCCAGAATGACATCACAGACTTCAGGAGGCAAGTCAAATGGAATCAGCTGTCGCCGCTCAATCTCCACGCATGGAGGTGGAGGCTGGACAGGTGCGGGTGGAGGACCGTCCCCTGTTGCTGCGACAGAAGATCCTCCCGAAGAGGCAGTCGGATCGGGGGATCGATCGCCATGCTGAGTAGCTCGGGATACCAGTATCTTCGTGCCCAATCCGGAGCCACAAGAATGACTTGGGCCCGGTCGCGCCGAATCTTCTTCAGCACTCTGGGCAGAAGTGGTATAGGCGGAAAGGCGTACAACAGACCGCAGCTCCACTCGCGACGAAAAGCGTCGCCGAGCGAGAGCCGCCTTGGAAATTCCAACGTGCAGAACTGATGACATTGCGCGTTCTCTTCGGTGGCGATTAGATCTAACCAAGGCTCTCCCCACTGCAGAAAGAGACCTTGCGCCACGTCCGAGTTCAGATGCCATTCGTGATCCATCAAGCACCGGCGGCTGAGTTCGTCCGACCTGGCGTTCAGAGAACCTGCCAGGTGTTGAACCACCAAGGTAATGCCTTGATGTTCCAGCCATGTCCAGAGGCGCAGAGCCTCCTGACATAGGGTCCACGACCCCACCCCGCCCTGTTTGTTGCAATACCACATGGCGGTGGTGTTGTCCGTGAACACCTGCACTACACTTCCCCGGACAGAGGGAAGGAATGTCTTCAGTGCAAGTCGGATCGCCCAAAGCTCCAAAAGATTGATATGGAGCCGGGACTCCGCTGGAGACCAGAGGCCTCTGATCTCCGCCTCTCCCAAATGTCCGCCCCATCCCAGGAGGGACGCATCCGTCACCACTGTGTGCTCCGGTTGGGGAAGGGAGAGGGATCTGCCATTGACCCAATCGCGATTCGTAAGCCACCACTGCAATTGTCGTGCAGTGCCCTCCGAGATCTGGACAAGATCGGACAGGTTGCCCTGATGCTGTGCCCACTGGAACTTCAGGTCCCACTGCAGAGCCCGCATATGCCACCTGGCATGTCGCACTAGCAGAATGCAGGAGGCCATCAGGCCCAGGAGCCGGAGGGTCATCCTGACTGAAACCCGGGATAGAGGCTGAAAGATGGGAATCATAGCCTGAATATCCCGGACTCGCTGCTCGGGAGGATAAACCCGAAACTGCGTCGAATCCAGAACCTCTCCGATGAAGGGGAGCTTCTGAGAAGGACTCAGGTGCGACTTCGGCACGTTGATGGAGAACCCCAGCAACTGCAGGAGGTCGGCCGTAGTCTGAAGGTGGGTGACGACTGCTTGGGGCGAGCCCGCCTTCAACAACCAGTCGTCGAGGTAGGGGAAGACTGACACCCCTGACCTGCGCAGATGAGCTGCGACAACCGCCATCACTTTGGTGAACACCCGAGGGGCACTGGTAAGGCCGAAGGGGAGCACAGCAAACTGAAAATGCTCCTGGCCTACCATGAACCGCAGGTAACGCCGGTGGGCCGGCAGGACGGGGATGTGAAAATATGCGTCCTGCAAGTCCAGCGCTATCATCCAGTCTCCGGGGTCGAGTGCAGGCAAGACCTGAGCCAGAGTCAACATCTTGAACTTCTTCCGGAGGAAGCGATTGACGTTCCGGAGGTCCAAGATGGGGCGCAAGCCCCCCTTGTCCTTCTTGGGGACCAGAAAGTAGTGGGAATAACAACCACTCCCTACTTCTGGCCCAGGAACACACTCGATGGCCCCCTTGGCCAAGAGGGCCGTGACTTCCTGCTGGAGAAGCGCCAAGTGGTCCCCCGACATGCGGTGGTACCGAGGTGGCATGGCTGGAGGGGTGGACTGAAAGGGAAGGGAGTAACCCTTGCGGATGATCTGCAACACCCACTCGTCCGATGTGATAGCGTGCCAGTGGGGGAGATGATGGCGGACCCTGCCACCCACTGGCGTGGGGTGCCCCACAAAGCTCGGATTAGGAAGGTTTGGAGGCAGAAGCAGCGGGGGCAGAGGTGGACTGACCCCCACGCTGATTCCCAGACCCGCCCCTGCGGAAACCGCGTCTGCGCTGAGGCTGGTTCTGCACAGGCTTGCTGAAGGAACGTGCCTGAGCGCCCCTTCCGTGGCCACGAAAGGAACGAAAACCAGGAGTGGCTGGGCTTTTCGTGGAAAGACCTAAGGACTTGGCCGTGGCCCGCGAGTCCTTAAAACGCTCCAGCGCACTGTCTGCTTTATCGCCAAACAGGCGAGTGCCATCAAAGGGCATGTCCATGAGTGAGCTCTGGACATCCGGCGAGAACCCGGTAGATCTCAAACCAGGTGTGGCGACGAAGCGCCACACTCTTAGAAATCGCTCTACCTAGTGAGTCTGCGGTGTCTAAACTACACCGAATGGCGAACTTAGCCGCATCTTTACCCTCGGCAATAGCTTGGGACAGCACAGCTTGGGTCTCCTCAGGACACTGAGGCAACACCTGTGCAACTGTATCCCACACCGCGTGGGAATAGCGGCCCAATAGGCATGCGGTGTTCACCGACCCCAGCCCCAAGCTGGCCGAAGAGAACAACTGCTTGCCGAACTGCTCCAGCTTCTTAGAGTCCTTCTCCGGCGGAGCCGTGGGAATGGCACTCTGGGACGTCGAAGCTTGGATGACCAGACTCTCGGGCGTAGGATGTGTGATCAGAAAGGCAGGGTCACCCGGCGCCGGGCGATGACGCCTGGCGACGTTCTTATCCACAGGGGCCCCTGTGGCTGGCCGCGACCAAGTGCCCAGTAAGACGTCAGTGAGGGCGTCATTAAAGGGCAGCAGGGGCTCCGACGACGTGGACGCCGTCTGGAGCACCTCAGTGAGGAGATTAGTCTTCAGGGCCACCGTAGGGAGATCAAGGTTGAGGACCTCAGCAGCCCGACGGAGCACCATCGTGTAAGAAGCGCCCTCCTACATGGTAGGCGGAGGAGAGGCAAACCCCGGGTCAGAGGAGACATCAAGGCCGCCAGCCTCCTCTAACTCGTCCGCCCAGTCTTGCTCGGAGTCACACTGACGAGCAAGAGGGTCCTCGGACCCCTCCCAGTCGTCCTCCACCTCCGCCGCATGCGGAACAGACTGCGGCGGCAGGGCAGGGACCGGTGAAGGAACAAACGGCACCGGGAACGGCGCCGGACGGGGCCGAACCGGCGCCGTGTCCCAATGCGGGTCCCAGGTAGGGACAAAATTGCCTGGGAACCTGGGCAGGGGCGGGACAAATGGCATCCACAGCGGCGCCGGAGCCGAGGGTGGCGCTGGGGCCGGAGCCGGCAGCGTGGGACCTTGTGGCGCGGTGGCCGGAGCCAGTGGCGCAGGATCCTGCGGCGCCGGAGCCGCCGGCGGCACCAACGGCACAGAAGGATCCAGACACGGGACCGCGGGGCCACAGGGCGCGCCGGCGGGAGCCCGAGGCCTAAACAGGCGGTCCATGGTAGCAAGAAATTCTTGCACCTGTGTGGGAGTCGCCGACGGACCCGGGTAAGGCGGGTAGGCCACGGGACTCCCGGGCTCCAAAGGAGCCTCAGGGGCAGAACCCCTGTCCCCCTCGTCCGCATCCGAGGACCGACGGGGGGACGTCGGAGAGCGACAACGCTTCTTCGACTTCTTCTTGTGGCGTCTCTTACCCGAATCCGAGGGTGAAGACTTGGAGCCCGAGGAGTGATGATGGTGGCCCCGTGAGCGTTCTCTGGAGCGGCCCCTAGACCGAGAACGGCACTGGGACGAGTGCCGAACCTCAAGCAGCTTCCGGCGACGCTCCCTCAAGGCCTTCGGGGCCATGGCCAGACAGTCCCTGCAGGACCGGGAGTCGTGGCCGCTCTCCAGGCAGTAGAGACAGACATCGTGGGGGTCGGCCACCGACATATTGCGACGGCAGGCCCCACAAGACTTAAAACCAGGCATCCCTACGTGCACCAGAGGACAACAGGAGAAAAAAAAGTCTCTAAAAGAGAGTCAAAAAGTGACTAAGGTACGTGCTCGAACCGGATCTGCGCTTACTGGCGCAGAAAAAGAAAGAACTGACGTCAGCGCGCATGGGTGGCGCCTAAGTAGTCTCCGTGACGTCATCTCGGCGCTTACGACGCCAGCGACGAACGCGGAGCCGCACGACGCCACCTACCGACGTGCAGGGGTACTGCTGACGAAAAAACTTTCCGGATCCAGTCTGACGCCTGGGGATATTCTAAGGTAAGGAATATATCACTAACGTGTCTCTTTCAGATTTCTTTATACTGAGATGTGTTCACCTCTCACGGTTGTATAGAAGAAAGGAAGCAGCCACAACACAGCACTGCCAGCTGCCACGGAGGCCTGAACCCTCAGATGAATGAAATGCCACCATCACAATAATGGTGCCCCTTTACCATCTTCAGTTTTAAAATATACTACTGCTTATGCAAGTGTTCTTACTGGGTTTTTTTCCAAATCCATTAACCCCAATTGCCGCAAGCAAGTCTCCTCTGCGCCAGTTTTAATGTGCACTGTGTGGGGTGATGGCGGCCTCCCTTGGGCAGAGGAGGTCTTACATGTTTCCCCGTGAAGAGGAGAAGAACAGAATTATTATATGTTCAAGAGGCCAGCAGACTGAATTCAATTAGCTGGAGATGCTCCTGACTCTGTCATGCTGTACAGCTAGGAGGGCACTCTGGCAACGCATTCCTTGTTCGGAAGCAGCTATTGGTGCACTTGACCACACCTCTACACAGGAGTGGCCTATCCACATGAATGTTTACTGCTACGTCACTCTTTCCTTGAAGGACCCTCTTCCCATCCCAAGTGTTCAGAAGAGAGCCTCATAGAGCGCTGGTGCCAATTACAAATATGGATTGCAAAAATATATTTTGAATAAACATCGACTCTAAAATATAGACTGCCAACATTTCTCCCTCACATAAATACCTCTCTACAAATATTCTTACCTGTATTTAATTCCTAAATCTGATCAAGCTCACTCCCCGCGCGCTTTAAGACCGGGCTCAATTGATGTCACCCCCGGGCTAGTGTACTTGGGGGTGACGCGCTTGACAATGGGATTAGGTTAAGGTTCACATCTTTGTAGAAAGATGTCCATGCAAGGCTGAGATTTTGGATAACATTTAGAGTCGATGTGTTTGCGCTCTTTCTTTTCATATGCTGCCACTTGTGTGGAAAAGTATGTCTGTTGTCTTGCCATTAGCTCAGCCATTTTGCGCTTCATCCTCCATTGCGACCTCTCTACAGGGGTCACTAATGCTCTGTGGCTTCACATCTTGATTCACCTCACCTCTGCACTGCCACCAACGCCCTGTTCCTGATCTGACCTGACCTACCGCCACCTGCCTGAACTCATGCTAAACCAGCCGAGCAGGACTGTCCGTGCCTTTGTTTGCCACAATCTGACTGAACTCTTGCTAACCCCAGTTGAACAGGACTGTTCACCTGCGCTTACTGTCCTCACCCTGCCCTTCGCCCTACAGGGTTTGACAGCTACCATCTTCGGACTTATCAGATTGTCCTCTGCTTGTTGTGTAATTATGAGTTTCACCTACCCCTGCAGGGGCCCAACAGTGACAATCTGCTAAGTTATCAGATTGACCTCTGCCTGTATAATTATGGTGTTCATTGTTTTACTATACACGTCTCCCTTTGTATAATTATGGTGTTCATTGTTTTACTATACACGTCTCCCTTTGTATAATTATGGTGTTCGTTTTCTGTATACATCCCCCCTTTTCATAACCATGGTGTTCTTTCTTTACTAAACACGCCTGGGTTGGGGATGAAGGGTATATAAGACGTGGAACCAAAGTGCTTGGCAGATTGCCTCCTCAGACAAGCTGCGGGTGTCTGTTGCAGATGCTCTCTCTACATCTCATGAGATTGTAATAAATATCCTTTCTCTCGGCGCTCCAGTGTTGGTCTCAGTTTGTATCCCGGACCCGTGGACTAAGGGTGGACCCTGCACCTTTGGGTGGTCTTCCAAGGAGACCCCCAAATCCACACTTGCTTACGTCACTCTTTTTCTAGTCTCCCTTAAATTGTCCAACTCCTTTTCTAGTGCACCTATATTTCTTGTTTTTGTTTGTGTTCCTTTTTTGACTGCAGCACACAGGCAAGTGTATGCATTGTGGAGATACCTTAGCGTCTTGTTCCAATGGAGGATATAAATATCCCTGCGGTGATGTACGGTTGGCTTCCACTCTAGGTACTCTGTGTATTGTTAGTCTGAGTGCGTAATCCAGCGCACCTTTCTTCTGAATATGTTTTTGTATACTTCTTCACTATCCCGTGCATACAATCGTATTTTAACCTGCTTACAAAAGCACAATGAATGAATGAAATATTTAAAACCTGGAGGTCAAAAACTCAAAAATGGTTTGTTCCGGTTGAATCAAAATCTACAGCAGGCTCTCATAAGTACGTTTCATATAGTCAAAATAAATGAGAACACAGACCGTACAACAATGAGCCACCTGGGGTCGCTGCAGCACAGGGTTCTTTTCACATTTAGCCACTATCGTCGGAGAATTCCAAGCCTTACATAAAACGGTTACTGTGTAATAACCAAGCAAATTAATTCTGAAGGCCCCTTCACTTGCTCACGCACCCCTTCACCGCCCAACGACCTGCGGACCCAGGTCATGGCACCTCTTTTGATTGTAGTGCACATTGTCTTTGTAGCTCTAGGGCTGGACCAAGTAACATTTTTCAATCAATCAATCATTTGTATAGCGCGCTACTCACCCGGAGGGTCTCAAGGCGCTTGGGGGAGGGGGGTCCGCTACTGTTCGAACAGCCAGGTCTTGAGTTGCTTCCTGAAGGAGAGGTGGTCTTGGGTAAGGCGGAGGTGGATGGGTAGGGAGTTCCACGTCTTGGCAGCCAGGTAGGAGAAGGATCTTCCTCCCGTTGTGGCTCTTCGGATGCGGGGGACGGCGGCGAGGGCGTGGTTGGTCGATCGTAGCTGGCGGGTGGGAGTGTAGAAGGTCAGACGGTCGTTGAGGTATCTGGGGCCTTGGTTGTGGAGGGCTTTGTGTGCGTGGGTGAGGAGTCGGAACGTGATTCTCTTGCTGACGGGGAGCCAGTGCAGGTCTCTCAGGTGTCTGGCGATGTGGCTGTGTCGGGGGATGTCCAGGATGAGTCGAGCTGCAGCGTTCTGGATGCGTTGGAGTCTTTTATGAAGTTTGGCTGTGGTTCCGGCGTAGAGGAGTTGCCGTAGTCCAGTCGGCTGGTGACGAGGGCCTGGGTGACCGTCTTCCTGGTTTCGGTGGGGATCCACCGGAAGATCTTGCGCAGCATGCGTAGGATGTTGAAGCAAGACGAGGAGACGGCGTTGACTTGTCGGGTCATTGAGAGGAGGAGTCCAGGATGAAGCCCAGGTTGCGTGCGTGGTCCGTTGGTTTGGGTGCGTTGCCCAGGGCAGGGGGCCACCAGGAGTCGTCCCAGGCGGAGGGTGATGATCCTAGGATGAGGACTTCCGTCTTATCTGAGTTCAGTTTCAGGCGGCTGTTCCTCATCCACTCGGCTACGTCCTTCATCCCTTCATGTAGGTTGGTTCTGGCGGTTGTGGGGTCGTTGGTGAGGAGAGGATCAGCTGGGTGTCGTCGGCGTAGGAGATGATGTTGAGGTTGTGTTGGCGTGCGATGGCTGCGAGGGGCTCATGTAGACGTTGAAGAGGGTGGGGCTGAGTGAAGATCCTTGTGGTACGCCGCAGATGACTTCGGTGGCCTCGGAACTGAACGGGGGAGGCGGACTCTCTGGGTTCTTCCGGCGAGGAAGGAGATGATCCACTCCAGTGCCTTCTCTTGGATTCAGACGTTGTTCAGGCGTTGCACTAGGGTGCGGTGGCAGACTGTGTCGAACGCTGCGGAGAGGTCCAGGAGGATGAGGGCCGCTGTTTCCCCGTTGTCGAGCAGGGCTCGGATGTCGTCGGTGGCTGCGATGAGGGCGGTCTCGGTGCTGTGGTTGGCCCGGAAGCCGGACTGCGAGTGGTCGAGGGATCCATTCGTCTCGAGGAAGGCGGCCAGTTGTCTGTTGACGGTCTTCTCGATGACTTTGGCAGGAAAAGGAAGGAGCGAGATGGGGCGGTAGTTTTTGAGGTCGGTGGGGTCCGCTGACGGTTTCTTCAGTAGGGCGCTGAGTTCGGCGTGCTTCCAGCTCTCTGGGAAGGTGGCGGTGTCGAAGGAGGTGTTGATGATGTCCCGGAGGTGGGGTGCGATGACGGCGTCGGCCTTGTTGAAGACGTGGTGAGGGCAGGGGTCGGTAGGTGATCCGGAGTGGATGGAGTTCATCGTGCGGATAGTGTCTTCGGTGTTGATCGGGGTCCAGGCTCGGAGGGTGGAGGTGGGGGACGTTGGAACGGTCGTAGGGTACGTCGGCTGTGTGCTGAAACTGTTGTGTATGTCTGCGATCTTGCTGTGGAAGAACGAGGCGAGCGAGTTGCAGAGGTCTTGCGAGGGAGTGATGTCGTTGTTTCCGGCGCTGGGGTTCGAGAGCTCTTTGACGATGATGAAGAGTTCCTTGCTGTTGTGGGCGTTGTTGTCCAGTCGTTCCTTGAATGCGGTTTTCTTGGTGGAGTGGATCAGCTGGTGGTGTTTTCGGGTGGCGTGCTTGAGGGTGGTCATGTTGTCTGCAGTCGGGTCTCTGCGCCATGCTTTCTCGAGGGCCCGGCAGTTCTTCTTGGATTTCTTGAGTTCGTCGGTGAACCAGGATGCTTTCTTGTTGCTGTGTCTGACTGGGGGGTCTTCAATGGGGCGAGGTCGTCTGCGCAGTTGGTGATCCATCTTGTGAGGTTGCTGGCGGCTTGGTTGGGGTTCGTTGAGCTGGCGGGAGGGTTCTGGCTCAGGGATGTGGTGAGTTGGTCGGTGGTGATCTTGTTCCAGCTTCTGCGCGGAAACTGTTGCGTGTGGTGGTGCGTGGTGGTCCTGCTGAAGCTGAAGTGGACGCAGCTGTGGTCTGTCCAGTGGAGTCCGGTGGTGTGGCTGAAGGAGATGTCCTTACTGGAGGAGAAGACGGGGTCAAGCGTGTGGCCGGCGTGGTGTGTGGGGGTGGTCACCAGTTGCTTGAGTCCGAGGTTGGCGAGGTTGTCCAGCAGGGTGGTGGTGTTGCGATCGTTGTTGTTCTCTAGGTGGAAGTTGAGGTCCCCAAGGAGGATGTAGTCAGCCGAGGGAGGGCGTGCGGGCTGATGAGGTCGGCGATGTCTTTGCTGAATTGTGTGCGTGGTCCTGGGGGTCTGTAGATGAGGGTGCCTCTGAGGGTGGTCTTGGGGTCGGTGTGTATCTGGAAGTGCAGGTGTTCGCCGGCTGTGAAGGTGTCGTCGGAGTTGGTCGTGATGCGGATGGTGTTCTTGTGGACGATGGCGATGCCTCCTCCCGGTCTGGTTGGCGCGGTCCCTTCGGGTGATCTTGTATCCGTCCGGGATGGCGATGGCGATGTCAGGCGCTGAGGAGGCGTTCATCCATGTTTCCGTGAGGAAAGCGACGTCTGGTGATGTGGAGTCGAGCAGGTTCCAGAGTTCCACGGCGTGTCTGTGGATGGAGCGGGTGTTGAGCAGGATGCACTTCAGGTGGTTGCTGCTGGTGCTTGGCTTGGCGGGTGCGGTGCAGGTCCGGAGGCAGGAGAACTTGCAGGATTGGCAGGCGAAGGGTCCGTGGGTGCGACCTGGGGTGGCACGGTGGCAGCCGGGGATACGGCCGGTGTTGAGTGCGTTGAGGGTGGCGGTGTCGTAAGTCCGGTGGGTGGGTTGGCTGCTGCGGGGGCCAGGGGTTTGGCGCTGGGCGCGGTCCAGGCGCGGATGGGCGCAGACGGGCTTGCCTTAGGCGCGCCTTCGGCGCGCCAGCGGCGCGACCGCGCAGCGGCCGCCATTTATGGGGAGGTGGGAGGGAGGAGCAGCTGGGAGGCGGGAGGCAGGGGCAGCGAATGGGCAGTCAGGGGGGCGGGGCCGCAGGGGACGCAGCGGCGGGAATGGCGAGAGGCAGCGGGGGCACAAAAGGAAAATGGGGAGAGAAAACAGACAAAAATACAGGCACAACGCAAATGGGGCAGCGAGGGGCACAGAAAGGAAAATGGGGAGAGAAAACAGACAAAAATACAGGCACAACGCAAATGGGGCAGCGAGGGGCACAGAAAGGAAAATGGGGGAGAAAACAGACAAAAATACAGGCACAACGCAAATGGGGCAGCGAGGGGCACAGAAAGGAAAATGGGGAGAGAAAACAGACAAAAATACAGGCACAACGCAAATGGGGCAGCGAGGGGCACAGAAAGGAAAATGGGGGAGAAAACAGACAAAAATACAGGCACAACGCAAATGGGGCAGCGAGGGGCACAGAAAGGAAAATGGGGGAGAAAACAGACAAAAATACAGGCACAACGCAAATGGGGCAGCGAGGGGCACAGAAAGGAAAATGGGGGAGAAAACAGACAAAAATACAGGCACAACGCAAATGGGGCAGCGAGGGGCACAGAAAGGAAAATGGGGGAGAAAACAGACAAAAATACAGGCACAACGCAAATGGGGCAGCGAGGGGCACAGAAAGGAAAATGGGGAGACAAGCAAAGAAATACGGGCACCGAGGCCACAGGCGGAAGGGCGATCTTACCAGCAGCAGCAGCGGGCGGACAACACAGGCGGAGCTGTGTGGTGGGGGAGCGACCTACCTGGCAAGGTCAAGGGTCGCTCTCCTCACCGCGCAGCGGCCCGCCATTTATGGGGAGGTGGGAGGGAGGAGCAGCTGGGAGGCGGGAGGCAGGGGCAGCGAATGGGCAGTCAGGGGCGGGGCCGCAGGGACGCAGCGGCGGGAATGGCGAGAGGCAGCGGGGGCACAAAAGGAAAATGGGAGAGAAAACAGACAAAAATACAGGCACAACGCAAATGGGGCAGCGAGGGGCACAGAAAGGAAAATGGGGAGAGAAAACAGACAAAAATACAGGCACAACGCAAATGGGGCAGCGAGGGGCACAGAAAGGAAAATGGGGGAGAAAACAGACAAAAATACAGGCACAACGCAAATGGGGCAGCGAGGGGCACAGAAAGGAAAATGGGGGAGAAAACAGACAAAAATACAGGCACAACGCAAATGGGGCAGCGAGGGGCACAGAAAGGAAAATGGGGGGAGAAAACAGACAAAAATACAGGCACAACGCAAATGGGGCAGCGAGGGGCACAGAAAGGAAAATGGGGGAGAAAACAGACAAAAATACAGGCACAACGCAAATGGAGCAGCGAGGGGCACAGAAAGGAAAATGGGGAGACAAGCAAAGAAATACGGGCACCGAGGCCACAGGCGGAAGGGCGATCTTACCAGCAGCAGCAGCGGGCGGACAACACAGGCGGAGCTGTGTGGTGGGGGAGCGACCTACCTGGCAAGGTCAAGGGTCGCTCTCCTCACCGCGCAGCGGCCCGCCATTTATGGGGAGGTGGGAGGGAGGAGCAGCTGGGAGGCGGGAGGCAGGGGCAGCGAATGGGCAGTCAGGGGCGGGGCCGCAGGGACGCAGCGGCGGGAATGGCGAGAGGCAGCGGGGGCACAAAAGGAAAATGGGGAGAGAAAACAGACAAAAATACAGGCACAACGCAAATGGGGCAGCGAGGGGCACAGAAAGGAAAACGGGGAGAGAAAACAGACAAAAATACAGGCACAACGCAAATGGGGCAGCGAGGGGCACAGAAAGGAAAATGGGGGAGAAAATAGACAAAAATACAGGCACAACGCAAATGGGGCAGCGAGGGGCACAGAAAGGAAAATGGGGGAGAAAACAGACAAAAATACAGGCACAACGCAAATGGGGCAGCGAGGGGCACAGAAAGGAAAATGGGGAGAGAAAACAGACAAAAATACAGGCACAACGCAAATGGGGCAGCGAGGGGCACAGAAAGGAAAATGGGGGAGAAAACAGACAAAAATACAGGCACAACGCAAATGGGGCAGCGAGGGGCACAGAAAGGAAAATGGGGGAGAAAACAGACAAAAATACAGGCACAACGCAAATGGGGCAGCGAGGGGCACAGAAAGGAAAATGGGGAGACAAGCAAAGAAATACGGGCACCGAGGCCACAGGCGGAAGGGCGATCTTACCAGCAGCAGCAGCGGGTGGACAACACAGGCGGAGCTGTGTGGTGGGGGAGCGACCTACCTGGCAAGGTCAAGGGACTTGCACTATTTCATGTCCTTGGTGTGGAGTTAAAAACAGGCTTGCCCAAAACACCTTTAACCATTGTATTGTGAAAACAGGATTTTGAAGGTGGTAATGTGTGACAAGAACCATTGTGCACATTTGTTGCATGCTGCTTTTGTTCTGCGGTGGTGATGGTACTATTGTTTTTTGTGCTGCTGTGTTTTTGTACTGTATTATAGGAATGTGCGTTGCGTTCTTGTGTACTTTTTGTTTTCACGTGCCGTTTTATGCCTTAATTGTGTTATGTTGCTTTGTGCATGTTAGTGTTTCATTTCTGTTGCTCGCTTTAATTGCCAATACATTCTGCTACATTTCCAGCCAAAGGCAACACCTGCCTTGAAAGTTCCTGGGACAAGCAACTGTTTGCCACTGCCTGAAAAGTGTTACAACTGGTAATGCTTCAGCTCTTCAATTACTTAACCAATCAGTTCAAAACTGTGGCAGAGACTGTATTAACTTTGTGCTCACCTTTTGTGATACGGGCCCTAGACTTACTTCCGGTTTCTGAATTTATGTGCCATTTTGATGAGTCACCCATTGCCGTGCTCCAGTTTTCTCATGCGATACTGGCCTGACTGATCTCATACAGATCACGCCGTTTCCGTGTCTATTTTTAGGTCTGTTACCGATAAATACTTTAGGGTGTTTTAGGAGGATATTTCCAGGAGGTGTCAGTATCTTTCGAAAGCGCACAACCGGTAGCTCTGCAGAAGGTACTTTTTTCAATCATACTTTTCTATGTTTTGGCATACTTTCCCAACATTTTTTAAGGTTCGTCTGGACTTTAGATCCCAGCCCTACCTCGAACTGCCCCTGGCCTCAAATTATACTGCCACCCCCTACCATTCAATGATAGTGCAGCCCCTCTGGTTTGCATAAAGTGGAAAAGGCTTAACAGTTGCAAATTGTCATTGACGCTAAACGACAGTAATGCAATTGTGCATGTGCCGTGCACGACTACAAAACTTGGGTCAACAATTCCCCCCCAAAAAGAGAAAAAATTGAAGATTTCAGGATAACATTCACAAAAATAGAGCATTTAAAAAAAGGAAGCAATCGGCACAGTGCAGAATTTGAGCAAAAACGAAGGCAATTTTGACAATATTTGCAAAAATGTCAGAGATAGTGACAACACTGCAAGAACTGTGGTCGGAGCGAACAAGAAATACTGAAAGTGCAAGACGTGAAACACTCTTCAGATACAATTCAAAAATTACAGTGAATAACGACGCAATCGGGGCCACTAAATGTTTATGAAAAATGCTGTAAATAAAGACTCCAAAGTCAGGGCTAGTAAACAGTCCACTTTAAACGAGAAGATGAAGGTGGGGTTGTTTCCAAGAATTGTTTCATACCCCCAAAATCAACAGAAGTTAATTCTAAAACACGTAGCTTTTGTATGCAATTCTAGGAAAAAGAGAAACCATTAGCGATGTCTACTTTCTAAACTCACCTCAAACTTCTGCCTGAGTTCCACGTTGCCGTCGTCGTCTTCGGGGATGGGCACGTTGTAGTACTCGCCCTCCTCTTGGTTGAGCAGCTTATACCTGTGGGAAGAACCAGTGCTGTTCAGGCTTCAGTCATGGTCCATGCCAGCAACTTCTCAAAGGCTTCATTCTACTGACAATCAACCTGCTGCAGCAGCTTCACAACAGTGCCCTGCAGGAAACGTGCCTCCAGCAGGGACTCCGCACTACATCCCCTTTATCTGAAGCCTTTACGCAGTGCAATGCTCCTCACCCTACACAGGGACCTCACAAAGCCGATCTACCGGTCCTCACCGGGGGCTCATACTATTGAAGTACGGGTGGTTTTGTTTTTAAATCTGGACAGATTTCTTTGCAATTTGCAACCCAACATTCCTGATGCATAATAACAAGATTGCAATCAATCTCACAGAAAGCACCTATCTGGTATAGCACAAAGACTTTAACTGTATGAACTGTATCGATTTGTGCATACTGCATATACCGCTAAGATTGATTATGAGTTTGAGACGGGCAGATATTGAAGTTATTGAAAGTGTGAGGAGTCAGTAAGGTGTGCTACAACAAAGGCTGCAGGTGAGCATGGGCACGGGAGAGTAAGCGACATCAGGGCACACATCAAATCTGACTGCACAGACGAGGGGACGTGTCTTACCATGCATTACATCAGAATAGGTAGCTGTCCTCAAGCCTCCGTACTAGGTGCACCAAGCTGTATGTGATCCTGTTTGCTGTCACAGAGTGGGTGCACGGGGAACGCTTTCTACAATCTATGGAAAAGGTCAGTAGGGGAAAGGGAATTTCAGCAGACCAGAAACTTGTGCGTGGGTGTAGAAGAACCACCCTCTCTCGGGACATCAGAGAAAGAGTCTCTTATTAGAAATCAAGCTTTTAAGAAGCCTGGGAGAAGGGGTTAAGGGAGCTGCCAGGTCAGTTCTCCAGTGCTTAGCTAACCCAGGAACAACAGGGCAATCATTGCTACAAGTACTGCCTATTGCATTGGGAATTTCAGAAACCAGAGTGCTACACTACCAATAAATTCATTTTAGACAGCTTTTAGTGGTTGGTTAACAAAGACCTATTTTGCAAAATACCAAGACAAAGTGGGCTTTGCTGCAGCCCAATTCTTATAGTTCAGTGGTTCCCAAACTGTGCGCCGTGGCTCCCTGGGGAGCCGTCAGACCTAGCCAGGGGAGCCATGCACCAAGCACTTTAATGCATTTAATGTTGAAGGGTCTGTTGAACTAATTAGACTTAAACGCATGATGTCAATGATTTGTAAGTGACATGCCTAAAGCTGTAAACGTAGTGCTTAATTGATGGCATGTCGAGGGAGATGACCTCCATATTTCACTGGGTCCCCACGTTCCATCACTCGCAAAGTAAGCGGAAGATGCTTGTATTATTTTGTTAGACTCATTAATAGTTTTGTTTTTTCCAAATGCATTTTACACCAATGCAAGTTATCAGGAGAGTACAGTTGTCCTGTCTATTAAACACTCTAAGTATTATTAAGTATTGTCATTTGTACTTGAATCATAGGTGCTTCCAGTAAAGTACACACACATTTCCAGACAGGCCTGCTCTCTCCTTGAGCACAGGGAAGTAAAACACCATATACGGCATAATGCCAACATTTGGAAGCAAGAAAGAGGGATGTTTAAAAAAATAAATATCAGAGGAATTTATTTTACTTGCATTGATTTGGAGGCAAATTTAGGGAGGAGACAGCAAAAATAAAGCTGTATGTGGTTTAAAAAATCGTGAGTCACCCTGCTGAGACAGGTGTGTTGGCACGTATGACATGGGTAGAAATGGAAGTGCATGCAAATATTCTTCAAGCCAGAAACACTTTGGCAATGGGGCCTACATGCATAGGGGTGCTATCTAGCACTGTAAGTGGGATACATTTTTTTTGAGAGGGTACTCTAAGAAAGGCATGGGCAAAGAAGTGTAACTAGGAATATTTTAGTAAAGGCGCCACCTTAGTAATGCGTATATGCTTATAATACCTTCATCAGCTTCATCCCAATTATTTTCAGGGAGAAAAATGCAAGTACTCCGGTGGCCGAGCTTACATCCACCCCACCCTCCAAAAAAAGTAACAGTGGGGAGCCACGGGCAATGGCCAATGGGTCAAGGGAGCCGCGGGTCGAAAAAGTTTGAGAACCACTGCTGTAATCTAATAAAACTCAACTGCTTTACAAAGATACAGTCAACGAGGGATTGGGGGGCAGCTTGCTTCTGAGAGTGGAAGTGGACTAGTGCTGCTAGGAGGACAACGTAAGCATACTTTGCTTCTGAGCCTATTTATATATAATAAGCTGCATCACACCCCAGATCACCTTGAAAGAATTAAATACATTCAAAAGGATGTCTGCTGGTTTTGTGATTTTCTCATAGTGGACATATTTGCATATATTTCTTTTAATTTTCCTAACGTTTAATCTTTTTTAAAAGGAGTATGACAGCGAATCAATACAATTTTTTGTATTTAAACTCCTTTTCTATTGTTAATATCTTTTATATGGGACTAGTATAATAATGTATCAGGGTTCCTTGCTCAGCAAATTAAATGACATGTTGATAGCTGTAGACTTGCAAGTAGCAATCTCCAATTGCAAGTCAATTGTTCATATAGCATTAAAATCTTGGTGGACTTTAGTCTGTTTAAATCATAGAATCGATATGTAAATATTGATGTCAATTTACGCAATGACACATGTTTGTACAAAAACTAAATCGAATCACTGTTGTCGAAATACCCCATTATGACCTCTCCATCAACCCAGAGTCAATAATACGTGGTCAGACAGGCCCTAGGTGTGAGGCTACTGATTGACAGATCACAGGTGGGGTGGCACGCAGCCATCAGGACAAACAGGTAAACGGGAAAAACACAGATTAGTCTCACATATAGGCAGCAACACCACAATGGTCCTGGGAGATTTGCCCTAATAAAACACACATGGCTGGAAGGGCATGTGTTCCCAAAACACCATAAAGTTAGATGCCACATGAATTTAGGAACACTTCGCCAATCACACACTACACACTGAGTGATCACGCGCTCCCCATGCCGGACATCTGGACACATTACACACTGGCCCTCGTGTCCACGCAAGGTCGAGACCCACCTACTTTTGTCATCAGGTGGGAGTAATTTATGGCTTCATGACAGGACTCACATTCCACTCCCGAAACAGTATCTATGAATTGTTTTATGGTGCTTCAAGAAACGTATAAAAAGGTATTCAGTCAAAATATCGAGTTTGAAATGTCAACTTACACTAATATCGAGTTTTAAATATCGTCACACAGAAATATCGACAGCAAAAACATCGTGATCAAGAATATCGACTTTAAGGTAAGAAATATCGATTTTAAAAATATAGAAGTCATTAATAACATTTGCAAAAATATAGTTGTTTAAAATATCGATTTTTAATTAGTGTTATGTATTTTAGTATATAGTTTAAATGTATGTGATGTACTTTTTTGTATAAGTATTGTTTATGTTTTTTAATATATGTGTTACATTTTTAGTAGTTATTAAATTCATTTAAATGAAATTTTGCGTTTTTTAGTTCCATAGCGGGCTGTGGGTTTATAGGGGAATAGGGTGGGAAGTAATTTAATTATAATAAATTAATGAATATATTTATTTATTAATATTTTTTAATTGAGATTTCATAATGTTAATTGTGTTTTTAATTTTTGGAGTACATTTTAGGTGTGGGTTGTGGGGTTTATAGGGGAAAAGGGTGGGAAATAATTTATTTTTAATTAATTATTAATTAGTTGTTAATTAATATTGACAATTACTTATGGTAATTGTTTAATTAATTTTAGGTGCGGGTTGTGGAGTTTATAGGGGTAAAGGGTGGGAAGTAGTTTATTTTTAATTAGTTGTTTATTAATATTAATTAATTACTTGACAATTAATTATGGTAATTGTGTAATTAATTTTAGGTGCAGGTTGTGGGGTTTTTAGGGGTAAAGGGTGGGAAGTAATTTACTTTTAATTAATAATTAGTTGTTAATTAATATTAGTTAATTGACAATTAATTATGGCAATTGTGTAATTGATTTTAGGTGCTGGTTGTGGGGTTTATAGGAGTGAAGGGTGGGAAGTAATGTATTTTTAATTATGAATAATTAGTTAATTATTAATTAATTGACAATTATTGATGGTAATTGTGTAACTAATTGTATGTGTGGGTTGTGGGGTTTATAGGGGTAAAGGGTGGTAAGTAATTTATTTTTAATTAATTAGTTGTTAATTAATATTCATTAATTGACAATTATGGTAATTGTGTAAGTAATTTTAGGTGCAGGTTGTGGGGCTTATAGGGGTAAAGGGTGGGAAGTAATTTATTTTTAATTAATAAAGGATTAGTTGATAATAATTAATTGATAATTAATGTAATTGTTTAATTATTTTTTTGTGTTTGGGTTTTGGGTTTATAGGGGTGAAGGGTGGGAGTAAATAAATTTTTACTTACTTTATAATTAGATGTTAAATACTACTAGTTATTTAATTGTGTAATTAATTTTTTTACAGTTTAATTTTAGGCATGGGATGTAGGGATTATAGGTGTAAAGTGTGTGAAGTTAATTAAATTTTATGTGTTTTTATTTGTTTTTTAATTAATAATATTTGTTTAATTGATAATTATGTTATTTATGCAAATACATTTTTTTTATTTTGATGTGGGTTGTGAGGTGTTATATGGTAGGAAGTAAATTGACTACATTTATGTAATAATTAATGTTTTTGTTAAATAATTTCTAAATAAAAATATTTATTTGTTTGAAATCTTTATTTTATTTAATATAATATTTGTAGATATTTGTGATATGTATTTAACATTGTTATTTTTTTAATTAAATATTAAATACATTTTTATTTAAATTTTTAACATTTAGATATTTCTTTATTTACTCTTTTTAAAATATTTTTTCATTTTGTTTGTTTTTAATTTTGAACTCACTGGAGTGAAAATAGTCAATTTTACCCCTCCGCAATCCAACACTTTCTCTATTGATGCACTGACTGGAGTGGGAATAATACATTTTGTCCCTCCGCTCTCCAACACTTTCCCTATTGATGCACTGACTGGAGTGGGAATAGTAAATTTTATCCCTCCGCTATTCAACACTTTCCCTACTGTTGCACTCACTGGAGTGGGTATAGTAAATGTTATCACTCCGCTATCCAACACTTTCCCTGCTGTTGCACTCACTGGAGTGGGAATAGTAATTTTTACCCCTTCGCTATCTAACAGTTTCCCTACTGTTGCACTCACTGGAGAGGGAAATTTAAGTTTAAATATTTTTAAATAGTTTAATGTTTTAATTTATAATAGAATGTTTTTTAAATAGATTTTATGTTATTGGAATATGTATATATATATTTATTTGTTACATTTTTATATAATTTTAAAATGATAAAATACATTAAAACTATTGGTTTAATAGTTTTTAAGTAAATATATATATATATATATATATATTCATATATATATATTAATTATATATGTGTGTTTAACTTTTTTAAATTAAGTTTGTTATATTTGTTAAAATGTATATTTAATCTTTTTTTAAAAAAATGTTTTATTATTTAATATATTTAATATTTATTAATTTATTTTATATATATATATATATATAAAAAAAACGATATTTTGTACAACTATATTTATGACATCAATATTCTTTTTTCGATATTTTTGTACTTAGCATATAAGTATAGGATGTTGATATTTTTTACATCGATATTTTGGTCACAATATTTTTGTATAGGGATATTTTGGGTGTTGATATTTTGTCAGTGTACCGTATAAAAAGACATTCAAAACGATTGTATTTTGAGTCAGTCCTCAGACCCGTTTTTGTATGCTGCAGTCCAAGCTGTAGTGTTTCATTATACCAACTGTTCCTTTTTTGCCAAACGCCTCTTGTCTTTGTATTTTCAAAGTAAAATTGACATTCAAGCAACATTTTGGCGAGCCAGATAGAAGAGATTGCTGCTTCGAACCTGACTGCCCCCAAAGGAAAGGACCCCGCTCTGACGGATTCACATCAGCGCTGCGAGGAAGGTGAGCAGATGCAGCAATTGATTGAAATGCGCTGCTGAATCTGCGGGGCTGAGGTCGGTCCTGAAGCTGCCATCAATTGGGTAAGAGACTACATCTGATCCTTCATCCCCAGCATTTGGCCTATGCCAAACTAGGAAGAAGCGCAAAAATTTAACCTGAGCACCCTGACAGAAATCTGACATATTGGCCAGTTCATGTGTCTGAGCCGAGCAGTCGCAAGGCGACCTTGGAGGAACCCACGGAGGTTACCTCTCTTCGATAGTCAGCAGGCTAGGAAAGGTGAATATTGGTTGTCGCTTGGACCGCAAGGAGTGATACAGATGGTACACTTGACCCTTGGTGGGATACAGGGTCACCGCTCAGACCGCTGGGTGTGATACAGATGGTCCGCTTGTCCACTGATGTGATACAAGGTGAGGCCTCACCACTTGGATCGATGGGTGTGATACAGATGGGATGCATAGGCCCTGGGTGTGATATAGGGTCAGCACCTCGATCTTATTTTTTAATCTAAAAGGGTTTTCTCGGTGCTACCTGTTTCTTTACACTGTTGGCATCTGAAAGAAGTGAAAGGGGTAATTCGCTTGGACCGCTGGGCATGATACAGACGGTACTGTGGAGTTATCTCAATGAAAATGGAATGTAGAGCTTGTTGCTAGGGTGGAATGTTACTCTTTGAAGGGAAGGAGTAGTTGGAGCTGACAAGCTGGAAGGAAGAGCTGGTGGTACCTGTAATTGCATCTTACTTAATAAAGATACTTGACTTCACATCCTGCGTTGGGAGTGGATCTTTACATTGGCAACGAGTTGAACCCGGTCTGCGCAGGGGGCACACAACAAGTACCTCCACCCCTGGATGAACCTACTACTAAACCAAAAGAACTAGATGAACCTACTACTGAAGGAACTAAAGGAACCTACTGCTAAAAGAACTTGCAACATTGTGAGTACTTAATTGGGGTGCTATGCTGGATCTTTGCTGATTAAAACAGCATCTGTGCCCCTGTGTGCTGGGTGATTGCTGTTTACTCTTACAAAACTTGCCTACTGCGTACTGTTGCCAGAGCTAATCGAGTTCTTGACTCCTACAGCTGATCGTATGCAATTTCAGCTGTAGGTATAGAGCGCTAATCAAGCTGCCAATAATATGCAATTTCAGCTATCACCTTGCGGCCGCGCTCGCAGTTCGTTACAAACTGTTCGTTAGAGACTATTGGTGGCTTTGCTTGTAGCAAAAGTTAAGAGACTCAGGTTTCGCTAAAAAGTGTCAAGGAACTGTTCTTTTTTTTAAAGAATTTGGTATTCTTCTGGAAACGCCACGCTCGCGCTTCACTTGACACCTACTTTTCGTGTAAAAATGTTTAAAGGTAAACATTTGACCAACGAACAATGGAACACTCACCACTGAGCTCGCTCTGTCATGCTCTGCCACGCTCTTGATTCCCGACGACTCGCGTTGTGCTCTTCGTGTCTACATCTGCTCAATTTCCCTAAGAAAACTGTGCACACCACGTACAGCGGTGGCCATTTTGAGAGGTTGGGAAAACCTCCCAAGGTATGCCCTTTGTATCTCCGTGCCATCTGGTCTATTTCCTAAAGAAAACGGACGCACGCCACGTACAGCGGAGGCCATTTTGAGAGGTTGGGGAAACCTCCTTAATTAATGAAACCACAACGTTTTCTTTATTGGGAACAGCGTTTACTCTATTGAAAGAACATTTCTTAGAACAACTCGGATTCTCACCACACGATTACTTGGATCTCATCAACCTGCATCACCACTGTGTCTACACGACGTTCTGGTTTGTTATTTTAAAGTTTTTATTTTAATTTATTGTATTAGTTTGTTATTTGGTTTAACTTTTAATTCATTTTCAGGTGGGACTGGAAATTTTTCATTAGTTGTTCTTTCTGCTATACTAACATATTGTACTGTTGTCACTATTATGTCTGACCAGGGTTTTGCTGCCCCACCTTCTTTTCTTCTTACTCCTGGAGACCCTTCCATTCCTTGGAAAGAATGGGAAAAGTTGTTCCTTACCTATGTGCTAGCAACTGGGGCGGACAAATATGGTCCGGTGCGCAGGCAAGCCATTCTACTTCATCACCTTGGAGTTGAGGTGCGTTGCTTATATGAAGATCTTCTCGAGATCTCCTTAGGAATGGGTGATGGTCAACCAAGTAATGTTTATGAGATGACAATGCAAATGTTAGATATGCGATTCACTACCAAAGTTAATGATGTTTTAGAAAGGCACACATTTTTCTGTCGCACACAAAAAGTGGATGAAGATATTGCAACTTATGTTGCCGCTTTAAGGGGACTTTCTTTAACGTGCCATTTTGAGGGATTGGGGGATTCTCTCATAGAGCGATCAAATAGGTGTACCAACAATAAGAGGGTGCGTGAAAAATGACTCATTAAGGATCCCACATTAGAAGAGGTGATTCAGATAGCTAAGGGACTAGAGGGTAAAGGGTAATTAAGTGTTATCGATGTGGTGCCCCTGGTCACATTGCTTCCAGTGCCAAATGCATGGCCAAGAATGTAATATGTAGAGCATGTGGTAAGAGAGGGCATCTTGCTACGGTTTGCAGAACCAAAACTCAATTTGGTCTTGTACAAGAAGTGGATGACACGTGTGAGAGTATCCATGAATTAATGTTGTGTGTAGATGGTTCTGGTATTCCCCATGAATCGTGCTGCAACCATACTGTCTTGGATTGTAGTATTGTCAGAGAAAGTACAGGCAAACTAGAGAAACCTCACTGTACCATAAGTCTGGATAAGTGTGATGTCAGGATGCTAGTTGATTCGGCAAGTTTGTATAAGTTATTATCTAAAGAAATGTATTCTAAGGTGTGGGGAGGTAGGAGCGATATGGAGTCTTGGGAAAAGTCCGATATCAAAGCTGTTGGTTAAGATGGAAAAACCATTGAAATTTTGGAGTTAAAATGGATGGTGGTTAGTTTTAATGGGAAAAAAGTGTATGGTCGAGTATACTTAACAAGGCAAGGCTCGAATTTACTGGGTTGGTGCCATCAAAAGGATCTGGGCATCGTTCTCAATCCCAACTCAACTGAGCAAGTCATGTCTACTATTGTGCATGTCATTGATGCTTATGAGACAACTATAATGGGGAAGTTTCCTAAGGTTTTCTCTGATAAGTTGGGGAAACTTAAGAATTTTTCTCATAGGATTATCTTAAAGAAAAATGCGGTGCCTGTCGTGCACAAAGTAAGAAATGTACCACATTTAATGAGAGGTCCTCTCCAAGAAGAACTCAAGAAGTTGTTAGAACAAGGAATTATAGAACCCATTGAGGCCTCAGAGTGGTTGGAACCCATCGTGGTCGCGCCCAAGGATGGGGGCAAAATTTGCTTATGTGTTGATTTGCGTGACCTGAACAGAAATATTTGGGTAGACAGGCAACCATTACCTAATATCTCTGAGATGCTGACAGCCATGGGTGGTGGAGTGGTGTTCAGTGTGATCGACATGTCTGCAGCATATCACCAGGTTGATTTGAATGAGGAGTCAAGACACCTCACTTCGTTTGTTACACCGCTGGGTGCATTTCGTTACTGCAGGATGCCATTTAGCTTAGCATCTGTGTTAGACTTGGCATCTTTTGGCGTGTTTCCCCTGACTTTTTGCTTTCTAACCTCCCGGTTTTGACTCTGTTTTTGCTGGTGTAATGATCCTACGCACTTTCCTCACTGCTGACCAGTGGGAAAGTGCAAGTGCTCCTGTATAAAATGTGTTACGGATTGGCGTTTCCATGATTGGCCTATTTGGTTTATGTGTCAGTCCCTTGTAAAGTGCACTGCGAGTGCCAGGGCCTATAGACCAAATGCTGTTGGTGGGCTGCAGCACTAGATTGTGCCACCCACGCAAACAGCCCGTAAAGTGTAACTCGGGCCTGCCATTGCAGAGCCTGTGCGCAGCCTGGGGCTGCCATGTCGGCTTGGCAAGTGCGCACACTTGCAAGTCCCTAAACCTTCCCTTTTCTACATGTTAGTCACCCCTAAGGTAGGCCCAAGGTACCCTTGTGGGCAGGGTGCGTTGTATACGAAAGGTAGGACATGCCCTGGTGTGTGTGGCATGTCCTGATAGTGAATTACAGCCTAGTTCGTTTTCACTATTGCAAGGCTACCTGTTCCCCATAGGCCAGAACGGGCAGTTTTGATTATTACAGCTTATAATCCTAACTGACCCCAGGAACATGGTAGAAATTCGACTTTAGTATGCCTGGACTCAGAATGATAAAATGCATCTTTTAGTGAAGTTGGTTTTAACATTCTGTGTTTGAAAAATACCACTTTTAGAAAGTGGGTATTTTCTTGTCTAACCATCCAAGCCTGCCTCTGCGAGTTGTGTATTCCTTGTCTGGAGTGTGAGTGACAGGGGCTGGGGGATGCAAGGAGACAGGGTGAGTCAGCACAGGGCTGAATAGCAAGATCTACATGTAGATGGGTGGGAGGAGTTGCACCTGGGCCCTGAATAGGACAGTGCCCTCCCTCCACAATGCTGGCTCCACCTCCTGTGGTGCGTCTGATGTCCCTGGCCTACTCTCTGAAAGAAGGGACGGAGACTT